>JBBHAA010001315.1:1547500-2169586 GCA_037953035.1 Aquarana catesbeiana | reverse complement strand
CTGGGGACACCTGATGCAAGGACGGGCTCTGTTGGGGACACCTGATGCAAGGACAGAATCTGCTGGGGGCACCTGATGCAAGGTCGGACTCTGCTGGGGGCACCTGATGCAAGGACAGACTCTGCTTGGAGCACCTGATGCAAGGAAGGACTCTGCTGGTGGCAGGCACCGTTGCTAGTGACACGCTCAGGGATCCCACTGATTCGGCATTATGGTGAGTTGAATGATTTCATTTTATATTACAATGTAATAATAGAAATAATGCACTTCAAGTCACCCTGACACCATAACAATCATGGTGCCGGAATGATTGAAGCGCTAACACCAGGTGTTTGGAGTATCTTTATCTGCTGATTGTTAAACTTTCTAGAATACACATATTTCTATTGTTGTGTAGGATCTGGGGCTGCTGTCCCTTCATTCCTCGCTCCCCCTTTCCCTCTCCATCCCTCATTCATCTCAGACTCTAACCACACCCCCTTTGAGCCATGCCCATTTAAGCCACGCCCACTATTTCATGTAAACCATGCCCATCTTTTGCCGCAGCCCAGTTTTCTATTTATTTTGCTATGCCACGCCTACAAACACATGCCCCGCCCCCTAGTTATTATACATTTAATTATAATATATAATTTTTTTTGCAATGTTGGCAACTATGACTAACCTGATAATCTGTTGCCATGTGTCGTCTTCTTCAGTTTATCTGGAAATAAGATTAGGGAAGTGATTAGTCCTGACAAACTCTGAAATGTATAAAATAATAACTAAGAGAGTTATTAGTGTAGCAGATCCTCCCAGACACCATCATCCCACCAACCCTCTGTAGATTGGAGTCTCTCCTCCTCCAGGTGATGGGGAGTGTCTTTGTCTGCCTGGTAACATCTCAGCACATTGCAGTGACATGTGACAATGGTGGGGGGACCAGAAAAGCCCCCAATTCTCTATGCAGGTTTACAGGCACACACCTAGAATCTGGAGCCTTGACTCCTCTTTCTGATGGAGGTTCAGGTGGATACATGGGGCACAAGGCTCAGAACCCTGAGCAACAATCATGAGGGTCTCCTAGGAATACAGCTATAAATATGGAGGTTCTGTATAATAGACAAGTGGCTGTGATTGTATTGCTCTGCTCGGCATGCTGAGTGATGTCATAGTGTTATGGTGACCAGGGCAGGACTTAGGGTGGTGGGGGGCCCCTGAGCTTGAGTCACTTTCCGGGCCCTACCTTCTATACATTACTTTAAATAGAACAAAATGATACATACACAAGTTATGTATTAGAGCTACACAATTCTGGATAAACTGAGAATAAAAATAGAGATCACGATTCTGAACAAACAACTAACAAAATTACATAATGTATGTTAATTGCTGAAGTCTATTAAAAAATGTTTAATTAATCTGAATTATTTAAAAAAAAATGGGTTTGAATGAATGATTCAATTCCTCAATCAAATACACTTGTTTCATAGATGAATCAGCATTTTGAATGAATCTCCTGAATGAACGATTCAATGACAAATGTTTTTTTTTAAAGTCATTTATCGCCATCTGGTGGCGTAATAATATAATTGATCCAAATGTTATTTGAAGTGCCAAGCTACTTTTAAAAGGTGACTGGTACCATAGACAGTGTTACAAAAAAAACATAATAATCTATTTATATGATCATTGATTGAAGCTTGAAAAACTTTTTTTTTCAATAAATAAATAATGATTACAAAAGTTCAAAGTGATCATGTGTTTATTGCAATGCACACATGTCTTGGTCAGAATGAGAATAAAACACTTATTTACCTGGAAAACATATTGAAAAAGCAAAATAACTCATTGATCAAAGTGCAAGATAAATGGGTGTGTGTGTAGTACGTAAGTGAGTGTGTAGTGAAAAATCTAAACTATGCACATAAATTAGAAATGTACAGTCAATAAAATAAAAATAGTACACTATCATATCTTAAGAAAGGCTGATCATTAAAACAACAGCAGGCAAGGTAGAGAAAGAAAGAGAAAGGTGATCAGGTTATGACTTCATGCATGTCATCTCATTTTAAAGATATTAACATAGTACTATTTAGAAGTGGCATCTTCTGGATTTCTTTGCAGCAAAGTCTTTGATCAAATCATTAAAATCCAGTTTACATAGAAGGTCACTTTCAACTGACATCAGAGTGAGATGATTTAATTTCTGCTGTACAATTGTGGATCTTATGGGGCGTACACACGAGCGGACTTTCCAGTGGACTAGGTCCAACGGGATTAGTCTGGCGGACAATTAGATTGTGCGTGGGCTCCAGCTGACTTTTTTTTCCCCAAAAGTCTGACGGCCCTAGAAATAAAACATGTTTCAAATTTGTCCAACGAACCTGAGTCCGGTCAAAAGTCCGCTCGTCTGTATGCTAGTCCCAAGGACTAAAAACCGATGCTAGGGCAGCTATTGGCTACTGGCTATGAACTTCCTTATTTTAGTCCGGTGTACGTCATCACGTACAAATCCGTCGGACTTTGGTGTGATCGTGTGTAGGCAAGTCCGTTCATTTGGAAGTCCGGTGGACCTACGCTGCAAAGTCCGTCGGAGAGACTGTCGAACCTAGTCCGTCAAAAAGTCCGCCCGTGTGTACGCGGCATTAGTCTATTTTTTACTAGTTTCAGTTTGGAGAGACTGCGCTCCCCACTTGCATTTGTGACTGGTAATGTCAGGTAAAGTCTGAGAGCGACATCCACATTTGGGAAGATGGTCTGTAGTTTTCTTTTTTTAATGCACAAAAGAAGTTCCCTAGCAGATGATGGCTCATCATGGCAAATGAATTCTTTGAACTGGATGATTTCTTCACAAAATTCATTTTGCAGGTCAGCAATGGCGTCCCTAGGGGGAGCCAGAGGGGGCCCTGACCCCCCCAACATTATGCTGTGCCCCACCATGTGCCCCAGAAAAATTTTTTTTTTTTTTTCAAAAAATCAATGTCTAAGAGGGAGAGAGTCCCCAGTCAGCTCCTGCGGGTGATTCCTCCCCCCTCCTCTGCTCGCTGACACTGCATAATGCGAGCGCTCACACAACCACGGCCACCCGATCTGCTCCTTCACCTGCATCCTCATTGGCAGGGAGAAGAGCGAGTTGCAGGAAGGACTCCACCAGGACTCTCAGTTACTGAAAAAACAGACTGATTTCTCCCATCCTTAGGACAGGAGAACCAGCCTGTAAATTGCAAGAGATGCCAGACCAGAGCAGTCAATAGCAGGGGCAGGACAGCAAGAGGAGGCTGGGAAACTCCACAGTGGCAGAACACCAGGGCCCGGAGGCAAGACAACCTTTGCAACCCTGATAGTTCTCCCACTGCTTTGGACCCTTATATTTTCTTGGTATGCTGGTGACATATATCTCTTGTTTTCTGCCACCCTGGGGGACCCCAATACAGTAGGAAGGGAGCTCACTGCAGAACATGTGAAAGGGCCCGTTGTGGGGTCATAGTAAAGGGCCCCAGTATATATATATATATATATATATATATATATATATATATATATATATATATATATATATATATATATATATATATATATATATGGTTGTCCCGATACCGATACTAGTATCGGTATCGGCACCGATACCGAGCATTTGCCCAAGTACTTGTACTCGGGCAAATGCTCCCGATGCCTCCCCCGATACCTTGACTGTCAGCTGTGATCGGCGCGTGGGGGAGTTACAAGATTCTCCCCCCGCCGGCTTTCAGCTGCTTTAGTGACATACAGCGGTGATCGCTCACAGCTGACTGTCACTGCATCCTCCTCCATGCCCCCTCCTTTCCTCTGTCCCTCTCAGCTGTCCCCTCCGTTCTGCTCTTATCTGTCCCCTCCGTTCTGCTCTTATCTGTCCCCTCCGTTCTCCCCCTCAGTTCCTCTGTCCCCCTCCTCCTTCCTTTGTGTATGGATAGAGTCAGCTGACTCTGTCCATTCACATAACTGAAACATTGTAATCTTCTGTGATTACGATGTGTCAGTTTATGAATGGAGAGGAGCTGCTGTCTTCTCTCCATTCATTCTCAGTGCAGCTGACGCTGCAGAGAAAGGGACTGGGGAATCTCTATCCTCTGTCTCTTTCTCTGTCTCAAGGGGGAGATATCAGAGGTCTGTTAAGACCCCTGATATCTCACCAAAGCCCCCCAAAAGGGCTGATTAAAAAAAAAAAAAAAACAATAAAGAATAAAAGAAATATTATTGTAAAAAATAAAAATTGTAAAAAAAAAAAAATAACACACACATACAACGTTCACCCCCTCCCCCCCCCAAAAAAAAAAAGCAAGCACTGTTAAAAAAAAAAAAAAAAAAATGAAAAAATAAACACTGTCACGTGACATTAAAAAAAAAAAAAATCAGTAATCGGTATCGGCGAGTACTTGAAAAAAAGTATCGGTACTTGTACTCGGTCCTAAAAAAGTGGTATCGGGACAACCCTATATATATATATATATATATACCGTATATACTCGAGTATAAGTCGAGACCCTAATTTACCACAAAAAAATGGGAAAAACTTATTGACCCGAGTATAAGACAAGGGTGAGAAATGCAGCAGCTACTGTAAGTGGAAAAAGAGGGTCAACAATGCCCATCTGCAGCTGTATACCTCCCTGTGTCCTGTGCACGTGTCATGTGTCCTGTGTATATGTGTCATGTGTCCTGTGCATATGTGTCATGTGTATATGTACCTGTGTCATGTACCTGTGTCCTGTGTCCTGTGTATATGTGCATGTACCTGTGTCCTGTGTATCGGTCATGTGTATATGTACCTGTGTCATGTACCTGTGTCCTGTGTCCTGTGTATATGTGCATGTACCTGTGTCCTGTGTATCGGTCATGTGTATATGTACCTGTGTCATGTACCTGTGTCCTGTGTCCTGTGTATATGTGCATGTACCTGTGTCCTGTGTATCGGTCATGTGTATATGTACCTGTGTGCATTTGTCTGTGTGTCTGTGTGTGCATCTTACCTGTGTCCTGTGCATCCTCCGTGCGCCGCTCTGCACCGATCAGCGTGTAGTATTCAGCGGCCATTCACTGTTCAAAAGCTGCGCCGCCTCCTCGTCCAAAAAACTCAATTTCCCAGCAGTCAGCGGTCAGCCAATCACGGACATTTTCTCATCCTCATACCAAGGACGAGGATGAGAGAATGTCCGTAATAGGCTGTACACTGACTGCCTATCACAGACAAGGAGGCACGGCTTTTGAACTGTGAGAGCCGCTGCTGAGTACACTAGATTGTATCACACGCTGGCCGCCATCTGCCTGCATGACACGCTGATCATGTAGGCAGACGGCGGTGACTCGTCCATAAGTCGAAGGGGGCACTTTCAGCCCCAAAAAAGGGGCTGAAAAATTTGATTTATACACGAGTATATACGGTATATATGCATTTTATAGTTGCCCCCCTACTTTTGTCCCTGTCCCCCCATGTGACCCCCCTAAATTTGAAAGCTGGAGATGCCACTGCAGGTCAGTGTGGTATCTCTTCTGTAGATCTGCTGCTTTTTTATGAAGATGTTCTGCAGAGAGGGTAGATATGTTGTTCAGGAATCCAAAAATGCTGTTGAGGTCATTATAGGACTGAAAACGGCGATCGAGTTCAGCCAGCAGCCTATCCATCACAACTAGAAACACACCAGATGAGAAGCGTTTTCTTCCTGATAAGTGAACCTCAGGTGTTGGAGACTCACCCACATGAGTCTTGTGTTTTCTTTGTCTTTGTGTGTCTTGTTTGTATGTTGCTGAAACGGTGGGAGACATCGCTTTTGCTCGGTCTTCAAACACATCAAATTCATCTCTCAAACCAACAATATATTCCCGCAGTGACTTCACCAAATCACCAGCATTGCACAGGTCCAGATCCACAGCTTGAAGTGCAACACTTGTCCCATGAAAGCTTTGTAGAACATAATTCCACATAATGAAAAGAAAATCAGTCTCAAGCCTGTTCATTTTTGTATGCAGTGACCAAGCATCATTTTTTGTTGTCGGTTTCTGTTTGCTGTCTTCTGCAATGTTCATCAGTGACTCTTGAATATTGGCATAATTCCTGCACAGTGCCTTGGTGGCCTGTGCATGCGCAGCCCACCTGGTGTCAGAGAGAGATTTTAGTGTCTCAATGCGGTGGTTTTCATTAGGCTGCAAACCTGCAGTTACCACCTTCCATCTAGCTGTGGATTTCGAGCAGAAGTTGAACAAATTCTGAATGAAGTTTAAAAAATCGGCGGTCTCTGTGCAGCAGTTTACACTATTAACTCCAGCCAGATTAAGCGCATGCGCGGCGCACGGCACCCACTCTACTAGTGGATTAATGTCTTTGATGTGAGCTTGCAGCCCGTTGTACATTCCTGACATGTTTGCGGCATTATCATAGCCCTGTCCACGGCAGTTACTGATATTTTTGTCCATCTCATGGAAAACTGTGAACACTACATCACAGAGTGCCTTCCCTGTGTATCTAGATATAGGGAGAAATTTTAAGAATCGCTCTTCTACGAGGCCCTCTGGTGAAACATACCTTATGATAAATGTAAGCTGATCAATGGGCGTCATGTCCGTCATGTCAGGAGTTGAATCAATGCAAATGGAAAAGTACTTTGTCACTTTCACTTCAGCAATGATTTCAGAAAGCACTCTATTGCTCATTAGCTAGATAAATTTGTCACATGTTTTTGATGAAAGATATGAGGGGGTTCCTACCCCAGCACTGCCATATATCTGTATGTGTGATTTCAAGAATGGGTCAAATTCACTGATCAGTTCCAGGATTCCCATGTAATTCCCATTGTCAGCTCGACCAAATATTTCACTGGAGCCTCGGAAAGCCAATCCCCGCTCTGACAGAAATTTTACAACTGCAACCACTCTTTGCAAAATTTCACTCCAATAATTGCATTGCGACTCGAACTGCTTTTTAAGCTGAGAATCTATAACTTGGTCAGCTGCTGCTCTGTTGATGTAATTAAACATAGCCTTTCTATGACTGTCACTATTCTCGTGCTCGGCAATGCGTCTGGTAGCATGTTTCCAGTCATTATAGCCACACTCAAAAAGGGATTGACCGTCACCATCGCCAAAAAGGCGGCAAGCAAAACAAAACACACAACCGGTGGATGGTGAGTAGAGCAACCATTCTCTGGGCAAGCACTCGCCATTCAAATCCCAAATCTTCTATATCTTTACAAGGTACTCCCGATTGCAATCCCCTCCTATTTCCACCGAGTCATTCAAACCCAGGTATTTAAATATATATGGGTTTCCATAAAACCCAGGCTGTCTAGAGCCATTCTCCTCCGCAGCAAGCTTAGTGGAGGCCTCGGATTTCCTAACTTTGCCCGCTACTATCAAGCACACCAGTTGGCCCAAATAACCTCATTACATGCAAAAAACGAAATTCCACTGTGGGTCAGTCTGGAAGCAATAAAACTATCCCCCCTTATAGTAACCAACCTACTGTGGCTACCCCCTTCTACCCGCGGCCTTATAACAAACCCAGTTACACGCCATTCTCTTAGGCTGTGAGATAGCCTACGAGGCCCTTTCAAGTTAACCTCTCCACATTCCCCATTACTTTCCTTCCTAGGCCACCCACTTTTCTATCCAGCCTTTACTGAACCAGGGTCGTTTCGACTATGGTCCCAAGCTGGGCTGTGTCGAATATGTGATTTGGTCACCGATACTACCATAAAAACCTTTCCTGCATTACAGTCTCAGGCTGACCTTCTTCCTAATGAATGCTTCCGCTACCTCCAAATTGCCCATTTCGTCCAAACAATAATAGGTTCTTGCTCCCCTGTAGATGGCCTATCAATTTATGAAGGTATCTGTGACTCAGATCCACACGTGCCAGGTATCATACCCCGCCTCTATAATCACCTCACCTCCCCACCAGTTAATCTCCCCTCCAAAACCCCATACACATGATAGGACCTTGTACAAACTTTCCCTTGGATTTTTGTACAAAGGGCGTTGCCCAAAAGTTTGTCTTGCATACAGACGACAGGACTTTTCCAGCCAACTTTCACCATATCACATGGTTTTTCAGCTCTTTACCACCACCCTTTGGTCAACTTCTGTATTGTTGTCTGATATTGTGTGAATCTCGCCACTTTTATTGGCGAGATTGACACCTTGCGAGCCGGGTTCACACTGGTGCGGGGATCCTAGTTGGATCCCCGCCAATGCCAGGCACTGTGTTTGGTATGAATCCTGAGGGGGAACGCCGCGCCAAATTTTAAATAAAAAAACGTCATGGGTTCCCCTCCAGGGGCATACCAGGCCCTTAGGTCTGGTATGGATATTAAGGGGAACCCCCTACACCGAAAAAAATGGCATGGGGTCCCCCCAAATCCATACCAGACCCTTATCAGAGCACGCAGCCCGGCCGGTCAGGAAAGGGGTTGGGGATGAGTGCCCCCCCTGAGCCGTACCAAGCCGCATGCCCTCAACATGCCCCCCACCCCAAAGCACCTTGTCCTCATGTTGATGAGGACAAGGGCCTCTTGCCGACAACCCTGGCCATTGGTTGTCTGGGTCTGTGGGCGGGGGGTTTATCGGAATCCGGGAGCCCCCTTTTATAAGGGGTCCTCCAGATCTCGGCCCCCCACCCTATGTGAATGAGTATGGGGTACAGTGTACCCCTACCCATTCACCGGGGGGAAAAAGTGTCAATAAAAAAAACACACTACACAGGTTTTAAAATTAATTTATTAGGCAGTTCCGGGGTCTTCTTCCGTCTTCGGGGGTCTTCTTCCGACTTTGGGGGTCTCTCTGACATCTTCTCCCTCTCTCCGGTGTCGTCTCCACGCTCTCTGGTTCTTCTCCGGTGCCTTCTTCTTTCTGCCGGGCTCCTCTGCTATCTTCTGCTCTTTTGCCACTCTTTTTCTAGCAGAGGAGCCCCAACATCTGGATCGTCTTCTTCTCTCTTCTCTTCCAGAGATGTTGACATGACGCTCTCTCCGGCTGTAATGCTGTCTGTGCGCTCTGCTATGACTTATATAGGTGGTGACTCTGCCCCCTTATGACATCACAGTTCCGAGGCATGCTGGGACTGTGAGGTCATAAGGGGGGCGTGGTCATGTCATCCTATGTGTAGTGTGTTTTTTTAATTGACACTTTTTCCCCCCAGTGAATGGGTAGGGGTAGGCTGTACCCCATACTCATTCACATGGGGTGGGGGGCCGGGATCTGGGAGACCCCTTATTAAAGGGGGTCCCGGATTCCGATAAGCCCCCCGCCCGCAGACCCCGACAACCATCGGCCAGGGTTGTCGGGAAGAGGCCCTTGTCCTCATCAACATGGGGACAAGGTGCTTTGGGGCATCTGGCGCTCACTTGTCCCCACCCCCTTTCCTGACCGGCCAGGCTGCGTGCTCGGATAGGGGTCTGGTATGGATTGGGGGGGACCTCTACGCTGTTTTTTCTGCGTAGGGGATTCCCCTTAAAATCCATACCAGACCTAAAGGCGTGGCATGCCCCCAGAGGGGAATTCCCTCTCGCGCTTGCCGCAGTAGGAAAATGAGTTTTTCCTATTGCAGCCAGCGTGAGATGTACAGTACCTTGTCGCCAAGAACCAGCGCGATGGCTTCGCACTGGAAACATTCTCACGGCCTCGTACTGTAGTTTGTACAAAAGTCCGATGCTTTTGTGTACACATGATCGGACTTTGCTCCATCGGGCTTTTGTTGCCGGAAAGTTTGTCCATTTGTACAGCCAACAAAAGTCCGATGGAAACAGAAAAAGTTTGTCCGATGGAGCGTACACACGGTCGGATGTTGCTCCAAAACAGTTAATTTGCATGTTTGTTGTCAAAAAGTCCAATCGTGTGTACGGGCCTTAATATTGCACAGTGGTCCACTGACCTACAGATTGAGCTTGATGCTGAAGACTGGGTAGACATATGGACCAATACAAAATCCTCATCACATAACATTGTTGCGCTGGAGGCAAATTACAAGGTCCTCATGCGCTGGTACCTTGTCCCAGCAAGAATTTCTAAATTCCTACCAAATTATTCGGATAAAATACAAAAAATGTGTAGCGCTAAAAACAGCAAAATACCTTAATATTAATAAGTCTAAACATAAATTGTAATGTACACAAATAAATGTATCGCATATAAAGAGGTTCAAATGGACAGACAGTGAGTTGGAACAAAATGGGTCACTCCCAAAAGTGAGGTGAGGAGCGCCTTCACCAAAATGCAGCAGAAAAGTCTTGGAGGGTGATATTCTGCAGTCACTTTAAAAAAGTCTCATCACTATATTGAATTCTCATATCACACCACTGTGTCTTTCAAAACATGCAGTGCACTTGGATGTTACAGATGGGAGCTTACCGGAGGGTTTGAACCCAAAACAGCGTATACTGTGAGGGTCAAACCAGCTTTTATTGCACCCTGGCAATGGTGGGAAGATCTTGGCAGCCTGATGATATTGAGAGAGGCTTTTCTAAAGGCGTATCTTCTCCACACATGTTATTGGATCTCTCCACTTAAACCCAAGCAGACTTCTTGGCTCCAGTATAACCTTCCTTATTCTCCTTGTTACACATGGCAGAACTTTGCAGAAAAAAAAGTTTCTACTGCTTACAAAATGTACACTTCACCGGCCCTTAGCTGGTCAACTTTTAAAAGGGAAAGAGAAAAAAAAAAAAAAAAGCTGCATCTCCTTAAATTACTAGCAGCTTTCACTCTGCTAGTAATTTAAGGAGATGCAGCTTTTTTTTTTTCTTTACCTTTTAAAAGTTGACCAGCTAAGGGCCGGTGAAGTGTACATTTTGTAAGCAGTAGAAACTTTTTTTTCTGCAAAGTTCTGCCATGTGTAACAAGGAGAATAAGGAAGGTTATACTGGAGCCAAGAAGTCTGCTTGGGTTTAAGTGGAGAGATCCAATAACATGTGTGGAGAAGATACGCCTTTAGAAAAGCCTCTCTCAATATCATCAGGCTGCCAAGATCTTCCCACCATTGCCAGGGTGCAATAAAAGCTGGTTTGACCCTCACAGTATACGCTGTTTTGGGTTCAAACCCTCCGGTAAGCTCCCATCTGTAACATCCAAGTGCACTGCATGTTTTGAAAGACACAGTGGTGTGATATGAGAATTCAATATAGTGATGAGACTTTTTTAAAGTGACTGCAGAATATCACCCTCCAAGACTTTTCTGCTGCATTTTGGTGAAGGCGCTCCTCACCTCACTTTTGGGAGTGACCCATTTTGTTCCAACTCACTGTCTGTCCATTTGAACCTCTTTATATGCAATACATTTATTTGTGTACATTACAATTTATGTTTAGACTTATTAATATTAAGGTATTTTGCTGTTTTTAGCGCTACACATTTTTTGTATTTTATCCATCTGTTTGGCAACGATTCTAGTTGTTGTGTTAGCTGCTTATATGATTTTTTGATCATTTAGAGTAAGCGCAAATTTATTATTGGTGCAAATTCTACCAAATTATTCCCCCATATGTTTCCGAGGCTGTGGAGAGAGGGGTACACATGTCCACATTTGGTGGTCATGCCCTATAGTGAAACAATTTTGGACAATAATATTCCACATGGCCTCAACTTTGTGATACCCTAGACCCTGACCCATCCTTGACACTACTAAATCATGTGCAGGGAGACTACACAAGAGCACAACTCTGCCTTCTTCTCCAGCTTACTACAGCAGCTAAACAGACGATAGTCAGATCCTGGAAAACCCCAAAATTAAGCATAGCTGAAGTGAAAAATAGAGTTACTCAAGCTATCATTCATAGTAAGATTGAAGCCACCATTCTAGACCAAATCCCCCCACACCGCAAAACATGGGCGCCCTGGGTGGAACATTTCCTCCCCTCAGACTTTGATAGCCATTTACTGGAACCATAGTCTTTCATTGATTTTATAGTCTTACCTTGCGTTCCTTTGGGGACCCGTGCGATCCCGCCGACTGCTCCTCTTACCTCTCTTCTTTTTCTCTCTTCTCCTATATTCTTTCCCCACCCCCAATTTGTCCCTTCTTACCTATACCCAGGTATTCCCAGCCATAATCTCTACTACTGCAATATTATTAGCTGATCGAAACCAGCTTACGGTCATTGTCTCCCACTATCACTGAGGAAAACTACTGCCTAACCCGGTATTGTGATTGAGACCTTTCCTCTCTAAGGTCAACATCTTCAGTACACTTAAAATATGATGATAATTCCCTGAATTTATACCGGCACATTATATTGTTCTACTGTAAACATCCATGCCAAACTTCTCATTGTTATTTTTGTGTACATTGTCAATGAAAATGCACTGTAAGTTTTATTCCCTAATCTCCTGATGAGATTATTCATTGAAGTATCTGTTAAATATGTCCAAGAAAAATCTTTGAACAGAGAAAACAGTCTCTTCTGATGTTTGTAGTGGTGTTCAGAAGCCTTGAATTTAGCATCCTTATTTTGAATGGACTCCGGACCTTTTCGCGCCCAATAAGCACGCACACTTTCATCAATTTTACCCCAGCGAGCAGGATCAGTGGATAAAGAATCTGTAGTTGGACATTGTTCGGTCGCTGTTTCTGACTGAAGAGATGATTATTATTATTATTATTATTATACAGTATTTATATAGCGCCAACAGTTTACGTAGCGCTTTACAACTTGAGGGTAGACAGTACAAATACAATACAATTTGATACAGTAGGAATCAGAGGGCCCTGCTCCTTAGAGCTTACAATCTAAGAGGGAAGATGATGATTCATTGATGGGCTGCCCTGCTTGTGAATTCAAATTGTCTCCAACCGTTTCTTCCAGTGGGTTCGGGTTGTTGTCCTCTGGATTCTCCGCTTGCACATCAGGCTGTGGTGTCATGGGTGTAAAAAATCCAGTAATCCTTTTCATTTTACTGAGAACTTCCTTTTTTGCGTTGCTGTCTTTCATTCTTTAGTTTTCTTTTAAGCGCGCCACTCTGATACCGTTTGTCCGCCATTACATCACTGTCTAATGCAGACAGGTTTTCTCAACGGCAGTAAACGAGGCACTACGTAACTGCCAATAACCTATCAGCAAACCTCAAGATAAGAGAAAAGGAGAGATGGCGCAAGGAACAATTCTATATAGTCCTTAAATAGTCCCAAATATTATGTATAAGAACAGTCATTAGGATTGCTCTGATGGCTGCAACCTGGAGAGTGAAGCACAGCTCTATAAAACAGAAATAGAAAAGGACAAGGTGCACCAGACTCAGTGCAGTATTAAAGAACTTTTGTTTAATTGGACAAGACAAAACAGCCAAATGGCTACTCACAAAAGTAGATAATATATAAGCGTATAAGTGGGGTATACTGTACTGGTATTCGTCCTGGGTCCACGATGTAAGCGATCGTTCTCAGAGGCACCGCAGGAGGATGATGAGAAGCAGTGGTGGTGGTAACTCTTCTCCGCGCTCTGTATGTCTCCAGGGCGGGCAGTGTAGGCGCTGCACGCCGTGCAGTATCTATGGCATCCCTAAACAGGAAGACAGAGGCCGGAAGTGCATTCCAACGTGGAACGCAAACACCGCGGAGCGAAAGTGACGTCGTGGCCAATGAGATGACGCGTTTCACAGCATCCGCTGTTTCATCTGATCTAGCTGACCATTCACAAGGTCAGATATATACATACATACATGCCTAAGGGAAGTGGCCGGATGTGCAGAAACAACCATATACACAGTAAACAATGTAATAATTCAAAACGAACCAGGAGATTAATAAAAGCAATAAAAATAGATAAAATGATAAATAAACTGTAACAAATGTGAACATATTTAAAACGTAGAGGGGCGGGGCCTGCGGGACCCCCTATTGGGTGGGGCCCATGGGCATGAGCCCAGTCAAGCCCAATGGTAAGTCTGGCCCTGTACACCCGCCCCTTGCAGAGTTCAATGAATAATACACCCGCCCCTTGCAGAGTTCAATGAATAATACACCCGCCCCTTGCAGAGTTCAATGAATAATACATCTGCCCCTTGCAGAGTTGCACGAGCATTGGGAGCGTGTGGCACAATGTAGTCTTAATTGCGTAGGCGCTGTGTACAGCTGATCAATAGCTGTTCATGTGCGGAAACTTTCAGCAGCTCCTTTGTCCTCTGTACTGTGCAAGCGCTGTGCCTGCACAGCACAGGGCGGGCATTATCCTACGGGGGAACTTTCTCGTCAGAACACCGGCATCCTGGAAAAGTGTTACTCTGCTTCCCTTTTACATTGTTCCTGAACTCTGTAGCCTTTTCCTTTATCCACAATTTTATACCCAAATTTATTTTATTCTGTAAACTCCCTCAGTAAAGATTGTTTAACCCCTTAGTGACTGAGGGGAAAACAAATGTTAATGCCTGAACACAATTTTGCAACTTTGACCTGTGTTAGTAAATCTGTACATCAAAACGTCACTTCCACCCATAGCTCTTAAACAGAATTTTTTAATTTTTTTATTGCATTTTAGTAGGGATGAGCTTTCTGTTCCAGTCAAACATGAGTTTGACTCGAACATTGGCTATTCGACCGTTTGATAAAGATTGAACATTATGGGGCGTTCGTGCCAAATTCGAGTGGCGCGTCATGCCCCATAATGCACTGCATCATCGGCTGATGATTGGCCAAGCATGCACTATGACCCGCATGCTTGGGCCAATCATAGCGCCATCAGCAAAGAGAGCCATGATTGGCCAAAAGCAGGGTGGCTTTGGCCAATTATGGCTCAGGGGGTTAAGTCCATGCCCCTTCCTGGTGTACTGTTTCTAAACTACTTCAGGCAGGCAGTTGATTCAGTTAGCTGCAGTGTATTTAGTATATATATATATATATATATATATATATATATATATATATATATATATATATATATATATATATATATATATATATATATATATATATATATATATATATATATATATATATATATATACATACATACATATACACACACATCCCGGCTTTGTATAAATATATATATATATATATATATATATATATATATATATATATATATATATATATATATCAGGCCAGGCAGGTGATATAGAGTCTCCTACATATATATCCACTGCATTATAGTCTAGCCAAGCCTTTACCTGACTATAGGCCATTCCTGGTGTAATTTTTCTAGTAAACTTCAGGCAGTGTTTTGCTAATCCAATTTTACAGCATGTCTGGAAGGCCACCAAGAAAAGGCAGATGCTCACAGGCCACTAAAAGAGGGCAAGCAGGCTCTGTGTCTACAGCCAACAGTGCTGGCCGTGGACATGGTGCATCCTCAGCATGTTGCCATGGGGCACGCTTGTCCTTTTTTTTGACAGCTGGCCGTGTTGAGCCACAACATGCAGAAGAGTTGGTAGAGTGGATCACAAAGTATTCCTTATCCTCCTCATCCTCTGTCACCCAGACTAAGAGAAGCTTGGCTGCCAATGCAGCTGCCAAAGCGGCCTATTCCATTGGCTCAATGGCATCAGTCACTCCTTCCCTAGCCTTACCATCATGCATGGAGGAGTCCCCAGAACTGTTCGACCACAGTGTCGGGTACATGCTGCAGGAGGATGCGCAGCATTTTGAAGGATCCGATGATGGTACCCAGGTTGAGGATGAAGGCAGTAACGTGAGCCCAGAGAGAGGGGGTGCCCAAGAAGGACAAGAAATTGGAAGTCATGTTCCCCCAGCTGCAGCATACTGCCAGGTTTGCTCCAGTGATGAGGAGGGGTGGGATGATGAGGTCACTGACTCTACGTGGGTGCCTGATAGAAGAGAGGAGGAGGAGGCACATCTCCAATGAGGCAGGATGCCCTCCAGGGGCCAGCTTAAGGACAGCCAACCGACTGCATCACACCGCAGAGCTCCACATGTGCAGGGCGCTGCTGACTCCATGCGTTTTTTTAAAAGTTCTTTGGTGTGGGCCTTTTTTGAGACGTGTGCAGCAGATTGCACCATTGCTGTTTGCAACATATGTCTGAAGCGTATCAAGCATGGCCAAAACAGCAGCCGCTTGGGCACCACATGCTTGACCAGACATATGTCAAGCTCCCATGCAGTCTGTTGGCAACAGTACCTAAAATACCCACACCAAAGAACAAGGTGGACCTCTCCTTGCTCCTCATCAGCTGGGATCTCCAACCCCACTATACCTTCAGTCCTCTCAGAGACCTGCACTGAGAGGAATGAAGGTGTAGAATTAGGTGTCCCAAGCACTTGCGGGCAATCTGCTAGCTGGTAGACTCTACCCCCTTTTCGAGAATTTGTGGAATGTGCGGTACCTCAGTGGCAGGTTCCCAAACACCATTTTATTCTCAGAAGTCCATTCCGGCTCTCTACCGGCATGTGGAAGGCAATGTCTTGGCCTCGGACAGGGCAGGCAGCGGTAAGGTGCATATTACCGCTGCCTCATGGTCCAGCAGGCATGGACAGGGACGTTACCTTTCTTTCACGGCGCACTGGGTAACTCTGCTGGCAGCTGGGAAGGATGCAGGACAGGGTGCAGTAATGTTGGAGCTTGTTCCGCCACCATGCCTCCAAAATGATGGTAGTGGTGATTCTGTCACACCTCTCTCTTCCACCCCCTCCTCTTCTTCCTCTGTGGCCTCTTCCTGTGCAGATTTGTCCTCGGAACCAGCGGGGCTTGCGTTGGTCTGCTTAGGGGACAGGAGCCACACTGGGGCAGAGATTCTGGCAGCTCTGCAGGGGCAGGTTCAGAGATGGTTGTCACCACACCAGCTTCAGCCAGGAATGGTGGTTTGTGACAATGGCACCAACCTCCTCTCCGCCCTCCGACAGGGACACTTGACCCATGTTCCCTGTTTGGCTCACATCCTTAATTTGGTGGTGCAGCGGTTCTTGTGCAGGTACCCGGGCTTACAGGCTCTTCTGAGGCAGGTCTGTGGGCATTTACGCCGGTTATATAATGCCAGTGCTCGGCTGGCTGACCTTCAAAAGGAATGCAATCTGCCCAAGAACGGCTTTATCTGTGACATGCCCACCAGGTGGAACTCAACGTTGCAGTGGCTGCACAAGCAGCAGAGGGCCATCAATAAGTACCTGTCCGACTATGGCACCAGGAGAGAGTCAGGGGAGCTTGGGGAGCTTGGCTTTTTTTGTCACGTCAGTGGCTAATGATCAAGGATGCATGCACCGTCCTGTCACCACTTGAGGAGGCCACGAGGTGACAGTGCATGCATCAGTGATACAGTCCCTCTTGTCTTCCTGTTGGGGCACACGCTTCGTGGAATAATGGACAGGGCACTTGAGGCAGAACAGAGGGAGGAAGAGGAGGACTTCCTTACCTCTCAAGGCCCCCTTATCCAGACAGTATTCCTGCAGGCCCACCTATTACACAGGAAGAGGAGGAGGAGGATTGTGTCAGCATGGAGGTGGAGCCTGGCACTCAGCATCAGCAGCAGTCTTCAAGGCATCGTTTTCAGTCCCCAGAAACCTGTGGACTTGTATGTGGCTGGGAGGAGGTGGCTGCGAATCATGTCGTCCCTAGTGACCCAGAGGACTCCGTACCAAATGCCTCAGCAAACCTATGCTGCATGGCCTCCCTGATCCTTCAAAGCCTGCAAAAGGACCCTCGGATTCGTGGTATCAAGGAGAGAGATCAGTACTGGCTGGCAACCTTTCTTGATCCACATTACAAGGGTAAGATTGCGGAACTTATCCAGCCTTCGCAGAGGGAGCAGAGGATGAAACATCTTCGGGAGGACTTGCAGAAAGGTTTGTGCAATGCGTTTCCAGAGCCTGGGAGGTTGCAATTTCCTGGTCCTCCTGGACAACTTGTTGCTGAGGCTTCGGTCAGTCACAGAAGGAGCGGTGGAGAAGGTGGCCATCTGACCGATGCGTTCAGACAATTTTTTAGTCCGCAGCCCCAAGGTCTGATCAGTTCCAGCAACCATCGCCAGCATCTGTTTTACATGGTGCAGGAATACCTTGGGGCAAGATCAGACTTGGAGACCTTTCCAACCGAAAATCCACTGGGTTACTGTGTCTTGAGGATGGATCACTGGCCAGAGCTTGCACAGTATGTAATTAAGCTACTGGCCTGTCCTGCATCCAGCATTCTATCTGAACGCACATTCAGTGCTGCTGGAGGCTTTGTAACCAATCACAGAGTGCGCCTGTCCACAGACTCGGTTGATCGTCTCACCTTTTAAAAAAATGAATCAGTCTTGGATCACCAGCTACCAAGCACCTGATGCTGATGTAACTGATTATTTTTTTTAATGAATGTGAAAAGGTGGAGCTATGTGACGTGAGCCCCGGAAACACTGGAAGTTCTAATGAAAGCTCTTACATTGGGCAATTCAGCTCTCTGCTGATACGGACAGCTCGCCTCTTCCTTTCCTCTCTTCCCCTGGCTGGGAGACTGTGCCGGCGGGGCTCTTATCCTCACTGTGCCCCACTCGGCTGCGGGCCCCATAGCACCCGCATGGGTCGCTATGGTGGTAGTTACGCCCCTGCGTGTAATTACAATTTTTGATGTAATATTTTGCAGCAGGGCTCGTTCCTGTGCTCAACTAGAGTATCTTTGATGCTTTACAGTGTTGTGTCCCCACCGCCGCCTAAGGCCCAATTTTTCTGCCCCTGTTTAACAGGGGCACGTAATTACAATTCTATATCCAGTGTTGTGGCACTAGCGCCACTGCCTAGAGCCCAATTTTTCTGCCCGTTTAACAGATTACAATTTTTGATGTAATATTTTGCAGCAGGACCCATTCCTGCGCTCAACAAGAGTATCTTTGACGCTTTACAGTGTTGTATCACCACCATCACCACCACCACCGCCTAAGGGCCAATTTTTCTGCCACTGTTTAACAGGGGCGCGTAATTACAATTCTTTATCTAATATTTCACAGCAGGGCTCGTTCCTGTGCTCAACATAATCTGTGAGGGGATACAGTGTTGTGGCACCACCACCACTGCCTAAGACCCAATTTTTCTGCCCCTGTCTAACAGGGGCGTGTAACAATTTTTGATCTAATATTTCACAGCAGGGTCCATTCCTTTGCCCACCAAGACTAACTGTGAGGGCTTACAGTGTTGTGGCACCACCACCACCCAAGGCCCAATTTTTCTGCCCCTGTTCAACAGGGGCATGTAATTACAATTTTTGATAAAATATTTCATAGCAGGGCCCCTTTCCAGTACCCACCAAGAGTAACTGTGAGGGCTTACAGTGTTCTGGTACCACCAACACCTAAGGCCCAAATTTATATATATATATATATATATATATATATATATATATATATATATATATATATATATATATATATATATATATATATATATATATATATAGGTATAAACGTATATAGGGCAGGCCCCTACTTTCAAACATCCGACTTGCAAATGACTCCTACTTACAAACGGAAGGAGATAACAGGAAGTGAGGTGAAATATACCCCTAGGAAGGGAAATTCTCTCCTGTAAGAGTTAATATGGGAAAAAGGTGTCTCCACTGATGCTTTATCACCAATCTTTGTTTCCCTAAAAACCCCAAATTTTCAAAATCCAATTGTCATTGGCACAGAAAGTGAGGTGAAATCTTCTGAAGAATAGCACAGACAACAAAACAAATGTTACAGGGGTGATAACCCTTCCTTATGTTATCCAAAAAGCTTAAAAATAGATTTTTTGGCTGGAGCTACACTTACAAAAATGTCCCTGTTCCAAATCACAAACAGATTCAACTTGAGACCAAACCTACAGTCCCTATCTTGTTTGGACCGCCTGTATACTGCTGTTCAGAGTATATAGGGCCTGGGGGCCCCACGCCTTTCCTTTTTTAAATTTGGGTGCGGGGTTCCCCTTAATATCCATACAAGACCCAAAGAGCCTGGTAATTGGCTGGGGGGTTACCCATGTCGTTTTTCTCAATAATTTTCATCCATATTGACGGGGCCCGACATTACATTACAGCCGCAAGCAGTTTTAAATGCCTTTTATTCCTTTAGAAATGTCATTTTGTGCAGGGACTGTTCTAAGCACGGGAAACATGCGCCACTTTACAGGCATACTATAGACACCCCCAGGTACGATATTTAAAGGAATATTTCACTTTTATTTTTTCACTTTAAGCATCATTAAAATCACTGCTCCCGAACAAACAGTCCTTTTAAAGACTTTCTTTTGCATTGATACATGTCCCCTGGGGCAGGACCCGGGTCCCCAAACCCTTTTTAGGACAATAACTTGCATATTAGCCTTTAAAATCCACACTTTTGATTTCTCACATTCGAGTCCCATAGACTTTAACGGTGTTCGAATGTTCGCGCAAACTTTCAGTCTGTTCGCGTGTTCTCAATGCGAACCGAACTGGGGGGTGTTCAGCTCATCCCTACTCTGGAAAGAAACGCTAGCCGTGAGCAGCGGAACCAGGGAAAAATTCTCCCCTCTATCCAGGAAAGGTACTGGTCGCAGTATGGATTGCGATTTTTGGGAGAAAAAACGCACAAGGAGCAGACAGCTGAGTTAAGCAGGCTTGTCTGGGCAGAGATGCAGCTGGATGAGAGCTAAAGAGCCCTCCGGTGGCATGTATCCCAAGCATGCCCTTGGATAGCGGATGACAGCCCAATGGAAGACTTTGGCTATGGCGGCCTGGGACTGTTGTACATGAAGCTGACAGGGGACCGTAAGTTTGGGAGCGATTTGGAGTGGCAAATGGACAAAATCATGGATTTCAGAGAAGATACTGAACGTCTCCGAAGTGCACTGGGTACTGGAAGATATAGAGTTTCTGGCTGCTCAGGAATGGGAGCTGGAGATCACCTACAGACGGCTGCTAGACTCTGCTCAGCACGAGGGCTAGACTCCCTTTGCCTGGGACTATCAGGAAATACCAGCAGACAGCTCTAAAATCTCGGCTGAAGTGTCAGCAATGGATTTAATTGACTATTCATCAGAGGATGTCATCGATGATCAGTCACCTGCCAAAGTGTTGACACTGGGCCCAAGGGCCACCAGCCCATGCCCTGGACTTTTAGCAACTCCAGAGACTGGGGATTTAATAGATGTTTATGTAGAGGAGGAACCAACTAGCAAACCCCCAGCAGAAGTACTGGCATCAGGACAGAGTACTGCAGACCCCTGCTCCACACCCATGGCAGTTTCAAAGGCCTGAGGTGAGGAGGTGGTGTTTCTTCTTCCCCAGTGGATTGCAGAGATGCAGGGAGGGGAAGCTGCCATTCCCCCTCCCCAACAAAGATTTGTGCATGTGGCAGACAATGCCAGAGAAAGGGGGTTCCAGCAGCAGACGGCACCCCAGAATTATGACACCAACCCAACTGAAGAGCTGGTAACCGGACAGAGAGTCCAAGACCTCTGCCCCACACTTGCGGCAGTTCTGGAGCCCCAGGGTGAGGAGGTGGCGGTCACTCCCACCCACCACACAATATTCTTTGTGGAGAAGGACCATTCACTACGGCCATGTGTAGATTACCATGAGCTAAACAAGGTTACGGTGAAGAACCTCTATCCTCTCCCCTTGGTCCCAGAGCTCTTCCAAAGACTTTGTTCTGCTACCATCTTTACTAAACTAGACCTAAGGGGAGCTTACAACCTTATCTGCATACGGGAGGGAGATGAGTGCAAAACTGCCTTCCGTACCCGTTTTGGCCATTATGAGTATCTTGTCATGTCTTTCGGCCTATGTAACGCACCAGCTACATTTCAACACTTCATCAACGAAATCTTCAAAGACTATCTGGACATTTTCGTCATTGTTTACTTAGACGACATTCTTGTGTTCTCCACCTCCCTTGCAGATAATCGGGAACATGTCAAGAATGTTCTCTGCCGTCTGCGCTTACATGGACTTTATGCCAAACCTGAGAAATGCGAGTTTGAGCAGCAGAGTATTCAGTTCTAGGGCTTGATCATCTCCACCGGAGGGATTGAAATGGACCCTCAAAAAGTGTCAGCAATCCTGACCTAGCCAGCACCCACTGATAAGACGGGGATCCAGCGGTCCGTGGGGTTTGCTAATTTTTATTGCAGATTCATTAAGAACTTTTCAGCTATCATCACACCCATTACTCAACTCACCAAACTGGGTGTTCATTTCTGCTGGTCTCCTGTAGCCCAGACTACTTTTGAGACTCTTAAAGGACTGGTTACCCCTGCCCCTGTACTAAGTCATCCAGATCCAGCACTACCTTATATCCTGGAGGTAGACGCTTCTGAAAGTGCAGTCGGGGGGTTCTGTCCCAGCCTCAAGAATTTAATCCATCCGGTTGCTTTTGTCTCTAGGAAACTTTCACCTGTGGATAGGAATTATGACGTAGGTGATCGGGAGCTTCTTGCCATAAAAGCCACTCTTGAGGAGTGGAGGTACTTGCTAGAGGGAGCAGCTCATCCAATATCTATCTATACAGATCACAAAAACCTTGAATATTTAAGGACTGCTAAGATATTGAAACCCCGCCAAGCCCAATGGGCAATTTTCTTTTCATGTTTTTTTTTCCATATTACCTATAGACTTGGATCAAAGAACATCAAGCCTGATGCACTGTTGCACATGTTCAAAGATCCAAAGGACTTACTGGTATCAGATACCATCCTATGAGCAGGAAATTTTCTGTTACTGCAGACCGATCTTATGTCACAGCGGAAGCAGGCATCCGCTGTTACCCCTAATCCTATCAGGGATATGTTACAGGCAAGAGAGGGACTTCTTTGGAAGGGGAACCGAGTCTTCCTCCCAGAAGCAGTCCGGATACCAGTTCTGGGATCCTGCCATGACCATCCCCTAGCAGGTCACTTCGGCATTCGCAAAACAATAGAATTAGTACAACGCACATTCTGGTGGCCTATTCTGGAAAAAGACTGCAAGAAATACATAGATGCATGCATTACCTGCATCCGAAGGAAGAGCACCCGACACAAGGCTTGGGGTTTGCTCAGACCTATGCCTGTGCCCAACAGGCCATGGACCATGATTTCCTTGGACTTTATAGTTGAACTGCCACCCTCTGAGGACTGTACAGCCATCTTTGTCATAGTTGACCGGCTGGCTAAGATGGCCCATTTCTTACCTTTGAAGGGTACACCCTCTGCTGTAGAGACTGCTTGAGTGTTTATTAGGGAAATCGTTAGACTCCATGGGGTACCCATCGACATTGTCTCTGACGAGGAGTCCAATTTACCTCAGGATTCTGGAGGGCACTATGTGAAGCCTTAAAAATCAAACTTTCCATGTCATCCGCATACCATCCTCAGTCTAACAGTCAAACCGAACAAACTAATCAGACGTTGCTTCACGTCATTTGTCCAGGATGACTGGGTATCACTCCTACCCCTAGCTGAGTTCGTTTATAACAACTCCTGTAATGCAGCCACCAAGCAATCTCCTTTCTTTTCAAATTATGGCTTCCATCCCACCTTTTTGCCGACCTTGTCCCTGAGTCTTTGGTACCAGCCGTCCAATGCACTGTGGATTTCTTCAATCGCAACAACAAGCTGCTGCAAGAGGCCATGACCAAGGCACAGGAAGATAATAAGAGAGCTTTTGATAGAAAGAGGAGAGGGGAACTCATTCTGCAACCAGGGGACCAGGTCTTAGTTACATAGTTACATAGTTACATAGTAGGTGAGGTTGAAAAAAGACACAAGTCCATCAAGTCCAACCTATGTGTGTGATTATGTGTCAGTATTGCATTGTATATCCCTGTATGTTGTGGTCATTCAGGTGATTATCTAATAGTTTCTTGAAGCTATCAATGCTCCCCGCTGAGACCACCGCCTGTGGAAGGGAATTCCACATCCTTGCCGCTCTTACAGTAAAGAACCCTCTACGTAGTTTAAGGTTAAACCTCTTTTCTTCTAATTTTAATGAGTGGCCACGAGTCTTGTTAAACTCTCTTCTGCGAAAAAGTTTTATCCCTATTGTGGGGTCACCAGTCCGGTATTTGTAAATTGAAATCATATCCCCTCTCAAGCGTCTCTTCTCCAGAGAGAATAAGTTCAGTGCTCCCAACCTTTCCTCATAACGAAGATCCTCCAGACCCTTTATTAGCTTTGTTGCCATTCTTTGTACTCGCTCCATTTCCAGTACATCCTTCCTGAGGACTGGTGCCCAGAACTGGACCGCATACTCTAGGTTCGGCCGGACCAGAGTCTTGTAGAGCGGGAGAATTATCGTTTTATCTCTGGAGTTGATCCCCCTTTTAATGCATGCCAAAATTCTGTTTGCTTTGTTAGCAGCAGCTTGGCATTGCCTGCCATTGCTGAGCCTATCATCTACAACCAATCTGAGACTGGCCTGTCCATCAAAAAAGCTAGCTTCTAAATTTCTAGGGCTGTTTCCTGTGAAGAGGATTAATGATGTTTCCTATGAACTATCACTACCGGAATCTTTCAGCATACACCCAGTGTTCCATGTTTCTTTGTTAAAGCCCGCAGTGCCCGATCCGTTCCCTAATCGGGAGTCTAGACCACCTGAACCATGGGGACAAGGAGTTTGAGGTGGAGGCAATTTTAGACTGCAGGAGGAGAAGGGGTCAACTGCAATACCTAATCAAATGGAGAGGTTATGGGCTGGAGGAAAACTCCTGGGAACCAGAGCAGAATGTACATGCTATGGACTTGGTGAACACCTTCTTCTGCAGTCATACCCTGAAGAGGAACCAACTGGGCATCCGGAGGCTGCCCGTAAGGGGGGGCAATCTCAGGGAAGTCGTCTGCGAGGTACAGCTGCCATTCTCAGGCACGGACGCATTAGTGAACGCGCATGCGTGTGCACGAACATGGCTGCACGTTCGCATACGTGCGAGCCTGTCATAAGAACTGGCGCCAGACGGCCTATTTAAACGCAGCTTCAGAACTGGCTAATTTCTGCTTGGTCTACAGCGTTACCTGAAATCTTGATACCTGTGTTGTTTCCTCATACCGTTCTGGCTTACTCCCTGACTCCGCTCCTGCCTGCTGTTGTACCTTATCTGCCTGTCTATTGTCTATCCGGCTCGTCTGACCCTGCTTCCTGTTGTGCATCCCAGCTTGCCATCTGCCAAGTCTGCCAGCCTGTCTGCCTTGAGCCGGAGCTGTATGGGAGGACTTCCTCTACACGTCAGGCTCTCCCACCAGGTACGTGACACATAAAAAGGGAATTGAGGTTATCCATACCCAATTAAAAGAACGTGGACCTGCATCCAATTCTTATAGCCTGTTTGTCCTTCAGCTATTGGAGTTCATCCTAACATGCAACATATTTATGTTTGGTTACTCCCACTTCCTCCAGGTACAGGGGGTGGCTATGGGGACCAAATGTGCCCCCTCCTATGCCAACATGTACCTGGGGGGGTGGGAGAGGGAACTTTTTCCTAATGATCATTTATCGGATTTACTTCAGCATGTCATTGCCTGGCACATGTATATTGATGATATTTTAATTTTCTGGTCGAGCACGCGGGATGAACTCTCACGGCTGATGGACCTACTGGCTATTAATACCTACAACTTGAATTCTACCATGGAATGTAGTCAGGAGAAGATTAATTTTCTGGATCTACAAATCCATGTTGATTCTGATGGAACCCTCCATTCTTCACTTTACTGTAAGCCTTCTGCAGGCAATACGATTTTGCATGCCAGTAGTGCACACCCACAACCTTTGTTGGGTAGCATTCCTTATAGTCAATTTCTATGACTCAGAAGAAATTGTACTTTAGATGCAGACTTTCATCTTGCAGCAAATGATCTTTCTCTTAGACTTTCTCTTAGACTACACCAAAGAGGATATAGTCGATCCCTTTTGAAGAAAGCATTTAACAAAGTAGTTAAATTGAACAGAAAGGACCTTATCCATTCTAAAAGACCTTCTAAATAAAACCAATGGGTCCGCATCATCACCCCATTTTCTTCTACTTATCGCAGATAATACGTTTAATAAATACATCAAACCCTTTCCTGAGATCACATATCGATGGGCTCCTTCTATGAAGGATCGCCTGGTAACCAGTCCCTTTATGCCCAGGAATTTGGATAAGTCTATATCTGTGGGTACATTCCCCTGTGGTCGGTCTGATGTTTGTTCCTTTATCTCCAATTCTAGAGATGTTCTTCCCAATGGTTGTATTCATATAGTTAAGTATGGGGTCACGTGCAAAACCGTAGGAGTTTTCTATTTGGCTACATGTCAGTGCTGATGCTTTTACGTCGGTAAGATGAAATGTCTATTCTTTAAGCGAATTAAGGATCACATCATGCCTTTATTTAACCACTTGAGCCCCGGACCATTATGCTGCCTAAGGACCAGAGGTCTTTTTCCAATTTGGCACTGCGTCGCTTTAACTGCTAATTGCGCGGTCATGCGATGCTGTACCCAAACGAAATTTGCGTCCTTTTCTTCCCACAAATAGAGCTTTCTTTTGATGGTATTTGATCACCTCTGCAGTTTTTATTTTTTGCGCTATAAACGGAAAAAGACCGAAAATTTTGAAAAAAAATGATATTTTCTACTTTTTGTTATAAAAAAAAATCCAATAAACTAAATTTTAGTCATACATTTAGGCCAAAATGTATTCGGCCACATGTCTTTGGTAAAAAAAATATCAATAAGCATATATTTATTGGTTTGCGCAAAAGTTATAGCGTCTACAAACTAGGGTACATTTTCTGTAATTTACACAGCTTTTAGTTTATGACTGCCTATGTCATTTCTTGAGGTGCTAAAATGGCAGGGCAGTACAAACCCCCCCAAATGACCCCATTTTGGAAAGTAGACACCCCAAGGAAATTGCTGAGAGGCATGTTGAACCCATTGAATATTTATTTTTTTTGTCCCAAGTGATTGAATAATGACAAAAAAAAAAAAATATTTACAAAAAGTTGTCACTAAATGATATATTGCTCACACAGGCCATGGGCCTATGTGGAATTGCACCCCAAAATACATTCAGCTGCTTCTCCTGAGTATAGGGATACCACATGTGTGGGACTTTTTGGGAGCTTAGCCACGTACGGGGCCCCGAAAACCAAGCACCGCCTTCAGGATTTCTAAGGGTGTAAATTTTTGATTTCACTCTTCACTGCCTATCACAGTTTCAGAGGCCATGGAATGCCCAGGTGGCACAAAACCCCCCCAAATGACCCCATTTTGGAAAGTAGACACCCCAAGCTATTTGCTGAGAGGCATATTGAGTCCATGGAATATTTTATATTTTGACACAAGTTGCGGGAAAGTGACACTTTTTTTTTTTTTTGCACAAAGTTGTCACTAAATGATATATTGCTCACACAGGGCATGGGCATATGTGGAATTGCACCCCAAAATACATTTAGCTGCTTCTCCTGAGTATGGGGATACCACATGTGTGGGACTTTTTGGGAGCCTAGCCACGTACGGGGCCCCGAAAACCAAGCACCGCCTTCAGGATTTCCAAGGGTGAAAATTTTTGATTTCACTCTTCACTGCCTATCACAGTTTCGGAGGCCATGGAATGCCCAGGTGGCACAAACCCCCCCAAATGACCCCATTTTGGAAAGTAGACACCCCAAGCTATTTGCTGAGAGGCATGGTGAGTATTTTGCAGCTCTCATTTGTTTTTGAAAATGAAGAAAGACAAGAAAAAACTTTTTTTTTTTTCTTTTTTCAATTTTCAAAACTTTGTGACAAAAAGTGAGGTCTGCAAAATACTCACTATACCTCTCAGCAAATAGCTTTGGGTGTCTACTTTCCAAAATGGGGTCATTTGGGGGGGTTTTGTGCCACCTGGGCTTTCCATGGCCTCCGAAACTGTGATAGGCAGTGAAGAGTGAAATCAAAAATTCACGCCCTTAGAAAGCCTGAAGGCGGTGCTTGGTTTTCGGGGTCTCGTACGCGGCTAGGCTCCCAAAAAGTCTCACACATGTGGTATCCCCGTACTCAGGAGAAGCAGCAGAATGTATTTTGGGGTGTAATTTCACATATTCCCATGGCATGTTTGAGCAATATATCATTTAGTGACAACTTTGTGCAAAAAAAAAAAAAAAAATTTGTCTCTTTCCCGCAACTTGTGTCGCAATATAAAATATTCCATGGACTCGACATGCCTCTCAGCAAATAGCTTGGGGTGTCTACTTTCCAAAATGGGGTCATTTGGGGGGGTTTTGAACTGTCCTGGCATTTTATGCACAACATTTAGAAGCTTATGTCACACATCACCAACTCTTCTAACCACTTGAAGACAAAGCCCTTTCTGACACTCATTGTTTAAATGAAAAAGTTATTTTTTTTTGCAAAAAAATTACTTTGAACCCCTAAACATTATATATTTTTTTAAAGCAAATGCCCTACAGATTAAAATGGTGGGTGTTTCATTTTTTTTTTTCACACAGTATTTGCGCAGCGATTTTTCAAACGCATTTTTTGGGGAAAAAACACACTTTTTAAAATTTTAATGCACTAAAACACACTATATTGCCCAAATGTTTGATGAAATAAAAAAGATGATCTTAGGCCGAGTACATGGATACCAAACATGACATGCTTTAAAATTGCGCACAAACGTGCAGTGGCAACAAAATAAATGCATTTTTAAAAGCCTTTAAAAACCTTTACAGGTTACCACTTTAGATTTACAGAGGAGGTCTACTGCAAAAATTACTGCCCTCGATCTGACCTTCGCGACGATACCTCACATGCATGGTGCAATTGCTGTTTACATTTGACGACAGACTGCCGTTTGCGTTCGCCTTAGTGCGAGAGCAGGGGGCGACAGGGGTGCTTTTTTTTTTTTTTTTTTTTTTTTCTTTATTATTTTTTTGCTTTTTTATCTTATTTTTAAACTGTTCCTTTCATTTTTTTTTTTTTAATCATTTTTATTGTTATCTCGGGGAATGCAAATATCCCCTATGATAGCAATAGGTAGTGACAGGTACTCTTTTTTGAAAAAATTGGGGTCTATTAGACCCTAGATCTCTCCTCTGCCCTCAAAGCATCTGATGACACCAAGATCGGTGTGATAAAATGCTTCCCCAATTTCCCAATGGCGCTATTTACATCCGGCGAAATCTAAGTCATAAAATGATCGTAGCTTCCGGTTTCTTAGGCCATAGAGATGTTTGGAGCCACTCTGGTCTCTGATCAGCTCTATGGTCAGCTGGCTGAATCACCGGCTGCATTCTCAGGTTCCCTGTTGAGACAGGAGAGCCAGAGAAAAACACGGAAGACGGTGGGGGGGGCATTCCCTCCCACGGCTTGTAAAAGCAGTCTAGAGGCTAATTAGCCACTAGGATTGCTTTTACATGAAAGCCGATCGCTGGCTGAAAAGAATGATACCAAGATGATACCTAAACCTGCAGGCATTATTCTGGTATAACCATTCAAAGTCGTGAATGGTGTACCTGAAGACAATAAAATGGTTAACAATAAAGCACAGTAAACGGTAAAGTATAAAAAATTGCATACCTGAAAAGCAAACATGATAAAACATAATAACAATAAAACATTGCAGAATAGAATACAGTAAAAAAGAGCAGAACAATAGAGAGAATAGAGAGAGAGAGAACAATAAAACGACAACTATTTTTTTTTAATTTTATATATATTTTTTTTTTTTTTACACTTTTTTTGTAACTGTAACTTTTATAACTGTAACCGGTTCCAGGTTCGGGTCTCTCAAAATGCGATGGCATCTTGGGAGACCCTGTGAAAGTGTGTCCTAGTCTGTGCAATGCTGTACCCTACGCTAATACTCAACTAGTGCATGGTAGCGTTCAAAACATTCACCAATGCAAAGACCAGGATTGTCAGGACAGGAGGGACAATAATAGCGGGTGTCACGCCTATATCCACGCTTGCTGCAGACACGACATCTTTTTTGGGGGTTCGTTGGGTAGGGGTACTCGGGAGGACATAAAGAAAATGCCTCTCATGCAGCCGACTGCATTTGGTTGGGGATGTGAATGTGGGAAGTACGGGCGCTGCAGAAGTGGTGGGTTCCCAATTAGGATTGGCGAATGCAGCAGGAAGGGCATTATGGGCACGACGGGCCTGTGTTTGTCTTCTTGGTGGCAGCGGGACACTACTTGTGCTTGCCACCTCACCAGCTTGAACTGCACTTATAGGACTCGCCACGTCACCAAGTGTTACTGCAGTGCTGGTTTGACTATGACCGGGGTGTACTAGGCCGCTGGCGGTTGCCAGTTCAATAAAAAGCTACCAAAAAAACTGTTAGCGATCGCAGGGATCAGGCCTGACTCTGCAAACGCTGCAGTTATGCGTTTAGTGTTTTGTAAGTGTCAGTGATCGATCGATACTGCACTTGGGTGGGCTGGGCTGGGCCGGGCCGGGCAGAGGGGCAAAACGCAGGTGCTAGCAGGTATCTGGGCTGATCCCGCTAACACTGCGTTTTTGGGAACACTAAACTGCTGGGGACGCTAGTATAGATCTGATCGGATCAGATACTATACCACTAAGGGAGGTGTACGGTGCGTGCGTGGGTGTTAGCGCTACTGGCGCTAACCTGACGCTGCCTGGGGCTGGTGCTTGCCAGTTCACCAAAATGCTACCAAAAAAACTGTTAGCGATCGCAGGGATCAAGCCTGACTCTGCAAACGCTGCAGTTATGCGTTTAGTGTTTTGTAAGTGTCAGTGATCGATCGATACTGCACTTGGGTGGGCTGGGCTGGGCCGGGCGGAGGGGCAAAACGCAGGTGCTAGCAGGTATCTGGGCTGATCCCGCTAACACTGTGTTTTTGGGAACCCTAAACTGCTGGGGACGCTAGTATAGATCTGATCGGATCAGATATTGATCCGTACAGATACTATACCACTAAGGGAGGCGTATGCTGCGTGCGTGGGTGTTAGCGGTACTGGCGCTAATCTGACGCTGCCTGGGGCGATGCATATCACCGCCGGGCGATCAGGGGGCTAAACCTTTATTCGGTAATAAACGGCGGGTGCCCTGACACTATAAAAAATAAACAAACTAACCAGCGTCACCCGTAACAGTTATACGGTGATCAGTGGTGAAAGGGTTAACTAGGGGGCAATCAAGGGGTTAAAACATTTATTAGATAGTATATGGGGGTCCCTGTCGCTATAAAACGCTGACGGCGAACCTAAATATTTACCTCACTAACTAGCGTCACCAGCGACACTAATACAGCGATCAGAAAAATGATCGCTTAGTGACACTGGTGACAGGGGGTGATCAAGGGGTTAAACTTTATTAGGGGGGGTTAGGGGGGTATCCTAGACCTACAGGGGGGTAATACTAACTGTCCCAACACTGTAACTGTCACAAACTGACACCAATGCAGTAATCAGAAAAAAAAAACAAAAAAACTGCTGGTGTCAGTTTGTGACAGGGGGGGTGATTGGGGGGGGATCGGGGGGCGATCGGGGGGGGATCGGGGTGTTTTGTGTGCCTGGCATGTTCTACTGTGTGTGTAGTGTGTTGTGCACTCACATACCTGTCTTCTCTCCTCGGGCCGGAACAGAAAATCCCGAGCCGAGGAGAGATGACATCATTTCCTTTGCTGCTGTTTAGCATACAGCAGCAAAGGAATGTTCTCATTGGCCGGCGGCGATCGCGAGGGGGGGGCCACGAACGGATGGCCTCCCCCTCATCTCCGATCGCCGTGGGAGAAAAGACGACCGCCTCGGGCACCGGGGGGGGGTCCGATCGGACCCCCCACCCGCGGAAGGCAAATCACGTATATGTACGTGATTTTGCCTGTCCGTGCCACCTTGCCGACGTAAATCGGCGTGAGGCGGTCGTCAAGTGGTTAAACGGTTAACTACCACTGCTCTTGATAGACATATTGGATGTGAACATGATTTTGATTCTAGCCTTGTCCCTTTGCCGCACTTGAGCATGTACCTTTACACGCTCAAGGCGGTGGCATTGATGGGACCCTTTTGCAGTTAGAAACCAAGTAGATACACAGTTTAGATGCTATTAAATATCCGGGTTTAAATGAGTATATCAGTTTAAAATCTTTTTTATAGTTATGGTTTAGCTTATATTTTTGCTCTTTTTAAATTTTTCTTTAATTGATGATTTATGTTTAACCCATTATCTTGCTGTGTGTCTATTTGGTTTTTATCAGGTCTCTGCAGTAGGGCCCCTGGCCCTTATTCCATTATATCCCTCCCCCCTTTCCTCCTAAATTAACCAGTCACTGCCTTTTTAGATCCCTTTGTCACTCTAGGATCTACATAGAATATTCTCAGGTCACATTTTCTTTAAAATATTGTTTCTTTTGTACTTTTTTATATTTACTCTAATTTCATAGTCATTGTTATCTGATTCATTATTCTAATTAAAAATGTTTTCTTGTTTATTAATATAAAAAAATTATGATTTTTGGCTACATAATGTTTCAATCATTCTATGTATATTTGTAATCTGTAATACATGGTGTGCGAGCTAGCTGGACGATCGGGTATTGGGGAGGATGGGCTCTGTCTGCACTTGGGCTTTGCATGACATTGTCCTAGCCAATCTTTCCCCCCTATATCCATTCCGATTTCTTTCATCTCCCCGTCTCTCCTCCTTTGCTCCATATCCCTTCTGGCTCGGGAATGCTCTGGGGGCTGCCCCCAGGGATGGTAAAACCGATAACAGCCCATGGCTGTATGGACACCCAAGGGCTGACTGCCTTTTGTCAGTGGGCCCACCTTGTGGCCACCCCATGCGCTCTATCCCTATCCCGCTTTAGGTGCCTCCCTTTACATCCTCCCACACTGGGATGGACTTTCTCCCCCTATACCAGCCTACTGGGGAGCGTCCCTGTGTCCCGCCTACATCTGTCTGTGCTGCACGGCTTCGGTCGTGTGACGAAATGGACGTCACGCTGGGGATTATGGGTATTTTAGGCTGCGGGGTGCGGGAACTGCACAGGAGTGGTGGCTGTCTTCCATCCGCTCCTGGTCGGTGATGTCACATGCCGACCGAGTGGGGGCTATAAAGGTGGACACTGCCAGCCCTTTTTTGGCTGATTTCCAAGGGGCGCTGTATAGATATAAGGTATTGTCACAGACTGAGGGTTTTCTTCCCCACTGATCCATACTTTCCAGCCATTCTGGCTATTTCTAAAAAAATCTTTTTTATTGTTTGTATTTTTTTTCATTTTTTTCTTATTGCTCTCTCTAGGTTCTGATATGTTTGGGATTTCCCTGACATTTAGTGCAGGACCATTATTTATACATTACTCCCTGCACATTTGTATTATACCTTGAAGCCCAGGACAGTACTTTACTTGCTTTGTTTTGGGTAAGCTACAGACATCATTTATTTTATTTACTTTCTTTTACTAGTCACTGCACCCACAGTTATGTTTTAGTTTACTTTTTGATTATATTATTTTGTTTTATTTATTCAATTTTAGTTTATCCATCTCAAGTCTTCTGATTGATTGGATATTTTCAGTTATTCCAGCGCCCCCTCTCTATTTCTTTACCTTCACTCTTCCTTGGTATGTATTGAGGCTATGTTAGCCCCCTTGCTTGGGACACATATGGGCTCCATGAGAGTTAATTGTCCCTACTAAAAAAATATACATATATTTTTATAGTTTTGTTTTTATTCGTCTCCTTTTGGCCCTCTGAATCCACACTACGGCGGCTTGGCTTGCCGTCCTTGGGACGCTACCCCGTGCAGACCCCGCCACTTGGGAGGATTGGGGTAGGTGGGGGATTGTATTTGGGTTATAGGGTGTTGGATTCCCACAATTTTGTGGGAGGGGGATGTTATCTCAAATACCTTGTTGTGCCATTTTGTAGTATTGCGCACCGTGTTTAGTATATTTTGTATTTTTGATAATTATATGTATTTACTGTTATATTTCTCTTTTAAAGCAAAATTTATTATATTGGTTACGTCCTATTCCCCTGAAGAAGCCAATGTCTTGGCGAAACATGTAGGGAAGACTGGATCCGTCTCTATAATTAGGCCTATACCATCCTGGCCATTAGTCATTTTTATGTGTTCCTTTCTTGATTGCTGTTTTCTATTCATTTTTGTTTGTTTGATATATATTGTAATAAAAATTGTCATTGTAATACTAATTCTGATTGAGTTGTCTTAGTGCTGTAATAATCCCCATCCCTTTTACTCGCATACTACTATTCTTGGTTTGTTTGATTCTGAACTCAACATGTTAATTGAATGAGCTGATCACATTGTCCTCTGTACAATGTAGGAGATGGGCCAACTCCTACTGGAGCTCCTGCTATTGTGAGAAGGTGTCCTTTGTTTATACTTATGATAATGTATCATCTACTGTGTGAAGCTCGGTGACAAGTTTGGCATGTAGTGAAATCCAAATTAATCACAACAATGGCCAGGTGGGCGTGGAGTCACATCAGCTGCTTTAAGGGAATAGTTAATCAGTTAATAGTTAATTAGCTCATGTTAATGCTCATGTTTCTGGTTACAGGTGTATTGTTAGAGTAATATGATCAGGAGGGGGGAACCTCCTTCTGAATTGTGTATATAATATATGTTCTTGTTCTAATAAAGATTTTGTGTTCAAGCTGTGTAACTGAGCTAGTCCCGCCTGGTTCTTACAATATCTGAAGGTCCAGATTGGAGGAAGCAGTGTGCTGACGGAAGCACTCAAGCGGAGTGCGATGGGGATCTGTTACAATTTGAATACCTCCAATGGTTGAGGAAGGCTTTATCTAGTAGTTTAGGTGATTCTGTGGTTATTCATGTTGGCTGGAGAGTACCCCCATTCACGTGAAGAAATAGCCCCCCTCTTCATTGCTGCATTGCTAAAGTTGAAGGTTAAAGGAGAACACTGCTGGGAAAATGTTCCTGAGAATGCCCAGAGGAAGAGTCATGATGCCAACCTAAGACCTGAGAGTTCCAGTGAACACCATGAGAGAGAGATCTGAGGTGCCTGCCAAAGAACCAAACTTAGCCCAAATGCATCAGTTCCAGTCTGTCTGTAGATGTCAAGTTCCGTCTGTTCTGTCCAAAGTGGCAAGTTTTTATGGGGTGGAGAATCTTCTGATTGCATGTATGAGTACAGAACAGGGGCAGGCTGACCATTCAGGCATTTTGGGCACTTGTGAGGGTCCTGGGCCAGTAGGGGTCCCCATGAGCTGTGACAGTCACACTTTGTAGGAAGGCGTCCTGCTGCAGCTGAATCCCAGAGTTTGTCAGCAGCATTGTCTCTGCTTCTAAATACATACACTGCCGAATGGTGGGATTTTCAGAAGTTCTGATTCTTCTTTCTGTCTTGCTCCCAGCAGTCTCCTGCACACTCGCTCTGTGCTTCCCTCAGTTAGCTCCCCCCACATCCTTAGTGTCATGTGATGAGCCCCTGGAGGAGGGGCATAGCTACTGCAACTTCCCACTACATGCAGGGAGAGAGGTGAATGGAGGGAGGAAGTCTGTATGGGGAGGTAAGCTGCACACAATAACTGGCAAAGTTTCATGTCAGGACGGAAGTTTTTATGGTAGGTGGTGAAGGGTTCAGGTGACAAGAAAGCTGACAATAGCAGCGAGTGTGTGTGTTGGAGTCGGCAAAGTTTGCAGCCCCCCTCCCCAGCTGAAAGACATCTCCTAAGCAGGCACACATCACATCCCTATCTTCATAATCCCCATCACTCTTTATGTCCAGATAATGTGCAGGTCATTTATGACCTTTCCATTTAACCCTTTGTTATCCAAACTCTGTACAGTGAAAAGTGTACACCCACCGAATAAACTATACACACCATATACAAAATAATAATCCCCAATAAACATATCAGCACGATGATCAGGGCTATATGCGTGGTAGCGCAGTCATATGAACACTGATCATTTATGTTTATTGAGGATTGTTATTTTTATGTACTTAGATTTGGTTCACACCTACAGGAGCGACCAAGCATGAGCATGTTTTCACACACACAATCAACATGGAAAATTCATGAAAAAGTCCAGTTTGATGCACACGTTTTTTCAGATACATGGGGCTGCCCTTAATAGAACTGCAATGCATCTGATGAAGTGCAGTACGTTTCTGTGCATGTTGGGAAGGCATCCAATTTTACACGCATTCCCCACATGCATAGAAGTGAACTTAGCTATAGAGTGTTTAGTTTAGGTGCTGAGTTTACACTTTTGATTGTACACGGTTTTGATAACGAAAGGGTTAAATAGAATGGTCACACCTCCCAACATTTTGAGATGGAAATGAGGGACACCTACCAGCAAATGTATGTAGGCATAGGACACGCCCCCTGTCACACCCCCTTAAAGGAGAATTAACCAAAAAAAGTTAATTAACCATTACTATTCCTTTATATTGGCTTTTAAAATTTACAAATGCAGCAATTTAGAAATTGGATGATAGGTTTAGCATTGGAAACACTTTTTGAAAGATAAAAAGAGCATTTTATATACAATTATATAGATCAGACCAAAATGAGGGACAAATGAGGAGGACAAAGGGACAGAGGGACATTGCTCCAAATCTGGGACAGTTGGGTGCTATGGAATGGTCATAAAGTAACTTTACATTATCTGGACATACACTAGGGATGAGCCGAACACCCCCCTGTTCGGTTCGCACCAGAACATGTGAATAGGCAAAAAATTTGTTTGAACACACGTACACCATTAAAGTCTATGGGACGCGAACATGAATAATCAAAAGTGCTAATTTTAAAGGCTTATATGCATGGTATTGTCATAAAAAGTGTTTGGGGACCCGGGTCCTGCCCCAGGAGACATGGATCAAGGCAAAAAAAAGTTTTAAAAACTTCTGTTTTTTCGGGAGCAGTGATTTTAATAATGCTTAAAGTGAAACAATAAAAGTGTAATATCCCTTTAAATTTTGTACCTGGGGGGTGTCTATAGTATGCCTGTAAAGGGGCGCATGTTTCCCATGTTTAGAACAGTCTGACAGCAAAATGGCATTTCAAAGGAAAAAAGTCATTTAAAACTACTCGCGGCTATTAATGAATTGCCGGTCCGACAATATACATAGAAGTTCATGGATAAAAACGCCATAGGAATTCCCCACAGGGGAACCCCAAACCAAATTTTAAAAAAAAAATGGCGTGGGGGTCCACCTAAATTCCATACCAGGCCTTTCAGATCTGGTATGGATATTAAGGGGAACCCCGCGCCAAAATTAAAAAAAAATGGCGTGGGGCAAAGGGTGACCCCGCCCCCCTCTAATGTCATGGGGAATGCCACAGGGAAGTCCCAGTCAAGTCCCTGTGCGTCAGAGGGGGCGGGGTCACCGGGTGGCCCCACCCTCCGTTATTTAAGAAGCGTCACACAGTGGGAGCCTCCCATCATGGTGCATGCGGAGCGGCCCGAGAAGAAGAAGGGAAGAAGACGCCGCGGAGGAAGATGCCGGACGAGAACACCGGAGGAAGAACCAGAAGAACCAAAAGAAGAATATGGAGGAAGAAACCGAAGGAAGATAGAGGAAAGAAGAAGCATGTAAATAAAGGAATTGTCAAAAATTGTCTCCTGTCATTTTTAACATTTTTTACACTTTTTTGTGAAATGGTAGGGGCACTTTTGTACCCCCTTACAATTTCACAAAGGGGGGAGGGCTGGGATCTGGGGGTCCCCTTGTTAAAGGGGGCTTCCAGATTCCGATAAGACCCCCACCGCTGGGCAAGGGTTGTGGGAATGAGGCCCTTGTCCCCATCAACATGGGGACAAGGTGTTTTGGGGGGCTACCCCAAAGCACCCTCCCAATGTTGAGGGCATGTGGCCTGGTATGGTTCAGGAGGGGGGGCGCTCTTTTGTGCCCCCCTCTTTTCCTGCCGCCTGGCAGGTTGCGTGCTCGGATAAGGGTCTGATATGGATTTTTGGAGGGACCCCACGCAATTTTTAAAAAAAATTTGGCGCGGGGTTCCCCTAAAATCCATACCAGACCTGAAGGGTCTGGTATAGATTTTGAGGGGGACCCCACAACATTTTTTAAAAAAAAATTTGGCCAGGGTTCCCCTTAATAGTCATACCAGACCTGTAGGGCCTGGTATGGAATTTAGGGGAACCCCCCATGTCATTTTTTTTTAAATTTTGGTTTGGGGTCCCCCTGTGGGGAATTCCCATGCCGTTTTTATCAATGAACTTCTATGTGTATTGTCGGACCGGCAATTCATTAATAGCCGCGAGTAGTTTTAAATGACTTTTTTTCCTTTGAAATGTCATTTTGCTGTCAGACTGTTCTAAACACGGGAAACATGCGCCCCTTTACAGGCATACTATAGACACCCCCCCAGGTACGAAATTTAAAGGGATATTACACTTTTATTTTTTCACTTTAAGCATTATTAAAATCACTGCTCCTGAAAAAAGGCCGTTTTTAAAACTTTTTTTTGCATTGATCCATGTCCCCTGGGGCAGGACCCAGGTCCCCAAACACTTTTTATGATAATACCATGCATATAAGCCTTTAAAATTAGGACTATTGACAGCAGTTGTGGGCACACAGGGGGAACCTCAGGATGGAGAGCAAGAAAGGGGCCGGTAAATATGTGTAGCGGTACCCCCGTAGGGGCTGCGGGTGTGGATTTAGCAATCCGCCAATCACCCTGCTGCCATCCCCTCATAAATCACAGAAAAGACAATAAACAGTCAGTTGCTCCTTTTTTCTTGCTTTTATTTTTGGGATGAAACTTAGAGGGATATTAGGGATGTATGAGATGCCCATGAAGATTTCAGAAAGATAGGTTATCATCCATGGCCTTGTTAAAGGATTTCCCCTATAAAGTCCTCACTGCAGACTATTGCTCCTTCTGTTATTTATCTGACTGAAGATTTACTACTCACGGCTTCCAGTTAAACAAGATGAATCACTCTGAATAATTCCCCTGTATTAGACTGATGTGGAATTCCTGCTACAAATAGAGAGCCAAAGGCCTATACCGCCTATCTCCCATGGCTCCATGAACTAACAACCCCACAGTCTCTGGAAGTTGTTGCAAATGTGAACTTGGCACATGACAAACAACAGACTATTGCTCCAGTCCGTCCACTTCTGTCCATACTGTGTTCCCCCGATCACACAGTTTGCTACGCTATTCTCTCCAGTACTTCTGCTTCTTCAATGTTACACCTTCTCCTTTGTATCAAAGTCCTGTGGTCCCCGGTCACAGAAACCTGATGCACTCTGTGGAGATGAGGATCCTCAACTTTATCTCCTTCCCCTGCGGCTCCTCCATTCCTCCTCCACACACATGGCACATCCCCGCATGGGTATGCTCAGTATAGCACCTCAGCATGCCATGCTGTCTTTCCTGTGCTTCATAACTCCTCCCTGGAAGCATGTGACCCCAGCTTATATAGGAGGCCTGCCCCCTGCCAATGCAAATTAATCATTGGTCAGAGCCCCCCACATGACCTGCCTGCCACTCAGGCGTCAAGCCCAGCCTCCCTTCCAGAACAATTCCACTGAAAGCAGGAGAGGATCTCTGAGCCAGAGTGTAGGTGGCCACACCCCCCACTGTACTAACACTCCCATTCCCAAATCAAAACAACCAGGCCTGGAATAGAAACACAGGCCTGACTAAATTTACCTGCCACTAGTCCTGCAACTAGAAAAACACTAATCTAGCACCTACCTAAAAGTAGAGGGTGCTACATATGTAATTTACTAGCCCCTTCCTTTTCTAAGTGAAACCAATGAGTGATCAATAGGGATGAGCCGAACATCCCCCTGTTCGGTTCGCACCAGAACATGCGAACAGGAAAAAAATTTGTTCGAACACGCGAACACCGTTAAAGTCTATGGGACACGAACATGAATAATCAAAAGTGCTAATTTTAAAGGCTAATATGCAAGTTATTGTCAATAAAAGTGTTTGGGGACCTGGGTCCTGCCCCAGGGGACATGAATCAATGCAAAAAAAAGTTTTAAAAACGGCCGTTTTTTCAGGAGCAGTGATTTTAATAATGCTTAAAGTCAAACAATAAAAGTGTAATATCCCTTTAAATTTCATACCTGGGGGGTGTCTATAGTATGCCTGTAAAGGGGCGCATGTTTCCCGTGTTTAGAACAGTCTGACAGCAAAATGACATTTTGAAGGAAAAAACACATTTAAAACTACCGCGGCTATTGCATTGCCGACAATACACATAGAAGTTCATTGATAAAAACGGCATGGGAATTCCCCACAGGGCAACCCCGAACCAAAATTAAAAAAAAAAAATGATGTGGGAGTCCCCCTAAATTCCATACAAGGCCCTTCAGGTCTGGTATGGATATTAAGGGGAACCCCAGCCAAAATTTTTTAAAAAAATTGACGTGGGGTTCCCCCTAAATTCCATACCAGACCTGTGGTATGGATTTTAAGGGGAACCCCGCGCCAAAAAAAAAAAAAAAAAAACGGCGTGGGGTCCCCCTAAAAATCCATACCAGACCCTTATCCGAGCACGCAACCTGGCAGGCCGCAGGAAAAGAGGGGGGGGACGAGAGTGCGCCCCCCCCCCTCCTGAACCGTACCAGGCCACATGCCCTCAACATTGGGAGGGTGCTTTGGGGTAGCCCCCCAAAACACCTTGTCCCCATGTTGATGAAGACAAGGGCCTCATCCCCACAACCCTGGCCGGTGGTTGTGGGGGTCTGCGGGTGGGGGGCTTATCGGAATCTGGAAGCCCCCTTTAACAAGGGGACCCCCAGATCCCGGCCCCCCCCTGTGTGAAATGGTAAGGGGGTACTTACCCCTACCATTTCACTAAAAAACTGTCAAAAATGTTAAAAATGACAAGAGACAGTTTTTGACAATTCCTTTATTTAAATGCTTCTTCTTTCTTCCTTCATCTTCTTCTTCTTCTGGTTCTTCTGGCTCTTCTGGCTCTTCCTCCGGCGTTCTCGTCCAGCATCTCCTCCGCGGCGTCTTCTATGTTCTTCTCCTCGGGCCGCTCCGCACCCATGGCATGGGGGGGGGAGGCTCCCGCTCTTCTCTTCATCTTCTTCTCTTCTTCATCTTCATCTTCTTCTTCTTCTCTTCTTCCTTCTTCTCTTCTTCATTTCTTCTCCGGGCCGCTCCGCAGCCATGCTGGCATGGTGGGAGGCTCCCGCTGTGTGACGGCGTCTCTTCGTCTGACGGTTCTTAAATAACGGGGGGCGGGGCCACCCGGTGACCCCGCCCCCCCTCTGACGCACGGGACATGACGGGACTTCCCTGTGGCATTCCCCGTGACGTCACAGGGAAGTCCCGTCAAGTCACCGTGCGTCAGAGGGGGGCAGGGTCACCGGGTGGCCCCGCCCCCCGTTATTTAAGAACCGCCAGACGAAGAGACGCCGTCACACAGCGGGAGCCTCCCACCATGCCAGCATGGCTGCGGAGCGGCCCGGAGAAGAAATGAAGAAGGAGAAAGAAGAAAGAAGGAGAAAGAAGAAAGAAGGAGAAAGAAGAAAGAAGGAGAAAGAAGAAAGAAGGAGAAAGAAGGAGAAAGAAGAAAGAAGGAGAAGAAGAAGAAGAAGAAGAAGAAGAGCGGGAGCCTCCCCCCCATGCCATGGGTGCGGAGCGGCCCGAGGAGAAGAAGATAGAAGACGCCGCAGAGGAGATGCTGGACGAGAACGCCGGAGGAAGAACCAAAAGAGCCAGAAGAACCAGAAGAAGATGAAGGAGAAAGAAGAAAGAAGAAGCATTTAAATAAAGGAATTGTCAAAAACTGTCTCTTGTCATTTTTAACATTTTTGACAGTTTTTTAGTGAAATGGTAGGGGTAAGTACCCCCTTACCATTTCACACAGGGGGGGGGGCGGGATCTGGGGGTCCCCTTGTTAAAGGGGGCTTCCAGATTCCGATAAGCCCCCCGCCCGCAGACCCCCACAACCACCGGCCAGGGTTGTGGGGATGAGGCCCTTGTCTCCCTTGTCTTCATCAACATGGGGACAAGGTGTTTTGGGGGGCTACCCCAAAGCACCCTCCCAATGTTGAGGGCATGTGACCTGGTACGGTTCAGGAGGGGGGGGGCGCACTCTCGTCCCCCCCTCTTTTCCTGCGGCCTGCCAGGTTGCATGCTCGGATAAGGGTCTGGTATGGATTTTTAGGGGGACCCCACGCCGTTTTTTTTTTTTTGGCGCGGGGTTCCCCTTAAAATCCATACCAGACCTGAAGGGTCTGGTATGGAATTTAGGGGGAACCCCACGTCAATTTTTTTTAAAAATTTTGGCTGGGGTTCCCCTTAATATCCATACCAGACCTGAAGGGCCTTGTATGGAATTTAGGGGGACCCCCACATCATTTTTTTTTTTTTTTTTTGGTTCGGGGTTGCCCTGTGGGGAATTCCCATGCCGTTTTTATCAATGAACTTCTATGTGTATTGTCGGCAATGCAATAGCCGCGGGTAGTTTTAAATGAGTTTTTTCCTTCCAAATGTCATTTTGCTGTCAGACTGTTCTAAACACAGGAAACATGCGCCCCTTTACAGGCATACTATAGACACCCCCCAGGTACGAAATTTAAAGGGATATTACACTTTTATTGTTTGACTTTAAGCATTAATAAAATCACTGTTCCTGAAAAAACGTCCGTTTTTAAAACTTTTTTTTGCATTGATCCATGTCCCCTGGGGCAGGACCCAGGTCCCCAAACACTTTTTATGACAATAACTTGCATATAAGCCTTTAAAATTAGCACTTTTGATTTCTCCCATAGACTTTTAAAGGGTGTTCCGCGGCATTCGAATTTGCCGCGAACACCCCAAATTGTTCGCTGTTCGGCGAACAGCCAATGTTGGAGTAGAACATGAGTTCGACTCGAACTCGAAGCTCATCCCTAGTGATCAATACTGATCAATCACTGTATTCATTTATAACTGAGCATAGTAAACTGCCTTTCTCTGGGTGTGCCGTCAGAGGTTCTCAGGTGTGCCGCGGGATCAGGGGAGAGAAGGGCTGTCAGATGAGCCGATCTCCCGATCCCCTGCCGAACTTTACATCGGCACTGTGAGAAGCTCCATCAACCTCAGCAAAGTGAAAGTAAAGTACAGGGGAGTGTGCTGTGCTCTCTGCTTCCCCCTACAGTGCAGTACTACCCCACTGAATGAGGAAACTGGAAAGGTACAGTACTGTGCTACAAGCTAGATTTGTTTTAAAAGGGCTTTATACATGTGTCTGTACATGTGTCTATATGTGTGTGTGTACATGTGCATGTGTCTGTATGTGTGTGTCTGTATGTGTGTGTGCATGTGTCTGTATGTGTGTGTGTGCATGTGTCTGTATGTGCGTGAGCATGTGAGTGTCTGTCTGTATGTGTGTCTGTATGTGTGTCTGTATGTGTGTCTGTATGTGTGTCTGTATGTGTGTGTGTGTGCATGTGTCTGTATGTATGTGTGTGTGCATGTGTCTGTATGTGTGTGTGTGTGTGCATGTCTGTATGTGTGTGCATGTGTGTGTGTGCACGTGTCTGCATGTGCGTGTGTACAAGTGCCTGTATGTGTCTGTATGCCTGTGTACACATGTATGTGTCTGTATATGTGTGTGTGTATATATCTTACTTTTAATCCGGACACCCCCCCTCCATTCCTGTACCATCAGAACTGCTTTTGTAGGTCTTGTTTGTGATAGCAGCAAGGACTGCTTCTCCTCTGAAAAGCAACCCATGTACAGATCGCTTTTCAGAGGCATTTGACAGACGGTAAAGAGGCATTATGTTGCCTCCTCACCACCTGTTTTAATGCAGCATCACTACACCGAAACCATGCAATGAACACAGTTGCAGGGTAGTTGCAGTGCAGCCCCATTCACCCTGGGTATACCTCCAGCTGCAGCCACAGCATGTGTACACCCCCAGCTGCTGTCTCTGCAGCTAAAGGGGAAGAAGTTAGGGGTGGTAAAAATAGCTTAACTATGTGCTTTTACCATCCCTCCAACCTGACATGTGAACAAGCCCTTGGTTCACACATCTGTTTGGCTGCGTGTAGGGCAGCCCATTCATTTCACTGGGCTTCCCTAACCACAAAAATTCAGGGAAGGAAATCCCCGACCTTTTTTTTTTCTCTAAATTGCACGGCACCAAAAGCACATTTTCCAATGTGTGAGGTACCATTAAGAATTAATGGCACCCCTAAATAGCAGAGCATTTGTCTGTGTGTCAGGAACAAGTGCGATTTTGCGCATGTTCCGCGACACACAGTAACATGAACTAAGCCTTGGACTGGGGTGCCTCAAGACTAAAAATACTTTTTAAGGGTGCCCCGACTGGAAAAAGGTTGAGAAACACTTCTTTAATGAACAAGTAATAAAGGAAGTAGCAGGAAAGAGGTAGAAGGAAGACTGCAGGAAGCTCAAATACATTTACTTAGTATTCTTTAGTACATCGTTAGGAATTGAACACTTGTAGCTGAATGTACTCCCCTTGTGGGATTTAATCTTTGCCCACCTGGATAGGTTTCTCTCACTTGTCTAGCAGCCAGTACGCAGCATGAACAAAAGTCTCTGCCACAGACTTGTTTGAAGCAAAACCTGTATGATCCTCTGCCACAGGATGTATTGGTTTGCGATGAATGTCAGACACAGTACTTGAACCTTTAATCCAACCCGGCAGTACTATACAGTAAGATCACTTCAGGATACGTCCTCCAACCGAGTCACCAGGCCCCTCTCCAGACCAGCACTCTGCATGATCCTTCCATGATGGGTCCTCCCCTGGGATCTCCTCGGTTGTCCAGCTTCTTCACTCTGGATAGACAGCACAGGACCATTCCTCTGCTGCTGTGGTAGGCCCCAGACAGGCTTCTGGACCCACCCACACGCCGCAGTGACGTGGGCCTCCCAATCTGAGGACCACGAGGTAGCACTCTACCGCATACCTGTCGGCCAGGAGGGCCAGCAGGTAGATTGAAAACGAACCCCTAAACATGGCATCTGCCCCATAAATACCCTCTCCTAGAATGCAACTCGGAGGACCACCTCCACCAAGTTGTCTCCGGGACAGAGGAGCACTCATACACTTCAACACGTTGCCTTTCCAACACCAGCCAATGGTGACAACGACACCCACCGGCGCAGTGTGGAACTACACGCAACCCAGCCAAGCTGGAACAGAGGCAAATCTAACTTCACCTAACAAGTAACCCACTAGATTTACCTATCAGCGGCAGATTAGAAATCTACCAGCGCTACACTTGTTTTGTGTTCTTTTATATTTTTAATGAGGACTATTTTTCATTAACCTAAAAACTGTCACCCCTCCCCCTTGTTTTTTCATGGACATTTGTTATACAGTTGAGATAACGGTTTAAATAACCTTCATTTATGTATCATGGTCCTGTGATATGGTCATTTTATGTGTCTATTGTTTATATATATAGCACAGGACCATGATACATAATACACCATGATATTTCAGGCTGTAGAGTGCTACTTTAACAATTCAGTTTAAAAGAGTGTTATAGAAATGTAGCTCCCTGCTCCTGTTGTTCGGGTGCTTGCATGTAAATTTAGGGGGTTATCTGTTCCATACAGTACAGATTTAATCTGTGGCTAAATTATCTTCTGTTCCAGCATTGGCTGTGTTGCATGTAGTTCCACACTGTTGTCTGTAGGTGTCATTGTCACCACAGGACAGTGTTGGAAGAGCAACAGGCTGAAGTGTATTGAGTGCTCCTCTTTCTCAGAAGTAACCCAGAGGGGGTGGTTCATCGCTGTGCATTCTGGGAGAGAGTACTTAAGGGGCAGATGTCATTTTTGTTTCTCTCTTACCTCCTGGCCCTCCTGGCCTAAGGTATGTGGTGACTTTTCTCCTGCCTCAAGGCCACGCTGGCCTGAGGCTATGTGACTACAAGTAGGCCCAGAAGCCTGTCTGGGGCCTACCACCGCAGAGGTGGTCCTTAGGCTGTCTTGCCTGTTAGGAAGAAGCCGAGCCAAGCTGAGGAGATCCAGGGGAGGACCCTTGCTGGAGAGGGCCAGGAGGAAGGCTGGTCTCTCGGGAGGGCCTGGTAACTTGCTTGGAGGACGCACCTTTACTTAATCAACCTACAGCACAGTACCGCCGGGTTGGCTTAAAGGTTCTGGTACTGTGTTTTGATGTTCATCTAATACTAAATCCTGTGGCAGAGGATCGTACAACCATTTTTGTTCTTCTCAAGTCTGTGGCAGAGATTTTTCATCCGTGCGTCATTCCGGCTGCTAGGTCAGTGAGAGAGGCCTATCCGGGTGGGCAAAGATCTGTTGACTGAAGGTGTGTTTGTCTTCAGGATCTCAAATTCCTCAGTGATCTGCATAAGGTATCTGAACCCTCCTGCAACTCCCTTTCTACCTCTTTACTGCTACTTCTTCAAAAGTTTTGCAATAAAGCATTGGAAATATAAAGAAGTGACTGGTGCATACATTGGTGGGCGTAAGGCGTAATATAGACTCTAAGTCCCGTGTCTGGTGGAAATACAGGTAAGGGGGTGACGGCAAAGACCCAATTTAAATCAGCCGCTCCTTCGGGGGTAATCGCTACAGAACTATTTACAGTAATCTTGTTTATTAATTGTGAAACTTATAAGTGAACATCCAGTATGTATGGCATAAATGTCTCTCCCCTCTGTCCAAGTAAACCACGTCCACAGCCACCCCCTCTGTCCAAGTATACCACATCCACAGCCACCCCCTCTGTCCAAGTATACCACATCCACAGCCACCCCTCTGTCCAAGTATACCACAGCCACAGCCACCCCTCTGTCCAAGTATACCACGTCCACAGCCACCCCTCTGTCCAAGTATACCAGGTCCACAGCCACCCCTCTGTCCAAGTATACCAGGTCCACAGCCACCCCTCTGTCCAAGTATACCAGGTCCATAGCCACCCCTCTGTCCAAGTATACCACGTCCATAGCCACCCCTCTGTCCAAGTATACCACGTCCACAGACACCCCTCTGTCCAAGTATACCACGTCCACAGCCACCCCTCTGTCCAAGTATACCACATCCACAGCCACCCCTCTGTCCAAATATACCACATCCACAGCCACCCCTCTGTCCAAGTATACCACATCCACAGCCACCCCTATGTCCATGTATACCACGTCCACAGCCACCCCTCTGTCCAAGTATACCACGTCCACAGCCACCCCTCTGTCCAAGTATACCACATCCACAGCCACCCCTCTGTCCAAGTATACCACATCCACAGCCACCCCTCTGTCCAAGTATACCACGTCCACAGCCACCCCTCTGTCCATGTACACCACATGCACAGCCACCCCTCTGTCCAAGTATACCACGTCCACAGCCACCCCTCTGTCCAAGTATACCACGTCCACAGCCACCCCTCTGTCCAAGTATACCACGTCCACAGCCACCCCTCTGTCCAAGTATACCACGTCCACAGCCACCCCTCTGTCCAAGTATACCACGTCCACAGCCACCCCTCTGTCCAAGTATACCACGTCCACAGCCACCCCTCTGTCCAAGTATACCACGTCCACAGCCACCCCTCTGTCCAAGTATACCACGTCCACAGCCACCCCTCTGTCCAAGTATTCTACATCCACAGCCACCCCTCTGTCCAAGTATTCTACGTACACAGCCACCCCTCTGTCCAAGTATACCACATCCACCGCTCTGTCCAAGTATAGCACATCCACAGCCACACCTCTGTCTAAGTATACCACATCCACAGTCACCCCTCTGTCCAAGTATACAACATCCACAGCCACTCCTCTGTCCAATTATACCACGTCTACAGTATACCACATCCACAGCCACCCCTCTGTCCAGATTTACAACATCCACAGCTAGGGATGAGCCAAACACCCCTGGTTTGGTTTGCACCAGAACATACCGAACAGGCAAAAAATTTGGCAGAACACGCGAACACCGTTAAAGTCTATGGGATAGGAACATGAATAATCAAAAGTGCTAATTTTAAAGGCTTATATGCAAGTTATTGTCATAAAAAGTGTTTGGGGACCTGGGTCTTGCCCCAGGGGACATGTATCAATGCAATTTTTTTTTAAAAAACAACCATTTTTTCGGGAGCAGTGATTTTTTTAATGCTTAAAGTGAAACAATAAAAATGAAATATTCCTTTTAGTATCGTGCCTGGGGGGTGTCTATAGTATGCCTGTAAAGTGGCACACTTTTCCCATATTTAGAACAATACCACAGCAAAATGACATTTTTAAATTGTCACTTAAAACTGATTACGGTTGTAATGAATTGTCGGGTCTCGGCAATATAGATAAAACTCATTAAAAAAAAAAAAGAGCATGGGTCCCCTCCCAGTCCATTACCAGGCCCTTTGGGTCTGGTATGAATATTAAGGGGAACCCCGCACCAAAATTGAAAAAAAAAATTGCGTGGGGGGTCCCCCTAAAATCCATACCAGGCCCTTCAGGCCTGATATGGAAATTAAGGGGAACCCTGCGCCAAATAAAAAAAATGGCATAGGGCCCCCTCCAAAATCCATACCAGACCCTTATCCGAGAACGCAACCTGGCAGGCCACAGGAAAAGAGGGGGGATGAGAGAGCCCCCCCGAACCATACCAGGCCATACCACTGATGCCTTTGAGATCGAGGCAGGTTTGTTGAGAGAGTGACTCAGAATTAGAGGATACAGTAAAAAATGTTTACCTAAAGCATACAATCGAGCGAGAGGCAAGACTAGAGATTCACTATTGTTTCTCAAAAAGGTTACAAAGGTGAACTGTAATGTTTGTTTTGTCACCCGCTATAGCTCTCAACATGAGGACTTTAAAGCCATATTGCAAAAACACTGGTATTTGCTGACAGCTGACCCGGTCATTTCTGGGTTTGTCTCTCCTCAACCGTTACAAGTGTACAAACGTATCAAGGATAAGTTGGTGCATAGCCATCTGGCCTTACCAAGTTCCAAAACGTATTCATTCAAGGGCACTTTTCAATGTGGGAGATGCCCATTCTGCAAGTTCATTAATACGAGCCAAAACTTCATCCTTGATTTTTCCCCAAAAAATTTTTGTGAATTGCCAAACGAAAGGAATTGTATACCTTATGACCTGTGAGTGTGGTGCAATCTACGTAGTAAAGACTTTTAGGGAATTTTGGAGACAGATTTATGACCACACGTACGCCATCAAAATAGGTGATCTGTATTCCTCTATTGGTAGGCACCTTGCCCAGGACCATGTATATGGTTCTCCCAAAGTTCTATTTTTATGCCGTGATCACATTCCACAGGATCCACATGGGGAAAACTGGGATAGGGTTATTGTCCAGCGAGAAATGAGGTGGGTATTCTTAGTAGGAGCCACTAAGGCCCCTGGTTTGAATGAAACCACCTCATTCAAGTCCTTTCTGCCCATTTAGGGTGTGATAATTATGTAATTCTTTGTATATTTACTAACTGCTATCTCCATTTAGGGACCTATGTAATGTGCCATGTATGATGCTGTTTTCTATTCTGGGCACATGATGGTGCTTGGATATCAGTGCTTAGAATTATATCTATATTTATACTTGCATTTGGGATTTACCCCTATTCTGTATCTGGTAAGAGGGTTTTTTTTTCCCGGGTGCTCTGCCTCCCTTTGTTCCCCGATTTCTCATTCCTGAGAGCTGCAATCCCTCCTGGCTTTCCAGGCTCCTCCTTGCACACCTCGCACATACACGCTCATGGGGAGTTATTCTTTCTTTTGAGTGGCGTGGGGATGTTCAGGGGGGGCTTTGGATATCACAGGTCTCATTCCACCACTGATGTTGGGAGACTATTGGGATTGGCTTCTTCTTTTTTCCTTTTTTTCCCCAGTGCCACATTTTCCATTCTACCAGCATAACGTCATTGCGCCAGTGCCACTGCATCTATGTGTCCGCCCCCCCTTTGGGTGAGATACAAGCAGTGACGGCCGTGCCCATTCTCTAGAGTGGCAATGGCACTTTGGTGTCAACGAGCATGCGCCATCGCATACCTGCCGTGGCCAGCAGCGTCATCTTACCCACGTGTGCAGCACCGATGCTTTGGCGTTAATGTGTGTGCACCATCGAATGTTTGCCATGATTTATGGCGTCATTTGGGTGGCAGGTATGACATTGGCGCGGCTGCGCATGCGCATCGGAGGGGTTTTGCCATGACTGGCGGCGTTGAGATTGATGACACAGCTGCATTAGCTTCATCATCATCAGGGATCATTGGGTACCAGCTGGCCGCAATGAATGGGGATGAGCAATTATGTCTCTTCCCCTTTCTCCATGCGAGCCCATTGGTGGTTTTCCACCATGAGGACGCTGTGTGGGTGGGGTTAACTCAATGGTCTGAGCTATATAGTTCAGATCACTGTTTGGTCCCAGTGTAGCTTGCCGAGATACCGACCACCAGGTGCTAAGTCTTCCTTCCTCTCAGGGTAAGTGATTGTATGTTTGAAGGTTTCACATGCCAGTTTTATTCACTTCCTTGAGGATTTAGCTGGTCGTTTGTTGGTGTGGTTTTCTTTTCCCATTTTTGGCAAATTTATTTATTTATCAGCAGGATATATTTTTTCTCCTTTTGATTTAACTTTTCACATTCACATTAATTGATACATAATTACATAATCAAGTAACATCTGGTAGTTCATTATTTACACTATAAACAATGTTTTCCTTGATATATATATATAAAAACATGAACGAAGGGACACGTTCTCCAATGCAAATATACTTTACTGAATCTTCAGGCCATCAAAATCGTCGGATTATATACATCAATAGGGATGAGCTTCGTGTTCGAGTCAAACCCATGTTCGACTCGAACATCGTCTGTTCGCCGAATTGCGAACAATATGGGCCGTTCGTGCCAAATTCGTGTGGCGCATCACAGCCCATAATTCACTGCGGCATCGCAGTGCATTGCTGGCTGATGATTGGCCAAGCATGCACTATGACCCGCATGCTTGGCCAATCACAGTGCCGTCTGAACAGAGAGCCGTAATTGGCCAAAGCCAAGGAGGCTTTGGCCAATTATGGCTCAGGGGATTTAGTTCACGCCCCACACTATATAAGGCCGCCTGCACGGTGGCCCTGTGTAGTGTGTTCTGGCGTTCATAGATAGAGAGAGAGACAGAGAGACAGTGTCATTTGATTTAAGTTAGATAGATTAGGCAGAACAGTGAGTGGATAGATGCATTTTGGTGCAGTGAGTCCACATCAGAGAGGCGTTTATAGTTAAGGGCCTGGTAGCCCACATTTATTAAAGGGAAAAACAAAACAAAAGTTTATCCAGGAATCCCATGCAGGGGTCCAAGCTTCAATTAAATCCACAAAATCCAAATGAAAATGCTAGCCCACCTGGCTACTCTTCAGCAGTAATGCTGCTATAGGTACAGGCCCCTCAAACAAGCTGCTTAGATGCACACAGTCTTAGGCTCCTTGGCTGCACACAACTTCTGGCTCCCTGGACGCACAAAGCTTTGAAGCATTTCAACGCACACAGCTTCTGGCTCCCTGGACGCACACAGCATCTATTCTCACACAGAGACACTTACTAGCAGCCACTGCTCCAACTTCACCTTCCTCCACTCTCTGCTCTCACCAGCCCCTCATTATATGGGCTGTGTGCACCTGGGCACACAACCTGCTGGCTGTCCACAAGACCTGGACACAGGGTTGGAGATCCCCTCCCACCCAAGACTCTGAAGGATCTCCAAACTACAGAGCCCCATAAGGAACTAGCAAGACCTGGAGAAAACTGCCAGAGCAGTTTTCTCTGTTTCAAACTTATGCTCTGTAGCTCTGCACTCAGCCGATATGCAGACTCTGTGTCCACTTTAACCCCATTTTCATAGGGACAGAACCTTGCTCTGCCACAATATGCATCCCAGGTGTTGTATAAATATATATATACACTGTATTCAGTTTAGCTAGATCCATTCCTGCTATCTTGCTACTGACAGGCAGGCTTGTCTTGTTACAGTATTTACAGCTACCTGAAGAAAATTGCTGGTGTTCTTTTGATCCTATTAGTACCACAGTCAGGCAGCTAGACTATTTACAGTTAGTGTAGTGCGTCCTCCTCACAGTGTTCAGCTAAAACTACAAGTTAGTTTAGTGTGACCTCTGCACAGTGTTCAGCTAAAGCTACAAGTTAGTGTAGTGCGTCCTCTGAACAGGGTTCAGCTAAAGCTACAAGTTGGTGTAGTGCACAGTGTTCAGCTAAAGCTACAAGTAAGTGTAGTGCGTCCTCCTCACAGTGTTTAGCTAAAGCTACAAGTTAGTGTAGTGCGTCCTCCTCAGTGTTCAGCTAAAACTACAAGTTAGTGTAGTGCGACCTCTGCACAGTGTTCAGCTAAAGCTACCAGTAGAAGGTTGGTGGTGTTTTCCTGATCCTATCACTACCGCAGACAGCTAAATTATTTACATGTTAGTGTAGTGCGACCTCTGCACAGTGTTCAGCTAAAGCTACCTGTAGAAGGTTGGTGGTGCTTAGATAGATAGATAGATAGATAGATAGATAGATAGATAGATAGATATATCTCTCTATATCCCAGCTTAGTGCAGCTGCAGGCCATTAGTATGTCTGGAATGCCAACAAGGAGAGGCAGACAGTCACAAGCCAATAAAAGAGGGCAAGCAGGCTCTGTGTCTAGAGGCAACAGTGCTAGTCATGGAGACAGTGCATCCTCATCAGCACGTGGCCGTGGGACACGCTTGGCCTTTTTTTCGGCAGCTGGCCATGTTGAGCCGCAACATGCGGAAGACTTGGCCGAGCGGATGACCAAGCCATCCTCATCCTCCTCATCCTCTCTCACCCATGCTCAGGGTACTTTGTCTGGCTGTCAGAGAGGTTACCTGGTTGGGCGCCGGGGCGCGTTGGTGCTCGTGTTCCTGTGCATGCTGGGGCGCGTGTTCCTGGGGGCACTGGTGTGTCTGGTCTGGCCGGCCGTGGCGTCCGGGCGTGCGTGCGTTTGTGCTAGCGTGCGTTCGCCTATGGGCATTACCGCGGGCGTGCCTGGTAGTGTTGGCGCGCACGCCGGTGTCAGGGGCGTGCTCGGGCGGGGGCGCGGGGCACTTTGGCGAATCGGCGCGTGCACGAGCGCGGCGTTTTGGCACCAATCAGCCTATTTGAGTCTGCCTCTCCCCCTGTTCGGTGCTGCCTGATCAACAGCTCTGTGTCTAGATCTGTGATCCTCTCTGTGTTCCTGTACCTCCTGAAGTTTGACCCGTTGTGACACGGCTTGCCTTTTGGACCTCCTTGATTGCTGCCTGAACCCGACCCCGGCTTGTTTGACCTTGTTTCTGCCTGCTCCCTTTGTACCGTTGTTGCCAGCCCGTTGCCGACCTCTGCCTGTGTGTGACCAGCCTGATAAGCTCCTGCTCAGCATCAGTTCCAGTCTTCCTGAAGTTCTACCTGTTGCTTGAAAGACCACCTTCCTCCAGGATCCAAACATCAGGCCCTCATACCACTCCGCATTCGCGGGCTTCCTGTCTACTCTACCAGGGGCCCCGAATTGGATACGTAAGGGAGGCTACCCTCTGCCCAAGCGGACTCACCTGTCTGGTAAGTGTGGGACCTGACAGTATCAGGCAGCCATGACTGAGTCCGGGCAGGGGGCCTCCCCCATGCATGAACTTTGCAGGCACCTAGCGGGCCTCACCCAAGCAGTTAAAAGCTTACAGGAGGGCTATACAAGACTGGAAGGACAAGTCCAGGCCCTCTCAGCATCCCCTCCGGGAGCAGCACCTGCTAATCCTGCCTCAGCGCCCTCTGTAGTAATGCTCCCACCAGAGCCCAGGGTGCCTACACCTGAAAGATTCTCTAGAGAACGTTGCAAGTTCCGGGCGTTCCGCAACGCTTGCGAACTCTATTTTGCCTTACAACCCCGTACGTTTTCCTTGGAGGCCACCAAGGTGGGGTTCGTCATATCTCTTTTGACCGGTGAACCTCAGACCTGGGCCCATCACCTGCTGGAGCAAAAGGCCAGATCTCTGGATTCCTTGAATGACTTCTTCATAGCGATGTCTCAGTTATACGAGGACCCCCAGCTAACAGCCACGGCAGAAGCCGCCTTGCACTCCCTACAACAAGGCCGCAGAGCGGCCCAAGATTACGCTGTGGAGTTTAGGCGTTGGAGCTCTGACACGGAGTGGAATCACACGGCCTTGCGTCACCAATACCGGCTGGGGTTGTCGGACCCCCTTAAAGACGAATTGGCACGGGTAGGGATACCTCAGACACTGGATGAGCTCATAAACCTGTCAATCCAGATTGACCGCCGCCTTAGAGAGACATTCTGAGAGGTCCATTGGCCATCCACGCCTCACTTGGATGCTGCCCAGGGCTCCTAGTGCCCCGAACCAAGCTCCTCCTGTCCCGTCTGTTCCAACCCAGGAAGCTCCTGAACCCATGCAGCTAGGTCTGCTCCATCCCTCTTTGACCCCAGAAGAGAAAATGCGCAGACGCACACTCAATCTGTGCCTGTACTGTGGAGAGTCTGGACACTTTGCAAGGGCATGCCCCAACAAGAGACGTAAGTGCCTGCCGTCCTTCTTTGTGTGCACCTGTTTCACCCAGATCCGGTAACCACTTAACACTTTCTATTATATTACAGTTACCTGGAAGGAACATCCCAGTACCGGTCATCATTGATTTGGGAGCATGTAGCGGATTCATTGACCGGACCTTCATTGAAAACCATCATATTCCTACCTAACCCAAGGCCCAGGGACTGGCAGTTTTCTTAGCAGACGGCTCCTCCCTCAGCTCCGGTCCTGTTACCCAGGAAACTGTTCCTCTACTGGCCACCATTGGCCCGGAACACCAGGAACTTTTACGCCTGGATGTCATCTCCTCTCTCCTCTTTCCAATTATCTTGGGGATGCCTTGGCTACAGGCTCACAATCCCAGTATCAACTGGTCCACGGGCAAGATCCAGTTTTCATCTGAATATTGCAAACAACACTGTTTACAGGGGACCCCCATGACCTCCTCTCAATGGCTTTGCCTAGATTCAGAAACCAAGTCTTATCAAAATCTTCCCGAACCCTACCGGGATTTCCTGGATGTGTTCAGCAAAAAGGGGGCAGAAACCCTTCCGGTATATAGACCCTACGATTGCCCGATAGAACTTTTACCCGGAACTGAAGTTCCCTTCGGGAGGATTTTTCCCTTAACTGAGCTGGGCACCTTGAAGGTTTATATTGACGAAAACCTAAAGAAAGGATTCATTCGTCCCTCCACATCTCCAGCAGGCACAGGCATCTTTTTCGTAGAGAAGAAAGATCACTCCTTACGTACCTGCATTGATTACCGGGAACTCAATAAAATTACTATAAAAAACAGATACCCGCTACCTCTAGTGCCCGAATTATTTCAGAGATTAGGATCTGCTACCGTCTTCACCAAGCTGGACCTCCGCGGAGCCTACAATTTGATCCGCATAAGAGAGGGGGACGAGTGGAAGACGGCCTTTCGTACTCGATTCGGGCACTACGAGTACCTCGTCATGCCCTTTGGCCTGTGCAACGCACCAGCCACATTTCAGCACTTCGTCAACAATGTCTTTCGTGATTTTCTGGACCTTATATGTCATCGTTTATCTGGACGATATCCTGGTTTTCTCTGCTTCCCTGACTGACCACCGCAAACATGTGCGAAACGTACTTACCCGACTTAGACAACATGGGCTTTATGCCAAACTCGAAAAATGCGAGTTCGAGCTTCAATCCATCCAGTTCCTAGGCTTGGTCATTTCTCCTGACAGTATCAAAATGGACCCGCAAAAGGTATCCGCTATCTTGGATTGGCCTGAACCTATAGACAAAAAAGGAGTACAGCGCTTTATTGGCTTCGCCAATTTCTATAGGAAATTCATTAAAGGATTTTCTTCAATAATAACTCCCATTACGGAACTTATCAAACAGGGAATCCGGTTCTGCTGGACCCCTAAGGCGCAAGTGGCCTTTGAAAAACTCAAAGCTCTGTTTACATCAGCCACTATCCTCAAACATCCCAACCTTGCCTTGCCTTTCGTCTTAGAAGTGGATGCTTCCGAAGTCACGGTTGGAGCCGTGCTCTCACAAAGACAAGGTGCCAAAGCACTCCTGTACCCTGTGGGATTCTTTTCACACAAGCTCTCCTCTTCCGAGAGGAACTATAATGTGGGAGATCAGGAACTTCTAGCCATTAAGGCAGCTCTGGAGAAATGGCGTTATCTCCTGGAGGGTGCAGCTCACCCCATCTTGGTCTACACGGACCATAAAAATTTAGAATATTTTAAGGACGGCTAAAAGACTAAAACCCCGGCAAGCCAGATGGGCACTTTTTTTTTTCCCGATTTATTTTTCATATCACCTACAGACCCGGATCCAAGAATGTCAAATCCAACGCCCTCTCCCGAATGTTCCTTGATTCAGAGAAGACCCTGTCTCCAGACACCATCCTCCCCTCTGGGAATTTCCTGGTCCTACAGGAGGATCTAATCTCTCAGATCAGACGGTCCTCTATGGGAATGTCATCACCTGCTGAAGCTTATACCAAAGATGGGCTCTTCTGGTACAAAAACAAAATTGTGGTCCCCGAGGAGCTAAAAGTACGTTAAACTTCTGCCATGATCACAAATTGGCCGGTCACTTCGGCACATGGAAGACAATTGATCTCGTCCAACGCACCTTTTGGTGGCCTCACCTTACTAAAGACTGCAAGGAATACGTTGAGTCCTGTAATACTTGCGCCAGAAGCAAGAGTAGCCGGGCAAGAGCATGGGGTCTGTTGAGACCATTACCAGTCCCAGAGAGACCGTGGGCCATGATTTCAATGGACTTTATCGTTGAACTCCACCCATCAGAAGGTTTCTCTTCCATTTTTGTTGTGGTAGACAGGCTGTCTAAAATGGCCCACTTCCTCCCCATGAAGGGCACCCCTTCGGCTATGGAAACCGCTACCATCTTTATCAAAGAGATCATCAGACTGCATGGAGTACCAACCAACATAGTTTCCGACAGAGGCGTCCAATTTACCTCCAGATTCTGGAAAGCCCTCTGTGGCGCCCTAGAGATCGAATTATCATTTTCTTCGGCCTATCACCCTCAGTCAAATGGACAAACCGAGAGGACGAATCAGACCTTGGAGCAATACCTCCGCTGTTTCTCTGCATTCTCCCAGGATGACTGGGCTTCCCTGCTCCCCATTGCGGAGTTCTCTTACAACAACTCACTACACTCAGCTACCAATCAGTCACCATTCTATGCTAACTATGGTTTCCATCCATCCTTCTTGCCTGGGTCTATTCCCGAGTGCCCTGTCCCTGCAGTATCCGAAACCTTGGACTTTTTCTCAAATAATAACAAATTACTGCAGGATACCATGACCAAAGCTCAAGGGGATTACAAGATAATTTTTGATAGGAAGAGATGTGGAGAACTTGCTCTGGAACCGGGCAACTCTGTCTGGTTATCTACCACTAACCTTAAGTTGGCCTGTCCGTCCAGAAAACTAGGCCCTAAATACTTGGGTCCTTTTTCGGTTAAAAGAAAAATTAACGATGTGGCATATGAACTTGATCTTCCTAACACCCTGAGGATACACCCAGTCTTCCATGTGTCCCTCTTGAAGCCGGTCACCCCCAACTCTTTTGCTGGCCGTAGTATTGGCCCGCCCAAGCCTATCTTAGTTAATGGCGAAGAGGAGTTCGAGGTGGAGGCAATTTTAGGTTGCAGAAGAAGACGCAATCAAGTTCAATACCTTGTAAAATGGAAGGGCTATGGGCCCGAAGATAATTCTTGGGAGCCAGAGAGCAACTTGCATGCCAGGGAACTCCTACAGTCATTTAAAGCTTCTCATGCCTCAAAAATGGCCCAGCTGAGCATCCGAAGTCTGCCCTTGAGGAGGGGGCACTGTCAGAGAGGTTACCTGGTTGCGCGCCGGGGCGCGTTGGTGCTCGTGTTCCTGTGCGTGCTGGGGCGCGTGTTCCTGGGGGCACTGGTGTGTCTGGTCTGGCCGGCCGTGGTGTGCAGGGTGGCGTCCGGGCGTGCGTTCGCGCTAACGCACGTCCGCGCTAGCATGCATTCACCTATGGGCGTTACCGCGGGCGTGCCCGGTAGTGTTGGCGTGCACGCCGTTGTCAGGGGCGTGCTCGGGCGCGGGGCGCTTTGGCGAATCGGCGCATGCACGAGCGCGGCGTTTTGGCACCAATCAGCCTATTTGAGTCTGCCTCTCCCCCTGTTCGGTGCTGCCTGATCAACAGCTCTGTGTCTAGTTCCGCGATCCTCTCTGTGTTCCTGTACCTCTGAAGTTTGACCCGTTGTGACACGGCTTGCCTTTTGGACCTCCTTGATTGCTGCCTGAACCCGACCCCGGCTTGTTTGACCTTGTTTCTGCCTGCTCCCTTTGTACCGTTGTTGCCAGCCCGTTGCCGACCTCTGCCTGTGTGTGACCAGCCTGATGAGCTCCTGCTCAGCATCAGTTCCAGTCTTCCTGAAGTTCTACCTGTTGCTTGAAAGACCACCTTCCTCCAGGATCCAAACATCAGGCCCTCATACCACTCCGCATTCGCGGGCTTCCTGTCTACTCTACCAGGGGCCCCGAATCGGATACGTAAGGGAGCCTACCCTCTGCCCAAGCGGACTCACCTGTCTGGTAAGTGTGGGACCTGACACTGGCAAAGCAGCTGCCAATGTGGCCTCTTCCCTCGGCTCAATGGCAGCAGTGACTCCTTCCCTAGCCCCACCATGTCCTCCTGAGGAGTCCCTCGAACTGTTTGACCACAGTGTTGGGTACATGCTCCAGGAGGATGTCCAGCGTTAAGAAGGCTCTGATGATGATACTGAGCTAGATGAAGGCAGTAACGTGAGCACGGACAGAGGGGGTGCCCAAGAAGGACAGCAATCTGGCAGTCATGCTCCCCCTGCTGCAGCATACTGCCAGGTTTGCTCCAGTGATGAGGAGGGAGGGGATGATGAGGTCACTGACTCAACGTGGGTGCCTGATAGGAGAGAGGAGGAGGAGGCACATCACCAACAAGGCAGGATGCCCTCCAGGGGCCAGCCTAAGGGCAGCACACTGACTGCATCACACCGCAAAGCTCCGCATGTGCAGGGCACTGCTGTTTCTGCGCATTATTCCAAAAGTTCTTTGGTGTGGGCCTTTTTTGAGACCAGTGCATCAGATCGCACCGCTGCTTTTTGCAACATATGTCTCAAGCGTATCTTGCGTGGCCAAAACATCTCCCGCTTGGGCACCACATGCTTGACCAGACATATCTAAAAGACCCACACCAAAGAAAAAAGAGGACCTCTCCTTGCTCCTCATCAGCTGAGATCTCCAACCCCACTATACCTTCAGCCCTCTCTGAGATCTGCACTGAGAGGAATGAAGGTGTAGAATTAAGTGTGTCACAGGCAAGTACTTGTGGGCAATCTGCTTTCGGTACACCGACGTTAGATTGTACCAGGCAAACTTCCCTGCCCCAGCTGCTGCAACACCGAAAGAAGTTCGCTCCCAGCCATCCACATGCCCAGCGGGTGAATGCTAGCTTGGCAAAATTGATAGCACTTCAACTGCTGCCTTTTAAGTTGGTAGACTCTGCCCCCTTCCGTGAGTTTGTGGAATGTGCGGTTCCTCAGTGGCAGGTACCCAAACGCCACTTTTTCTCACAGAAGGCGATTCCAGCTCTCTACCGGCATGAGGAATGGCAATGTCTATGCCTCGCTGGACAGGGCGGTCAGCGGTAAGGTGCATATTACCGCTGACTCATGGTCCTGCAGGCATGGAGAGGGACGTTACCTAAGTTTTACCACACATTGGGTGACTCTACTGGTAGCTGGGAAGGATGCAGGATAAGGTGCAGTAGTGTTGGAGGTTGTTCTGCCACCACACTACTAATGATTGTGACACACCGCTCTCCTCCACCCCCTCTTCTTCTTCCTCCATGGCCTCTTCCTGTGCTTTGTCCTCGGAACCAGCAGTGCTCCGTAGGCGTTCAAGGGGCTTCGCAAGTACGCAGGCCAAAAGATGCCATGCGGTGCTTGAGCTGGTGTGTTTGGGGGCAGGAGCCACACTGGGGCAGAGGTTCTGTCAGCTCTGCAGGGGCAGGTTCAGAGGTGGTTGACGCCATGCCAACTTAAGGCAGGAATGGTGGTTTGTGACAATGGCACCAACCTCCTCTCCACCCTCCGACAGGGACAACTGACCCATGTGCCCTGTTTGGCTCACGTCCTTAACTTGGTGGTGCAGTGGTTCTTGGGCAGGTAGCCGGGCTTACAGGATGTCCTGAGGCAGGCCAGGAAAGTCTGTGTGCATTTCTGCCAGTCATATAATACCAGTGCTCGGCTGGCAGACCTCCAAAAGTAGTTTAACCTGCCCAAAAACCGCCTAATCTATGACATGCCCACCAGGTGGAACTCAACATTGGCCATGCTGCAGCGGCTGCACACGCAGCAGAGGGCCATCAATGAGTACCTGTGGGAGCTTGTTTTTTTTTTTCCAAAGCCAGTGGGCCATGATCAGGGATGCATGCACTGTCCTGTCACCATTTGAGGAGGCCACGAGGATGGTGAGCAGTGACAATGCAGTATGGAGGTGGAGCCAGGCACTCAGCATCAGCAGCAGTCTTTAAGGGATCAGTCCCAAGAAACACATGGACTTGTACATGGCTGGAAGGAGGTGGCTGTGGACCATATCATCCGTAGTGACCCAGAGGACTCCGGACCGAATGCCTCAGCAAACCTACGCTGCATGGCCTCCCTGATCCTGCAAAGCCTGTGTAAGGATCCTCATATTCGTGGTATCAAGGAGAAGGACCAATACTGGCTGGCAACCCTCCTTGATCCACGTTACAACAGTAAGGTTGCAGACCTTATCTTGCCGTCACAGAGTGAGCAGAGGATGAAACATCTTCGGGAGGCCTTGCAGAAAGGTCTGTGTAACGTGTTTCCCAGAGACTGGGAGGTTACAAACTCCTGTTTCTGGCAACGTGTTGCTGAGGCTTCGGTCAGTCAACGAAGGAGCGGTGGAGGAGGCCGTCTGACCGATGCGTTCAGACAATTTTTTATTCTGCAGCCCCAAGGTATGATTGGTTCCAGCAACCATCGCCAGCGTCTGTTTTACATGGTGCAGGAATACCTAGGGGCAAGATCAGACTTGGACACCTTTCCCACCAAAAATCCTCTGGGTTACTGGGTTTCAGGATGGATCACTGGCCAGAGATTGCACAGTATGCAATTGAGCTACTGGCCTCTCCTGCATCCAGCGTTATTTCGGAATGCACATTCAGTGCTGATGGAACCTTTGTAACTGATTACAGGGTGCGTCTGTCCATTGACTCGGTCGATCGACTGACCTTCATAAAAATTAATCAGTCTAGGATCACCACCAGCTACCAAGCACCTGATGCTGATGTAACCGAATATTTTTTTTTGAAATGTCAGATCCCTTCAAAGACTGCCTATGCTGATGCTGAGTGACTATCCTGTTATTCTGAGTAATTATCCTCTTCCTCCTCAATGATCATGCTGATAGCTTGTAAGAACATTTTTGTTTCTGGGCGCCGCCACCAGTGCCTAAGGCCCAATTTTTCAGCCCCTGTTTAACAGGGGCATGTAATTACAATTCTTGATCTAATATTTCACAGCAGGGCCCTGTGAGGGCTTACAGTGTTGTGGCCACAACAACACCTAAGGCCCAAATTTCTGCTGAGTATATAGGGCAGGCCCCTACTTTCAAATATCCAACTTACAAACGATTCCTACTTGCAAACGGAAGGAGACAACAGGAAGTGAGATGAAATCTACCCCTAGGAAGGGAAATTCTCTCCTGTGAGAGTTAATATGGGAAAAACTTTTCTCCTTTCCACTGATGCTTTATCACCAATCCTTGTTTCACTAAAAACCCCAAATTTTCAAAAAACATTTGTCATTGGGACAAAAAGTGAGGTGAAATCTTCTGAAGAGGAGCACAGACAGCAAATCAAATGTCACAGGGGTGATAACCCTTCCCTATGTTTTCCAAAAAGCTTAAAAACAGATTTGTTTGGCTGGAGCTACACTTTGAAAATGTACCAGTTCAAAATTACAAACCGATTCTACTTAACAACAAACCTACAGTCCCTGTCTTGTTTGCACCGCCTGTATACTGCTGTTCAGAGTATATAGGGCCTGGGGCCCCACACCTTTCCTTTTTTTAATTTGGGTGCGGGGTTCCCCTTAATATCCATACAAGACCCAAAGGGCCTGGTAATGGACTGGGGGGTACCCATGCCGTTTGTCTCACTGATTTTAATCCATATTGCCAGAACCCGTCAATACATTAAAGCCGCAAGCAGTTTTAATTGACTTTTTTTCCGTTAAAAATGACATTTTGTGCAGGGACTGTTCTAAGCACGGGAATCATGCGCCACTTTACAGGCATACTATAGACACCCCCCCAGGTACAATATTTAAAGGAATATTTCACTTTTTTTTTTTTTTTTTTTTTTTTACTTTAAGCATCATTAAAATCACTGCTCCCGAAAAAACGTCTGTTTTTAAAAGTTTTTTTTGCATTGATACATGTCCCCTGGGGCAGGACCCAGGTCCCCAAACCCTTTTTAGGACAATACCATGCAAATTAGCCTTTAAAATGAGCTCTTTTGATTTCAAACGTTCGAGTCCCATAGACGTCAATGGGGTTCTAACGTTCGTGCAAATTTTCGGTCCGTTCGCAGGTTCTGGTGTGAACCGAACCGGGGGGAGTTTGGCTCATCCCTATACATTAATAGCAGCTACTGTATACAATTGCGAGCATCCCTGCTCTTCCTCAGGCTGTATGGCTGTGTGAATTTGAATATATATAAATATATATATCTGAGAGAAGGAGAAGCTTTTTGTCCAGGATATACCTGTACTTGGCCACATTCATTTTTCCCTTGATTGCAACCAGTCGTCCTGTCCCTGCAGCTGTAAAACACCCCCACGGTATGATGCTGCCACCACCATGCTTCACTGTTTGGACTGTATTGGACAGGTGATGAGCAGTGCCTGGTTTTCTCCACACATACCGCTTAGAATTAAGGCCAAAAAGTTCTGTCTTGGTCTCATCAGACCAGAGAATCTTATTTCTCACCATCTTGGAGTCCTTCGGGTGTTTTTTTTTTAGCAAACTCCATGCGGGCTTTCATGTGTCTTGCACTGAGGAGAGGCTTCCGTCGGGCCACTCTGCCATAAAGCCCCGACTGGTGGAGGGCTGCAGTGATGGTTGACTTTCTACAACTTTCTCCCAACTGCATCTCTGGAGCTCAGCCACAGTGATCTTTGGGTTCTTCTTTACCTCTCTCACCAAGGCTCTTCTCCCCCGATAGCTCAGTTTGGCCGGATGGCCGGCTCTAGGAAGGGTTCTGGTCATCCCAAACGTCTTCCATTTAAGGATTATGGAGGCCAATGTGCTCTTAGGAACCTTAGGTGCAGCAGAATTTTTTTGTAACCTTGGCCAGATCTGTGCCTTGCCACAATTCTGTCTCTGAGCTCTTCAGGCAGTTCCTTTTGACCTCATGATTCTCATTTGCTCTGACATGCACTGTAAGCTGTAAGGTCTTATATAGACAGGTGTGTGGCTTTCCTAATCAAGTCCAATCAGTATAATCAAACACAGCTGGACTCAAATGAAGGTGTAGAACCATCTCAGGGATGATCAGAAGAAATGGACAGCACCCGAGTTAAATATATGCGTCTCAGCAAATGGTCTGAATACTTAGGACCATGTTATATTTCAGTTTTTTTTTTTTAATAAATCTGCAAAAATGTCAACAATTCTGTGTTTTTCTGTCAATATGGGGTGCTGTGTGTACAATATGGGGTGCTGTGTGTACAATATGGGGTGCTGTGTGTACATTAATGAGCGAAAAAATGAACTTAAATGTTTTTAGCAAATGGCTGCAATATAACAAAGAGTGAAAAATTTAAGGGGGTCTGAATACTTTCCGTCCCCACTGTGTGTGTGTGTGTATGTATGTATGTATGTATATATGTATGTGTATATATATATATATATATATATATATATATATATATATATATATATATATATATATATATACACACACACACTCGACCACAGCAGACATTTTTTACTTCTAATCACATCACACAATTATTGTACTTCATTATTTTAATATATATGCATTTATGCACTTATATTTTATTTGATATATTTTTCAATATTATTTCACCTCATATAATAACATTTTGTATATCTTATTTTGTTAATCCAATTCATTTATCATATAATGATTTGGATTCTATCACAGTAGCACATAGGCACCCTTATCTTACACTCACTTTCACCATTTCATGCACTTTCATTAGTCACACTAGTCAAATTTATTGTTTGGTTAGATTTTTTTATTTGGTCTATTTCATCGATTTGTTTAGGGGTGGGCATTTCCCTTGGTGGGATCGACATTCTTCTCCCAGGCTCCAGGTCCTGGTTGCCTTTCACTAGTTTCCATCTCCCCACCTCACACAGCTCCGGGGGAAGTTTAGTGGCATGGTTGGCATTTTATGTATTTATCTATTGACCTTTATGGATGGATTTTGAAGTGTTCTTGTATATAAAATTTTAGGGTTGTATACCAACCGAATACATCAATTTCTGGACCACTCTATAACCAGTTAACTATACAATGCCAGTAGGCCAGGATTTCTCCATCAAATGTAAGTGGAACATACTGGATTATATATGAAAATGTTTGGCATCTCCCATTCCTCTCCCCCTTTTTCCCTTTCCCTTTTTTTCATCTGTTTATTCATTTGTTCACTTTGATCTCCAGACATCTATCTGTGCTTCTCCCAAAGAATCGTGATTCTTCTCGCGAAACGTGTTGAGACCCAACACAGCCATCCCAGACTATTGACAGTCAAATTCATGACATATTATCCAGGTCTCATGGAAAGGTTTATTACATGAATGTAAAATGTATCAATATGTTGATGCTTAATATATTTTCTTCTTTCTGTATTACATGTGGTTTTACATGTTTGTTAATAAATCATTTAAAATTTTACTTTTCATGTCTTGAGGTGTACTTTTTAAAATCCCATAGGCAATTTTGTTTTTTGTTGTGTTCGTATTATATAATATATTATGAATGTATTATATAATATATCCTGTATGTATACAATGTATCCTGTATGTATACAATGTATTATATAATATATCCTGTATGTATACAATGTATTATATAATGCATTCTGTATGTATACAATGAATTATATAATGCATCCTGTATGTATACAATGTATTATAAAATGGATCCTGTGTGTATATATGTAGCACCCACCATCTTGGGTGCTAGATAGTTTAGTTAAGGTAAGTGTTAGGTAAATTTAACCAGGGCCTTGCACTTTAAGGCCTGGTTGTCTGTCTGTTTGGGAGAGGAGGAGTGATAGGATAGGGGAGGGTGTGGCCACCTGCATTCTACCCTGAAAGATCTCCCTTACCTTCTATTGAAATGTTCTGGAAGGAAGGCGGGCTGGGGACTGGGGTGCAGGCTGTTTGTATGGAGAGCCCTGGTCCAATCATTAACTTGTATTGGCAGGGGCAGGACTCGTATTTAAACTGGGGTCACATGTTCCTGAAAGGAGATGGGAGGAGTTGGATCCAAGAAAAGCAGAAGAAATGTAACCAGCAAGGAGCAGGCTTGAAGGCCTGGAGGTTTACAAGCCTCCAGCACTGGATAGCAGGAACAAAACCTGAAGGCCTGGGGGTTCAGAGACCTCAGTGCTGGATGGTTCAAGACTAAGCCCTTGGATAACTAGTGGATGGGCATCTCAAGCTGGGATGCACCTGACCATGCGGAGCGGGAAGTAGCTGTTAAAAGGACAGAGTAGACTGGGATCGGCTTTCTGTGGCAATCATGGACTGTCGGTGGGAGAGAGAGCAAAGGAGTGCAACCCAGCAGTACTCATTTATTCAGAACTTTCCTGAGCAGACGCAGGAGGACTGCAGGAGTCAAGATAAGTAGGTGAGGCCTGGGGCTTCCAGCATCCACATACGACAATGTCTTTCACAGGGGCATTGGTCAGTTCATTATGGGAAAGGACATTAAATACACTAAGGAACCAGAAACTAAGAGGCAGCTCATATTTCCCTAAGCAATCCTGTAACATACTGCAAGCAAGCAAATAAAGTTCTGTTTAAAAGTGATTGAACTGTCTGCTGATGTGATTCGTGCAGGGGTAAAAGAACGGATGCAGTTAACAGAAAGGTGGGAACACACCCAGCAGCTCCCAAGGGAGTAGTGCGCTACATATACAATGTATTATATAATGGATCCTGTATGTATACAATGTATTATATAATATATCCTGTATGTATATAATGGATCCTGTATGTATGCAATGTATTATATAATGGATCCTGTATGTATGCAATGTATTATATAATGGATCCTGTATGTATACAATGTATTATATAATGGATCCTGTATGTATACAATGTATTATATAATGGATTCTGTATGTATACTTCCATGAGGTTCCATAAATGCGTACTGTCAGGGGGAAGTGGATCATCCAGTTGGAAGCTCCTGATTGGTCACTGGCTTTCCCTGGATGACATTCCTAGTTCTTCCTCACACAGATATTGATCAGGAATTGGTATGAAATGTACATTATAGACGAGAACTTACCATGTTTTGCTCTTTTCCGAAGGTCATTTGCGGGTCCCATCAGACCGATGAGTGTAAAGACATGAATGGTGACACCAAGAGCTTCTTCTTCTCCATATGTGTCTATCAGGATGTCCTTGGTGGTGATCCAGTCTGCATTTTCTAGCTTTCCTTGGGGGATGGGAAGTTTATCTCCATAGGAGAAATCAGACAATTTGTTCCTAAATTTCTTAAAGTCACTTCCTTTCAGATCCTCCAGAGAATATATGATAAGATCCCCGGGGGTTTGTGGGACCTTTCCCAGGACACCAGGAGCCGACCCTGCAGAGAGAACAATCAGAAATCATAAACATTCATCCTGATTGGATGATTTTCCACATTTTGTCATGTCACATCCAAAAACGTAAATGTATTCTATTGGGATTTTATGTGATCGACCAACACAAATTGGCACATAATTGTGAGGGGGAAGGAAAATGATAAATAGTTTTCAAATAATAATGTGAAAAGTGTGGGGGGGCCATTTGTATTATGCAGAGTCAATACTTTGTATAACCACTTTTCGCTGCACTTACAGCTGCAAGTCTTGCCACAAATTCTCAATGGGATTTAGGTCTGGACTGTGACTGGACCATTCTAACACATGAATATGCTTTGATGTAAACCATTCCATTGTAGCTCTGGCTGGATGTTTCAGGTCATTTTCCTGCTGGAAGGTGAACCTCCCCCAGTCTCAAGTCTTTTGTAGACTCTAACAGGTTTTCTTCTAAGATTGTCCTGTATTTGTCTCCATCCATCTTCCCATCAACTCTGACCAGCTTCCCTGTCCCTGCTGAAGAAAAGCATCCCCACCACATGATGTTGCCACCACCATGTTTCATGGTGGGGATGGTGTGTTTCATCTGACCAGAGCATCTTTCTCACATGTGGATCTCTGCAGCTCTTTCAAAGTTACCATGGACCTCTTGGCTCTTCTCTGATGAATGCTCTCCTTGCCTGGCCGTTCAGTTTAGGTGGACGGCCATGTCTTGGTAGGTTGGCAGTTGTGCCATACTTATTCAATTTTCCGATGATGGATTGAACAGAGCTCCATGAGATGTTCAAAGCTTGGGATTTTTTTATAACTTAACCCTGCTTTATACTTCTCCACAACTTTATCCGTGACCTGTCTGGTGTGTTCCTTGGCCTTCATGATGCTGTTTGTTCACTAAGGTTCTCTAACAAACCTCTGAGGGCTTCACAGAACAGCTGTATTTATGCTGATATTAAATGACACACAGGTGGACTCTATTTACTAATTAGGTGACTTCTGAAGGCAATTGGTTCCACTAGATTTTAGTTAGGGGTATCAGAGTAAAGGGGGCTGAATACAAATGCCCCCCATGTTTTTCACATTATTGTTTATTTGATTTATTTGTAAAACATTTTGAAAATCATTTATCATTTTCCTTTAACTTCACAATGAATGTCCACTTTGTGTTGGTCTATCATATAAAATCCCAATAAAATACATTTATGTTTTTGGTTGTAACGTGACAAAATGTGGAAAATTTCAAGGGGTATGAATACTTTTTCAAGGCACTGCAAATCTGTACTGGCAGCTGGCAATGCTATAAAGAGCATATAGAAGGGAAATGAAATGATCCCCCAATATGTCTATATGTACATTATCCTATGGAGAGATTGGTTTCAATGTGGTGATCTCACATGATTGCCTCCATAGTGGTAAGGTACCTCTCAGATGAATATTGGGTGCTATTTATTAAAAAATAATTAAAAATTATTAGGGGGGCTATTTACTAAAATAATCTCCTTCATGAATATTTCACATAATGTGTGTAATTTTGTTTATTTCCTATAATCTTCAGCTCCATCTAGTGGCCATAATGTCATATATTACTTGTTGAGGTATTTCAAGAAAATACTGTATTATGGCCACTAGATGGAGGTGATGATCATAGGAAGTAAACCTCCTAATGTATATGTAGGGATTTTAAACATCATGCTTATTGATTGTTTCATAGTTAACCCGAATAATCTATAAATCCTTTAAAACCTTCCCCCCTGAATAATGATGTGTCTGATCAGCGTGAACTAAGAACCAAATCTCCCAGCAGTATGTGTCATGTGACACGGGGCTGTTTTCTACTTAGGATTATAGACAAAGGATCCCCCTGACCACTACAAAAATCACCATAAAATTTGGGGTCCTCCAGTCATTATGGATCACTGGACCATCTCAGAAGATCATTTCCATCAATGATAAATAAAATCTGAAGACACGGGAATGTGATGGTGGAATTTATGAAAGCTCCTGAACTCTTCTAATGGGTGGACTGACCAGATGTCTACAGGAAATGTCCAGACTACGGAGACATAAGATGTCCTATCATCTAATTCCAATCTCTGGAGATGTGAGATGGAGGAAAACATTGGAAAGGATTGTCAGGATCAGCAGTCATACCTTGTGGGGAGGAGGATGATGAGGAAGAGGTCGCCATGACATCAGGAGATGACCCGAGATGACATCACCTGGAAGGAGCACAAACAATAATAAACTCATTTGTAGTGCGATGAACAGGAATTTTCTTCCTTATGTGAATAACGATTGGCTGTCTAATTGTCCAATCTGAGAAGATCTGAAATGGATTTCTGTCATTTACAGCCCATAACTATGAGGGTCAATAAATAACTTCATCCCGGCATTCATCTGATTGGTATATCTGGGGTTACAAAGGAATTTCACCCTGTTTAAGGCCACAATTTTTACAGGCTCATATATTTAGGTGTCACCTCCACAAATCTGTTCCATTCATAGCCAAGACTGATACTAATCAGAACCAAAGTATCAGCCAGTAAGATGTCTATAGAGAGGTCAGGTGATAAAAAGGAGAAGACCCCAAAATGGAAGCTGTGTGTGCTCAGCAGAGACCTCCATTCACTAATAAGATGCTTCCAAGTGGATTCTTCAGGAAGGTCGGTATTTATTGATCATAAAAAAGGTTAAACACCATTAATGAATTTTGTGTCTCTTTAGTGGCCACTTTGTCAGGGAAAGGTGTACAGTACACTTTAATGGGTGGGATCTGTATGTGTCCTTCAGACCAGACTATACTGTACAGTATACTGAAATGTAAGGTTTTTAATATAATTATAATTATTTATGACCTGTTAATATTCCTGGTCAGGGCCGAAACTAGGGGGGACAGGGGGGAGGCTGCCCCGGGCGTGGCATTGAGAGGGGCGCTGCAGCTGGTACTGATCCTCCTGCAACAGCTGAAAGGCCGCTTCTCCTCCTTTACCTCCTGCTAGCATTCAGCTGCTGCAGGAAGAAAATACAGGGATCAGTACATACCAATCAAAGTCGACCCAGCTGCCACTCCGGTTCCTGCCCCTTCTTCAGATCATGCCCCCCTCCTCTCCTCTGTCCCCCTCCTCTGGTACCCCTGCAGTGCTCACCTCTTCTTCCTGGCTAGTCATGTAGTTCACGCTGAATAAAAACATGATCCTGAGCACAGAGAAGCTCATCATACGATCAGGAAGACAGCCACATAAAGTTATAACATACAAAAAAAGTGGGGGAGGATGGAGTAAAGAAATGCCCCTGGAAAGCAATAAGGAGGGTCAATAACGGTATACCTTTTGAAAAAAAATAGAAAATAACTTTATTGTAATCTCAAAGTACTGGGTAAAAATTGTCCAGAAGGGTGGACAATAACATGAATTGTGGAGTATTTCCCCAAATAACCCCTAATATAAAAAACACACACACATGCAGTATTGACAACGTTGTCACATATAACACACCGGTACTGAAAGCTTCATGCATACATACCCAGACCAATGGACCTAAACTGAGCTGCTATAACTGGAAAGATTTAGCCAGGAAGCTGATCATAATTGATCTGTAAACATATGGCTTTTCTAAAACAGAATTGATATTGCTGCAAATGTTCATTGATTTAGAATACAAAAGAACAATGGGGCTTGGACTTTTTAGTGACAACCAAACGATTATACAAAAATATAATTTTATTATAAACACATAAAATTGAATTACATGATGTCTAAAAACATTAATATATCAACACATATTGCAAAATACCGCTAAAGTACAAAACCATGATACATCTACAAGGAGACTAGGAGATGAATAGAAGTCATAATGTAAAAGAATCGAGGAGTATGGTTTGGTTACAAGAAAGCGGATACGCTATACATGTTTCGCGCTCTCAGCACTTCTTCAGGAGCGTTTTACAATGACTATCAAGAAATGGAAAAGAAAGATATAAATATATTGTACAATACAGAAAAAACAAACAAAAATAATATACATTTTAGTGAGATAACCCACCTATACCCCTAGTGGCCAGACCCAAGCATCTGTACAGAGAGCGGACAGAGAGAGTTATGTCTCAAAATGAATAACGATTAACGACTTGACCACTGGGCACTTAAACCCCCTTCCTAACCAGACCAATTTTCAGCTTTTGGTGCTCTCACATTTTGATTGACAATTACTCAGTCATACAACACTGTACCCATATGAAATTTTCATCCTTTTTTCACACAAATAGAGCTTTCTTTTGGTGGTATTTAATCACCGTTGTTTTTTTTATTTTTTGCGCTATACAAGAAAAAAGACTGAAAATTTGGTAAAAAAATGAATTTTTCTTTGTTTCTGTTATAAAATTTAGAAAATTAGTAAATTTTCTTTGTAAATTTTGGTCAAAACTTATACTGCTACATGTCTTTGGTAAAAATAACTCAAATTGGTGGATATTATTTGGTCTTTGTGAAAGTTATAGAGTCCAAAAGCTATGGTGCCAATATCTGAAAATTGATCACACCTGAAGTACTGACGGCCTATCTATATTCTTGAGACCCTAACATGCCAGAAAAGTACAAATATTCCCCAAATGACCCCTTTTTGGAAAGAAGACATTCCAAGGTATTTGAAAAGATGCATGGTGCGTTTTTTTGAAATTGTCATTTTTTCCCACAACTCTTTGCAAAATCAAAATTTTTTTTTCACAAAATTTTCATTTTAGAAGGTTATTTCTCACACACAGCATATGCATACCACAAATTACACCCCAAAACACATTCTGCTATTACTCCCGAGTATGGTGATACCACATGTGTGAGACTTTTACACAGCATGGCCACATACAGAGGCCCAACATGCACGGAGCACCTTCAGGCGTTCTGGAGCACCCAGGCCAATTCTTATATTTCTCTCCTACATGTAAAAATAATAATTTATTTGCTAGAAAATTACATAGAACCCCAAAACATTATATATATTATATATATATATATATATATATATATATATATATATATATATATATATATAATTTTTAGCAAAGACCCTAGAGAATACAATGGCGGTTGGTGGAACTTTTTATCTCACACGGTATTTGCGCAGCAATTTTTCGAACGTGTTTTTTTTGGAAAAAAAAAACAGTTTTGTGCTTTAAAAAAAACAAAACAGTAAAGTTAACCCAATGTTTTTTCCATAATGTGAAAGATGAAGTTACGCCGAGTAAATAGATACCTAACATGTCACCCTTCAAAATTGCACACGCTCGTGGAATGGTGCCAAACTTCGCTACTTAAAAATCTCCATAGGTGGCGCTTTAAAATTTTTTACTGGTTACAAGTAAAGTAAAGTGAATGATGCCTGTAGCTGCAACCATCATTCAGATATCCCCGCACAAAGTCAAGGACATCATATGACGGCGGGCGGGAACTGGTTAAAAATTGCGGAGTATTGCGGAGTATTGCGGGGTATGGCAGAGTATTGCGGGGTATTGCAGAGTATTGCGGGGTATGGCAGAGTATTGCGGAGTATTGCGGAGTATTGCAGGGTATATTGCAGAGTATTGCGAGGTATATTGCAGAGTATTGCGGGGTATATTGCAGAGTATTGCAGAGTGTATTGCAGAGTATATTGCAGAGTATTGCAGGGTATATTACAGAGTATTGCGGGGTATATTACAGAGTATTGCGAGGTATATTGCAGAGTATTGCGGGGTATATTGCAGAGTATTGCGAGGTATATTGCAGAGTATTGCAGGGTATATTGCAGAGTATTGCGAGGTATATTGCAGAGTATTGCGAGGTATATTGCAGAGTATTGCAGGGTATATTGCAGAGTATTGCGAGGTATATTGCAGAGTATTGCGAGGTATATTGCAGAGTATTGTGAGGTATATTGCAGAGTATATTGCAGAGTATTGCAGAGTATTGCAGAGTATATTGCAGAGTATTGCAGGGTATATTGCAGAGTATTGCGGGGTATATTGCAGAGTATTGCGGGGTATATTGCAGAGTATTGCGAGGTATATTGCAGAGTATTGCGAGGTATATTGCAGAGTATTGCGAGGTATATTGCAGAGTATTGCGGGGTATATTGCAGAGTATTGCGGGGTATATTGCAGAGTATTGCGGGGTATATTGCAGAGTATTGCGAGGTATATTGCAGAGTATTGCAGGGTATATTACAGAGTATTGCGAGGTATATTGCAGAGTATTGCAGGGTATATTGCAGAGTATTGCGAGGTATATTGCAGAGTATTGCAGGGTATATTGCAGAGTATTGCGAGGTATATTGCAGAGTATTGCGAGGTATATTGCAGAGTATTGTGAGGTATATTGCAGAGTATATTGCAGAGTATTGCAGAGTATTGCAGAGTATATTGCAGAGTATTGCAGGGTATATTGCAGAGTATTGCGGGGTATATTGCAGAGTATTGCGGTGTATATTGCAGAGTATTGCGAGGTATATTGCAGAGTATTGCGAGGTATATTGCAGAGTATTGCGAGGTATATTGCAGAGTATTGCGGGGTATATTGCAGAGTATTGCGGGGTATATTGCAGTGTATTGCGGGGTATATTGCAGAGTATTGCGAGGTATATTGCAGAGTATTGCAGGGTATATTACAGAGTATTGCGAGGTATATTGCAGAGTATTGGTATTGCGGGGTATATTGCAGAGTATTGCGGGGTATATTGCAGAGTATTGCGGGGTATATTGCAGAGTATTGCAGAGTATATTGCAGAGTATTGCGAGGTGTATTGCGGGGTATATTGCAGAGTATTGCAGAGTATATTGCAGAGTTTTGCGAGGTATATTGCAGAGTATTGCGAGGTATATTGCAGAGTATTGGTATTGCGAGGTATATTGCAGAGTATTGGTATTGCGAGGTATATTGCAGAGTATTGGTATTGCGAGGTATATTGCAGAGTATTGGGGGGTATATTGCAGAGTATTGCGAGGTATATTGCAGAGTATTGCGAGGTATATTGCAGAGTATTGCGAGGTATATTGCAGAGTATTGCGAGATATATTGCAGAGTATTGCGAGGTATATTGCAGAGTATTGGTATTGCGAGGTATATTGCAGAGTATTGCGAGGTATATTGCAGAGTATTGCCGGGTATATTGCAGAGTATTGCGAGGTATATTGCAGAGTATTGCGGGGTATATTGCAGAGTATTGCGGGGTATATTGCAGAGTATTGCGGGGTATATTGCAGAGTATTGCGAGGTATATTGCAGAGTATTGCAAAGTATATTGCAGGGATGGCTGAGCATGGAGGGATGGATGGATGTGACTGTATTTGTCACTGAGCACCGCTGTGGGCACTACACATGCAGCCCCACAGTGGTGCTGCCATCCGATCCCTCCCCCTCTCCCCTCACACTGTACCGATCGGTACACAGAGGGGAGGGAGGAACTGGTGTCATGACATGACGCCGGTTTGTTTACAAGTGATCGCTCCGTCATTTGACGGAACGATCACATGGTAAACAGCTGCGATCAGCGGCCGTTTACCGTGATCCATGATGCGCCGGGTCCTCTGGACCTGACAGTCATTGAAACTCTCAGGTGCGGGCGCCAGGGGGCGCGCGAAAGAAGGATTCTGGGATGACGTCCCACGGACGTGCACCCAGAACTAGCCGACTGCGCTGCAGCCTTCTTTCGGCTATGGCCCGGTCGGCAAGTGGTTAAAGTACTTGGCCCATTAATTAACCAATTCAATACCAGGCACTTCGACACCTTCCTGCCCAGGACAATTTTCAGCACTGTCGCAATTTGAATGCCAATTGCGCGGTCATCCATCACTGTACCCAAACAAATTTTTTATCATTTTATTCCCACAAATAGAGCTTTCTTTTAGTGGTATTTGATCACCTCTGCGGTTTTTATTTTTTGCACAACAAATAAAAAACGACCGGAAATTTTGAAAAAAAACAAGTTTTTCTTTGTTTCTGTTAACATTTTTTGTAGTTAAGTACGTTTTCTTCTTCAATGATGGGCACTGATATGGCTGCACTGATGGGCACTGATAAGGCGGCACTTTTGGGCACCGATGAAGTGGCACCAATAAGGTGGCACTGATGAGGTGGCACTGATGATGGGCACTGATAGGCGGCACTGATAGGTGGCACTGGAATGCAGCACTGATGGGCACTCGTAGGCGGCACTGATGGGCACTCGTAGGCGGCACTGATGGGTACTTATGGGTGGCACTGATGGGTACTTATGGGTGGCACTGATAGGTGGCACTGATGGGCACTGATAGGTGGGCACTGATGGGCACTGATAGGTGGCACTGATGGGTGGCACCGATGACACTGATTGGTGGCACTGATGACACTGATGGGCGGCATTGCTGGCCATCACTGATGTTACATTTTATATAATTGTGCCAGTCAGTGCCCATTTGTGGGCACTGGCACAGATTGGGCATAATTTGAACATGTGGATGGGCATGGGGTACATACCGGGTCATCCACATGTTGCCCCCTTCCCTGGTGGTCCTGGCAGCTTCCCTGGTGGTCTAGTGTGGGCATCCGAGGTGGCGCTGTGCTGATAAACAATCACTATCAGACGCGAGTGAGGAAAAGCCGATCAACGGCTTTTCCTGTTGACATCGTGATCAGCCATGATTGGACATGGCTGATCACATGGTAAAGAGCCTCCAACGGAGGCTCTTTACCAAGATCGGTGGAGCGGTGTGTCAGACTGACGCACCGCTCCACCAATCGCCGTGATGCACACCCCACGTGCGCGCGGCGGCTGTTATCCTGATGGACATCATATGACGCCCAGTCAGGATAACTGAACCACCGCCCGGCTGTCATTTTGCTATAGGCCGGGCAGGAAGTGGTTAATTTATTACTATTTTTGTTATGCTCCATTCTAGGTATTTGCACCCTGCTTGTCCTTTTCTGTGTTAAGAATACGATCCAATTTATCCTCCTACTCCCATCCTCGGTTCTCGTTTTTGTTTTTAATTGCATATTTACTTTTTATCCCACATAAATTAGTAAGTATAAATTTTGTTTCCAGTGTCAAATTGATGCTCTATTACATATTACGATATTGGTTGGTACTAGCAACTGCATTAGTTATATCTGATTATTTAGGATTCTCGAGGATCTTGTAGCTGTATTTATATTTACCTTGCCTCTCTTGTGTCTCTAGACGCATTGTCAATACCATTTATATTTTCTGCCTTTAGGGGGCTCTTGCCTCCTTTCTTTATGTATTTATGCATTTGCTTTGTTATGTTATTATGTTATATACGTCCCCATAGTATTCTGGTTTGTCTCTCTCTGTCGGCATTACAGAATCTTGGGTCTGGCCACTAGGGGTATAGGCGGGTTATCTCACTAAAATGTATATTATTTTTGTTTGTTTTTTCTGTATTGTACAATAAATTTATATATGTATTTCTTTTCCATTCTTTTCAGTCCAAGCAGTGCAGGCTTATCCTGGTAGGGCCAGGGGAGGAGATGTTAGTGCGGGAAAACCACGCACATTAGCTGGTATGCATTATTAGAGCACAATGCTTATCCAGCGCAGCTCATGTTGATGAATTTTGTGCACTCGATCGTGCACTTCTTCAGAACAAACGACACTAGTCTACATTCTCATTTTAAAGTAACAAGTGTCCAATCAGCATTCATTACATCGGATTTCAATTGAAGGCCATCTTGTGGTGGCAAAGTATATTGCATGTATTAAAAAGACATAATAAAACGTGGTAGAACACGGGACATGAATAGATGGGGGTTACAGCAGAATTTAATCCTATATTGCTGAGTATTCACCCTATAAATAGGTCGCAGTGAAACTGCACAAGTATGGAATTTGTTTAATCAAATATTTATTTAAGTTTGACAAATCTATTCAAATAAAGATTTTTTAATGATCAAATTGGTAGATTGGATTGATTCAATAAATGAGATAAACGTTCATTTAGGGAGGGTAACAACTGCCTTTGTTATTATTATTTTTTTACTAGTAATGGCGGTGATCAGGGATTTTTAGCGGGACTGCGACATTGCGGCGGACAGATCGGACACCTAACTGACATTTTTGACACTTTTTTGTGAACCAGTGACATTATTACAGTGATGAGTGCTAAAAATATGCACTGTTATTGTACTAATGACACTGACAGGGAAAGGGTAGCACTAGGGGGTGATCAAGGGGTTAAATGTGTTCCCTGGGTGTGTGTGTGTTCCAACTGTATGGGGGATGGGCTGCCTGGGAAAACATACAGATTTGTCTTCCTGCATAGCAGTAAGACAGGATCTGTGTGATCTCCCTTGTCAGTTCTGTCACACCGAGTCTGCCCCACCCACTGAATTGCTCCCCCGCTGGCCAGTGGGAGCGCTCGCATGCCCACAATACCTGTTCCCGCGACCGACATACAATGACGGCGATTCGCGGGAACAAGCTGACCTGCCGCAGTAAAATTATGCCAGCTGGTCAGCAAGTGGTTAAAATATCTAGTATTTATGTTTATCATCCATGTTCATTAATTAATGTGGATTACAATCGCACAGTACAGCGATTCCTGATCATCCCCGTGTATCGTATTGTCCCTCCAGTGCCCATCACCACTAACTGACCTCATATTTGTGAATCAAATCAAAGGGATTTGTAGTTCCTCAGAAAGGCAATTGCCCCACGTGTATATACACCCGGACTACATATCCCAGGGATCTTTGCTACCCTCAGTGAGATTGCTGGGAAGAGCTATAAAAGAGGCCAGATACCCGCCCCACGCTCTCTTCCTCTTCGGCCTCGTGCATAACGGACCTCTACATGCAGGGAGGGTGAGATCGCGGCCTACCAAGGCGGGTTGAAACATCCCAACCCGGATGAGAAGGGCCTAGCACTGTTTGCTGTTCGTCAGACATCCATCCTGCACCACCTCGGTCATCTGACAACCCGTGCTTCGAGCTTCGCATCGAGAGATCGTCACCGCAGATCCATTGCAAGGGCGTCCCTCTGGAAGCTGCTGTCCAGAAGACATTGAATCAGCCTGGTTGTTGGTGAGAGGGCAATTGCCCACCTTTGCAAATATTTCATTGTTATTTCACTTGAACACCCTGTAAAGACAGCTTTACCTTGGAAATACTTTACTGCACCTATGTTTGAACACTGTACATAGACATCTTTAGCTTCATCCACTCCAAGGAATACCATTGTCTTGTTACTGCACCTTATTGGATATAGTTAATGAGCTCCAACTTCCGGCGAAGACCATCAGGCCTGCAACGTGAACATTGCTGTCCTTAATGCTTAAAGGGCCCTCATACTATTATTTATTAAGCCTGATCTCTCATTACGATTAAAGGTTATATAGGCCGCCCTGGGTTCCAGCTTTAGAAGTTTGCCAGCATTAATGTCTAACTCTTGCCTATCCTTTCAGGTCATATTCAAGTAGTATTCCATTGTACATATGTGTATATAATCTACTGTTATCTCCAAATTACCTTAACTTGTATTATAGAGGAATTCCGGATCTATTACCTCCTCTGTGTAACAATATTCTCTGTGAGTTATTCCAGTAAATGTTAATAGAATATAAACGCACTGAGTTGTTTGACTTATTACTTTAAGGTGGTGCAAAGATGTCTGAACCCAGAGTGTCAGGTGGGTTGGAATGTTCACAAGGTCATGGCGGTGCAGATGAGGAGGTAAATCCAAGCAGTCCCCAAGGGGGTCGTGCTACATATACTTATAGATACTTATAGATAGTATGAATGTTACAAAAAATGGTCACTGCTCCCACCTATAACTGGTCATTACAGCAAGGAGCACTGGAAGGGCAACGCATGTCAAATAAATGGAAAAAGGGGGGAGACACTCAGAGAAATGGGGTATAGGGGGCTGCGCACCCCAACAGATGCACAGGAAAAACACACAAGGGGGGGTTTTGTGTGTTTTTCCTATGCATGTTAAATAAAAACCAAAGAATTTCCAAGCTCAACTTACTGACTTTTCTTCACTGTTTAGATTCTATTTTTCCTTTTTTCTCTTACCCTTCCTCTTTTCTTTTTTTACCCTCTTTTTTCTTCTTTATGTTGAAGAAAAGGTGGGGAAGGGAGATGAAGGTTTTTTTGTCTTTCTCTCTTTCTCCACGTTTTATAATTGGCATCTATTGGCATTTATAAAGATATACTCTCTTACTCTCATATGTACTTTTAAGCTTTTGAGGTTACAAAATTCAGTATCTACTAATAAAGATATATAGCAAGTATCCCCTAATAATTGTCGTTCTCTGGTTGTGATACATTCAGAGACGCCACACTGGAAGTTTTTTCCAGTTTAGTATTTTCTTTGTTCAGTGGTCCTCTGAATCACTAATGTTTCCTTTTTTCCTCTTTCTTTTTTTCCTTCCTTTTCCCACATTGGCGGGGGTGTACTTGTTGTATCCATTTTTTATTTTTATTTAACTGATATCTGAGGTTATTATGGGTACCCTGAATGTTCAGGGCTTTAATAATCCAAAGAAGAGGTCCCACATTTTGTATAATATACATCAGCAGAAAATACATGTTCTTTTTTTTACAATAAACTCATTTTAAGGAGTCCTCTTCCCCCCAAATATCCACATGTTATTATACACTAAACATTGGTTTACAAGGAATTGACTGATAGTAAAACCAAAGGGGTCGTTATAGGACTTCATGTCTCTGTACTCTGTGATAGAAATCATTTCTGATTCTAAGGGCCGCTATCTTTTTCTTAAATGTACGCTTTATAATCAACTTTTTACACTTGTACATATCTACCTTCCCAATACAGGGCAAACATCTTCTTTTCTCTCCATTTTAACTAAATCAGAACAATTTGCCTCGGGATGCATAATATTAGGTGGAGATTTGAATTCTTTATTTGATCCCCTTTGGGACTCCTCCTCTGGGAAAAGTAGAGCACCCTTTCCAGATCTCCATTCTATTATCCATAGCCCTCAGATCGATATTTGGCATATGCCGAATCCAACCATCAAGGACTATACTTATGAATCAGCAGCACATTCTTCCTATAGTCAGATTGATTCTATTTTTGCATCTCATCACATCTTGAGCCGGTCTCCTACAGCAACCATTGGTTCTCATTTATGGTCGGATCATTTCCCAGTCAGCACCTCATTTTGCCTTCAAATACTAATAATTGGACTGCTCTCTGGCCCCTGAATGAGATGCTCTTAGGAGACTCGTTAGTACAAACAGATATTGAAGCAGCTATTCAGGAGTTTCATATACGAGACCCGACCCCTAAACCAATTCAATGGATACTAAGAGGAATATTAATTAAACATGGCTCCAGGTTGAAAAGAACAAAATTGTTTGCAATAGAGACATTACTCCATGAAATCCGTACCATAGAGGCAATTCATAAATAGGCCCCTGACTCTGGCACCCTACAACCACTTCTATCTAAACATATAGAACTTAGTAGACTACTTGATCAATCATACACTATATTTTCAAAAGTATTAGGACACCTGCCTTTACACGCACATAAACTTTAATGGCATCCCAGTCTTAGTCCGTAGGGTTCAATATTGAGTTGGCCCACCCTTTGCAGCTATAACAGCTTCAACTCTTCTGGGAAGGCCGTCCACAAGGTTTAGGAGTGTGTCTATGGGAATGTTTGACCATCCTTCCAGAAGAACATTTGTCTGGTCAGGCACTGATGTTGGACGAGAAGGCCTGGCTCACAGTCTGTGCTCTAATTCATCCCAAAGGTGTTCTATCGTGTTGCAGGCCAGTCAAGTTCCTCCACCCCAAACTCGCTCATCCATGTCTTTATGGACCTTGCTTTGTGCACTATTCCAAATAATTTGGTGGAGAGAGGATTATGGTGTGGGGTTGTTTTTCAGGGGTTGGACTTGGCCTCTTAACTCTTAAGGCATCAACATACCAAGACATTTTGGACAATTTCATGCCCCCAACTTTGTGGCAACAGTTTGGGGATGTCCCCTGTGATGGAACCATCCAGCAGCCCGCTTTGGTGCTTCCACCAGTATACCACTTCCTCCAGTCTGGACATAGGAGCCAGATATTATAGCTGACTATACAAGACTAGCCTACAAATAGCTTGTATGAGAACTGGCACACTTTATTGAACAGAAATACAGGCTTTTTATACACTTGAAAAATAGCTCAGTCACCACATGAACAATAACCCAAATATTTACCCAAAACATCACACAATGGTTTAGATAATGAAGTAGAGCTGACTCATTGCTAATCCAATCATAGACTATCCTCCAAGAGTTAGTCAAATTAACCACCAGACAGACACAATAGGTGAAGGGAAATTCACACCTAGACAATGCTTTGATTAATCAGGATCTCCCCGTAGCAGACTGTACAGCTCCTACATTGAAGCCCATGGAACAGAGGCCAATGTGACCAGGTATTTCAATTAACATGTATAGTTCAGAATCAAACAAACCAGAAATTGTCTTCAGGGCAAATCCAAGAAAACAGTCTCTCAAAAATGTAACAGAAAGAGAAATATAGTAATAACAAATGACAGGGTGAATGTGAGCTGAAAAGGTCCCGGCAGCCAGTATCTGTGACAGTGTCTCCCCCATCCCATAGTTTGGCAGACCCAGCTAGATCCACCACAGGTCGGCTTGGGGCTGTCCGGGAGTGTCTTATAGTTCCGTTTGCCAGGAAAGCCCATCAGCGTTCCCATTTGAAGTAATCCAAACCATGCTTAACTAAACATAAGAGGGACACGGGGAGCTGAAACAAGAGTTTCCAGACCTCTCTAAGGCAAGCTGGGTTCCACAAGCCACCCACCCAAAGTTACTCTCATCACAGCCTCTTCCTGTTCCAACATGACTGTGCACCAGTGCACTAAGCAAGGTCCATAAAGACATGGATGAGCGAGTTTGGGGTGGAGGAACATGAGGGGCCTGCACAGAGTCCTGACCTCAACCTGATAGAACACCTTTGGGATCAATTAGTGTGGAGACTGTGAGCCAGGCCTTCTCGTTCAACATCAGTGCTTGACCTCACAAATGCTCTTCTGGAAGAATGGTCAAACATTCCCATAGACACACTCCTAAACCTTGTGGATGGCCTTCCCAGAAGAGGTGAAGCTGTTATAGCTGCAAAGGGTGGGGCCAACTCAATATTGAACCCTACGGACTAATGCCCTGTACACACGGTCGGACATTGATCAGACATTCCGACAACAAAATCTATGGATTTTTTCTGACGGATGTTGGCTCAAACTTGTCTTGCATACACACGGTCACACAAAGTTGACGGAAAATCAGATCGTTCAGAACGTGGTGACGTAAAACACGTACGTCGGGACTATAAACGGGGCAGTAGCCAATAGCTTTTGCCTCTTAATTTATTCTGAGCATGCGTGGCACTTTGTGTGTCGGATTTGTGTACACACAATCGGAATTTCTGACAACGGATTTTGTTGTCGGAAAATTTTATAGCAAGCTCTCAAACTTTGTGTGTCGGAAATTCCTATGGAAAATGTGTGATGGAGCCCACACACGGTCAGAATTTCCGACAACAAGGTCCTATCACACATTTTCCACCGGAAAATCCTATCGTGTGTACAGGGCATAAGACTGGGATGCCATTAAAGTTCACGTGTGTGTAAAGGCAGATGTCCCAATACTTTTGACATTATAGTGTATATGCAACATAAAGAATTAGCTCATTGTCACTTGCATAAATTTAGCAATAAGAATGGTCGGCTCTTAGCTCAGTCGATTAGGGTTCCCGCATGTATTTATCTAAGATATCATCTCAGGGCTTGCTAGATTCCTCTGAAGCCATAGCCAAAGCTTTTCAGTTATATTCCTCATCCTTATATAACATTTCAGCCACGTCATTGAATACTCGTCATGATTATTCACCTACTACTTCATTATTACACTATATTCAGTCGCCTGCTATCCCAACTTTATCAGCAGATGCTGCTGAGGAACTCTCAAAGCCATTCAAGTCCTCTGACATTGCCTCTGCAATAAATCATTTCCTGTGAGGGAGAAGTCCAGGTCCGGGTGGCTTTACTCAAATTTCTATTCTCATTTTTAAGACTATCTGCCTCCAGTTATGGAAGAAGTGTTCAATTCCATCTCACAGAAGTGTCTTTTTCCACGGCACTCTCAAGACACGCATACAACTGTTATTCCAAAAGCCAACAAAGATCCGGCACTCTGCTGTAGCTACAGACCCATTTATTTCATTCATTTGGATTAACCACTTTACGATCGTCCTATTGTAGCTTCACTGCTACAGGATGGCGTCTGTGCGCAGGATCATGTATACACACCCGATCCTGCACTTTTGGGTCACCGCTCGTATAATCACAGCGGGAACCAATCAGCGGGTACCGCGGACTTGATGTCCTCCGACACCTACAGATTACGCCATTACTAGTAGTTGCATGTAGGCTTCAGTCTTATATACCTTCCCTGATTAATTTAGATCAGGTTGGGATTGTCCCTGGTAGAGAGGCCGGGGACAACACCTTAAACAATCACTCTCATTGACTATGTTAGTAAAAAACATTTCCATTCGCAATTGATGTGGAAAAGGCTTTTGACCACGTTTTGTGGGATTTTATCTCAGCCTCCCTTACACAGATTGGTAGACCATCGGGCTTGTTAAATAAAATATTGTCTCTCTATGAAACCCTCATCTGCTAGAGTTAGGATCAATGGTATCTCCCATAACCTTCATATACATAATGGCACTCGCCAAGGGTGCCCACTCTCGGCCTTACTTATAGGGCTTCCAATAGGGCCATTTGAGATTAAGCTGAGTTTATACACAGATTATCTATTATTATATACCGTATTTATCGGCGTATAACACGCACTTTTTTCCCCTTAAAATCAGGGGAAAGTCGCAGGTGCGTGTAATACGCCGATCCCCTGCGATCCCGAGCTGTCAAAAGTTAAAAATCGCCGACCGCGATTTGAAAATGGCGCCGCCGGCGCCGAAATACACAGAGCCGGTCCTCGGCTCTTTCCGGCGGCGCTCGTTTACTTTCGGTTTCACTCGTAGCCCCGAGCGGAGCTATCCGAACCTACTCGGATAGCTCCGCTCGGGGCTACGAGTGAAACCGAAAGTAAACGAGCGCCGCCGGAAAGAGCCGAGGACCGGCTCTGTGTATTTCGGCGCCGGCGGCGCCATTTTCAAATCGCGGTCGGCGATTTTGAAGCACAGCAGCAGGGACAGGGGATCGAAGGCTGCACTGGGGCAAGGCTGCACTGGGGAAGGCTGCACTGGGGCAAGGCTGCACTGGGGCAAGGCTGCACTGGGGAAGGCTGCACTGAAAAGGCTGCACTGACATGGCTGCACTGAAAAGGCTGCACTGACATGGCTGCACTGGGGCAAGGCTGCACTGGGGAAGGCTGCACTGACATGGCTGCACTGGGGCAAGGCTGCACTGGGGAAGGCTGCACTGAGAAGGCTGCACTGACATGGCTGCACTGGGGAAGGCTGCACTGACATGGCTGCACTGAGAAGGCTGCAATGATGGGCATTTAAATGTAAGTTTTTTTCCCTTCAACTTCCCTCCTAAAAGTTTTTTTTTCCTTAAAATTCCCTCCTAAATTGGGGTGCGTGTTATACGCCGGTGCGTGTTATACGCCGATAAATACGGTATATCAAACCCCTCAGTGATATTTCCAGCACTCATACATGAATTTACACACTTTGGACATCATAGTAATTTTAAGGTAAACATACATAAGACAGAGTGTAAGACAAAAACAATTCCATAGCTCAACTCACCAACCAGTCTGCTGACCAACCAAATTACCTGTCTAACCGTCTGTTAAAAGCAGGGATTTAGTTAGCACACATTTGCAAACGCATGTGAAAGCTGCAAGGCCTCATCACGGCACCCGAATTTAGGAATTTGTATTCCTAAATACTTGATTTTTTTCCATATTAAAGGAAATGATTTACGTAAACTGACAATGGTAGAATCTGATGTAGAGACATTGAAGACTTCGGTCTTATGTATAAGCTGCAAGGCCTCGTCACGGCACCCTGTGTTGCTTGCAGTCCTAACACTACAAATTTATAAGTGTCTCCACAGTGGAAGCACATGCATGGAATGGATAGATGTGGGGCAGGTGAGCCTGGAGGCAGCCCAAGCCCCCTTAAAGGAACAGGAGCACACTGGACACCCAGCAAGAGCACAAAGGCAGCTAAAGTGGTCAGTGTGTCCCCGGGCCATATATATGAACAGTAACAAAAAACTGGCCACTGCCCCCACCTATAACTGGCCTTCACAGCAAGGAGCACATGGAGGGCCATATACATGTAAGACAAAAACAATTCCATAGCTCAACTCACCAACCAGTCTACTGACCAACCAAATTACCTGTCTAACCGTCTGTTAAAAGCAGGGGTTTTGTATACACTGGGGACACACTGAGCACCTTCGCTGCCATTGTGCTCTTGCTGGGTGTCCAGTGTGCTCCTGTTCATTTAAGGGGGATTGGGCTGCCTCTAGGCTCACCTGTCCCACATCTATCCATTCCATGCATGTGCTTCCACCGTGGAGACACTTATAAATTTGTAGTAAAAAATATTTAATCTATATTTAATATTAATTTTAGACAGATTTATTTTAAAGGGGCAGCTTTGCACTAATTGTGGGGAGTCGGTTCACCACACAATTTTCATTTCTATATATACACATATATGGTTTTGTGATCTTCATTCTTTGTTTCTAGCAGGCGCGGTGGAGATATTATTGGTGGGTAGGGCAGTGTCTCATAATATCTTTATATATAAATTTGTAGTGTTAGGACACAGGGTGCCGTGACGAGGCCTTGCAGCTTATACATAAGACAGAGGTCTTCAATGTCTCTATATCAGATTCTACCATTGTCAGTTTACGTAAATCATTTCCTTTTATATGGAAACCAAAAGACATCAAGTACCGTATTTATCGGCGTATAACACGCGCCGACGTATAACACGCACCCCAAGTTTAGGAGAGAATTTTAAGGAAAAAACTTTTAGGAGGGAAGTTTAAGGAAAAGAAACTTACATTAAAATGCCCATCAATGCAGCCTCATCAGTGTTCATCTGCAGCCTTGTTAGTGTCATTGCAGCCTTTTCAGTGTCAGTGCAGCCTTGTCAGTGCAGCTTTGCCCCAGTGCAGCCTTGTCCCCAGTGCAGCCTTATCAATGCAGCCTTGTCCCCAGTGCAGCCTTGTCCCTGCAGCCTTATCAATGCAGCCTTGTCCCCAGTGCAGCCTTGTCCCTGCAGCCTTATCAATGCAGCCTTGTCCCCAGTGCACACCTTGTCCCTGCAGCCTTGTCCCCAGTGCACACCTTGTCCCTGCAGCCTTATCAATGCAGCCTTGTCCCCAGTGCAGCCTTGTCCCTGCAGCCTTATCAATGCAGCCTTGTCCCCAGTGCAGCCTTGTCCCTGCAGCCTTATCAATGCAGCCTTGTCCCCAGTGCACACCTTGTCCCTGCAGCCTTGTCCCCAGTGCACACCTTGTCCCTGCAGCCTTATCAATGCAGCCTTGTCCCCAGTGCAGCCTTGTCCCTGCAGTCTTATCAATGCAGCCTTGTCCCCAGTGAACCTTGTCCCTGCAGCCTTGTCCCCAGTGCACACCTTGTCCCTGCAGCCTTGTCCCCAGTGCACACCTTGTCCCTGCAGCCTTGTCCCCAGTGCAGCCTTATCAATGCAGCCTTGTCCCCAGTGCACACCTTGTCCCTGCAGCCTTTTCCCCAGTGTCCATGCCTCCTCCTGCCGCTGCCGCGATACACATGGTGGTAGTTTTAAATATGGCGCCGCGGAGTTCGGAGAGACTCGGCGCCGGCGGAAGTGAACGAACGCCGCCGAGATACACATAGCCGAGGGTTCTCGGCTCTTTCCGGCGCCGCTCACAGTCCCGCCCAGTCCCGCCCTATGATGGACATAACACAGGTCCAATGGCGGGACTGGGCGTGACAGTGAGCGGCGCCGGAAAGAGCCGAATACACCCGACTATGTGTATCTCGGCTCTGTGATTTCGGCGGCGCTCATTCAGCACCGCCGAGCACCTCCGAACTCCGCGGCGCCATATTTGAAACTACTCGCTATGTAAATGTCGTCGGCGATCGCCGACATTCACATAGCGATAGCGGGGATCGACTTATAACACGCACCCATGACTTTCCCCTGATTTTAAGGGGAAAAAAGTGCGTGTTATACGCCGATAAATACGGTATTTAAGAATGCAAATTCCATCTAAGCTAGACAATGTTTATGACCTAAACTATAAATCTCTTTTATCATTTGTAAACTTTAGGAATGGTGAACTCTGAAACATTCCTGGTTCAGACGGACGGCATTATTAAAAAAAATATATATTTTACCACAAATTCCTTATGTTTTCCAAACAGTCCCCACAGACCCTCCACAGACCTTTTTTAGTTCAATAAAATCTTTATTTTTGATATACATGGGCTGACTCACCAGCCAGGATCAGATAAAATATCCTCACTAGGCTTAAATCTTTGGGAGGGGCAATATTATTATTTATTGGTTTCATAATTCCTTTAGAAAACTATTGGTTCAAATAGAGGAAGAGTTGTCCGATTCTCCTCCTACATCTTTATTGTGGACTTTGCCTTCTTTACAAACACAAACAGGCTTTATATCTCTGGATGTCTCATTACCTCTTATGAAGTTCAATAGCCAGTGCTTCTCTTCTGCTTGATTCCGAGCATGCGTGGCACTTTGTGCTGTCAGAATTGTGTACACACGATCCGAATTTCCAACAACAGACTTTGTTGTCGGAAAATTTTAGATCCAGCTCTCAAACTTTGTGTGTCGGAAAATCCGATGGAAAAATTCTGATGAGCCTACACACGGTTGGAATTTCCGACAACAAGCTCTGATAGCACATTTTCCATTGGAAAGTCCGACCGTGTGTACGGGGCATTAGAGTTTGGGACAATTTACTTCAAATGTTTCTGCTGTCCTCTTATGTGAGTGTTGAATTCTATTTGATACACTTTTGAGACCTGCACCAGATTAGTATTGTTATATGAGTGGTGGGAGGATGTATTCCCTCACATCCTGACCCCTATATGGTTTGTGATTTTTTTTTGTAGTGGTTCTTTCTCTCTGTTTCTTTGTAATTATTGCTATACTCTAATAAAAAAAATATATTGTTACATATATTATAAAAAAAGGAAAAGAAGAATGATTGGTGTCTCACCTTGTTAGATCTGTCCATACATCCTCAGATTGTACCCCACATTCTATCACTATCCAAAGCTTGCCGCCTCTGTCTTCGCAACATCTCCAAGATACGCCCCTTCCTAACCAATGACACCACAAAGCTTCTAATCCACTCCTTGGTAATCTCCCGCCTTGACTACTGCAACTCCCTCCTCATTGGTTTACCTCTAAATAGGCTATCCCCACTTCAGTCCATCATGAACGCTGCGGCCAGGCTCATCCACCACACAAACCGCTCAGCGTCTGCTACACCCCTCTGCCAATCCCTCCATTGGCTGCCACTCAGTCACCGAATTAAATTCAAGATACTAACTATAACCTACAAAGCCATCCACAACCTGGCCCCTAGCTACATCTCTAACCTAGTCACAAAATACCAACCTAATCGTTCTCTTCGCTCCTCCCAAGACCTCCTGCTCTCAAACTCCCTTGTCACCTCATCCCATGCTCGCCTTCAGGACTTCTCCAGAGCCTCCCCCATCCTCTGGAATGCTCTACCCCAATCCGTCCGATTTTCTCCTACTTTATCCACTTTCAGACGATCCCTGAAAACTCATCTCTTCAGAGAAGCCTATCTGGCCCCCACCTAACAACTGTACATTTATCTTCTCAATCAGCACATCACCCACAGTTATTACCTCTTGTATCTCTTGACCTTCCCTCTTAGATTGTAAGCTCTAAGGAGCAGGGCCCTCTGATTCCTACTGTATCAAATTGTATTGTATTTGTACTGTCTACCCTCAAGTTGTAAAGCGCTACGTAAACTGTTGGCGCTATATAAATACTGTATAATAATAATAATAATAATAATAATAATAATTGTATGTTCTCTTCTGACAATGAAGAGATCTGGAAATAGTTCTAGTGAGCAAAGATGTTTTTTTGCCTCGGAGGTAAAGAGGGGTGGGAGGGGGAGGGGATTTCCAGTAACATAACACTCCTCACCCGTATAGACTATTCAGACATCCTTATTCTCTAATACAAAACAGAACTGGGTGTGTCCACATTCCTCATCCTGTATAACGAGCTGAACACGTCTCATCCAGAGGCTTGCCATATATTATACAATTTTCTTATTTCATTTTCTTTAGATTTACCTTCAACTATGTAGTGCAAGGACCTGCCTGATTGCATGCCAATTCAAAGTGTTTAGGTTTGACCTTATATCATATGGTTTTGATAAATCTAAAGGAAAATTGTATAATGTATGGCCAGCCTAAGGGGTCTATTCATAAAAAGATCTGCAGAGCTATTTAACCAGCAAACTGCATGCCTATCTGTCATGGATGGGGGACTGAGGGTGGAGGGATGGGGGAGCCTGGTATCTCCATATGTTGTATGTCCTCAGAAAATAAAACCAACATTCTTGCAGTTTTTTTAATATATTGCTGAACAACTTGGATAGGATACAGGAAGCAGAGGGAAACTCCAGAACACTAAACAGTGCTAGGAGGACCCTCTTCATTGTGCAGATATTTCTTGGAAGAGTCCCTTCAATGGTAGCTCAGGGAATGGACAGCACTGGGACACCATAAGCAATGTTCCAGGACAGGCAAGTCCTAGTATTAGTGCACCAGGGGTTAACAGCAGCAACAGTCACCCAGATCCTGCCCTCAGCTCTGTACTCACAAGTCCTCGGGTACTTGGATGCCTCCTTCCATTGTCAGACAGAAATTTCCTTAGTGAACCCTCCAGACCAGATCCTAAGTGAAATCCCCCTTCTTCAGCTTCAGAGGTTCTTAGCAAGTAGGCCCCCCAGCTTTAGCATAGCTGGTACCTTGATGAGCTCAGGTAAATCTCAACTGGGCTGCCTGGGTGGGCAGCAGCCCTCCAGGCTGGGAACTTCTCCTCCTAAACAAGAACAAGAACTTCTGTAGGCCTCAGGATTTTTATGTGCTGTGCAGCCACCTACTGGACACACCTCCCCACGGATTGCCTGAGACCTCATAAATATTCTGGATACTCATTTGGCCTATTCCACTCCTATGTTCTGAGTTTTCCAGAAGTCAGGGCAGAGCAATCAATCCTGCAGCCTGTGAGACACTGATCAGTCCAAAGCAATCAATCACCGCTCCACTGATTACAGAACAGCCCAAAAAAAACTAAATATACCTGACATCCCAGCACTTAACTAGAAGGGTGCTACATATAGATGAAGGGAATCTCTGGCCATGTGAACAAAGGAGCCGGACATAGTTCTTTTCTTCCAGCAGGCCAGTAATTTTTAACACTCTGACTTTCCTTATAGAAAGAATAAAACAAATGTACCAGTATCAGAGTAAGGAAAGGGATGGTCGGCACTCAGGATGACTTCCAAAAAATGGTATTCCTTTATTGAAAAGACGTGTACAATGCTGTAAGAACAGCCTCAGACCGTCCGGAAAGCATAGGCTGTTTTTACAGCATTGTACACGTCTTTTCAATAAAGGAATAGAGAAAATTGAGTACTGTCTGTGATACTTTTTTTATTTGCACTAACATACAATTTTTCAGGACAAGCTTTCAGGGTATGTCCCCTTCTTCAAGGTCCAAGCAGTACTGATTCACAAATTTTTAAGCAGAATGTTAAAGAGAAAAAAAAAAGAAGAGAAAAACAAACACATACAAATCAATGGTAATAAAGATAGCAGCAGAGTTAGTGACATAAGACAGAGGGAGAGCTATAGAATTTAGGGGGGGATACTGGTCACAGAGGGGGTCATAAAACTTTAGCATAATGTGTAAGGAAACCAATATCTAAATTCAGGACATTATTTTTCGTGTCAAAAAGAAGTATCATTCTTAGTTCAAACATTTTCCTTTCCTGGATAGTTCTGAAATTCCCTTTAAGAACTAAAACATTGAGGTCTTCTATAGTGTGGTCCAGTTGTGAAAAGTGATGTCCCACAGGTGTGCATAAACTGTCTTCTTTATGTTCCTTGATGGTATGTCTGTGCAAATTCATCCTCACTTGCAACTTCTGTCCTGTTTCACCAACATAAGATCCTTTGCTGCATCTTTTGCATTGGATGAGGTATACCACATTACTGGAGGTACAGTTGTAAGATCCCGTGATATTAAAGGTCTCATTTGTGTGTGTAACACTTTTGGATAGATTTATCTGGTTGCATAGTTTGCAGCGTTTCTTTATTGCAGGGTTTGCTTCCATTATTTGTGACTTCATAATCAGAGTGAAGTTTCCTGCTGATTAGTTTGTGTCTGAGGTTGGGTGGTTGTCTGAAAGCCAATAATGGGGGTTGTTGGAATATTCCTTTCAGAGTTTCATCCTCTATTATAATGGGTTGTAAATCTTTGATTATCTTTTTGATCCCTTGAAGTGTTGGGTTGTATGTGGTGACTAGAGGTACTTGGTTATTTGTTTCCTTACACATTATGCTAAAGTTTTACGACCCCCTCTGTGACTAGTACCCCCCCTAAATTCTGCAGCTCTCCCTCTGTCTTATCTCATTAACTCTGCTGCTATCTTTATTACCATTGATTTGTATGTGTTTGTGTTTTTTTTTCTCTTTAACATTCTGCTTAAAAATTTGTGAATCAGTACTGCTTGGACCTTGAAGAAGGGGACATACCCCGAAAGCTTGTCCTGAAAAATTGTATGTTAGTGCAAATAAAAAAAGTATCACGGACAGTACTCAATTTTCTCTGTCACAATTGCACTAATACGGCTACAATCAAATCAATAAAGGAATACCATTTTATGGATGTCATCCTGAGTGCTGACCATCCCTTTCCTTAATCTGGTAGGCCAGAGGTGTCAGCTGTCTGGAGGTCTGAGCACCAGGTGGAGCTGTTATATGGGGAAGTTGTAGCACTTACATACCTGTTTTCCCTAAATGTACCAGTATATCTTCATACAGGCTCTTCATATTGACATACAGGAATGCAAATCAGTGCAAGAAAACTCTGTACATTTCAAACTTTTTAACAATTTTGTATAAAACTTGGTTGTTCAGCTTGAAGAGGTAGGCAGCTAATGAACTAAAACAGGGAAAAATTATATAATCTATATATATAAACTCACACTAATGATGAACAAATTGAATAATAAAAAAATGAATGAAGCTGCTATACAGAAAGTGCTAAACACTTGAACAGAGTGAAAGAGTATAAATACAGCGCTCACAAACATGAACCCATCATAAGTAAAAGTAATTAGAACTAAAACAAACATGTAAGTGTGGAGTATGTCACATTTTACTTACTTAAGTCTAAATTCAGACATCATGGCACACATGATCTGAAAGTTCCTAAAAACAAGTAAGGACTCTCGGGTTTACATGGTTATGGGATTTGTTTGTCTTCTTTACTTTAGTACCTTTCTCTAGCTGTGTGAAGTTGGCACCCCATGTTTGTAAAACTTGAATAAAAATATATCATTTGTTTGTGCCGCGTTTGTGCTGATTTGTGCCGCAAAAATGAGCGTTTGTGCCGGTTCGGTTTCTGAGATATTAAACATTCAATTTAATGCAAGCCCCGCCCATTTTGCACCCCATGTTGCTGAATTTGAAAAACAAATGCGCCATTCGTTTGTGCCACAAAAATAAACGTTTGTGCCCTTTTGGTTGCAGAGATATTGTGCATTAAATTTGCTGAAACCTCGCCCACTTTGCACCCCATATTGCTGAATTTTAAAAACAAACGCACCATTCGCTTGTGCCGCGTCTGTGCTGCAAAAATAAATGTTTGTGCCGCTTTGGTTGCGGAGATATTGTGCGTTATAGTTGCTGAAACCCTGCCCACTTTGCAATCCATGTTGCTGAATTTTAAAAACAAACGTGCCATTCATTTGTGCCACATTTGTGCTGGTTTGTTCCGCAAAAATAAATGTTTGTGCCGCTTTTGTTGCGGAGATATTGTGCTTTACAGTTGCTGAAAACCCGCCCACTTTGCACCCCATATTGCTGAATTTTAAAAACAAATGCGCCATTCATTTGTTTGTGCCGCAAAATAAACGTTTGTGCCACTTTGGTTTCGGAGATATTGTGCGTTATACTTGCTGAAACCCTGCCCACTTTGCACCCCACGTTGCTGAATTTAAAAAACAAACACGCCATTCGTTTGTGCCTTGTTTGTGCTGGTTTGTGCCGCAAAAATAAACGTTTGTGCAGCTTTGGTTTTGGAGATATTGAATGGTATATGTTGTCAAACCACACTGTCTTTACACCTCGTTATTAAATCTTACATACAGCTAGATTTATTTGTTCGCGGTTTGTGCAGGTTTGGTGTATGTTGTACATGATGTTTTACTTCACATGCGTAGTTTTGCCACCCCCACAGGAATCCCCCCCTTCCGATTCTCTAGCACTGACTGGAAGAACAGACGGAGGAGGAAATCTTGGGAGGGGGCGGGCACAGCTGGCTCTAGTGAGCCAGAGCCAGCTGTTAATCAGGCGGCAGTGTGGATCTCGACAGTATTGTCGGGATCTGTCCCGGCTGCAGCGCAGGTCTGCGCTGTCAGGATATAGTGCGCAATAGCCCGCAACATGCACATGAGTTTTTTTGTCACAGGAGAACATACTATATGTCATCTTGTGAACAAAAAGAAAACTAAGGCCAAAAAAGGTTGGGCCATAGTTCTCTTTTAACAAAAGTTTAAACCAGGTGTTAACCAAGCAAAACAGCACTCCAACAAATTCTCTTATATAAGTCACTTCTTTTTTTAATTGCTTTTTTTGAAAAATATCTATGTCAGTAAACATTATTTTCCTGACAGACTCCATGGCAGACTACGTGTGGGTTAACCCCGCCTCCTCTCCAATGCTATAGGACCCCTCTCCCATAAATTTGAGCTCACCACTAGAGACTGTGTTCCGTAAAAAGCCAACTCATGACCAAAGGGTGGGAACTCTGTCTGCCATGGAGTCCATCAGAAAAGAAACATTACTGTAAGTATTTGACAATAAATTTTCCATTTTCCTGACAGACTTCATGGCAGACTATGTGTGGGAAATAACTAGTCAAACCACACGGGTGGGTATGCTGATAGGTTCTTAGATGGGTCCTAAGATGGGTTCTTAAACCAAAGATCGAAGAGGATAGAGAAGCAAGTTCTATGCAATAGTGTGACATAAAGGTGTTAATGGAGGCCCATGAGGCCGCCTTGTAGATGACATCAGGAGCCACATGCCAGGCTGCTGCCCACGAAGCCGCCATACCCCTGGTAGAGTGGAGGAGGAGCCAGGGCTTAGCCCTATAAGCCTGCTAGATAGACTGGACGATCCAGGTCGTAAACATTCTGGACGAAGCCTGTTTCCCCTTGTTGTTGCCAGAGTGTAGAGCAAAGAGGAAGTCGGAGCGTCTAAAGGAGGAAGTAACTCGTAGGTATTCCTTCAGCATTTTGCCACACATCCAGAGGATGAACTTCAGAGGAACCTGGGGTCCTGAATGTAGGTAGGACAATTTCTTGGTCCTCATGGAACACTGAAAAGACTTCGGATTTGAGCCAAGCATAGGGATGAAGACCACCCTGTCAGGGAAGAAAGTCAGGAATGGTTCTTCATGACCCAAGGACCCAATCTCAGAAACCCTTTTAGCCGAAGTGATAGCTACTAGAAAGGCAGCTCTTGCAGAAAAGTTCTTAATAGAAAGATCCAAAGGTGCTTAGTCCAGACAGTGAGTCGAGGACCAGGGGAAGATCCCATCTGGGGAATATTGGTCTTCTTTGGGGCCTGAGTCTTGTTGCCCCACAGAAAAACTGCAGAGTTAGATGGTGAACAGCCCACAATGTACCAAGGGAGGCCGACAAGACAGAGACTTGGACCCTGAGAGAGCTGATGGACAGAGACAGATCTAGACCGGATTGAGGAAAGCTGATAATATCCTGGGATTCCCGGGTCCCTGAATTATCTGCCCGTAGAGAATGAGAATTTGATAAACTTGGCTCAAAATCTCTCATAGACTTTATTCGTGCTTGCCCTTCTCGAGCCCATGAGGGTGGAAATTACTCCTGAAGCACACCCAAGAGTCTTCAGCCTTTACCTCTGAAGAACCAGACCCTCAGTCTCAGTAATGCTGTACAAGGGTGCAGGACTGCCCCCCTGAGAAAGAAGGTCCGGCCTGAGAGGAAGAGGTAGCGGGTCCCAGAAGCTGAGCTGGGTCAGGAGGGGAAACCATGGCCTGTTCGGCCAGTAAGGTGCTATCATCACCACCTCAACCGCCTCCGCTTGAAGCCTCTGTAAGAATCTGAGGATGCTCAGGAACGGGGAAAAGGCGTACGCCCTGTTGGAGCTTCCAGTGATCTGTCAGGGCATCTATTCTGAAGGCCTAGCTGCAACTGCCCCGAGTGTAATACTTCTTGATTTTTAAGTTGCAGGGGGATGCAAATAAATTTACTTCGGGATTGACTCCCAAGGACAGGATCCACTTGAACATCTGCGCATGCAGTGACCACTCATTGTTGTTCAGCTGAGTGTGTGACAGGAAGTCCGCTTGGACATTCTAGACTCCAGACTACATCTGAAAAGGGCGTAATCTCCCCAGAGACCACTTGAGCATGGGGGTCGTAGAGACCATTGTGCCAATAATCTTTAAAAATTGCGAGGCTTTTAGGTGTGAAGAGCTCTGAGCTAGTGATATTCTTTCTTGAATGACTGGAATATTTTCCATGGGGAGAGAGATGGAACTTTCTACTGTGTGGAACTAAGTACAGTATATCAGGCGCTGGACTGGTTCCAGATTGCTTTTTCCCAGATGTGCTGGAAGAGAAGCAGACAGGCCTCCACCCGACCCGCCTGGGCAGGCCCAAACTCAAAATGGCTTAGCTGGCTTTCGTCCACTGGACGCCTGGCTCTTAGCGGGCTTCTGGAAGGATACCTGTCTTCTGCTCCAATTCCTTCTGATATCTCGGCCGGACCTGTATAAGCGTGCTTCCCTTGAACGCTCAGTACTATGTCTTCTGTGTTAAGGCCTTTTCTGATTGAACAGATGCCTAGCCTGAGGCAGGAAGCCCGACCTCCCACCTGTGGCCTGGGCTATGGTGCTATCCAGCTTGTCACCAACCAGTGAAGACCCTTCAAGGGGATCCTACACCAGGCCTGCTTGGATGCTGGGTCAGCAAGCCAGGAGCGCAACCACAAGGCCCGCTTGGCCGTGACCGAGGACAGCATAGTCCAGGCTGAGAGGCGGATAGGGTCCATTGAAGCCTCCCCCAGGAAGGCTACCGCCAGCTTCAGCTCCTGGATTACCGAGCCCCTGGCTAGTTCTCCTGAGACTCCTCTGATCATGGAGTCTACATTCTCCATCCAGACCTCCATGGCCTTGGACATGGCCGCAAGGGCCAGGGTGGGTTTGCAAGTTATCCGGGCTGACCCGTAAATCTTTTTAAGATCTTGATCTATTCTTCTCTCAAACTCATCTTTGAAGGATATCGCAACCTCCAGAGGAAGAGTGACAGGTTTAACTAGTTGCATCAGAGCTGCGTCTAAGAGGGCAGCGTTTTCCAGATATTTCACTTCCTCAGCCTTGAAGGGGTATAACCTGGACGTCCTACTTGACATAGATGTCTTCTTATCTACCTTGCTCCATTCCTCATCAATAATATCCTTTAATTCAGAAAGGAGTGGAAAATTGGAATGTTCTTTCTCCAGATGCTTAAAGAATTTCTTCTGTTTAGCTGGGGGAGTAGAAGAGTCTTCCCACTTAAGGGCCTCTTTGACCACTTTAATTGGAGAAACCAGGGTGAAGTCGAAGCCTCCAACAAAATCATCTCCCTCCATCTCGCTGTGCGTGGAATCAGGGAAGGAATCATAAGGCTGGAATGGGCTCCTGGGCCTCATCAGCCAGGGAGCTAGATAATGTGGTGGACTGGCTCCGCGTGTAAAATGTACCCCACTCTTTGTGGAATTATTGCACCATCCGTTTAACCAGCGTCTCCATTTGCCAGCTTTCAGCATCTTTTTCCCGACCGCCTTGGCATAACAAGGGTCACATAAGGACTTGACTTCCGGGACCCGGGTCCCGCAACCCCAGCAGGATCTGTGATCAAAACGGCTGTCATGGCGGTGGGTGTGGTGTTTGGAGGAGGAATGGTAACATCTCCTTTGTTGGAAGGAGGAATAGAAACATCTCCTCTGTTGGGAGGAGGAATGAGAACATCTCCTCTGTTGGGAGGAGGAATGGAAACATCTCCTCTGATGTTGGGTCCTAGACAGAGAGTCACATCTGGACCTTGATGAAGAAGGTGGGCATTGCGGCCTGGCAAGGTCCCTTTCATCTTGGACAGTAAGCTGATGGTCTGACCTGAAAGGGCTAAAAAAGGGAGAAGGGAGAATGTGACGTTTAGGGAATCAGTCCATCTGCACGTGGACCTGGCCCTCCCCTTCTCATGCCCCACATACCTAGAGCGTGAGGGCTGGCTGCACGGATGCGGTGATCTGTCCATGGCACCCTGGCAGACAAATAGGAGGCAATCCTGCAGCTTTTTAGGAACACTCACACGTCCTGGAACAAAGAAGTACAAATAGCAGTGCAGCTTCCCCTTTAAGAGGCATCTTAGCCCCCCTTCCCTCTTTTACCATAGCCCAAGGCTGAAGCTAACCATGATCTGGGAAGCTGGGCCTGAGGAGCTGACGCAAGCTGCCTGTAGTAATCCTTAGAATGACAGGGCTCTCAGGGATTCAAACATCCATGCCGAAATGACGTCACCACCATGCCCGGACTGCACCTGCGCGGTGGCAACCTGCCGTAGAGCGCCTGCATGGCCGCTGGGTCTCCTGCCGCACTGCACATGCGCGAAACCAAGCCACGGCTTCGTCCGAGGATCACACATGCGCAGTAGTGAGCCGAAGCTACAGCCCAGAAGAGGGAGCCAAACCCTGGAACGCACTTGCATTCCAGGTGCCATAGAAGCAAATAGATAAAGAAGACAGCAAGGCACGTGAGGGAAAAACAAACAGGGAGCTTTTACATACAAAAACTGCTGCCATGGAGAATCTTCAGACTTGCCAACCGTTCCACAAGCCTGGGCATACGAAGGCCGTCTCCACCACAGAACACAGGGGCCTGGAGCCACACATATGCCCATGGCTGGGCCCTGGGCTATCTTGAAACTGCCCGGCATCAACTTCCACGATCAATTTTGGACATCCGTAAACGTAAGTGCATTGACCCTGACAATACTGTCGAGATTCACCCTGCCTCCTGATTGACAGCTGGCCAGAGCAAGCTGTGCCTGTCCCCTCTCCAGATTTCCTCCTCCGTCTGTTCTTCCAGTCAGCGCTAGAGAATGGGAAGTGGGGATTCCTGTGGGGGTGGCAAAACTACGCATGTGAAGTAAAACATCATGTACAACATCCACCAAATCTGCACAAACCGCAAACAAATAAATCTAGCTGTCTGTAAGATTTAATAACGAGGTGTAAAGTCAGTGTGGTTTGACAACATATACCACTCAATATCTCCGAAACCAAAGTGGCACAAATGCTTATTTTTGCGGCACAAACCAGCACAAACAAGGCACAAACGAATGACACGTTTGTTTTTTAAATTTAGAAACGTGGGGTGCAAAGTGGGTGGGGTTTCAGCAGATATAACGCACAATATCTCTGCAACCAATGTGGCACAAACATTTATTTTTATGGAACAAACCAGCACAAATGCGGCACAAACCAATGGCGCATTTGTTTTTAAAATTCAGCAATATGGGTTGCAAAGTGGGTGGGGTTTCAGCAACTATAACGCACAATATCTCCACAACCAAAGCGGCACAAACGTTTATTTTTGCGGCACAAACCAGCACGAACGCGGCACAAACGAATGGTGCGTTTGTTGTTAAAATTCAGCAATATGGGGTGCAAAGTGGGTGGGGTTTCAGCAAATATAATGCACAATATCTCCGCAACCAAAGTGGCACAAATGTTTATTTATGCGGCACAAACCAGCACAAATGCGGCACAAACGAATGGCATGTTTGTTTTTAAAATTCAGCAAAATGGGGTGCAAAGTGGGCGGGGCTTGCATTGAATTGAATGTTTAATATCTCAGAAACCGAACCGGCACAAATGCTAATTTTTGCGGCAAAAATTAGCACAAACGCAGCACAAACAAATGGTATATTTTTATTCAGGTTTTACAAACATGGGGTGTCAACTTCACACAGCGCCTTTCTCTGGGTTGATTGAAAAAAGATACCTTGGATATTATTGTACATTAGATGTAATGATGATAATATTGTACATTAGATATAATGATGATAATATTGTACATTAGATGTAATGATGATATTATTATACATTAGATATAATGATGATATTATTGTACATTAGATATAATGATGATAATATTGTACATTAGATATGATGATATTATTGTACATTGAAAGTAATGATATTATTGTACATTAGATGTAATGATGATATTATTGTACATTGGATGTAATGATGATATTATTGTACATTAGATGTAATGATGATATTACTGATTAAAGTTTACATGTGAAAATGTGTTTAAGCTCTTATCTGATTACGTGTAGTATAAATTGTGTGAATTTACAATAAAGGGAGTTCCAGTTTGCACCAAAGCTAGTGTCATCTAGTTCTCGGGTGCAATTCCCAGCTATAATTCCTTGTTCCGGTGTTCCAGCAGCGAGGACGCAGCACCCAGACGGGGTGCCAGGCGGTCTGTCACAGTACTTTTTTGATATTTTTCAGTGCTGCATTCTAACATGACTTGGGTCCACAAATGGCTTCTACAGTAATATGACTTTTAAATGTGAGGAGAAAAAATACTTAAAAATGATCTCATCATCGGGGCTCAGCAGCAAAGGGGTTAAAATGGATATTAGCCATTTATAATAGCAAAGTAAAATGACAAGTGTCCTAACCCCCAACTCACTGTAGCAGATACTTTATATTGGTTTCAGTTCAAAAAAGTGTCCCACCTCTGCAGGATGGATGGTGGCTCCGATGGATAATGGATTGACCAATAATCGATCCCAGACATGGGACAGTAATGAAGGAGGGAATGTTGTCCAGTACAACGTTCTCATCCACACATAGAAAAGCATCAACTGTCTTGAAGAATAGCAGGATTGACCTAAGAAAAAATTCAAACAAATGGATAAAAACATCAATGGTCATTTTGTCAAACAAATCATTTTAGTTATATAGTTTTCATCAACAACATTTTTTCATTGATGAAGACTGGACTAAAACGAAATAAAAGTGAAGCTTTGATGACTAAATCTACTGTATTGACATTTTCATTAACTAAAATTAGACTTAAATGTTAGACATGGAAGAACAAATCTATTTGAACCTAAATCTGTGCATGTATTGCGTGTTAACCACTTGATGACCATGGAGGTACATTCTGACCTTCAAGGTATCAGTCCAAGATAATGGCTGCATCTGCAGGTGTTATCTTAGTACCGCTGTTTAGAGCTGGTGTTATTTCTGCTGAGCGTAGGGTAGGACATCCCGGCCCCACCCATCCCCTTCCTGATTGGCTTAGTATATATTCTCCACCTCCAGGAGGGGTGGGTCAGCCTAAAGAAGGAGGCGGGGCCCTGGAAATCCATTGCAGCCCACCCCCTCCCCATCTTGTGTGCCCTGTCTTGTTGCAGCTCGTAGTGGTGTGTAAAAACCTGTGACTCTGCCGTTCTCCTGCACTCTTATGTGGTGGGTCTGGGCTTGTGTGAGCGGCTGTCCCTCCATCTGCCTGTTTACCTTCAGTCACTCGGTGGTGGGAGTCTTGGAGTTTGCTTATGACGTTACCCTCAGTTATCATTTCCAACGGGTCCCGACATTCCCAGCAGCTCTCCAGTCTACCATCTTGGATTACCACGCATGATACCACAGCAGCTCTACATGCAGTCTGCACGATTTTTAGATGTAAGTGGATATTAGAACAAAGTGTTTTTATTAACACTGACCTGTTTTTTCCTTTCATTTCAGTGCTAAAAAATATGCACTGTCACTGTACTACTGACACTAGCAGGGAAGGGGTTAACATCAGGGGTGATCAACAGATTAAATGTGCTCCTAGAGAGTGCTTGCCAATTGTGGGGGAGGTGCTTTGACTTTGGGAAGACAGAGATCCGTGTTCCTGCTTAGCGGAAACACAGGATGTCTGTCTTCCCTTGTCACAGAACAGCGATCTGCCTTGTTTACATAGACACACCGCCATTCTGCCTCTGTTGAGAATGATTGGTGGTTCCAGGCAGACATCGAGTCCGCTGGACCCGCTGATTGACTCCCACTCTGTCCAATCACAGTGGGGAGCTGGCTGCCGGCACAAACCCGGAAGAGGCAATGATGTACAGGTATGTGATTCTGCTTGTAGGAGCTCCTCCCCGCAGTAAATGTAAGTGGGGCGGCTGGCAAATGGTTAAAGGGTAACTCCACTTTCATGGGAAATAAAGTAGCAAAAAAAATCTAGCGTATACAATTACTACACAAGTCATATTGTAATTGGATGTTATTAAAAACTTCCTTTCCTCTTCAATCTGCAGCCGCTGTCATTCTCTGTGAAATGCAATATGGCCACCTGGAGGTGCTCTGTACATAGAATGTATACAGAGCTCCGCCCCCCAGAAACATCATTTCCTGCTTGTGTGATTGGCTCACTGATTTTCCCAGAAGTCTGCACTAACATAAATAAAAGCAAATTTCCTGCACTCAGAGCAATATACCATCAAGGTTCTTTAGGGAATGCAGCTGGCAAAACTTTGCTGGCGACAAATAATACAAAATAAAAAAAAGAATAATATGCAGCAATTTCACACAATGAATAAAAAGTCTATTGCAGTCCCATAATAAAATCCAGGGATTGGTAGATGCATCACAAGTGCTCTATTATCACAAAGGGTGATAAGAAGATCCTCCATCGATATCCCAGCACTCCAAGCCTCTTACCCTCCATTGTGGACCACCTAAATAAAGTGGTCAGCAGCGCTCCATTACCATCAACCCCAAACCGAGGATCTAGATGGTCCTCCTAGTCCTCGGGACCCGACCATTCCACCAGAAGTAATGTTATACCATGCAGCATAGAGGGATGAAACAGAACCTCATTCCACAGTATGTCAAAACAGTTATGTTTATTGAAATCTATCAAAATATTCACAAACAGTGAAGCATAAAATACATGTCAAGCCGATAATCATGTCCGAGATTCCAACCAACAAAATGGCCAACTTCCGTGCATGGCGACGTCACAAGACCAGGCTCTACACTAAGATAAAAGTTAATATTTGGGCATCCCCTGCAACAAAAATCTCATTTTTGGTGCGATCCTCCCAATAGGAAATCACATTTAAAGGGATGCAGACCCTGCCACTTTCCTCATTAGAGCCCTGCAGGTGCAGCAGCTGATTGTTTATAATCATGAAACCATACAGATTGGCACATGGACACAGACAAACACACAGGGATTTCTTCAGAATAACAAAAGGTCAGAATCTGCAACAAAGTTTGTTACAATTTCTGCAATGTACAGAGATCACCCAGAGGGGAAGGTTTTCTCCTCAACAAAAGTGGAGTTTCACTTTAATATATTTTTACTGTTAAAATTAACAGTTGTGATTGGTTCAGGATTTTACAATTGTATTTTTAGTATTTACAGAATATTTGTCTAAATTTAACACAATTGTTTTGTATTTCAATTTACAACATTGTGATGCGATGATTTTACGTAATTTTACAGGTAATTTCACAGACATTTGTTACAATGTAGGGTTAAATGTTAGGGATAAGGTTTATGGTTAGTGTTAAATGTTAGAGTTAGGCCATTTTCACACTGAGGCATTTTTGCGCTAAAAATAGCGCCTGAAAAGCTCCTGTAAACTGCGTCTTCTGCAGCCCCAGTATGAAAGTCCCGGAGCTTTCACCCCGGGGCGGTGCGCTTGCAGGACAGGAAATAAAGTCCTCCAAGCAGCATCTTTGGGGCGGTGCGGAGTGGTGAATACAATCAACGGCCAGCGCTGAAGAAGCGCCTGTAAATCACTTCAGCAGTGGTGCTTTGCAGGTATTTTAAACTGTTTTCCGCCGCTAGTGGGGTTAAAAGCGCCCCTAAAACTATGGTAACGTGCTGCTAAAACTATGGCACTTTACCGTCAACGCCCGCACCACCCCAGTGTGAAAGTAGCCTTAGGGTTAGCGGGAAATTGTTGGGGTTTTCATTTCAACCCTAACAAATACTGCTAACTCTTTTGTCATTTTTCATCTTCCCCCATTCCTGGCCAGCGAGGCTTGGAAAAAGGTCTGCTATGATATTTAGGGGGACTTCAAACTTTTCTTCTCTTGATTTTCATGTGGAGTTTCCCTTAAATACAAATCAGACTAGGAAGGTCTGCTATAGAATATGGGGAGACCTCATAAAATTATTTCCTTATTTTTTGTGGGGTTCCCCTTAAAATTCATATCAGAACTAAAGGGCCAGGTATGAGGTCGGGGTCATTTCTTCACCTATCCTGGCTCCTTTGTTTCCATGGCTGGGGGTTCCCACCATGTATGTGAATGGGGGCAGTGACATTACTGGTTGTTAAGGACTCGGCACCCGCTGGATCCTTAGCAACCAGTGACAGTGGGAGGCATCATGTGTAATAGTGGAAGTAATACCGAGATTATGTATGACGTTCAACCCCCACCAAACCGGTAAATGTTCCAGGATTTGGACCCATTTGTGTTCAGACCGAACCTTAAGCTCCTCCCTCCTCTTCTCTTCTACATGAGGGATGGAGGTGTAATGGGCACTGCTTATATCAGCCTCTCCACAGTATAGGGAGGTATAATGGCTGTGCATTTATTTCATAGAAACCAAATCAACTTCACTTTCCTATTACAGAAAACAGCCGAGCCCTTTTCACCGAGAACGATCATTATCTGTACCGTGACCCCCTCCCCCACCACAGAACAATCATATTTCCCGAATGGATGTTTCCTCATATTTCTGTACAAACCCCTAGAGACAGAAATCTGACACAGAAATCTTCACTACATCAACAAAGATATTTCTACCGAAGAAGAGCGAAAACCAGAAATACAACATTTTACAGATTTTTATCTTGTTTACTGTGTTATAGCTCTGACCTGACATGTCCCCTCCCCCACAGTCACACACTATTATTATTATACATGTATATAGCTCTGACATATACCGCAGTGCTGTACAGAGATCACTGATCCAGTCACATCAGTCTCTGTACAGAGGAGCTTACACTCTAATGTCCCCTCCCCCACAGTCACATCAGTCTCTGTACAGAGGAGCTTACACTCTAATGTCCCCTCCCCCACAGTCACACACTATTATCATTATTCATTTATATAGCTCTGACATATACTGCAGTGCTGTACAGAGAACACTGAGCCAGTCACATCAGTCTCTGTACCAGAGGAGCTTACACTCTAATGTCCCCTCCCCCACAGTCACACACTATTATTATTATTATACATTTATATAGCTCTGACATATACTGCAGTGCTGTACAGAGATCACTGAGCCAGTCACATCAGTCTCTGTACAGAGGAGCTTACACTCTAATGTCCCCTCCACCACAGTCACATCAGTCTCTGTACAGAGGAGCTTACACTCTAATGTCCCCTCCCCCACAGTCACATCAGTCTCTGTACAGAGGAGCTTACACTCTAATGTCCCCTCCCCCACAGTCACACACTATTATTATACATTTATATAGCTCTGACATATACTGCAGTGCTGTACAGAGAACACTGAGCCAGTCACATCAGTCTCTGTACAGAGGAGCTTACACTTTAATGTCCCCTCCCCCACAGTCACATCAGTCTCTGTACAGAGGAGCTTAAACTCTAATGTCCCCTCCCCCACAGTCACATCAGTCTCTGTACAGAGGAGCTTATACTCTAATGTCCCCTCCCCCACAGTCACACACTATTATTATTATTATACATTTATATAGCTCTGACATATACTGCAGTGCTGTACAGAGATCACTGAGCTAGTCACATCAGTCTCTGTACAGAGGAGCTTACACTTTAATGTCCCCCCCCCCCACAGTCACATCAGTCTCTGTACAGAGGAGCTTACACTCTAATGTCCCCTCCCCCACAGTCACATCAGTCTCTGTATCAGAGAGGTTATGTGTGCTGCAGCTCTCCTCTTCAGACACAAGGGGGCAGGAGAGTTCCCTGGCTCCAGTGAGGATGGGAGATTCTGGGGATGACCCTGGGGGACACAACTTGCAATCCCAAATGACATCTTCACCTGAAGACCTCGGCTATGGTCCCAAAAAAGTGGAGTCTACCCCCCACTTTCAGACAGCGGGTTGCTGATTATTTAAAGAGGATTAAGAAGGAGGAGGAAAAGCTGGTGAGCCTGAAGTCAGAGTACAGGAAGAAGAAAGCCGTGCGTGATAAAGCAAGGAGCAAGAAGAGACAGAGCCTTAAACCAGAGGTTAAAGTTTTGGAGGACACCATGAAGTGCCAGCAGAATCTGGTGAAATCATTGAAGGAGAAAAGTGGAGCTTTCAGGGAGAAGTTCCAGAATGAGGAAAGGTTCCGGAGAATGAGGGATGACACCAGTTGTGGAAAGGCATCGGCTGTGGCAGTACGGGTGGGGAGTGAGGAGGGGGTCCTGGATGCTGCCCCTGTTATCCCATTCACCTCAGGATCTGTCTCACAGGAGGAAATGGCGGCCTCTGTCTCCCCCCTCTCCCCAGCAAGCTGTCGGAACAACACAGGAGGCACATCAAGATGGTGGAGGTCTGCTGAACATTATTCATGAAATGGAGTCTCCCTTGAGTGGAAGAACCTCTCAGTTTGCAGTGGATGAGGATGATGGCGAGGACTCTGCACCTGGACCTGTAAGAATAAAACTTACTGAAAAGTCATGTTTGGTAAAAACTGTCAGTATGGACTCCAGCATGGAGAGCAGCATGGCAGAAAATGGAAAAGGTTTCTGCAGTACCACAGCTGATCGTATATCTGGATTAGATACAATTGGTCAGATTATTTTGTTGTGTATAAAAGACAGATTGCGATCGGTAGTCCTACAGCTATGATTAAGCGCCTTTAATGGTGCGAAACGCATCAGTTATCATCTGGACCTGTGTCTCTGATTGATGTATGGATTAAGATTTATTCAATAAAGGCATTATTTTGGAGTGCCGCCGTCCTTTTCCATTTTCTGCCATTTGACTTTGCCGAGCTGGCACCCTTCATCTCCTATATACTAGGACGGTGTGAACACAAGCGATACCACCTGGAGTAGTAATTACCTTGATTTGATGTTTCTGGACTATGGAGAGCAGCATAGATAGCATACTTTCCAACAGTCCCGATTTTCCCGAGACAATCGCGATTTTGGGACCCTCGTCCTGATCGGAGGCTGTCCCAAATAAAATCCCAGGATTTTGCTTTTGTCCTGGGAAGTCAGAACTGTTTTTGGCACCTGAGTTGCTTCTGGCTCCAAAAATATGGCCGCCACTGCGAGATCTCTTTCCTGCTTTCCATGGTTCTCGGTTCAGATCCAAATTCCGCCCCTCCAGCCCTCTGCACTGCAGCTCTTCCCACTCTCCCTGACAATGTTATTCGGCCATCCCCCACCCCCGTGTGCGCCCCCTGTTTTCATGGTGTTGTACTGAGACAATTTCCCCTCCATAAAAACCAGGGGCGTGCATGGGGCGGGGGCGGTAGACGCCCAAATAACATTATGACAGAGAGTAGGAGGAGCTGTAGTGGAGAGGGCTGGAGGGGTGGAGATTAGGAGGAACTGGACTGGAGGCTGGAGGGGCGGAGTTGCAATCTCAGCCTAGAGCCAGGGGAAGCAGGGAAACCAATTTCATCCCACTGGTCTGTGAGAGGCGGAGCCAAGGGACTCCACTGCACTGGGGACACCTGATCTAAGGAGGGACTCTGCTGAGGACACCTGATCTAAGGAGGGACTCCACTGGGGACACCTGATCTAAGGGGGGACTCCACTGGGAATTTCGCCTCCTCGTGTCCAGAGATGAAGTGCTCTCTGTGTCAGGACTTGGGGCACCTGGCTAAGGATTGCAATAAGATCAAATGCAATCTTTGTGTTAAGTTTGGGCATGTGTAGAGTCAGTGCCCTGAGGCCTTACATAATCAGTCACTTTGGTAGAAGAGTTTTTTATCTGGACATGGAGGAAGCAGAGGAGATTGGGGCTGTGGCAGGGGTCCCCAATGTCTCTGTCCCTGTTGTCTGAGTGCAATCAGTGTCTCATGGTCCATCCCCTTGTGTTGTGCCCCCAGAGTCGGTGTATATAGATGTTGTGTCTGATCCCCCGTGTCAGTCTCCCTAGAGGTAAGGAGGCTGTGGTGGGAGCTGGTCCAGTGTTGGTTGCACTGACCCCCACTCCCCAGCATCTGAGGACCAAAGGGTGTGAGACACTGGGGGATGGAGTGAATGATGGTGGGGGTGCTGGGGTGAAGGGTGGGGGGACTGTTGTGGTGAGTGGAGGGAGTGGGGTGGATGATGTTGTGGGTGATGGTAGAATGGAAGGTGAGGGGGCTTTGCAGTCAGGATTGTCTCATGATAATATGGAGTGGTTGGAGGCAAAAAGAAAGTCTGGGAAGAGGAAGAACAAGAAGGATGTGCCTGTACCTGAACCTGGGAGTGTGGAGGTGTCCAACACATTTGAAGTGCTTTCTGAGGTGGAGGGTGAGGGTTCTTTGTGTGATTTATCTGTGATTTCAATAGAGGAGGAATTACAGAGTACGTTGAAGTGTGTAGGGTCGCCGAGTAGGGAGGGCGTAAGCAGGCTAAGAAACGTTTACCTCAATCATCCTGATGGCGGTTCACACTCCTTTCAAGGTGGCAACTATTAATGTCGCCAGCATAAAATCAGTAAGTACTCATAACATTGCCTTATTTTTGCCTTATTTTTGCTCAGTAGGTTTGATGCTGATATTTTTGTAGCACCCAGATGTTTAGGCAGGGTTGCTCCTAAATATACCTGCCAGGTGTAGTTACCTTGGCTTATCGTTAGCGATCAATTGATTTCACACTAAGTCTATAATTGCTGCACTTTTCTCTTCTGCCGCTAGGTGGCCGGGTACCTGGTGACATTAGATAAGACAAGGGCAAAGCAAGGACAGAGTAGGAGTATATGGGATAACTCAGCCAATAGGCGGGGGTTTTCTTAAATCCCTTGGCCTGCTTGGAGAGCCTATATATTTGAGTGGAGTCAGGTGATCAGTGTTCTGTGCCACCTGGATGGCTGCCTTGGTGGATGTGAGTTGTACTGCCCGGGCTGCTAGGCTGGAGTTTGGGCCTATCCTGGGCACATCTGGCTGCCAGACTGTGTGAGGGCCTATCCAGAAGCAAGAGGGCAGGGTTACCAGAAGTGATGGTTCTGCATGTTGGAGAACCTGTTGTGGGCCGAGGTAGAGGGGAAACTGCCGCCACTAAGGGACCATCCACCTTATTACCAGGGACCACAGTGAGTAGCTGAAGCAAGTACTGGAGCAGCATTCTCACCAACCGAGGACGGTGAAGAATCGTGAAACTTCAGCAGGTGTCAAGCCAGGGACCCAACCAGCGGAGGTGACACTTGCAGAGCAGCCTTGTGTGCCAAGCCATGGACCGAGGCCAGTGGGGTGAAGCTTGAGAAGTATCTGGAGTGCCAAGCTAGGGACCCGGCAGGGAAGCGTGGTGACACTTGAGAAAAAGCTCAAGGGATTCAGTGGCAGTGAATCAGCAGGTCTAGTGAGACACTGGGAGCTCAGTGGGTTGAGAACCTACAAGAAGTGACTGTAGAGAAAGTAAAAGAGTTTGTTACAAATTGAGTTAGAAACTGTTCTAAGATTGTTGCCATAGGAGACAGCATTCCTACATATGCAGATGTGGTGTCTTGCTGGATGCCTTTCCCTGCATGGCTGTCTACCTGTAGAAGTCTCTAAGTCTGCCAATTAACATTGCAACTACCTAAGGGTGTCCTGGCCCTAAACCCTCTCTCCCACTGTTCTGTTCAAGAGAAATAAAATCTCTGCATTCAAGAAGTGTCTGGTGCCCACGAATCTATCTTGCACTACACCCACCATGCCTCCTAACCCACTCTATATGGAAGGATGTCAGCAGCTCTTGACTCTGGAGGTTCTCATTAGACTAAAAGGTGGCCTGGGATTTTGCTTAATTTTCTCCTTACGGGAGACCTGGTTGCCACTATAGATAGTGACTCCAAATGATTATATTTGTGTAACTGGGAGCGGGAGCTGGCTGCGGAGTATGAAATGTAGGAGTGGGAGACTAAGTGGCTTAATATGCACAATTGCACAAAATCACTGATGATACATGAAACAGCATTGAAACGTTTTACACGCTGGTACTATACCCCCTCGCGCCTACATACTATTTACCCCCAGGTCTCCCCTCCTGTTTTCGGGGCTGCACTCTTCCTGGTTCCTTTTTGCACATATTTTGGGAGTGTGATAGATTACAATCTATCAGGGAACTATTCACCCTGATAGACACGTTGGTGGGCAGACATCTTGCTCTGACACATGAACATTGCCTTGTTTTTTGGTGAAATCCCAGATGTCCCCAAACATTTGCTGAGACTCATACACACTACATGTGGAGCTATGCAAGGGGCAATTGCACTAAACTGGAAATCAAATGTGGTAACTTCTCTCAAGTAATCACATGTATTCACTAAATTATGTTGATGGAAAAAACTTTCCATACATTACATGATTCCAAATCTTCTTTTGATGCAAAAGGGGACCCATGGTTCATTTCCCTCCATTCAGAATGAGTTCATTCCAACAACTATGTGCTCAATGACAGTTGGTTCTCAAGTAATGGATTTCGCTTTGACCTAATTCCGTTGTTTTAGTTCTTTTTCAGACAGAATTTCTCTTTTTGGTTTTTAATGGTTTTTTTTGAGATGATATACAGTTCTTATATAATGCATATTCTTTGTCAATTCATAGATTGGGGTATACCCCTTTGCCTTTAGATTGGTTTGCCATTGGACGAACCTTACTTGGGGATCCAGATTTTGTGACAGGAATATGGAGCATCTAATGTATTTACATCACCTTATTACAATTCCACTGTATTTTTTTTCTATCTCTGTCATCTTTCAGCATTTGTCTATTGTCATGTATTGTTCTTTGTTACTTTTTTCAATGAAAAAAACTTTTATTGTATGCCCTTTGTTCCTGTTGGGATTTACACGCCTTATTTTTGGCTCTTTGATGCCATCTACCATCCATTTTCTGAATTACATTCAGAATAGTTCTTTGACTTTCCATGTTCAAATTGTCCACTCAGCAATGGTTCCTTATTCGTGTACACGATCTAGTGCTGACAAACTGTATTACAACAAACACACCTTTACTTAAAGAGAAGTTTGGGGTTTCTAAAAAAAAACCCTTATGCCGCGTTCACACAATTGGACTTTACGGCAGACTTTGTCCGACGGACTTTTCGACGGACTTTACGACTGACTTTCCAAATGAACGGACTTGCCTACACACGATCAACCAAAGTCCGACGGATTCGTACGTGATGACGTACGACCGGACTAAAACAAGGAAGTTCATAGCCAGTAGCCAATAGCTGCCTTAGTGTCAGTTTTTGTCCGTCGGACTAGCATACAGACGAGCAGACTTTTCGACCGGACTCGAGTCCGTCGGACAGATTTGAAACATGCTTCAAATCTAAGTCCGTCAAACTTTTGAGAAAAAAAAGTCCGCTGGAGCCCACACACGGTCGAATTGTCTGACGGTCTCCGGTACGCCGGACCAAGTCTGCCGGAAAGTCCGCTCGTGTGTACGCGGCATTATACTCACCTAGGTGGATGCAGAATCTGTCCTCGCCACCTCTGCAGTGAGAACTGAGCGATTAAACACCACCAATCACTCGGTTTTCCCCTCTGCTCTGAGCTGAGAGCTATGACTATCAGTCAGCAGCTCTCTGCTCTCTCCTCTGGCTCTCACTGGAGTGCTGGGCTGGGGGAGGGGAGGGAGCAGCATAACTGAGAGGCTGAGCCAGCTGCTGATCCAGGCATGTGTGTGAATCCTGACTATAAAGTCAGGATCTTTCCCCAGCCTGGACCGGCTGAGTGACATCAGCCAACAGCCGGGCTTTTGCACACTGTCGGCTGAAAATGCGTGAAAAAGTGCAGAAGGAACTTCCCTCCTGTGATCCATAGGAAAAGTACCACCAAAAAAGCTTCATTGGCTGTACTTTAAAGGCTAAATTCCCTTTTCCCCCCTAGAACACAACCCCCCTATGTACCAATATACCAGTAATGTACTTCTGTTACAAAAAATACATGTTCTCTGTGATTTTGAAGACAAGGCCTTACATCATCCATGGCTAGATTTCTCAGATCACTTCAGAGACTTCCTGGTATACAGACAGGACAGGCCAACCAGTAAGACACAGGAAGGAGTTTACCAGCTGACCTCATTAGCACACGCCCCTCACGCATTAAATTTTCCCAGCACCCCTGGCATCCCTCTATGTGTGCATTTACCTGGTTTCCCCAGCATCCCTTCAGAGGGGCTCAGGATGCAGGCTAAACTTCCTGGGGCCACATGCAGCCCACGGGACACCCCTGATGTAGTGCAAGAGCCTGCCTTTTTGGATACAGAGTGATTGGATAGATGGTGTCTCCTCCTATTATATAGTTTTGGTAAATCTGAAGAAGATCGTACAATCCGATTGTATAGTGTATGGCCACCTTTATACACCTAACATTACCTAGTTGTGCTTTCAATATCATTAATTGTTAGCGGCACACCAAACACAGAAGCAAACACATATTTTGCCACATGAAATAACGGGTGACCAATGCAGTAAAAAACATGCAAAAATGTCCCATGAGCCACTTTGCCACGTGTAGCACAGGCCATTGAAATCACCAGGCTGTCCAATGTCAGGCCCTTCCTTGAGGGCTTTGCCTCAGGGGGGATGGAAAAGTATCCATCCTCAGGGTTACACTCTATAAATTTTCTTGGCTGACTTCTATCTCTGTATCCTTCTTTTTGGTTTTTCCTTTCTTCTCTGTTTTAATTTCTCTTTGTCTTGTTACATACTGATACAAGAATCTCTTTGGCTTATTTTTTATTTGTATAATAATAATCACAATCTTCCTTGTTAACAAATTATTTTTGTTATTGTTTGCATTGTTTTCTCTTCTTTTCCTTTGTTTGTTTTTTGTCTTTTTCTTTTTGCTGCATGTCTCGATGTACACAAGGGTGCACTCATTTTTCCTGGCCGCGACCTGCTTTTTGAATTATCTTATAAATCTGCACAAATGGCATTCAGACTCTATAGATACAAGCTTTACATCGATTTTGTTTTTGTTATTTTCAATTCTTGGATTTTCTCCTCATTTCCTATTTTGAATATAGTTTTTGTATATTGGAAATGGCCCTGCATGCTCGGCACAGATAAGACGCCCCTTTATAGGATGCTCTGTGGTAGTGGCCTGTCTTCTGATAGATTCTATCCACCACTCCCTTTTGTCTCCATGGCGACCGCTCTCTTAGCCTCCTGGAGACACTTCCGTGTTGGCAGGACATCGTGTCACTTCGCAGTGTGTGCATATGACGTCATTCTGTGCACACATGGCGGTGGAGGCGCGGCACAAACTCAACTCAGGGGGGCCTCTCAGAAGTTCTCCGTCCCTTTTTTTCTCCGTCACTTCCGGCCGCACACAGCTGTCACCCATTCGGTGGACAGCGCAGTGGATATGTATGGGTCTATATATACTCTCCCCCATTTCCACAGCATCATGGGTACTGAGAGGAACAACCTGGGACATCCACTATAGACTTCAGTCTATTAGCAGTAAGATCTCTGTCTTTGTAATGCTGCATGCGCTTTCATCAAGCTCTGCTTTCATTCAATACAGCGGATATCTACTTTATGTTCTCTGCCTACAGCAGCGATACTTACCATATAGGATTTTTGGCTTTCTCTTCAGCATCTCCAATATCCCAGTCCCCTCAGGCTCTGATGCTGTGTATGTCTCTTTGGCTGCTGACCCTATTATAGGGATGTTTTTTCCAGCAAGCAATTTTTTGTCTGCAGGGTTATTTTATATTGCAGATATATATCTATATACCTATATACCTTTTTTATTCTTTTCTAGGACTCCCTTCAATATTCCTCAGTATCCGGGGGCCATTTCCCAGAACAGGGACCCCTACGCATAACCCCAAACACCCTCTTCTCATTGGGGGTGCTGGTGGGGTGCAGTCCCTGTATTCTTTGTATTTGTACATATTAAGACATGACTATCAGATGTCTATATACAAGCAGTCACAATGCGGGCAGGGCTGCTGACAATCCCATGTGGCAATGTTTTTAAATATGAACATGGAATTCTCATGTATATACAACTGGACTAGATGTGAGTTGCCAAATATATTTGACTTTTCTATGTCTGTATGTTATTGGGTAGATCTGTCTACTTTTGAATTTCATAGACTACATATATCCTGTTAAACCCCTGATGAAGGAGACGACAAACAGCTCTGAAATGTGTCGGGTATAGGATATTATATCTCCATTGTTGTATACCTTGATTTTTTAGTATTCATGACCATGTTCAGTACCTTGTCTATACTGTTTTTGAAATAAATATATTTTCATATAATTCATTGTTTTTTGGTAGTGCCTTTAAAGTCCCACCCCTAGGGTTTTTTTTCTCTTTTTCCTCGGGCTGTCCAATGTGTGTCATGATAACAATGAGCCGAAAGTGCTCCCACTACTCGAGGTGTGACTGGGGCCTGAAAGTGATATTGGTGTGTTTACATGGGAACAGTGAGGCTCCATTCACATTTCTGTGTTTCCAAACACATGGCAAACCACAAAAAATACACGCTTCGCCATGCGTTTCAGAAATGCTGCAAATGTGCATCGTGTTTTTGTTGTCATTATATGTTAAAGGCTCCCCAAGTGCGATAAATGCAGGAAAACTGAGATAACGTGCCATGCTCCGCTTCAAAAATAGTTCTGGCGCTTCTCTGGGGTGATTGTTGTGTGTAGGGCATTCATTCAAGTGAATGCGTGACGAGTGAAAACGCTCCAAAACACTGCATGTGGGAATGTGAGTTTTCACTATATGGAGTTGTGAATGAGGCCTGACAACTGAGTGTCTCCATCCATTCTCTCCTATGTACTTGTATGAAGATGGTCATACACTATGCAATCTGATGTTCAATCTCTGTACAATTTCCTTCAGATTTACCACAACTATGGAATAGGAGGGCTCACCCCAACAATCCATCCAATTTGTATCCAATCAGACAGGCTCTTGTACTACATTGCTGATGGGAAATCTAAAAGAGATTGTATAGGAAGTGGATGGAAGGTGGTATTGTAATGAGGGAGGTGTGATCCAAAGTGGTAAACACGCCCTATCATTACTTCCTGTAGCTTGGATCAGCATTCACTTCCTGTTAGGTCATCTCCCAGAAGCCTTCACTTCCTTGTTGCATCACAAAAAAATGCCCTCTTTTATGATGCAACATGGAAGTGAAGGCTTCTGGGAGATGACCTAACAGGAAGTGATGATCAGGCGTTTTCACCACTCTGGACCACACCTCCCTCATTACAATACCACCTTCCATCCACTTCCTATAAATCTCTTTTAGATTTCCCATCAGCGATGTAGTACAAGGGCCAGTCTGATTGGATACAAATTGGATGGATTGTTGGGGTGAGCCCTCCTATTCCATAATTTTGGTAAATCTGAAGGAAATTGTACAGAGATGGAATCTGAAAATCTGTTCAAAGATGCAAATAAACTGACAAGATTCTAAATCTCCTGAGGATGAGGTAAGTGAGAGGTGAGTACATTGGTGTGGCAGGGCCACAAATGGCATCGGAAAACACTTCTATTTATTATGGAAAGTGAAACTCTGCCTGAAAAGGTGAACTTATCCTTTAAGTGGTTAATACACTAAATGTTTTGGCCACTAGATGTCCTCATTACATGAGCCCACAATTCACACACATTATATGTATACATAAAATATAATTATGGAACGAAGAAGGGGGATTTTGTTTTGTTATTACAGGAATGGATTAAGGGGTTTGGATTAAATTTATATGGAAGATGGATTCAATTCTGATTGGATTAAAAAAAAAGCAAAATGGAGGGCAAATAGGGGAGGTGATGTGTCCGGACATGTGACCCCTAATAATATCATATGCAGCTGACGAAATGTGTTGGGTGAAGCTTCTAGTGACATTTGGAGTCAGAAAGACTGCAAATTTCTTCTTTCCCTTTAAAGGTAAAGTTCCCTTTTCTCCCCGTAGATCCCATGTTGTGTGTCGGTTTGGGTGGAATGTTCTTCCTATAGAGATATCTCTATCCCTCTCCCCAGAAGAAGACCTCACCTCACACAGAAGGTTCCTGATCTAAAATCCTTCCATTTTTTCCTGTAATCCGTCCCCGGAATATTGGAGGACGTCATAGATCTTAGTGGAGTGAGGAAGTGCAGAGGCTCTGACATCATTGAACACACCCACATGACCTCGGGAGAGACTGCCCACTAGAGCAGGAGACTCCTCCCACTCTCCTCCCCAGTATCAGCCCATTGGTGCTTTGGTAGATCTGCTGGGGTTGCCACTTTTTCTTCAAGCCAAATCAAGACTTTAGCAGCGCACGGCAAAATGTTTTTTTGTTTTAGTATGCACTATAGGATTGTACCAGACCGGGGACACCTTTGGGGGCTCCATAGAGAATAGTAATGTGGGGTGCATAGTGCCCCTCCCCCTCCTGTTCTGAGCCACATTCCTGTCTGAATAATGTTCAGGGGGACTGAAAGACATGATTGAAAACCTGGACTATCCGGGTGAATCCCAGACTGGTGGCAACCCTAAGAGGCGCCCAGATGTCATCTTCTAACATTGTGTGTGGTCTGCTCTCCATAATCACCAACAGCTGATACAGTGACCTTCTCCCTTCCCCCATGTATTTCTCCTCATTTCCTTCTCCCTGTATAGGAGGATCGGGGGTACCGACTCAGAACTTTATCAGGAGGGAGAGAGACAAACGTTTAGATCAGTGCTTCTCAACCTCTGTCCTCAAATACCCCCCCAACGGGCCATGTTTTGGGAACATCCCTTAGATACAATCGCTCTGATCAATACCATGTCATTGATATTGATGGAAAGCAGCTGTGCAAAGTAAAGGAAAACCTGAAAACATGGAGTGCTGGGGGTACATGAGGAGTGAGGAGTGAGGTGGAGAAGCTCTGGGTTAGAGAGCAGATTAATGTGCAGCAAAGCCGGCAGTGTTGGTGAGGAACACCATAGGCCGGCTCTACAAATACATCTGCTGAGTGATGTCAGCAATTCATTTCTTTTCTCAACTGAGAAGAATGGCGGAAGATGAGAAAACACGACCCTCCAACTTCTCATACTGAGCCGAAAATCTCTCCACACCTTCCATTCATTCATTAGATATTCAATGTTGGAGAGATTTGATAACCCACTTCATGAAGAAATCAGGAAAACCAAAACTCACAAATATCACACAATACAAAACTCACAAATATCACACACACACAATACAAAACTCACAAATATCACACACACACACACACAATACAAAACTCACAAATATCACACACAATACAAAACTCACAGATATCACACACACACACTACTAAACTCACAAATATCACACAATACAAAACTCACAAATATCACACACACACACAATACAAAACTCACAAATACCACACACACACAATACTAAACTCACAAATATCACACACACAATACAAAACTCACAGATATCACACACAATACAAAACTCACACACACACACACACACACAATACAAAACTCACAAATATCACACACACACACAATACAAAACTCACAAATATCACACACACACACACACAATACAAAACTCACAAATATCACACACACACACACACACACACACACACACAATACAAAACTCACAAATATCACACACACAATACAAAACTCATAAATATCACACACACAATACAAAACTCACAGATATCACACACAATACAAAACTCACAAATATCACACACACACACACACACACACACAATACAAACTCACAAATATCACACACACAATACAAAACTCACAAATATCACACACAATACAAAACTCATAAATACCACACACAATACAAAACTCACAAATATCACACACACAATACAAAACTCACAAATATCACACACACACACAATACAAAACTCACAAATATCACATACAATACAAAATTCACAAATATCACACACACACACACAATACAAAACTCACAAATATCACACACACAATACAAAACTCACAAATATCACACACGATACAAAACTCACAGATATCACACACAATACAAAACTCACAGATATCACACACACAATACAAAACTCACAGATATCACACACACAATACAAAACTAACAAATATCATACACAATACAAAACTCACAAATATCACACACAATACAAAACTCATACAATTACAAAAGTGCCATAAAAATGCAGAATAATAAAGTGATCCATCTATAGGGGTGTCACCTCATCCCTTTATACCTCAACACATATTAATGACATGGGATTGTACACCCCATTAACACCTATCATACCATAACAACACACCTAAAATATAAAATAAACACACAACAAGGATTGTGGAAAAGTTTAGGCCGTGGCCCCTTTCTTGGGATTAAAACAGTTTTAATTATGAAATGAACTTTAACCTTTAATACCAAACAGAACCGCTGTTAACATTAACAGACCAACATGCTTAGTCACTAAGACTCGAGCAGCAATATCTTATATCAACCTATTAACAGTTTACCAACCACTGTCCACCCACAAAGTGGGCGACATAACCCAAAAGCCAGGTTACCAACCTGGCCCCACCCCACCACCATGGCCTAAACAATCGCTCTTTACAATCCAGCATTGAAAATGCCCTTACCAGTGACTGAGAAAATGTACCAAAAACATACCTCCCAAATGTGAAATGATAAAGAGGGACACCCTTCCACACAGTAAGTAGCCAAGAACATGTCCCTGGTTACAAGGACCTCAAAGATCGAATATGCAGAAATGATTAGCTAAACACCACAAGTGCTTTTTTTCTTACCTCCACTTTACCTTTATAAATAACAAATGCAGTAATTGGATAAAAAGTTTAGCGCAGCACAACACTCCTGGCAGTAAAATAGTACAATTTGTATAGAGATGAACCCCTCAGACCAAAACGAGGGACAACCAAAGCTGCATGAGGGACTTGGTCCCAAAGGAGGGACAACTGGGCACTATGCCAAACACTGCCAGACCTCTGATGTGACTCTCCAGATCACAATAGAGAAAATTAAGTCACTAATAATGAGACTATCAGCAGAACAGTCAATTCACATTTTATAGTAACTGTACCATAAACTGAACCCCAGGCCTAGAAAACCACTTATTCGTAGACAGAACAGTTCATATTTTATTTAGAAGGTCTAAGATTTTGAATCCACCCAACTAATTCCCTTCCAGGGGAACAAGGATATCCAATAGAGCTCACACTTGTAAATAAGGAAAATGATCAGCCAGCTATTCCAAATACATTCCCCGTATACCCTGCAAGAGAAATTGAATTTTAACAGGAGGATAATAAAATCCTCTGCACCAGAAAACATATGAATGTCGACTATTCATACTATTATTTTTTATATTATTTATTTATTTTTATTATTATTATAAAAGTTGGGGGCATATGTAATAAATGCAAAGAGCTGGATGGACATAAAGAGCAGTATGGACATAAAGATCAGGATGGACATAAAGAGCAGGATGGACATAAAGATCAGGATGGACATAAAGATCAGGATGGACATAAAGAGCAGGATGGACATAAAGAGAAGGATGGACATAAAGATCAGGATGGACATAAAGAGAAGGATGGACATAAAGAGCAGGATGGACATAAAGATCAGGATGGACATAAAGAGCAGGATGGACATAAAGATCAGGATGGACATAAAGAGCAGGATGGACATAAAGAGAAGGATGGACATAAAGATCAGGATGGACATAAAGAGAAGGATGGACATAAAGAGCAGGATGGACATAAAGATCAGGATGGACATAAAGAGCAGGATGGACATAAAGATCAGGATGGACATAAAGAGCAGGATGGACAAAGATCAGGATGGACATAAAGATCAGGGCACCCATCTACATTCTGATGCATTCCTTATGTAGCAGCTGCATATCCTGCACCATCAGCATCTTTTAGGGATAGATTTAAAATTATGATTGTGATAAAGGACGGCCATTCAAATGTGACAGAAAAAGAAAGGAAAGGTTTACGAATAGTTCAGATTGCTGAATCAGCTCTATTGGGTGATAAGAATGTCCTAAGACATGAAATAACTGCCTATCCTTGTTTTGCTAATCCAATTCTGCAAACACTTTTGTCCAGCAAGTTATCAACTTACTTCATCTAACCCGACTGAACTGAGTGGGAAAGCCGATCTAAAGTATTTTATATACAGAAGATCAGATCGATTCCATAGCAGTAGTGAAATTACATGACACGTTGAATGCAATTTGTGACCCATTAGCAAAATAAACATAGCTTCTAAAAACTTTTTCAGAACTCCCTACCAAAAGTGAGAATTGTGTGCAAAGTCATTGGGGGTTATTTACGAAAGGGAAATCCACCCCACACCACAAGTGCAAACCACTAGTGCAAAGCACATCCGAAACCACGCCCAGAAGTGCAGTCGCTGCAGGTCCGAGGGGTACATGCAAGGAAAATAAAAAACAGCATTTTTGCTTGTACATGATTGGATGATAAAATCAGCAGAGCTTCTCCTCATTTCAGATCTACCCCTCAGATTTACAGCGACTGCACTTCCAAGCACAACCCCAAGCATACCCCCTGCGCACCCCAAGTGGATCCGCCCCCCGCAAACAACCCCCATTGTATCTCAAACTCCTACTAACAGTTTTGATGAGAGTGGAAACAACCACTTTCATAAATGTCATAAAAAGGCCAAAAGAGTTCTGCAGCAGAGTTGCCAACCCTCCAAAGCAAAATTTACTGGCAGGACACCAAAATTTACAAACGGCACCAATTCTATGGATCAGAAAATCTTTGTGCCTATACAAATTAAACAAGAACTAAAATTTTGGACATCGCCACTGCCCTTCTTTTGGAGACATGCCTCTCAGCCGAGGCGATAGGGGCTGGGGAGTCCACCATCTGAAGCAACAAGTGCAAGGTCATTGGAACGCGATGAAGCGAAGACTCCCCAAGTATCTTGAATGGAAAAAAGCCTTTTTCTAGCATTGCAAGCTTTTCAAGATTTTCAAGGGGTTGACATCAAGACAGTAATAGCCTACATTGCCTAAAAAGGGACACCAAAAGTCTTTTTCTGATATTTGAAACAGGATACCAATGCAAAGACTCCGTCATACAAGAGGTTCACATTGCCATGGAATTCTCTGTTTGATCTTTGTCTCTGGCCAAATTAAATTTATTTATTTATTTCAGGTACTTATATAGCGCCGTCAATTTACGCAGCGCTTTTACATATACATTGTACATTCACATCAGTCCCTACCCTCAAGGAGCTTACAATCTACAGTCCCTAACTCACATACATATACTAGGGACAATTTAGACAGGATCCAATTAACCTACCAGCATGTCTTTGGAGTGTGGGAGGAAACCGGAGTACCCGGAGGAAACCCACGCAGGCACAGGGAGAACATGCAAACTCCAGGCAGGTAGTGTCGTGGGTGGGATTCGAACCAGCGACCCTTCTTACTGCTAGGCGAAAGTGCTATCCACTGCACCACTCTGCCACCCATAAATGCTTTATGGCAAGGTCAGTAACAGCTCCCCAATACAATAAGACTACTTTTAATAGCCTGGCTATGGAATAGGCTACACTGGAGGTCCAGGGATTCTCATCTGCAGTTGTTCAGACCCTGGTGACCAGAAGATCATCCATGAACGCTACATATGAGAGGATATGAAAGAAGTCTGTTTTGTCTGCTCAGCAAAAGCTTTCTATCCCGTGTTCCCTGCTCTAGCCAAATTCCTTGACATTTTACAGTCAGCGCTAGAGGTTGGTCTGGCATACAAATCCATTTAAGGTACAGATCCCTACTTTATCTTTTCATAGGCTGCAGATGGGTGCAAAAGCCAGTGACCAGATGCTTCTTCCAGATGATGATCCATATGACCTTGAGGGAAATCCTGGTTCCCTCTGTGGAACTTAGGCTTGGATCTGAGAGCACCCTTTTGCTCCAATAGGTTTCATTTCCATTGAAGTACCTCACGGTAAAACTACTTCTGACCAAGGCTTTTTTTCTTAAACAATAGGTGCTGGAACTCAACCACGACCCCCCAAAACTGCTCCCCTACACACACCCTCCAAATCACATCAAATAGTGGGTGTGGTCAATCAAATTTCACAAACAGTAGGAGGGTCTTAAAGGTCATTAATTACCAAGATTGCATTACACACAGAGTGCAGAGCTCTCACTTGTAAACACAGAAACAAGTGGTAGTGGTGGGCAGGGAGCAGAGGGTCTGAGCCAGAGGTGGTGGAACTGAGTTCCACCAAGTTCCCCCTGAAAAAAAGCCCTGCTTCTGACAGCAACTACTTCAGACAGATATTGAAGATTGCAACACTTTCTGGCAAGGGCCCTTTGGTGGCTTTTTCTTTTTCCTTATTACCAGAGATAAGGATACCACATCGATCTCCAAAGTTCAATTTTAAAGTGGCATCCAATTTTAGAGGGACTACTTCCTAGTTTTTCTGGAGTTTTCACATGAGAGTCACTGAGTGCACAACAGGAAGACTTCAGTTTTCTTACACACGGTTGAGTTACTAATGCCCCGTACACACGGTCGGACTTTGTTCGGACATTCTGACAACAAAATCCTAGGATTTTTTCAGACGGATATTGGTTCAAACTTGTCTTGCATACACACGGTCACACAAAGTTGTCAGAAAATCCAATCATTCTGAACGTGGTGACGTAAAACACATACGTCGGGACTATAAACGGGGCAGTGGCCAATATCTTTCATCTCTTTATTTATTCTGAGCATGCGTGGCACTTTGTCTGTCGGATTTGTGTAAACACGATCGGAATTTCCAACAACGGATTTTGTTGTCGGAAAATTTTATCTCCTGCTCTCCAACTTTATGTGTCGGAAAATCCGATGGAAAATGTCCGATGGAGCCCACACACGGTCGGAATTTCCGACAACACGCTCCGATCGGACATTTTCCATAGGAAAATCCGACCGCGTGTACAGGGCATAACAGTGTACTTGGTGAAAAGAGGAAAGTGTACAATCTTTTCATTTAGCCATCAGGCCCTCAAGAGTCATCCAGTCTTGGGTTAGCAGGGTGATTAGATTGGCATGCAGGAAGCACGCTTTTCTGCTCTGAAACAATTGCAAGCCTATTTGACTAGAGGGGTGGCAGCCTTTGGGGCAGTTATGCCAGGATTGCTTGGAAGATATAGGTAACGGCTAGCTTGAGGGTCTGGTGCGTCCTTCATTCAACCTTGCAAACTAAATATGCGACCAGCAATTTTGGGACGAGAGATCAATTCTTTCTGGCTTTAGCAGCTTTTCTTTGATTGTCAGTATCTCTTTTCATTTGTTCTCTCCCACCCTATATTATCTTTGGTATATCCCGTTTTGTGCTGATGGGAGGATGGGCCAGAAAAATGGAAAATTGTTATCACTTACCGTATTTTTCCTTTCCTGGCCCATCCTCACATCAGCACAGGACTCCCTCCATAGTGGCCTGTCGCAGGCTAGGTTATCGAACATCTTAGTTGGGGGAGGGGCTGTCTTTTATATTCAGCTTGGAACATGTGGTCCTTGGAGGCTCCAAAGGAGGTGTTAACCCTGTGCTGATGTGAGGATGGGCCAGGAAAGGAAAATTATGGTAAGTGATAACAATTTTCCATTATAATGTTGAATCTTTTCTCTTTAAGTCGAATCTTTTCTCTCTATGTCGAATCTTTTCTCTTTATGTAGAATAATCTTGGACTAAAAGAGCTAAGGTTAGGCAAATTCGACCACAGGTTCGATGGACACAGATTGTTATTGTTAGGGTCATATCGAATCTCCTATCTATATCGAACTGTTGTCGCAATGAAAATGAAAATAAAGCATTTGTTTATGTCAGATCTTTCGGTTTTTGGATTCTGCACTTTTGTTATCGTTTGTTAAAACGCTTTCTTGCCCGGGTCGAATGTGATGTATTCACAACCTCCCAAAATTATTTTTAAACAGCATTTTGTATTCAATCTTGTAGTCTGCTGCAAGTTAGTATGTAGGATGGAAGCATGTCGGCCCTTGTTGGGAAATAAAGAGATATAAACTGTATGTATCTATAAAGACAGAAAGCAGGGGTATATATTAGATATCATGGGTTGTACTGGACCCCTTTAGACCAAATATTGTAATGTTTGAATAGGATCCTACAGAAATTGGTCATTCCCAACATTTAATACATATACAACCCACACTAAAAAACTTTGTATGGGTCGAATGTAACAATGTTGTGAGATCCCCATAATGTTTATTAATTAACTTGAAAAAATTATTGCTATTTATCTCAGAAAGTGATAATATATGTTTGCCTAGCGTATTCCTGGTGCAAGAAGTTAGTAAGAAAATAATTCAGGTGGACATCTATGTTCAGTCCCATTGGTTGGAGGGTATCTAACTGGAAAATCCACCTGGCTTTATTTTGCGAGATCTTAATTCTTTTGTTGTCACCTCTCCAGTGCCCCTTTATTTTATCAATAGCATAAAAAGCCATACAGGTTGGATCCTTATTGTGATGTCTCTGCAGTGTCTGGAGACATTGTGTTTGTTGAATCCATGTTTTATGTTGGTGACGTGTTCTCTGATTCTGACATGTAACTGTCTGGTTGTTCTTCCCACGTACTGTTTTTTTTTTTTTTGAAAATTTTTTTATTGAGGTTTACATAGTATAAACAGGTACAGCGCAGTAATATCAAAACAGGTTAGCTCATATACATACAAATAAATGCATATGTCTCAGTATAGATAAGGTGGTAACAAAACGAAACTATCTTGTAAACAAGAAATAAAAAAAGGAGAAAAGAAAAGAAAAAAAAAAGGGGGGGAAGGGGGGTCTGCCAAGCGGATTACTTTTTCTTAAAGAATAATAGCTGACCAGCATTTTACATAATATGATGGGTGTATGTGCCTTTATAACCTCAGGAGTGGAAGCAAAGTATAGACAACAATGTCCTATAATGATGCATTATGTTCAAACAGTAACAATGTAGGCTGTGTGAGTAACCAGTGTCAGAGATACGGGAGACATGGAAGTCAAGGAGCTGTAATGACTTTGTGTAGAATTATGGTGGTTGGAAGCTGGGGGGGTCCGTCTGAGTAGGATTTTTAATTTTAAGGTTGCCCAGAGAGTTTGAGATATCTCTTTTCAGGTACCAGTCAGTGTATCGGAATGGGCACATGACGTCTTGCAGAGCTGTCTGGGTTAACGTGGCTTCTATATATTTACACCATCTCATGAAGAAGCGTGAAGTAGAGCGAAAGTTCAGTGAAATGGTGTCGAGCCACTCCATGTAAAAAAGTGACATCATAGCTTTTTTTACTTCGGGTAGGGCAGGTGGAGTCGTTGAAATCCAGTGTTTCATTATCGTTCTGCGGGCTACTAGAAGGAGTAGATGTGTAGATGTGCCCATTGGGGAATATTCATAGGTCCTCTGGTTGTTGGGGGAGATGTTTGGGGTGTGTATCCAAATAGGCATAATAGTTGATCCTTTGGGATATGTGCTTTACTGATTTTGGCAATGTGATCCAAGACAGAATTCCAAAATGTAGTTATGGCTGTGCAGTCCCAAAGACGGTGCAATAAGGTGGGGTGTGGTTCTGAGCACCAAGGGCATTTCATTTGACTTGGATTGTCTTTGGTGAAGTAGAAAGGGTAGTATGCTCTGTGTATAATCTTGAATTGGGTTTCCCGCCACGTTTCAGATATCGTAAGTTTGCGGACTTGTCTGTATCCTTCAAGTATTTTTTCTGACAGTTCATCGTCTCTTAAGATAACAGACCATTTATGAAATGGTTTGAGGTGGTATTTTGCAGATTGATGTTGGATGAGGTAGGAGTAGAGATTGGTGATGGAATAGTCATTTTGCTGTAGTATTGTGTCTATGAAGCATTTCTGGAAGGGATCAGATTTGGGCCCATAGCAAGACTTCAAATAATCGATCAATTGATAGTAGAAGAATATGTGTTTTGATGGTAAGGAAAATTCGCTTGCTAGTGATCGGAAAGGTTTGAAGTGTCCCGAGGTGCCTTGGTATATGGAGACTACTTTCGTGAGGCCATTGGAACCCCATTGGTCAAATGCTTTGTGCATCGTGGATGGGAGAAACATAGGCTTTCCTTGAATGGGTAAATGTCTTGAAATATTTGAAGGAAGCCCCAATAATTTTCGTACTTCTCTCCAGGCAATTATAGTATCTCTGATAAGTGTATTTGACTTGAGGTGAGGTGGTAGAGCGTTGAGATTAGAGTGGAGGATAGCTGATAGCGTGTGAGGTGAGGTCATTGCACCTTCAAGAAGAGTATTGCAATATTTGGACTTTCCGTTCAGCCAATCTAAACCTTGCCTAAGCAAACAAGAAAGATTATAAAAACGTAAATTGGGTAGACCCGCCCCACCCTCGGACTTCGGGAGGCATAGTTTTTGTAGCGCAATACGTGTTTTTTTGCGAGACCAAATACAATTTGTTAATGCTTTATGTATTTTCTGTACATCTGAGTGTTTTAATAATAAAGGTATGGTCTGCATTGGGTAGAGCAAGCGCGCAAACGACACCATTTTGAATAAGTGGCATCTCCCAAAGAGCGAGAGGGGGAGGGCCGCCCAAGCTTCCAACTCCTGCACAAACTTAGTTATTAAAGGTGGGTAGTTAAGTACATAGAGAGAAGAGGGTTCACGTCCAATGTGTATGCCTAGATAAGTGATATATCGGGTTGCCACCGTGAATGGTGATAGATGTTTCCACTTAGTTGATAATCGTGGGTGTAGTGGTAAGATTTTGCTTTTGTCGAAGTTTATTCGAAAGCCCGAGCTCAGTCGAAAAGCCGCAAAGAGTTCTCGCAGTTTGTCAAAGTCTGAAAGAGGGTTAGTGGAGAACAGCAGTATGTCGTCTGCAAATAAAGCGGATCTGAGAACCTGGTCTCCTATTTCGATCCCGCTGACTCCATCTTGTGAGTTGAGTAGTCTGGATAGTGGTTCTATGGCTAAGTTAAAAAGTAAGGGGGAAAGTGGGCAGCCCTGTCTCATTCCCTTAGTCAGAGGGATCGAGGCAGACACGAAGTCAGGAGTGACAAGTCGTGCTGTCGGAGATGCATACATTTGTTGAAGAAAACTCAAGATAGGACCTGTGAAGCCGAATTGTTGTAGTACTCGAAACAGCCAGGACAAACTAACGTTGTTGAAAGCTTTCTCGGCATCCAGTGATATAATAGCGACATCTTGATCAGGGTGTGTTGTAGCGTAGTGTAACGCCATTAGTACTTTTCGTATATTTAAAGTGGCTGAGCGACCTGAAACAAATCCCGATTGGGCTGGGTGCAGCAATGAAGGGAGAATATGGGCTAAGCGTGACGCAACGATTTTAGAGAGGATTTTGACATCTATGTTTATTAGGGATATTGGGCGGTACGAACCTGGCAGTTGGGGGTCTTTTCCTTTTTTAGCTATCAGTTTGATGTGGGCTTGTGTCCCTGTAGGAAGATATGGTCCCCCATCCCACATGGCTGCATATACGTGTTTTAGGGTGTCGGGGAGAAAAGTGCCTCTAGTTGTGCAGTTTGAAGTCTGGGTAGACGTACTTTGGACAGGAGAGCTTCAGTAGTGGCTGGATCAGCTTGGTCAGCAGCATATAGATCTGTGTAATATTTTGTGATTATATTGCTGATTTCATCAGTAGATGTAATTAGGAATCTATCCGCATTTCTCAAAGTAGAGATGCGAGTGGGTCGTCTCGTTCCTGCACACAGTTTAGCCAGTAGCTTGCCAGCTTTGTTGCCATACCTGTGAAAATGTAATTTAGAGTATGCCATTTTAGCCACCTCCTGTTGTTCCGCCCAAAGATCAAACGTGCACTTAGCTTGTCTCCATGTTCGGATATTATCCGGTGTACGATTTAGAGTTAAGCAATCATGGGCTATACGTAGAGCTTCACTAGCTTGTCTGTATTGTTGTTTAGTGTGTTTTTTAAATTGTGTGGTATAGGAAATGATCATCCCTCTTAAGAAGGCTTTGCCAGCTTCCCAAAAGAGATTGGGTTCTGTGATATGAGCTCCATTAGTGGAGACATAATCGTTCAATGCTGTGTTTAGCGTGTGGCGAAAATCTTGTTTGTGCATCAAGTAAGATGGAAAGCGCCATATGGGCGAGGGAGATGAAGGTGTGGCCTGTGCCATGTGTATAGATATAGGGCTATGATCTGATATCCTAGCATCTAAAATCTCTGATTCGCATAAGGTGTTGATTAGTGCAGGGGAGGCAAAGAAGTAATCGATGCGTGAAAAGGAGTTGTGTGGGGGTGAGAAGAAAGTGTACTCCCTATCTGTCGGGTGGTTCAGACGCCAAGTATCCACATATTGCATGGAAGTAATGGCTTGTGCCAGAAGAGTAGAGTCGGGTGTTTGCGATGTGGAATTATGTGTTTGGTGGGTTGAGTCTCTTGTGCGGTCTGCTAGCGTGGACATGACCGAATTGAAATCTCTGCCTACTAAGTGTAGTGTTTCAGGAGCGGAGAGTATCCATTGCACCATGTCTTGGAAGAAAGAGGTGTCTGGCGAGTTAGGAGTAGGGATGAGCTTCGAGTTCGAGTCAAACTCATGTTCGACTCGAACATTGGCTGTTCGCAAGTTCGCCGAACAGCGAACAATTTGGGGTGTTCGCGGCAATTCGAATGCCGCGGAACACCCTTTAAAAGTCTATGGGAGAAATCAAAAGTGCTAATTTTAAAGGCTAATATGCAAGTTATTGTCATAAAAAGTGTTTGGGGACCTGGGTCCTGCCCCAGGGGACATGGATCAATGCAAAAAAAAGTTTTAAAAACGGCCATTTTTTCAGGAGCAGTGATTTTAATAATGCTTAAAATCAAACAATAAAAGTGTAATATCCCTTTAAATTTAGTACCTGGGGGGTGTCTATAGTATGCCTGTAAAGGGGCGCATGTTTCCCATGTTTAGAACAGTCTGACAGCAAATGACATTTCGAAGGAAAAAAAAACATTTAAAACTACCCGCGGCTATTGCATTGCCGACAATACACATAGAAGTTCATTGATAAAAACGGCATGGGAATTCCCCACAGGGCAACCCCGAACCAAAATTGAAAAAAAAAAAGATGTGGGGGTCCCCCTAAATTCCATACCAGGCCCTTCAGGTCTGGTATGGATATTAAGGGGAACCCCGGCCAAAATTTAAAAAAAAAATGACGTGGGGTTCCCCCTAAATTCCATACCAGACCCTTCAGGTCTGGTATGGATTTTAAGGGGAACCCCGCGCCAAAAAAAAAAAAAAAAAAACGGCGTGGGGTCCCCCCAAAAATCCATACCAGACCCTTATCCGAGCACGCAACCTGGCAGGCCGCAGGAAAAGAGGGGGGGACGAGAGTGCGGCCCTCCCCCTCCTGAACCGTACCAGGCCACATGCCCTCAACATTGGGAGGGTGCTTTGGGGTAGCCCCCCAAAACACCTTGTCCCCATGTTGATGAGGACAAGGGCCTCATCCCCACAACCCTGGCCGGTGGTTGTGGGGGTCTGCGGGCGGGGGCCTTATCGGAATCTGGAAGCCCCCTTTAACAAGGGGACCCCCAGATCCCGGCCCCCCCCTGTGTGAAATGGTAAGGGGGTACTTACCCCTACCATTTCACTAAAAAAACTGTCAAAAATGTTAAAAATGACAAGAGACAGTTTTTGACAATTCCTTTATTTAAATGCTTCTTCTTTCTTCTTTCTTCCTTCATCTTCTTCTGGTTCTTCTGGCTCTTCTGGTTCTTCCTCCGGCGTTCTCGTCCAGCATCTCCTCCGCGGCGTCTTCTATCTTCTTCTCCTCGGGCCGCTCCGCACCCATGGCATGAGGGGAGGCTCCCGCTCTTCTCTTCATCTTCTTCTTCATCCTCTTCTCTTCTTCCTTCTTCCTTCTTCTCCTCTTCATTTTCTTCTTCGGGCCGCTCCGCATTCATGCTGTCATGAAGGGAGGCTCCCGCTGTATGACGGCGTCTCTTCATCTGACGGCTCTTAAATAATGGGGGGCGGGGCCACCAGGTGACCCCGTCCCCCTCTGACGCACGGGACATGACGGGACTTCAATGTGGCATTCCCCGTGACGTCACAGGGAAGTCCCGTCAAGTCACCGTGCGTCAGAGGGGGACGGGGTCACTGGGTGGCCCCGCCCCCCGTTATTTAAGAGCCGTCAGATGAAGAGACGCCGTCACACAGCGGGAGCCTCCCTTCATGACAGCATGAATGCGGAGCGGCCCGGAGAAGAAAATGAAGAGGAGAAGAAGGAAGAAGAGAAGAGAATGAAGAAGAAGATGAAGAAGAAGATGAAGAGAAGAGCGGGAGCCTCCCCTCATGCCATGGGTGCGGAGCGGCCCGAGGAGAAGAAGATAGAAGACACCGCGGAGGAGATGCTGGACGAGAACGCCGGAAGAAGAACCAGAAGAGCCAGAAGAACCAGAAGAAGAAGAAGATGAAGGAAGAAGCATTTAAATAAAGGAATTGTCAAAAACTGTCTCTTGTCATTTTTAACATTTTTGACAGTTTTTTAGTGAAATGATAGGGGTAAGTACCCCCTTACCATTTCACACGGGGGGGGGCCGGGATCTGGGGGTCCCCTTGTTAAAAGGGGCTTCCAGATTCCGATAAGCCCCCTGCCTGCAGACCCCCACAACCACCGGCCAGGGTTGTGGGGATGAGGCCCTTGTCCTCATCAACATGGGGACAAGGTGTTTTGGGGGGCTACCCCAAAGCACCCTCCCAATGTTGAGGGCATGTGGCCTGGTACAGTTCAGGAGGGGGGGCCGCACTCTCGTCCCCCCCTCTTTTCCTGCGGCCTGCCAGGTTGCGTGCTCGGATAAGGGTCTGGTATGGATTTTTGGGGGAACCCCACGCCGTTTTTTTTTTTTTTTTTGGCGCAGGGTTCCCCTAAAATCCATACCAGACCTGAAGGGTCTGGTATGAAATTTAGGGGGAACCCCACGTCGTTTTTTTTTTTTAATTTTGGCCGGGGTTCCCCTTAATATCCATACCAGACCTAAAGGGCCTTGTATGGAATTTAGGGGGACTCCCACATCATTTTTTTTTTTAATTTTGGTTCGGGGTTTCCCTGTGGGGAATTCCCATGCCATTTTTATCAATGAACTTCTATGTGTATTGTCGGCAATGCAATAGCCGCGGGTAGTTTTAAATGTTTTTTCCTTCGAAATGTCATTTTGCTGTCAGACTGTTCTAAACACAGGAAACATGCGCCCCTTTACAGGCATACTATAGACACCCCCCAGGTACTAAATTTAAAGGGATATTACACTTTTATTGTTTGACTTTAAGCATTATTAAAATCACTGCTCCTGAAAAAACGGCCGTTTTTAAAACTTTTTTTTGCATTGATCCATGTCCCCTGGGGCAGGACCCGGGTCCCCAAACACTTTTTATGACAATAACTTGCATATTAGCCTTTAAAATTAGCACTTTTGATTATTCATGTTCGTGTCCCATAGACTTTAACGGTGTTCGCGTGTTCGAGCAAACTTTTTTCCTGTTCGCATGTTCTGGTGCGAACCGAACAGGGGGGTGTTCGGCTCATCCCTAGTTAGGAGCATAGATGTTAGTGATAGCCACTTGTTTGTTGTCTAAGGTCATGTGTAGGGTCATTTTGCGGCCTGTTGAGTTATTCCTAACGTCCCTTAACCTTTGTTTTTTAAATTTTTATGTATTAATATAGCCACACCCACTTTGCCGCCAAGTGCAGGCAATCCATACACTGTACCCACCCACAATTTACGTAAGCGGGTTAGATCATCTGCGGACAGGTGTGTTTCCTGCAGTAGGGCCACATCCGTCCGAAGACGCTTCAGATGTCTAAGGATAGCCATCCGTTTACATGGAGAGCGGAGTCCCTTGACATTCCATGAAGTAAACTTTAAGTGGTTCTCACCGGTTGAAGAGGCCATGTCTGATGTTGAGGAGTATATTGGGTTAAGGGTATGGAATAAGGCCCCCAATCAGACAATGCATCTGCAATCTGAAGGTCACCAAAGTTTCCTGAGGTCATAAGTATTGAACAGGTGAATACATTCGATAAATACACATAGCTATGGATAATAAAAAAGAACAGCTTGGCAAAAGTTAAATGGGAAAAATCTTTAACATATATTATAGGCTTCACTTTTTTCCACATGAGGTTCGATTATTTTTCATGGCTCCCATCAATCTCCCATTCCACTCTTGGCTGCAGGTGTTAAGCCAGAGGGAGGGGGTTAGAAGGGCATGGGGGAGGAGATGTGAATACATTGCAAGTCATAAGGACTGAGGTTTTACATGGAGCGTATCAAGTCCTCACCTAGGAGGGCGGCATCCTTGAAGGACTATATCTTGTGAATTAGAACTAGAAATAAGGGGAATCAGAGGTGCGGATCTGCAACTGAACCCTCAGTGGTGGTTAAACAACTTAACCCGTAAACAATGCGAGTTTAACAAAGCCATATCTCTATGGTTAACCAAACAAATATTGAGCAAACAAAACCGTGCCTAAACATATCAGAATGTTATAATACTAACTGCAGCAGTTCACTTAGGCATATAAGGTCTAACAGTTGTAGAAATAACGTAAGGAAAGAAGAAAGGGAGCATGTGGGGGGAGTAATACTACCCATCTCCCAGATAAGTGGAACAACATCTGATCCTTGTAGGTCATCAGCGGTGTCCTGAACGATCCTTTTTCTGTGTAGCACTAAGACGCTTGTATGGGGGTTTGGTTGGACTACGTTGGGGTTTAGCGGATGAAGATGGAGGGTTCCCCGATGTTGCAGCATAGTCCTCTGTAGAGTTGATATGTTCCATTTCCATGCCCAGAGTAGAGACAAATTTTTCCGCTTCATCAGGCGTGGTCAAAGTGAGTTGTTCCCCATCATGTGTTTGAACTCGAAGGGTTGCCGGGTAAGCCAAGGAGAATCTGAGCTGATTGTTGTACAAAATGGAGCATATTGGAGAAAATGCCTTGCGCTTATTCATGACCTCAACAGAGTAATCCGCGAATAATAGCAGTTTTGCGCCATCTACTGTTAGTGAGCGGGAGCGATGAAACTTTTGCATAATGGCATTCTTATCTGCATAGTTCAAATATTGCGGGTTTCCGTGTATTGACCAATGCGATGCGCTCTTTCTACTATGCATGGTATGCGGAGGCCCAGTTGTTCGGGAATGATCTTTGCACATATGTTTGTTAGATGTTGAGTAGTGATTGATTCAGGAAGTCCTATTATCCTTAAATTGTTTTGTCTCGAACGATTTTCGAGATCGTCGAGTTTATCCCAAATCTCTCTGTGTGTAATGCTCATATGTGCCACTGCAGCAGATGTAGCAGCAGCTTCATCTTCCAAAGAGGAGATCCGTTCCTCTGTGAGTGTAATCCTCTGTGCTTGTGCCTGCACTTCTACATGGAGCAGCTCCAGCCCTCTGTTCACTGCTGTGTCTACTGTGGCAGCAAGAGTAGGTCCCAGCAGCGCTACAACTGCCTGGGCTATGACTTCAGGAGAGGCAGGGTCAGCTGCTGTTGTTACTGGGGCTGAGGGGTGCAGTGAGGACGGCTGTGTATGCAGTGGAGGCGGCTGCAGCTGTTCTGCTGAAGAAATCATGGCCGCCATTTTAGCTGCGCCTGTCTCTGTCCCTCCTGCCTGTGTCAGTGAGGAGGACGCCGCTCGAGCATAAGATCGCTCTACAAAGCGATCCATATGTGTCTCCCCTTTGTGCCAGTGTAAGGGGGGGTCTCCCCGAGGCGTTTGCTGGGTTTTTATGGCCGTATATATGGAGAGTGTAGCGGGAGCTGAGGGTTCCTACCTCCTCCTCATGTGGCGCTGGAACCGGAAGTATCGGGATACCATACTTTAACAAAGTCGCCCACAGATACCCATGGTCAACCCTGTCAAAAGCTTTAGCTTGGTCTAAACTCACCATATACTTCCCATGCCTAAGAACCTTACACCTCTCAAAAGCTTCCCTCAAGGAAATTAGAGCACCATAAATATTCCGCCCTTTAACCGTGCCATGCTGACAGTCTGTCAATAGTGCTGGAGAAAAACCCTTCAACCTAGAAAATAATATTTTTGCCAGAATCTTCCGGTCTACATTTAAAAGGGCTATAGGCCTCCAGTTCTTGATGTCATTAGGTTCTCTACCCTTGAACAGCAGAACTAAGGATGATACTTTCATGGATGGAGGCATCAGGCATTTCTCCAAACAACTTTTAAACACATCCAACAGAATCGAAGCCAGGAGCTCTTTAAATTTCTTATAAACTTCAGCTGTAATGCCATCATGTCCTGGTGCCTTCTTTTTGACGTAATTTATCAATAGCCTCCCTAACTTCCTCCACCGTTATGTCTGCTGTCAAAGGAGAAAAATCCAAATTATCAACAACAGGACCTGGAACCGCCTCTAAAAACTGTGCCATCTTCTTCTTATCCAAACCCTTCTCCCGAAACAAGTCAGCATAGTATGATCTTACCACTCCCAGAATACCCTCCTGAGACTCCTGCAAAATCCCCTGGAATCCTTCAGGCCCGTCCTTAACTTCCTAGTCACCTTGTCCCTACAATTTTCAAAGGGATCAGGTGTCCCTGGGGATCCATAATCCCGTTCAAATATCAGGGAGTTGTATCTGCTATATTGATATTGACTTATCTCAGATTTTACTTGATCAATTTTCCTCCCTGCCTCCAACCCACCAGAATAAAGCAACTCCAGCTCTTTCCTTAGCCTGAGATAATGGCTATATCTACTTTTCCCCATTTTGGCTGACAACTTCCTCAAGAGAGAAGAGATGTCCTTTTTAACATCCTCCCACCAATCCGCAGTACAGTCATAGAAGTCTAATCTCTCAGTATGGTGTTGCAAGAGGTTCTGTACTTGTTGCTGGGCAGATACATCTTCTAAGAGATTAGAGTTTAGCCTCCATAGAACCCTGCCCATATCAGGATGCTTACAGGTTCCCAGACAAAAGTAGAGGGCTACATGATCTGAGTAAGGTACCAGCTTCTCACTCATATTGGTCACCAATTCTGTAGGACTTACCAGTGCCATATCTAGTCTGCTTTTTATATTCTGCGAAAGAAGGTGAAGCCTGGCTTCCTGCCATTTTGTGCAAAAATATCACTTAAACCGGTTTGCAAAATAATATGATTAAGAACTTTGGAGTCTCTACCCACCACCCTACCAGAAGAACGATCACTTGATGTCCTAGTGACATTAAAGTCTCCTACCATAACCACAGGGACTGATGTAAAAAGATATGATTTCACATCATTAAATAACCCGATTCTTCCTGATATTGTTTGAGGCCCATATATGTTAATTAATCGAAGTCTCCTGCCATGAATTGTTACCTCCAATACAAGACATCTTCCCATTGACACCTCAGTAAGTCTATGCACCGTCACATCTAGGGATGAGCCAAACACCAGACGCAGGAAAGAACATGCAAACAGGAAAAAAGTTTGTTCAAACACGCGAACACCGTTAAAGTCTATTGGACACGAACATGAATAATCAAAAGTGCTAATTTTAAAGGCTTATATGCAAGTTATTGTCATAAAAAGTGTTTGGGGACCCGGGTCCTGCCCCAGAGGACATGGATCAATGCAAAAAAAAGTTTTAAAAACGGCCGTTTTTTCAGAAGCAGTGATTTTAATAATGCTTAAAGTCAAACAATAAAAGTGTAATATCCCTTTAAATTTCGTAGCTGGGGGGTGTCTATAGTATGCCTGTAAAGGGGCACATGTTTCCCATGTTTAGAACAGTCTGACAGCAAAATGACATTTCGAAGGAAAAAACCCATTTAAAACTACTCGCGGCTATTGCATTGCCGACAATACACATAGAAGTTCATTGATAAAAACGGCATGGGAATTCCCCACAGGGGAACCCCGAACCAAAATTTAAAAAAAAATGACGTGGGAGTCCCCCTAAATTCCATACCAGGCCCTTCAGGTCTGGTATGGATATTAAGGGGAACCCTGGCCAAAATTTTTAAAAAAAATGACGTGGGGTTCCCCCTAAATTCCATACCAGACCCTTCAGGTCTGGTATGGATTTTAAGGGGAGCCTCATGCCAAAAAAAAAAAAATGGCGTAGGGTCCCCCCAAAAATCCATACCAGACCCTTACCCGAGCACGCAACCTGGCAGGCCGCAGGAAAAGAGGGGGGGAGAGAGTGCGGCCCCCCCCTCCTGAACCATACCAGGCCACATGCCCTCAACATTGGGAGGGTGATTTGGGGTAGCCCCCCAAAACACCTTGTCCCCATGTTGATGAGGACAAGGGCCTAATCCCCACAACCCTGGTCGGTGGTTGTGGGGGTCTGCGGGTGGGGGGCTTATCAGAATCTGGAAGCCCCCTTTAACAAGGGGACCCCCAGATCCCGCCCCCCCGTGTGAAAGCGGGGGGCTTCCAGATTCCGATAAGCCCCCCGCCCGCAGACCCCCACAACCACTGGCCAGGGTTTGTTTGGATGAGGCCCTTGTCCTCATCAACATAGGGACAAGGTGTTTTGGGGGGCTACCCCAAAGCACCCTCCCAATGTTGAGGGCATGTGGCCTGGTACGGTTCAGTAGGGGGGGTCGCACTCTCGTCCCCCCTCTTTTCCTGCGGCCTGCCAGGTTGCGTGCTCGGATAAGGGTCTGGTATGGATTTTTGGGGGGACCCCACGCCGTTTTTTTTTTTTTTTTGGCGCGGGGTTCCCCTTAAAATCCATACCAGACCCTTCAGGTCTGGTATGGAATTTAGGGGGAATCCCACGTCATTTTTTTTTTTATTTTGGCCGGGGTTCCCCTTAATATCCATACCAGACCTGAAGGGCCTGGTATGGAATTTAGGGGGACTCCCATGTCATTTTTTTTTTTTAATTTTGGTTCGGGGTTCCCCTGTGGGGAATTCCCATGCCGTTTTTATCAATGAACTTTTATGTGTATTGTCGGCAATGCAATAGCTGCGAGTAATTTTAAATGGGTTTTTTCCTTCGAAATGTCACTTTGCTGCCAGACTGTTCTAAACACGGGAAACATGCGCCCCTTTACAGGCATACTATAGACACCCCCCAGCTACGAAATTTAAAGGGATATTACACTTTTATTGTTTGACTTTAAGCATTATTAAAATCACTGCTCCTGAAAAAACGGCCATTTTTAAAACTTTTTTTTGCATTGATCCATGTCCCATGGGGCAGGACCCGGGTCCCCAAACACTTTTTATGACAATAACTTGCATATAAGCCTTTAAAATGAGCACTTTTGATTTCTCCCATAGACTTTTAAAGGGTGTTCCGCGGCATTCGAATTTGCTGCGAACACCCCAAATTGTTCGCTGTTCGGTGAACTTGCGAACAGCCAATGTTCGAGTCTAACATGAGTTCGACTCGAACTCGAAGCTCATCCCTAGTCACATCCTTAGTATTGAAAAGGATTTCAACACCCGCATAAGACTCCACAGCCAAAGACCAAAATGAGGGTCCTGTGTGCCACTCCCTCTCTGCCTCTTGCATAAGTCCAACAGATGTTGGATGTGTCTCTTGTAAAAAATTGACATCAGCGTCCAGGTACCTGAGGTGTTCAAAAACGGCATGCCTTGTCCTCCTGCTTTTAATGCTGTTCACATTGCTGGAGACAATGTTTAGAGAAAAACCTGCCATCACAGCAAAGAGGAGAAAAAATAAGACCCCCATTATAAGTGAGAATTGGAGTCACTCTGCTGACTACCAGTTTCCATATCGGATTCTGCAGATCCAGGATCAGGGGGAGGACGCCTTTTAGTGGGCGGGTCATCCTCTGAGCCAGTCGCATACTCCTTTTCCACTCTTTTTAGTTCCTGCTCCAGTTCCTGGGCCTCCAGAGAATAGGAGCCGGCATCCGAATCTGATAACTCTTCATACCTATTGGTAGAAACTGCCGTACCCAGTTCTGGTGCCCCTTTCACTTTTTTAGCTGGCTTCTGCACTAATGTCCAGTCACTTTCGGGTTTACGGGTAGACTTATCTTTTTTTTATTTCTCCTCCTCTGACCAGTGATCTTCTCAGAGACAGAAACTGGAACAGAAGAAGAGTGTGTGGCCGCTTGCTCCTCAGCCAGTTGAACACTGTCCGCCCGCCCGGGGGTAGCTTCCTGGACCACCGGGACCACCTCCTCCCTAGTCAATACAGCCCCATTCATTAAGGCTTCCTCCTCTAGTTGTTCTGCTGCAGCCAACAATTCATTGTCTGCAGATTCCCCATCCTTATTATGGAAGGCCTCCAGGCAATCCCTGTGGAAATGGCCAAGCCTACCACACAGATTGCACTTAACCGTCTCGCAGGTGGAACTGATGTGGCCAACCTCCCCACAAAGATTACACTTCAGGATCGTACAAACATTTGCCACATGGCCAGATTTACCACATTTAAAACATAACCTGGGCTGACCTGCATAGAAACAAACTCCTCTCTCCTGCCCAATGAAGAAAGAGTTTGGCAGGTGATGGGTAACATTGTTACTTTGCCTCAACTTAACAAGAACCCTCCAACCACCAGTCCAGATCCCATCATTGTCTTTAGTTTTTGTCAACTCAGAAACCATTTCACAATGTCTTCTAAGCCAGATGACAACATCCTGGGGGGGCACAGACTCATTCCAGAAAATGATGGTAACATTTGCTGTATCAGGTTTGGAGATGGGAATAAAGATGAAATTCCTCCAACCCTCTTTGTCCCGCAAACCACTGAAACTGGCCCAGAACCTGTCTAATCAGACATGAGCTTAAAGCTGACATCATAACCTTGTCTGTCAGGGAGATTGATGACTGCCAGTATGTCTGCAGGCGCAAACCCCATCTGATGACACAGCAACTCCCTTACTACAAACCTCCTATCAGGGAGCTCCTCTCTGGAACCCCTATGCTTCAATCTGACCACATTTCTCCTCTTAAAGGCCTGACCAGTATAACTGTTACTGGTGGAAAAAGAAGGGGCGTCACGGCTCCAGGCATTCCGAGGAGGGACATGACCAGATGGACCAGCATTCCCTTGTGGAGCATTAGGTGGACCCACCAAAGGGGGGAAGTCCTGAGGGTTATTCCGAACTGACTCCTCCATCACTACATTCTCAGAGCCCTCAGACTGCTAATGACCCCATTTAGATATACCAGCATTAGTACAAAAAACATCAGAATTATTCACCACATCTATATTAGTGACATCATCACTGTACCTCATATCATCATTACTAGCAGCATCATTACTAGTTACCCCAGTGTTACTCCCACCATGAACACCAGTCACCCCAGCATAGTTCCCACCAGGAGTACTAGTGGCAGCAGCACTGTTCTCACAATCCAGGTGCTGGGAATCCACCATGTCACTCCTCTGAGTCTCCTGTACTGTGAATATCTGCTGGGTTATACTGATGTTTCCACTACCCTCCAGAGCTGGAAGTTCAGCAGGAGGATCTGCTCCAACTTCACTGTCCTCCAGAGGCTGCACAGTCTTCCCTTCAGGAGACATGTGTGGTGGCAGCGTGCGTTGGACTGGTTCCCCAGAGTCCGACTCTGTAGAAGACTCAATCCTTCCACTCAATCCCGCCTCAAATTGATCACGATTGCGGTACACCTCCGCCACTGGTCCCAGTTCTTCCAGAACAGCATCAATGTTCTTTGACACATCGGCAAATTCAATGCCCAGGGAGTTCAGTTTGCTGTCATATAACATTTCCTTCTTGGGGTTGGCAGCTTTAAGTCTATATACAGAGTCAATCTGCTTCTGGATTCTAGTCTTGGCTTTTCTCAGGGTCTCCATTCTTTTTACCAGGGAAGGAATCTTGTCAGCCAGGTGCAGCACAGGTTCAGACTTTAACCCCTTCTGCTTTGTGGCTGCAGGATGCTTGAAATTCTGGTCTACCTTCCCATTACCAGTACTGGTCTGAGGGTCTCTGCTGGGTGTAGATTGTTTCACTGGGGCAGATTGTGGAAAATTATTACCACCCTCCTCTTTATTTTGCTGCAGCTTAGAGCGCGATGAACGTCCCTGGCCGCTGTCCACCATTACACACTGTTGCAAGTTCTCTTTAATGGTTTTCTGTTCTAAGGAAGTTCTGGTGTATTTGCCAGGAGTACTGGGAGAAACCGATGTCTCTGCTTCACTCTGAGCTCTATGAGCTGCACTCTGCTGAGCTTGCTGTGGTTGGACTGTACTGGGTGGTATTAGTATGTTCCTGGATTGAATGAGCCCCACTCTGCAGGGTTTGCATTGACTGTAATGACTGGCTGGATTGAGTTGCACTTCAAGTGTTTGGACTGTGCTGAGCAATAACATGTCTCTGAACAGACTGGGCTGCACTGTGCTGGGATTGCAATGGCTGGTTGGATTGGATCATGCTTCCAGAACTTGGACTGTACTGGGTGGCATTAGTATGTTGCTGGACTGAATGAGCCCCACTCTGAGGGGTTCTTTGAGTTGCACTTTCAGAGTTTGGACTGTGCTGAGCACTAACATGTCTCTGAACAGACTGAGCTGCACTGTGCTGGTCCTGCAATGGCTGGCTGGACTGAGAACTCTTTTGCTGAAAAACATCACCAGACTTCCTATTATCAGTATTATCGGTACTTTTCATACAAACATATCCACGTTTCTGCAGATTGCTTCCTATTCCCAGAACTCTGTCCTCCCGCTTCACCACCAACCACAGCTTTACCTGACAATCCTTGTGTAGGCCGGAAAGCCTGGGACTCTCCTGGGAGAGATCCCCGCCCAGGGGAGCCCAACCCTGGGCTTGTACCAGACATTAGAGCAGCTCAGTACCACACAGACTTCAGCTGCTCCACAAGCAGCCACACCCTCTGCACAGTACCACTTCTCTTGTCCTGTATGTCGGGTGTAATTCTCGGTATCTGTTCTTATTCTGTATGTATGGACTATGCACAGTACTACTTCTCTTGTCCTGTATGTCGGGTGTAATTCTCGGTATCGGTTCTTATTCTGTATGTATGGACTCTGCACAGTACCACTTCTCTTGTCCTGTATGTCGGGTGTAATTCTCGGTATCTGTTCTTATTCTGTATGTATGGACTCTGCACAGTACTACTTCTTTTGTCCTGTATGTCGGGTATAATTCTCGGTATCTGTTCTTATTCTGTATGTATGGACTCTGCACAGTACTATTTCTCTTGTCCTGTATGTCGGGTGTAATTCTCAGTATCTGTTCTTATTCTGTATGTAGGGACTCCCTGCGGTGCCCGCTCACCTCACATTATACCACAGTGCCCAGGGCAGCTGCCCCTCCTGCCCCCCCTCCTGTCCCGGCCCTGACCTCTCCTGTATGTCAGGAGAAAAGAGTGACTGAGGGTCTTATCTGGACCTAGAAGCCCCCTTTAACAATAGGAGGTCCCCAGATACCACCCCACCCATGTGAATGAGGACAGGGTGGGTACACAGTACACCTTCTCATTCACATAAAAAAGTGAAAATTCTGTTAAAAAACACAGATATGCTTTTTGACAAATCCTTTATTACAAATTAGCCCCTCCCCCCACAAAGCAAATGTCCCACAATGTAAATCCACCATCAATTATATTGACCAATAATGAAGATCTACATCAATCACAATCATCTTATGCCAACCCACCAAAAAAAAAAAAAAACTGATGTGATCTGTTCCTAATGATTGCTCGACCCGAATGACAGCTCCAGGATGACAGCTGAGTATAAATACAGGAGAGCTTCTTATTGGAGGTTTACCTTCCTTCATACTTCTCAAATCCATTTCTTCTGGGTTTAAATAAACCAAATACAGATTTGGACTGAATACGAGGCCACTATATCTGTCATTGGTTATTAGGAAAGCAATGGGTGCCAGCACCTCCTACATCACCAGCAACCATGACATCACCCAGCCTCATTTATTCACCGACTAGGAATCCCCATCCATGTAAACAAAGAGGGGTTATAGTGTAACATCACTGACCACATGACCATATCTGGGCAATGACATCACTGACCACATGACCATATCTGGGCAATGACATCACTGACCACATGACCATATCTGAGCAATGACATCACTGACCACATGGCCATATCTGGACAATGACATCACTGACCACATGACCATATTTGGGCAATGATATTGACTTATTTGTTTTACTTTCAATCTTTTTTATTGAACAAGGCATAGAAGTTGTTACAAACATTTACATGGTAGTATACATCCATTAAACTTGGGTTTTGTATATTGCTTCTCAAGTGTTCATTACATTTCTCTTTAGGTAACATCTTGTGTGGTATAAGAGGTATACTTGTTGTGTTAATAACAAATTTACTCTGGATCTTTGGACTTACGCGATCTCTCAGTATGGACGCATCCTCTAATCTAGTGTCTTATCTGTATATATCTTCTGCTAATGTTTCCAGTGGTTGCATATACAGTATATATTAACTTTAGTAATTAAGTAACCTTCGTACCTTTGTAGACAATATAACGCAGTAACAAAAGATTAAAATAGATAACATAAAGTAAATAATATAAGGAAACGAAAAAGAATAGGTAACATATTATAGAACAGAACAGTCAGAGTACAATTCCGGTCATAACCTCTATCTCAGGGTAATTGGACTATATTGTGTTCAGTCGCCTTAAGTACTATTCATTCCATGGCAACCATAGTTTGGAAAGGATAGAGAGTATTCCTGCGCTATCGTGAAATGGGGGAAGAAAGGAAAAAACAAAATATATGTAAAATAAGGAAAAGCAGCCTACACCGGGTAGGGTACAGCCTGCCCCTGGCTACAGTAAAAGTGGGTAAGAATGTGGTGCTGCACTAATCCTTTAAATAAAAATGACTCTGTATGTGATACCACAGTGATGGTGGGTGTCTCTAAAATATAAGCGTATTACAATAAAACATCACATCTTCTTATTTTTTCTATGCTTTCTTTCTAAAAGGAAAGATAATAGCTCTAGACCTTTGTCATTGAAGAATTTGAACCATTCCTCATTTGATTCTGAATCAATCAGGCCATCATTCGGGGGGACGTCCCATCTTAATCTCCTTGGGACTATGTTTTCCTTCAGATAAGTCTCAAAGGTACATATGTCCCACCACAGGCTCACTTTTTTTTCCATGTTGTGTCCTAGTTTCCTCATTAGGCTTTCTAGATCTAAATTTCTAAAAATAAGAAGATGTGATGTTTTATTGTAATACGCTTATATTTTAGAGACACCCACCATCACTGTGGTATTACATACAGAGTCATTTTTATTTAAAGGATTAGCGCAGCACCACATTCTTACCCACTTTTACTGTAGCCAGGGGCAGGCTGTACCCTACCCGGTGTAGGCTGCTTTTCCTTATTTTACATATATTTTGGTTTTTCCTTTCTTCCCCCGTTTCACGATAGTGCAGGAATACTCTCTAACCTTTTTGATACACCTACTCTCCATTTATTCCTGCTGCCATCATGGAGGTATTTTCCTATATGGAGAAAAGGAAAGTCAATCTAGAGGAAGTCTTTAGCACTACAAACGTGAATACTAGTAGAAATTTAGATCTAGAAAGCCTAATGAGGAAACTAGGACACAACATGGAAAAAAGTGAGCCTGTGGTGGGACATATGTACCTTTGAAACTTATCTGAAGGAAAACATAGTCCCAAGGAGATTAAGATGGGACGTCCCCCCGAATGATGGCCTGATTGATTCAGAATCAAATGAGGAATGGTTCAAATTCTTCAATGACAAAGGTCTAGAGCTATTATCTTTCCTTTTAGAAAGAAAGCATAGAAAAAATAAGATGTGATGTTTTATTGTAATACGCTTATATTTTAGAGACACCCAAAATCACTGTGGTATCACATACAGAGTCATTTTTATTTAAAGGATTAGTGCAGCACCACATTCTTACCCACTTTTACTGTAGCCAGGGGCAGGCTGTACCCTACCCGGTGTAGGCTGCTTTTCCTTATTTTACATATATTTTGGTTTTTCCTTTCTTCCCCCGTTTCACGATAGTGCAGGAATACTCTCTAACCTTTTTGATACACCTACTCTCCATTTATTCCCGCTGCCATCATGGAGGTATTTTCCTATATGGAGAAAAGGAAAGTCAATCTAGAGGAAGTCTTTAGCACTACAAACGTGAATACTAGTAGAAATTTAGATCTAGAAAGCCTAATGAGGAAACTAGGACACAACATGGAAAAAAGTGAGCCTGTGGTGGGACATATGTACCTTTGAAACTTATCTGAAGGAAAACATAGTCCCAAGGAGATTAAGATGGGACGTCCCCCCGAATGATGGCCTGATTGATTCAGAATCAAATGAGGAATGGTTCAAATTCTTCAATGACAAAGGTCTAGAGCTATTATCTTTCCTTTTAGAAAGAAAGCATAGAAAAAATAAGATGTGATGTTTTATTGTAATACGCTTATATTTTAGAGACACCCAAAATCACTGTGGTATCACATACAGAGTCATTTTTATTTAAAGGATTAGTGCAGCACCACATTCTTACCCACTTTTACTGTAGCCAGGGGCAGGCTGTACCCTACCCGGTGTAGGCTGCTTTTCCTTATTTTACATATATTTTGGTTTTTCCTTTCTTCCCCCGTTTTACGATAGCGCAGGAATACTCTCTATCCTTTTTGTTACACCTACTCTCCATTTATTCCCGCTGCCATCATGGAGGTATTTTCCTTTATGGAGAAAAGGAAAGTCAATCTAGAGGAAGTCTTTAGCACTACAAACGTGAATACTAGTAGAAATTTAGATCTAGAAAGCCTAATGAGGAAACTAGGACACAACATGGAAAAAAGTGAGCCTGTGGTGGGACATATGTACCTTTGAAACTTATCTGAAGGAAAACATAGTCCCAAGGAGATTAAGATGGGACGTCCCCCCGAATGATGGCCTGATTGATTCAGAATCAAATGAGGAATGGTTCAAATTCTTCAATGACAAAGGTCTAGAGCTATTATCTTTCCTTTTAGAAAGAAAGCATAGAAAAAATAAGATGTGATGTTTTATTGTAATACGCTTATATTTTAGAGACACCCAAAATCACTGTGGTATCACATACAGTCGTTTTTATTTAAAGGATTAGTGCAGCACCACATTCTTACCCACTTTTACCATAGTTTGGAAACCTTCTCGTATTTCCCTATTGTTGATGAGTGTAGAACTTCATATGTGCCGTGTGTGTGTGGATTGTGGCTTTTACTTCTGATTAGGTATGAGCTTCGAGTTCGAGTCGAACTCATGTTCGACTCGAACATTGGCTGTTCGCAAGTTCACCGAACAGCGAACAATTTGGGGTGTTCGCGGCAAATTCGAATGCCGCGGAACACCCTTTAAAAGTCTATGGGAGAAATCAAAAGTGCTAATTTTAAAGGCTAATATGCAAGTTATTGTCATAAAAAGTGTTTGGGGACCTGGGTCCTGCCCCAGGGGACATGTATCAATGCAAAAAAAGTTTTAAAAACGGCCGTTTTTTCAGGAGCAGTGATTTTAATAATGCTTAAAGTCAAACAATAAAAGTGTAATATCCCTTTAAATTTCGTAGCTGGGGGGTATCTATAGTATGCCTGTAAAGGGGCGCATGTTTCCTGTGTTTAGAACAGTCTGACAGCAAAATGACATTTCGAAGGAAAAAACCCATTTAAAACTACTCGCGGCTATTGCATTGCCGACAATACACATAGAAGTTCATTGATAAAAACGGCATGGGAATTCCCCACAGGGAAACCCCGAACCAAAATTTAAAAAAAATGACGTGGGAGTCCCCATAAATTCCATACCAGGCCCTTCAGGTCTGGTATGGATATTAAGGGGAACCCCGGCCAAAATTTAAAAAAAAATGACGTGGGGTTCCCCATAAATTCCATATGGATTTTAAGGGGAACCCCGCACCAAAAAAAAAAATCCATACCAGACCCTTATCCGACCACGCAACCTGGCAGGCTGCAGGAAAAGAGGGGGGACGAGAGTGCGCCCCCCCTCCTGAACCGTACCAGGCCACATGCCCTCATCATTGGGAGGGTGCTTTGGGGTAGCCCCCCAAAACACCTTGTCCCCATGTTGATGAGGACAAGGGCCTCATCCCCACAACCCTGGCCGGTGGTTGTGGGGGTCTGCGGGTGGGGGGCTTATCGGAATCTGGAAGCCCCCTTTAACAAGGGGACCCCCAGATCCCTCCCCCCTGTGTGAAATGGTAAGGGGGTATTTACCCCTACCATTTCACTAAAAAACTGTCAAAAATGTTAAAAATGACAAGAGGCAGTTTTTGACAATTCCTTTATTTAAATGCTTCTTCTTTCTTCTATCTTCCTTCATCTTCTGGTTCTTCTGGTTCTTCCTCCGATGTTCTCGTCCAGCATCTCCTCCGTGGCGTCTTCTATCTTCTTCTCCTCGGGCCGCTCCGCACCCATGGCATGGGGGGAGGCTCCCGCTCTTCTCTTCATCTTCTTCTTCATCTTCTTCTCTTCTTCTCTTCTTCTCTTCTTCTCTTCTTCATTTTCTTCTCCGGGCCGCTCCGCATCCATGCTGGCATGGAGGGAGGCTCCCGCTGTGTGACGGCGTCTCCTCATCTGACGGTCCTTAAATAACGGGGGGCGGGGGCGGACGCACGGGACATGACGGGACTTCCCTGTGGCATTCCCCGTGACATCACAGGGAAGTCCCATCAAGTCACCGTGCATCAGAGGGGGCGGGGTTACCGGGTGGCCCCGCCCCCGTTATTTAAGAACCGTCAGACAAGGAGACACCGTCACACAGCGGGAGCCTCCCTCCATGCCAGCATGGATGCGGAGTGGCCCGGAGAAGAAAATGAAGAAGAGAAGAAGAGAAGAGCGGGAGCCTCCCCCATGCCATGGGTGCGGAGCGGCCCGAGGAGAAGAAGATAGAAGACGCCGCGGAGGAGATGCTGGACGAGAACGCCGGAGGAAGAACCAGAAGAGCCAGAAGAACCAGAAGAAGAAGATGAAGGAAGATAGAAGAAAGAAGAAGCATTTAAATAAAGGAATTGTCAAAAACTGTCTCTTCTCATTTTTAACATTTTTGACAGTTTTTTAGTGAAATGGTAGGGGTAAGTACCCCCTTACCATTTCACACAGGGGGGCCGTGATCTGGGGGTCCCCTTGTTAAAGGGGGCTTCCAGATTCCAATAAGCCCCCCACCCGCAGACCCCCACAACCACCGGCCAGGGTTGTGGGGATGAGGCCCTTGTCCTCATCAACATGGGGACAAGGTGTTTTGGGGGGCTACCCCAAAGCACCCTCCCAATGTTGAGGGCATGTGGCCTGGTACGGTTCAGGGGGGGCCGCACTCTCGTCCCCCCCTCTTTTCCTGCAGCCTGCCAGGTTGCATGCTCGGATAAGGGTCTGGTATGGATTTTTGGGGGGACCCCTTGGCCAATCATCAGCCAGCAATGCCTGTTCGACCGTGCATTGCTGGCTGATGTTTGGCCAAGTATGCACTATGACCCACATGCTTGGCCAATCACAGCGCCGTCTGTACAGAGAGCTGTAATTGGCCAAAGCCAGGGTGGCTTTGGCCAATTATGGCTCAGGGGTTTAGTACATGCCCCACAGTATATAAGGCCACCTACGTGGCAGCCTTGTGTAGTGTGTTGCGGCAGAGAGAGATAGACAGAGAGACAGTGTCATTTGATTTAAGTTAGATAGAGTACGCAGGCGAGTCAGTTAGCTGCACTTACAGTGTATTGTGTGTATATATATATATACTTCCTAGGTGTTGTGTTTATATATATATATATATATATATACACTGTATTCAGTTTAGCTAGATCCGTTCCTGTTATTTTCTTCCTACTGACAGGCAGGCAGGTGTTTTTACAGTATTTACAGTATTTACAGTTAGTGTACTGTGTCCGCTACCTGAAGAAAATTGGTGGTGTTCTTCTGATCCTATTAGTACCACAGGCAGGCAACTACAGTATTTACAGTTAATGTACCGTGTCCTCTGCACAGTGTGCACCAAAAGCTACCTGAAGTAAATTGGTGGCATTCTTCTGATCCTATTAGTACCACAGGCAAGCAGCTGCACTATTTACAGTTAGTGTACTGTGTCCTCTGCACGGTGTGCACCTAAAGCTACCTAAAGTAAATTGGTGGCGTTCTGATCCTATTAGTACCACAGGCAAGCAGCTGCAGTATTTACAGTTAGTGTACTGTGTCCTCTGCACGGTGTGCACCTAAAGCTACCTGAAGAAAATTGGTGTTTTTTTTCTGATCCTATTAGTACCACAGGCAGGGAGCTACAGTATTTACAGTTAGTGTACTGTGTCCTCTGCACAGTGTGCACCTAAAGCTACCTGAAGAATATTGGTGGTGTTTAGGGATGAGCTTCGAGTTTGAGTCGAACTCATGTTCGACTCGAACATCGGCTGTTCGCCAGTTCGCCGAACAGCGAACAATTTGGGGTGTTCGCGGCAAATTTGAAAGCCGCGGAACACCCTTTAAAATTCTATGGGAGAAATCAAAAGTGCTAATTTTAAAGGCTTATATGCAAGTTATTGTCATAAAAAGTGTTTGGGGACCCAGGTCCTGCTCCAGGGGACAAGTATCAATGCAAAAAAAAGTTTTAAAAACTGCAGTTTTTTCGGAAGCAGTGATTTTAATAATGCTTAAAGTCAAACAATAAAAGTGTAATATTCCTTTAAATTTCATACCTGGGGGGTGTCTATAGTATGCCTGTAAAGGGGCGCATGTTTCCCGTGTTTAGAACAGTCTGACAGCAAAATGACATTTCAAAGGAAAAAAAGTCATTTAAAACTACTCGCGGCTATAATGAATTGCCGGTCCGACAATACACATAAAAGTTCATTGATAAAAACTGCATGGGATTTCCCCATAGGGGAACCCCGAACCAAAATAAAAAAAATAAACTGGCATGGGGTCCCCCTAAATTCCATACCAGGCCCTTCAGGTCTGGTATGGATATTAAGGGGAACCCCGCACCAAAATAAAAAAAAAAAAATGAAGTAGGGGTCCCCCTCAAGATTCATACCAGACCCTTCAGGTCTGGTATGGATTTTAAGGGGAACTCCGCACCAAAATTTTTTAAAAAATTGGCGTGGGGTCCCCCCAAAAATCCATACCAGACCCTTATCCGAGCACGCAACCTGGCAGGCCGCAGGAAAAGAGGGGGGACGAGAGAGCGCCCCCCTCCTGAACCGTACCAGGCCACATGCTCTCAACATTGGGAGGGTGCTTTTGGGTAGCCCACCAAAGCACCTTGTCCCCATGTTGATGAGGACAAGGGCCTCATCCCCACAACCCTTGGCCAGTGGTTGTGGGGGTCTGCGGGTGGGGGGCTTATCGGAATCTGGAAGCCCCCTTTAACAAGGGGACCCCCAAATCCTGGCCCCCCCGTGCGAAATGGTAAGGGGGTACAAAAGTACCCCTACCATTTCACAAAAAAAACTGTCAAAAATGTTAAAAATGACAAGAGACAGTTTTTGACAATTCCTTTATTTAAATGCTTCTTCTTTCTTATATCTTCCTTTGGTTTCTTCCTCCATCTTCTTCTTTTTCTGGTTCTTCTGGTTCTTCTGGATCTTCCTCCAGTGTTTTCATCCGGCATCTTCCTCCACGGCGTCTTCTTCCCTTCTTCTCCTCGGGCTGCTCCGCATCCATGGTGGCATGGAGGGAGGCTCCCGCTGTGTGATGCTTCTCTCTTCATCTTCTTGTCTTCATCTTCTTGTCTTCATCTTCTTGTCTTCATCTTCTTTTTGGGCCGCTCCGCATCCATGATGGCATGGAGGGAGGCTCCCGCTGTGTGACGCTTCTCCTCTTCTGACGGTTCTTAAATAACGGGGGGCGGGGCCCCCCTCTGACATCACGGGGAATGCCACAGGGAAGTCCCCGTCATGTCCCCATGCATCAGAGGGGGTCGCCCCCTGTTATTTAAGAACCATCAGAAGAGGAGAAGCGTCACACAGCGGGAGCCTCCCTCCATGCCATCATGGATGCAGCGGCCCGAAAAGAAGATGAAGACAAGAAGATGAAGACAAGAAGATGAAGACAAGAAGAGGAAGAGAAGAAGATGAAGATAAGAAGATGAAGAGAAAAAGATGAATAGGAGAAGCGTCACACAGCGGGAGCCTCCCTCCATGCCATCATGGATGCGGAGCGGCCCGAGGAGAAGAAGGGAAGAAGACGCCGACGCCGCGGAGGAAGATGCCGGATGAGAACACCAGAGGAAGAAACAGAAGAACCAGAAGAACCAGAAGAAGAAGAAGATGGAGGAAGAAACCGAAGGAAGATAGAAGAAAGAAGAAGCATATAAATAAAGGAATTGTCAAAAACTGTCTCTTGTCATTTTTAACATTTTTGACAGTTTTTTTGTGAAATGGTAGGGGTACTTTTGTTTTTGGTTTCCTTGTTAAAGGGGGCTTCCAGATTCCGATAAGTCCCCCGCCCGCAGACCCCCACAACCACCGGCCAAGGGTTGTGGGGATGAGGCCCTTGTCCTCATTAACATGGGGACAAGGTGCTTTGGTGGGCTACCCCAAAGCACCCTCCCAATGTTGAGGGCATGTGGCCTGGTACGGTTCAGGAGGGGGGGCGACCTCTTGTCCCCCCTCTTTTCCTGCGGCCTGCCAGGTTGCGTGCTCGGATAGGGGTCTGGTATGGATTTTTGGGGGGACCCCACGCCAATTTTTTTTAAATTTTGGCGCGGGGTTCCCCTTTAAATCCATACCAGACCTGAAGGGCCTGGTATGGAATTTAGGGGGACCCCCACACCAGTTTTTTTTTAAATTTTAGTTCGGGGTTCCTCTGTGGGGAAATCCCATGCAGTTTTTATCAATAAACATTTTTGTGTATTGTCGGACCGGCAATTCATTAATAGCTGCGAGTAGTTTTAAATGACTTTTTTTCCTTTGAAATGTAATTTTGCTGTCAGACTGTTCTAAACATGGGAAACATGCGCCCCTTTACAGGCATACTATAGACACCCCCCAGGTATGAAATTTAAAGGAACATTACACTTTTACTGTTTGACTTTAAGCATTATTAAAATCACTGCTCCCGAAAAAACGGCCGTTTTTAAAACTTTTTTTTGCATTGATACATGTGCCCTGGGGCAGGACCCAGGTCCCCAAACCCTTTTTAAGACAATACCATGCAAATTAGCCTTTAAAATGAGCACATTTGATTTTGAACGTTCGAGTCCCATAGACTTCAATGGGGTTCTAATGTTTGTGCGAAGTTTTGGTCTGTTTGCAAGTTCTGGTGTAAACCGAACCGGGGGGTGTTTGGCTCATCCCTAGTGGTGTTCTTCTGATCCTATTAGTACCACAGGCAGGCAGCTGCAGTATTTACAGTTAGTGTACTGTGTCCTCTGTACAGTGTGCACCTAAAGCTACCTGAAGAATATTGGTGGTGTTCTTCTGATCCTATTAGTACCACAGGCAGTCAGCTACAGTATTTACAATTAGTGTACTGTGTCCTCTGCACAGTGTGCACCTAAAGCTACCTGAAGACAAGTGCAGGTGTTCTCATACTAATAATACTACAGGCAGGCAGTTGATTCTGCTAGCTGCAGTACCAGTATATATACATCCCAGCTTTGTGCAGCTACGTCTCACTGCAGGCCATTAGTATGTCTGGAAGGCCAACAAGGAGAGGCAGACAGTCACAAGCCAATAAAAGAGGGCAAGCAGGCTCTGTGTTTAGAGGCAACAGTGCTGGTCATGGAGACGGTGCATCCTCATCAGCACGTGGCCGTGGGAAACTCTTTTTTTTCGGCAGCTGGCCACGTTGAGCCGCAACATGCGGAAGACTTGGTAGAGTGGATGACCAAGCCGTCGTCATCCTCCTCATCCTCTCTCACCCAGACTCAGGGTACTTTTGTCTGGCAAAGCAGCTGCCAACGCGGCCTCTTCCCTTGGCTCAATTGCATCAGTCACTCCTTCCCTAGCCCCACCATGTCCTCCTGAGGAGTCCCTCGAACTGTTTGACCACAGTGTTGGGTACATGCTCCAGGAGGATGCCCAGCATTTTGAAGGCACCGATGTTGGTACCTAGCTAGAGGAAGGCAGTAAGGTGAGCCCAGAGAGAGGGAGGCCCAAGAAGGACAGCAATCTGGCAGTCATGTTCCCCCAGCTGCAGCATACTGCCAGCTTTGCTCCAGTGATGAGGAGGGAGGGGATGATGAGGAAGTCACTGACTCCAGGTGGGTGCCTGATAGGAGAGAGGAGGAGGAGGAGGAGGCACATCTCCAATGAGGCAGGATGCCCTCCAGGGGCCAGCTTAGGGGCAGTACATCAACTGCATCACACCGCAGAGCTCCGCATGTGCAGGGCACTGCTGTCTCTGCACGTTATTCCAAAAGTTCTTTGGTGTGAGCCTTTTTTGAGACGAGTGCATCAGATCCCACCGCTGCTTTTTGCAACATATTAAAAAAGAATAAATCAGTGCAAATACGTATAAGAAGCACTCAGCAGCTGAACACCAGGGTCAACAATCAAATCCCTAAAGTAAATAAATATGCAAATGGTGCAGCGCTAAAAAAAAGTTTCCATAAAACAAACAATAAATAAAATCATTCAGAATGCAGCACAGAGAGTCCATAGAGCATACAATGAATCAAATGACACAGATGCAGTTTGACTGCATATCTGACATCAATACATAAATCCCCTTCCTGCTGACCGTACGCAGATATGCGTACTCGGCTTTCGGGGGTTATACCGGGATGATGCCCGCAGCTGCAGGCATCATCCTGGTACCGTTGTTTAGAGCCAGCGATTTGCTATCCGTGTAAAACAACCGATGTGGCTAAAAGCCGCTCGGCTGTTATACCGGAGGAGCGGGAGGGGACATCCCCCCTCCCACCGCCTCCCGCCGCTCTTACCGGGCCTCCCGCTCGATCCGGAGGCTCGGTGACCAATCCAATGCCTCCGGCGGCTGGGGGCGGGCTGGAACGAAGCCATGGGCGGCTTCGTTCCAGCCTTCAAATTGTAAACGCGGAAGCGACGTCATGACGTCACTTCCTGTTTACTCGGCTGCCAATGGCGCCGTTTTTAAAAATTACACAGTATTCAGAATCACCGTTTTTGGCGATCTGAATACTTTGAAGTGTAAAGGAGGGGTGGGGGGTCTTTTAGACCCCCGATCTCTCCATAAAGAGTACCTGTCACCACCTATTACTGTCACAAGGGATGTTTACATTACTTGTGACAGCAATAAAAGTCATCAAAACATTTTTTTTTAAAACACAATTTATGAATTTTAAAATAAATAACATAAATAAGAAAAAAAAAATTAAAGCGCCTCCGTCCCCGCGAGCTCGCGCAGCAAAGAAAACGCATACGGAAGTCGTGCACAAATATGTAAACGGTGTTCAAATCACACATGTGAGGTATCGCCGCGATCGTCAGAGTGAGAACAATAATTCTAGCACTAGGCCTCCTCTGTAACTCTATCCTGGTAACCATAAAAAAAATTTAAAGCGTTGCATATGGAAATTCTTAGGTACTATATTTTGTCGCCATTCCACGAGTGCGTGCAATTATAAAGCGTGACATGTTTGGTATCTATTTACTCGGCGTAACATCATCTTTCACATTATACAAAAAAATTGGGGTAACTTTACTGTTTGGATTTTTTAAAATTTATGAAAGTGTCCCTTTTCTAAAAATTTGCATTTAAAACACTGCTGCACAAATACCGTGGGATATAAAATATTGCAACAATCTCCATTTTATTCTCTAGATTCTCTGCTAAAAAAAATATACATAATGTTTGGGGGTTCTAAGTAATTTTCTGCAAAAAATACGGATTTTAACTTATAAACACCAAATTTCAAAAATAGGCTTAGTCATGAAAGGGTTAATCAGTATACTATATCAGTGTCCGCAGAGCACACATAAGGTGAAAACACTCAAAGTTCAAATACAGCACAAAGAGTCCATAGATCATTCAGTGAATCCAACCACTCGAGTGAGATGAAACTGCATGCGGATATCAGTGACTTATCGATGTGCCCTCCACCAGTACTGAGAATGGCCTCTCACCTGGTAACAGGGACCCTTTAATTATAGAGGGTCATACAGGCGTTCCCTTATTGGTCATTAGGGGATGAAGCACAGCAGATAAACATCGGTACACCGATGTCAGATTGTACCAGGCAAATTTCCCTGCCCCAGCTGCTGCACCGCCGAAAGAAGTTCGCTCCCAGCAATCCACATGCCCAGCGGTTAAATGCTAGCTTGGCTAAATTGCTAGCACCTCAACTTCTGCCTTTTCAGTTAGTAGACTCTGCCCCCTTTGTTTGTGGAATGCGCGGTTTCTCAGTGGCAGGTTCCCAAACACCACTTTTTCTCAAGGCGATTCCGGCTCTCTACCGGCATGTGGAAGGCAATATCTTGGCCTCACTGGACAGGGCGGTCAGTGGTAAGGTGCATATTAATGCTGACTCATGGTCCAGCAGGCATGGACAGGGACGTTACCTATCTTTCACCGCGCACTGGATGACTCCTCTGGCAGCTGGGAAGGATGCAGGACAAGGTGCAGTAGTGTTGGAGGTTGTTCCGCCACCATGCCTCCAAAATTCTACTAGTGGTGATTGTGCCACACCTCTCTTCTCCACCCCCTCCTCTTCTTCTTCCTCCATGGCCTCTTCCTGTGCTGATTTGTCCTCGGAACCAGCGGTGATCCGTAGGTGTTCAAGGAGCTACGCAAGCACGCAGGCAAAAAGATTCCATGCAGTGATTGAGCTGGTGTGCTTGGAGGACAGGAGCCACACTGGGGCAGAGATTCTGTCAGCTCTGCAGGGGCAGGTTCAGAGGTGGTTGATGCAATGCCAGCTTAAGCCAGGTATGGTGGTTTGTGACAATGGCACCAACCTCTCCTCCGCCCTCCGACAGGGACAACTGACCCATGTGCCCTGTTTGGTTCACGTCCTTAACCTGGTGGTACAGCGGTTCTTGGGCAGGTACCTGGGATTACAGGATGTCCTGAGGCAGGCCAGGAAAGACTGTATGCATTTCCGCAGGTCATATAATGCTGGTGCTCGGCTGGCTGACCTCCAAAAGGAATTTAACCTGCCCAAGAACCGCCTAATCTGTGACATGCCCAGCAGGTGGACTTCAATGTTGGCCATGTTGCAGCGGCTGCACACACAGCAGAGTGCCATCAATGAGTACCTGTGCGACTATGGCACCAGGACAGGGGAGCTTGTTTTTTTTCCCACGCCAGTGGGCTATGATCAGGGATGCATGCACTGTCCTGTCACCAGGAGGCCACAAGGATGGTGAGCAGTGACAGTGCATGCATCAGTGACACTGTCCCTCTTGTCCACCTGTTGGAGCACACGCTGCATGGAATAATGGACAGGGCACTTGAGGCAGAACAGAGGGAGGAAGAGGAGGATTCCTTACCTCTCAAGGCCCCCTTTATCCAGACAGTGTTCCTGCATGCCCGCTGATCACACAGGAAGAGGAGGAGGAGGAGGATTGTGTCAGCATGGAGGTGGAGCCTGGCACTCAGCATCAGCAGCAGTCTTCAAGGGATCATTTACAGTCCGAAGAAACCCATGGACTTGTACGTGGCTGGGAGGAGGTAGCTGCGGATCATGTCATCCTTAGTGACCCAGAGGACTCTGGACCGAATGCCTCTGCAAACCTACGCTGCATGGCCTCCCTGATCCTACAAAGCCTGCGGAAGGATCCTCGTATACGTGGTATCAAGGGGAAGGATGATTACTGGCTGGCAACCCTCCTTGATCCACGTTACAAGGGTAAGGTTGCAGACCTTATCTTGCCGTCGCAGAGGGAGCAGAGGATGAAACATCTCGGGAGGCCTTGCAGAAAGGTTTGTACAATGCTTTTCCAGAGCCTGGGAGGTTACAATTTCCTGGTCCTCCTGGACAACGTGTTGCTGAGGCTTCGGTCAGTCACAGAAGGAGCGGTGAAGAAGGTGTCCGTCTGACAGATGTGTTCAGACAATTTTTTAGTCTGCAGCCCCAAGGTCTGATCAGTTCCAGCAACCATCGCCAGCGTTTGATTCACATGGTACAGGATTACCTAGGGGCAAGATAAGACTTGGACACCTTTCCCACCGAAAATCCTCTGGGTTACTGGGTCTTGAGGATGGATCTCTGGCCAGAGCTTGCACAGTATGCAATTGAGCTACAGGCCTCTCCTACATTCAGCGTTCTTTCGGAACGCACATTCAGTGCTGCTGGAGGCTTTGTAATCGATCACAGGGTGCGCCTGTCCACCGAATCAGTCGATCGGTTGACCTTCAGAAAAATGATTCATTCTTGGATCACCAGCTACCAATCACCTGATGCTGATGTAACCGATTGATTTTTTTAATGTGAGATCCCTTCAAGACTGCCCATGCTGATGCTGAGTGTCTATCCTGTTACGCTGAGTGACAATCCTCTTCCTCCTCAATTTTCATGCTGATAGCTTGTAAGAACATTTTTGGTTCTGGGCACCACCACCAGTGGCCAAGGCCCAATTTTTCAGCCCCTGTTTAACAGGGGCCTGTAATTTCAATTTTTGATATAATACTTTGCAGCAGAGCTCATTCGTGTGCTCCAACTATAGTATCTGTGAGAGGTTGCAGTGTTGTGGCACCAGCACCAGTGCCCAAAGCTCAATTTTTCAGCCCCTTTTTAACAGGGGCGTATAATTACAATTTTTGATGTAATACTTTGCAGCAGGGCTCATTCCTATGCTTCAACTATAGCATCTGTGAGGGGTTGCAGTGTTGTGGCAGCAGTGGCTAAGGCCCAATTTTTCTGCCCCTGTTTAACAGGGGCATGTAATTACAATTTTTGATGCAATACTTTGCAGCAGGGCTCATTCCTGCGCTCCATCTAGAGTATCTGTGAGGGGTTGCAGTGTTGTGGCACCAGCACCAGTGCCCAAGGCCCAAATTTTCAGCCCCTGTTTAACAGGGGCGTAAAATTACAATTTTTGCTGCAATACTTTGCAGCAGGGCTCATTCCTGTGCTCCAACTATAGCATCTGTGAGGGGTTGCAGTGTTGTGGCACCAGTGCCTAAGGCCCAATTTTTCTGCCCCCGTTTAACAGGGGCACGTAATTACAATTTTTGATGCAATACTTTGCAGCAGGGCTCATTCCTGCGCTCCATCTATAGCATCTGTGAGGGGTTGCAGTGTTGTGGCAGCAGTGGCTAAGGCACAATTTTTCTGCCCCTGTTTAACAGGCTCATGTAATTACAATTTTTGATGCAATGCTTTGCAGCAGGGCTCATTGCTGTGCTCCATCTAGAGTATCTGTGAGGGGTTGCAGTGTTGTGGCACCAGTGCCTAAGGTCCATTTTTTCTGCCCCTGTTCAACAGGGACATGTAATTACAATTCTTGATCTAATATTTCACAGCAGGGCCCATTCCTGTGCCCACCTAGAGTAACTGTGAGGGCTTACAGTGTTGTGGCAACACCACCACCACCACCAAAGGTCCATTTTTTCTGCCCATGTTCAACAGGGACATGTAATTACAATTCTTGATCTAATATTTCACAGCAGGGCCCATTCCTGCGCCCACCAAGAGTAACTGTGAGGGCTTACAGTGTTGTGGCAACACCAACACCTAAGGCCCCAATTTCTGCAGAGTATATAGGGCAGGCCCCTACTTTCAAACATCCAACTTACAAATGACTCCTACTTGCAAACGGAAGGAGACAACAGGAAGTGAGATGAAATCTACCCCTAGGAAGGGAAATTCTCTCCTGTAAGAGTTAATATGGGAAAAACGTGTCTGATCTTCACTGATGCTTTATCACCAATTCTTGTTTCACTAAAAACCCCAAATTTTCAAAAAACATTTGTCATTGGGACAGAAAGTGAGGTGAAATCTTCTGAAGAGGTGCACAGACAGCAAAACAAATGTTACATGGGTGATAAACCTTCCCTATGTTTTCCAAAAAGCTTAAAAATAGATTTTTTGGCTGGAGCTACACTTTAAAAATGTACCAGTTCAAAATTACAAACAGATTCTACTTAACAACAAACTTAACAAAAATTTTAATGCTGGCCCTTTAAAAAAAATGAAAAAAAAGGACACAGTGCACTTATGGGAAGCACCACGTCTATGCAATCATGAGATTGCAGACGTGGCGCTGCATTTGCGGGCGTTTAGCCCGCCTTGTGGCGTTTTCTGAAGCGCCAAGTAGCTTCCGCCCAGCTATAGTAATATATACTACAGGCGCCAGGCGGAAGCTACTCGGCGCTGCAGATTTGATTGACATCTGACCTGAGTTAGATGTCACTTCCTGTTTCTTTCTCCCATTGCGCCCGAGAGGAAACAGGAAGTACTGTATGCTGCTCCATTGCTGCCAGTGTGAAGGAGACACCACAGGAGAGGAGACAGCAAGGTAAGTGCCGCTGTGTGGAGAACGGGACAGGGGGGTTTAAAGTGACAGAGGCTGCATTTGGGGGGGCAGAGGCTTTATTTGGGGGGGGACAGAGGCTGCATTTGGAGGAACAGAGGCTGTATTTGGGGGAACAGAGGCTATATTTGGGGGGGGACAGAGGCTGTATTTGGGGGGGACAGAGGCTGCATTTGGGGGAACAGAGGCTGTATTTGGGGGAAACAGAGGCTGCATTTGGGGGAACAGAGGCTGTATTTGGGGGGGACAGAGGCTGTATTTGGGGGGTACAGGGGCTGCATTTGGGGGAACAGAGGCTGTATTTGGGGGGGCAGAGGCTATATTTGGGGGGGACAGAGGCTGCATTTGGGGGGGACAGAGGCTGCATTTGGGGGGGACAGAAGCTATATTTGGGGGGGACAGAGGCTGCATTTGGGGGGGACAGAGGCTGCATTTGGGGGGGACAGAGGCTATATTTGGGGGGGACAGAGGCTGCATTTGGGGGGAACAGAGGCTGCATTTGGGGGGACAGAGGCTGCATCTGGGGGGACAGAGGCTGTATTTGAGGGGGGAAAGAGGCTGCATTTTGGGGGCGACAGAGGCTGCATGGGGGGGACAGAGGCTGCATTTTGGGGGGACAGAGGCTGCATTTGGGGAACACATTTGGGGGGGACAGAGGCTGCATTTGGGGGGAGAGAGGCTGCATTTAATGGGACACAGGCATGCTGCATTTAATGAGACACAGGCATACTGCATTTGGGGGGGACAGAGGCTGCATTTGGGGGGGACAGAGGCTGCATTTGGGGGGACAGAGTCTGCATTTGGGGGGGACATAGGCTGCATTTGGGGGGACAGAGGCTGCATTTGAGGGGACAGAGGCTGCATTTTATGTGACAGAGGCTGCATTTGATGTGACACAGGCTGCATGTAAGGAGGGACTCCGCTGGGGGCACCTGATGTAAGGACGGACTGCTGGGGATGCCTGATGGCATCTGGTTGTAGGCGACGTGGCTAGTGACACGCTCAGGGCTCCCACTGATTCTGCATTATGGTGAGTTGAATGATTTAATTTTATATTACAATGTAATAATAGAAATAATGCTCTTCAATTATCCTGACACCATAACAACCATGGTGCCGGGATGATTGAAGTGCTAACACCAGGTGTTTGGAGTATCTTTATCCGCTGATTGTTAAAATTTCTAGAATACACATATATCTATTGTTGTGTAGGATCTGGGCCTGCTCTCCCTCTCTCCCTATCCTTCTTACTCCATCCCTCGCTAATCTCATATGCTAACCACACCACCGTAGAGCCTCGCCCACTATTTTGCTGAAACCACGCCCATTTTCACCAAGTGGGAGGGGTCAAAAAGGAAGGGCGGGGGTCTTGCGCCCCCCCATCCTAAAACTTCACCAGCCGCCACTGGTAAGAATATTTTGAAAGTCTTTGTAATATTCCCCTGAGAAGCCATCTGGGCCTGGGGATTTGTTGAGTGGCAATGATTATATAGTTTGATTGACTTCTGTGTCTGTCATAGGGGAATTCAGTGTGTGGAGGTGTTCTGTAGTAAGCTTAGGTAGTTGAAGTGTTTGCAGCAATGTTTCTATAACATCTGAGGTTTGTTGTGGTATAGTGGAATCGTTTTTAGATTGTATAATGAGCCGTAGCAGTGGCTGAAGGCATCAGCTATGTCTTGCGGGTGTTGGAGTTTGGTTTGTGTCTTCGGGTGAATAATATATGGGATGTGAGTTTTGTATCTGTGTCCCCTTAATTGATTGGCAAGTAATTTTCCTGCTCTGTTGCAACTAGTGTAGTATGTCAGTTTTAACTTTCTGGAGGCTTTCTCAAAGTCCTCCAGTAGCATTAGTCTCAACTCTGTGCGGAGCAAAGTGAGTTGATCTGTCAGTTTTTGAGATGTTTAGGACATATTTTGTTTTTCTAGTATTTCGATTTGGTTTATGATTTTGGTAGTCTGCTGTTGCCTCAACCTCTTAGCTCTATCTGCTTGTTGTATCAGAACCCCTCTGACAAATGCCTTGTGGGCATTCCACAAAGTGGATGGATCCGAGACCGACTCTTGATTGATTGTAAAGAACTCTTTTAAACTGCTGTTCAATGTACACCTTGGTCAGGCCATGTTGGAAGAGCCTAGGGTTGGATCTCCAAATAAATGTGTTCTTGAGGACAGAAGGGTCCCCCACTTGTAGCTCCACTGGAGCATGGTCCGACCAAGTTATGTCACGTATCTTAGCAGCTTTGCATTTGAACAGCAGTTGTTTGTCAACCAAGAAGAGGTCTATTCTAATATAGGATTTGTGACTATGAGAAAAAAAGGAATAGTCTCGGTCATTAGCGTTGAGACATCTCCATACTTCATACAGTAAGTATTTGCGAAGTAGTGGTAGTAGGGATGGTGGAGGTCTTTTTGGATTGGATGTAGAGTCAAGTTTGGAGTCAGGTACTATATTGAAGTCCCCACATATCACTAGTGCTCCTTGATGGATCTGATTTATTTTCTTGATAATTTTGTGTAGGAATTGTCCAGCATTGGGGGCATATATGTTTGCCAGAGTGAAAGTTGCAGAGTTGATGTTGCACACCATGATTATATAGCGACCCTGTGGGTCTAATATGATCTTATGTAGATGGAATGCAATGGTGTCCTTAACTGCGATCAACACCCTTTTCGATTTTGTCTCCACACTTGCGCAGAAGACATGTGAGAATTTTGAGTGGGAATATTTTGGAGGTGATGAGAGTTGGAAATGAGTTTCTTGTGTACATAAAATGTCACAGTTCCTTTGTAGTGCTTATTTCCATAAAGACCTGCGTTTGGCCGGATGGTTGAATCCTTTGGAGTTAATAGTTAGAAATTCCACTATTCCACTATATACCAAGCTACCTTGGTTATTAGCTTCATCAACTGCTGAGAGGTCTTTATCGCTTCAAGCAATCATTGGTTGGTTCTATTTTAGGTAATAAATCTTCTTCAAATTCTGGTTTGGTACAAATGCAGATTGCATCTATGCTCTAGCTAATTGTCAATTAATTCTCCTGTTCAAGGACCATATAAAACTTTGTATTCCTCTGTGGACATATCAAGACAAGGGAGCCTATATGCATGAGAGCTAGGGATGAGCTGAACACCCCCGTTCAGTTCGCACCAGAAAATGCGAACAGGAAAAAAGTTTGTTCGAACACGCGAACACCGTTAAAGTCTATGGGACACGAACATGAATAATCAAAAGTGCTAATTTTAAAGGCTAATATGCAAGTTATTGTCATAAAAAGTGTTTGGGGACCCGGGTCCTGCCCCAGGGGACATGGATCAATGCAAAAAAAGTTTTAAAAACAGACGTTTTTTCGGAAGCAGTGATTTTAATAATGCTTAAAGTCAAACAATAAAAGTGTATTATCCCTTTAAATTTCGTACCTGGGGGGTGTCTATAGTATGCCTGTAAAGGGGCGCATGTTTCCCGTGTTTAGAACAGTCTGACAGCAAAATGACATTTTGAAGGAAAAACCCATTTAAAACTACCTGCGGCTATTGCATTGCCGACAATACACATAGAAGTTCATTGATTAAAACGGCATGGGAATTCCCCAAAGGGGATCCCCGAACCAAAATAAAAAAAAATGACGTGGGAGTCCCCCTAAATTCCATACCAGGCCCTTCAGGTCTGGTATGGATATTAAGGGGAACCCTGCGCCAAAAAAAAAAAAAACGGCGTGGGGTCCCCCTAAATTCCATACCAGACCCTTATCCGAGCATGCAACCTGGCAGGCCACAGGAAAAGAGGGGGGACGAGAGTGCGGCCCCCCCCTCCTGAACTGTACCAGGCCACATGCCCTCAACATTGGGAGGGTGCTTTGGGGTAGCCCCCAAAACACCTTGTCCCCATGTTGATGAGGACAAGGGCCTCATCCCCACAACCCTGGCCGGTGGTTGTGGGGGTCTGCGAGCAGGGGGCTTATCGGAATCTGGAAGCCCCCTTTAACAAGGGGACCCCCAGATCCCGGCCCCCCGTGTGAAATGGTAAGGGGGTTCTTACCCCTACCATTTCACTAAAAAACTGTCAAAAATGTTAAAAATGACAAGAGAGTTTTTGACAATTCCTTTATTTAAATGTTTCTTCTTTCTTCTATCTTCCTTCATCTTCTTGTTCTTGTGGTTCTTCTGGCTCTTCTGGTTCTTCCTCCGGCGTTCTCGTCCAGCATCTCCTCCGGTGTCTTCTATCTTCTTCTCCTCGGGCCTCTCCGCACCCATGGCATGGGGGGAGGCTCCCGCTCTTCTCTTCTTCTTTTCTTCTCTTCTTCATTTTCTTCTCCGGGCCGCTCCGCACCCATGCTGGCATGGAGGGAGGCTCCCGCTGTGTGACGGCGCTCCTCATCTGACAGTTCTTAAATAACGGGGGGGGTCACCGGGTGGCCCTGCCCCCCTCTGGACGCACGGTGACTTGACGGGACTTCCCTGTGACGTCACGGGGAATGCCACAGGGAAGTCCAGTCATGTCCTGTGCGTCAGAGGGGGGCGGGGTCACCGGGTGGCCGCGCCCCCCGTTATTTAAGAACTGTCAGACGAGGAGCGCCGTCACACAGCAGGAGCCTCCCTCCATGCCAGCATGGGTGTGGAGCGGCCGGAGAAGAAAATGAAGAAGAGAAGAAGAAAAGAAGAGAAGAAAAAAAGAAGGGAAGAGCGGGAGCCTCCCCCCATGCCATGGATGCGGAGCGGCCCGAGGAGAAGAAGATAGAAAACGCCGTGGAGGAGATGCTGGACGAGAACGCCGGAGGAAGAACCAGAAGAGCCAGAAGAACCAGAAGAAGAAGAAGATGAAGGAAGATAGAAGAAAAAAGAAGCATTTAAATAAAGGAATTGTCAAAATCTGTCTCTTGTCATTTTTAACATTTTTGACAGTTTTTTAGTGAAATGGTAGGGGTAAGTACCCCCTTACCATTTCACACAGGGGGGCTGGGATCTGGGGGTCCCCTTGTTAAAGGGGGCTTCCAGATTCCGATAAGCCCCCCGCCCGCAGACCCCCACAACCACCGGCCAGGGTTGTGGGGATGAGGCCCTTGTCCTCATCAACATGGGGACAAGGTGTTTTGGGGGCTACCCCAAAGCACCCTCCCAATGTTGAGTTCATGTGGCCTGGTACGGTTCAGGAGGGGGGGCGCACTCTCGTCTCCCCCTCTTTTCCTGCGGCCTGCCAGGTTGCATGCTCAGATAAGGATCTGGTATGGATTTTTGGGGGACCCTACGCCATTTTTTTTTTTCAGCGCGGGGTTCCCCTTAAAATCCATACCAGTCTGGTATGGAATTTAGGGGGAACCCCACATCATTTTTTTTTTTTTAATTTTGGCCGGGGTTCCCCTTAATATCCATACCAGACCTGAAGGGCCTGGTATGGAATTTAGGGGGACTCCCACGTCATTTTTTTAAAAAATTTTGATTCGGGGTTCCCCTTTGGGGAATTCCGATGCCGTTTTTATCAATGAACTTCTGTGTGTATTGTCGGCAATGCAATAGCCGCGGGTAGTTTTAAATGGGTTTTTTCCTTCAAAATGTCATTTTGCTGTCAGACTGTTCTAAACACAGGAAACATGCGCCCCTTTACAGGCATACTATAGACACCCCCAGGTACGGAATTTAAAGGGATATTACACTTTTATTGTTTCAATTTAAGCATTATTAAAATCACTGCTCCTGAAAAAACGGCCGTTTTTAAAACTTTTTTTTGCATTGATCCATGTCCCCTGGGGCAGGACCCAGGTCCCCAAACACTTTTTATGACAATAACTTGCATATTATGTATATGTGTATAGAACAGCGCTCGCAAAAAATATTTCAATATTTAAATATATAATAGTGTTGCAGCTGCTGGATACAAGTGCTATGACTTAGAGTGATAATACAAATAAAACCTGCGCTGGCAACCTCTACAAAAAAAATTATTTTAAAAATATAAGATTATTGGTTAACAGAGGTGAAGTTACTCATGAAAATGCGACTATAACAAAAGGGGGTTGATGTCGCTATTCATATACAATAAATCAATTAAAAAAAGGGGGGTGATGTCGCTATACATATGCAATAAATCAATTGTGACATATTAATCATACCATTAACATAAATCCTCTAGAAATGCATATATGTGATCATGTGCAAAATATTAGTATTAGTACCACCACTATATAAATATCAGAATTAGTCCTTCAACAAAAATGACAGCAGACTTCAATCCTCCAAACCACAAAGTCGATACCAATCAGACATAATCCTAAATGGAAAATAGGGATGAAGTGAGGCTTGTACTGCTGACACTGTATTGGGACCTTGGGAGCCGCAAACCTCGCGTTCCACCATAAGGTAAAAGAAAAATAGATATAGTGTAATCCTGTGAGACATACGATCAATCGCACATAGCAGCGCTACTCACGGAACAGATAAGCAGAGCAGGCATTCAGATTGTGTCAGTGTTCGCCGCTGATCGGCGTGCGTTCCACTGACTGCAGGAAGTGATGTCACTGGTTCTCAGGCGTAAGCCGGATGTTGCGTCGACGCGTTTCACCCCTCCCCCCTCCCCCAGGGCGTCATCAAAGACTTCAAGTCTCATGCGCGATTGATCGTATGTCTCACAGGATTACACTATATCTATTTTTCTTTTACCTTATGGTGGAACGCGAGGTTTGCGGCTCCCAAGGTCCCAATACAGTGTCAGCAGTACAAGCCTCACTTCATCCCTATTTTCCATTTAGGATTATGTCTGATTGGTATCGACTTTGTGGTTTGGAGGATTGAAGTCTGCTGTCATTTTTGTTGAAGGACTAATTCTGATATTTATATAGTGGTGGTACTAATACTAATATTTTGCACATGATCACATATATGCATTTCTAGAGGATTTATGTTAATGGTATGATTAATATGTCACAATTGATTTATTGCATATGTATAGCGACATCAACCCCCTTTTTTTAGTTGATTTATTGTATATGAATAGCGACATCAACCCCCTTTTTTTATAGTCGCATTTTTATGAGTAACTTCACCTCTGTTAACCAATAATCTTATATTTTTAACATAATTTTTTTTTTTGTAAAGGTTGCCAGCGCAGGTTTTATTTGTATAATAACTTGCATATTAGCCTTTAAAATTAGCACTTTTGATATCTCCCATAGACTTTTAAAGGGTGTTCCGCGGCATTCGAATTTGCCGCGAACACCCCAAATTGTTCGCTGTTCGGCGAACTTGCGAACAGCCAATGTTCGAGTCGAACATGAGTTTGACTCGAACTCGAAGCTGATCCCTAATGAGAGCCTATTTTGAAAAAATCTGTAGCAGTTTTTCAGTTTGTTCAAGTTTTGCTGGTGCACAACAGCCTGGAAAATTTTTTTAATCTCAGCAACTCTCATCAGGGCCGATCCTAGGGTCACAGACGCCTGGGTGCAGAAATATTTCTGGTGCCCCCACGTGGGCGTGGTCATCTTTACCAACTCCTCCCCTTTACAAATGTTTCTATGGCAATGACTCAAGCACAGAGATGCTCCCCTAAGAAGTCTTCGTTACCCTAGGATCTTCCCATGATCTCTTAACAATAAAGCAAATACAGGAAGAGTGTACACTAATGAGACCTGGAGGGGAGTCTCTCTGATGCACACAGAGAGGGCTTCTGTTAGAGAGTCTGTTAGAAAGAGCCCCCAGGCATAGTACAGGAGATGGTCAGAGACTGGAGACATGATACAAGAGACGGTCAGAGACTGGAGACATGATACAAGAGACGGTCAGAGACTGGAGACATGTTACAAGAGATGGTCAGATACTGCAGACATGGTACAGGAGATGGTCAGAGACTGGAGATATAATAAAGGAGATGGTCAGAGACTGCAAACATACTACAGAAGATGATCAGAGACTGCAGACATAATACAGGAGATGATCAGAGACTGCAGTTCTTATGAACGTTAGTAGATAATGGCCGATCAGCCCTCTCACCTGAACCAGCGATACAGCAACAACAGTTCCTCTGATCAGGAGTCTGCTCACTCTGAATTGCCCGTGGCGACTCCATTGGGTAGAGCCCAGATCTGTATTCTGGCAATGACTCCATTCCATTCTCCGCCAGGGATGGCGCTAGGCTGTGTGGCTTTCCCTCTGGTGGCGCAGGGCATCGGGGTTCTCTCTCTGATGGTGTTCCCTTAGCACTGCCCTCTCCCTCTGGATTCCTGGGTGGACTTCCCTGAAAGCTTTCCCAGGCTCCTGGCTCTCTCTCCCACTCAGCTGAGCATGCTGTGTGGGCTGCAGTTTCCGTGTTACAGTGGGGCTGCCAGTCCTCGGGACTACATGTCCCACAATCCTCTTCTTTTCTTCTTTCCTGGCTGATATGAAGGCGGGGGAAGAAACATAGTGCGCCGCTCACTAGTACAGACCTTCCATCAGTATAGGCCACCCTCAGGACAAACCACCCCCCTCCATTAGTACAGAACCACCCCTCCTCCAATAGTACAAACCCCCAAGAACAAGCCACCCCACCTCAATTAGTACAGACCCCCCAGAACAAACCACCCCCCCTCCATTAGTACAAACCCCCCAGAACAAACCACCCCCTCCATTAGTACAGACCCCCAGAACAAACCACCCCCCCTCCATTAGTACAGACCCCCAAGAACAAACCACCCCCCTCCATTAGTACAGACCCCCCAGAACAAACCACCCCTCCTCCATTAGTACAGACCCCAAGAACAAACCACCCCCCTCTATTAGTACAGACCCCCCAGAACAAATCACCCCTCCTCCATTAGTACAGACCCCCCCAGAACAAACCACCCCCTTCCATTAGTACAGACCAACCAGAACAAACCACCCCCCTCCATTAATACAGACTCCCCAGAACTAAACTATGTGGCATGTTCACTAATGCCAGGAGCATGGCGGACAAGATGGGTGAACTAGAGATACTGTTGTACAAGGAGGATTTGGATTTTGTGGGAATTTCAGAGACCTGGTTCAACAGCTCTCATGATTGGCTGGCAAACATTCAAGGGTATACCCTATACCACAAGGATAGAGAGGGTAAAAAAGGGGGAGGGGTATGCCTATATATCAAGAATAATGTACAAGTGAATGTGAGAGATGACATCACTGAGGAAGCTAGGGAGGAGGTGGAATCTTTATGGGTAGAGCTCCAAAGGGATGAAGCTAAGGGGAAAATAATACTGGGTGTATGCTATAGGCCCCCTAACCTGAGGGAGGAAGTGTAGACGGATCTCCTATCACAAATTGGATTAGCAGCAAGGATGGGAAGTGTTATCATAATGGGGGATTTTAATTATCCAGACATAGACTGGGCGGAGGGAACCGCAAATTCATTTAAGGCTCGCCAGTTCCTTAATGTCTTGCAGGACAATTTTATGGGTCAGATGGTAGACGCACCAACTAGAAATAAAACATTACTGAATCTACTGATTACCAACAATACAGACCTGATCACAGATTTGGAAATACGGGGCAATTTAGGTAACAGCGATCACAGGTCAATTAGTTTCAGTATAAATCACACAAATAGGAAACATGAAGGGAACACAAAGACACTGAATTTCAAAAGAGCCAACTTCCCTAAACTACAAACCTTGCTAAAAGGCATAAATTGGGATAAAATATTAGGAACAAAGAATACGGAGGAGAGATGGGTTTGCTTTAAGAGCATATTAAATAAGGGCATTAGCCAATGTATCCCATTGGGTAATAAATTTAAAAGAGCGAACAAAAATCCTGGATGTCTTAACTCCAATGTAAAAATGCATATAAAAGCAAAGGAGAAGACCTTCAAAAAATACAAGGTTGAGGGATCATCCTCAGCATTCAGACTTTATAAAGAATGCAATAAGAAATGTAAGGGTGCAATTAGGACGGCTAAGATAGAACATGAAAGACACATAGCGGAGGAGAGCAAAAAAAATCCCAAGAAATTCTTTAAGTACCGTATTTATCGGCGTATAACACGCACCGGCGTATAACACGCACCCCAATTTAGGAGGGAATTTTAAGGGAAAAAAAACTTTTAGGAGGGAAGTTGAAGGGAAAAAAACTTACATTTAAATGCCCATCATTGCAGCCTTCTCAGTGCAGCCTTGCCCCAGTGCAGCCTTGCCCCAGTGCAGCCATGTCAATGCAGCCTTGTCAGTGCAGCCTTGTCAGTGCAGCCTTCTCCAGTGCAGCCTTCTCCAGTGCAGCCTTCTCCAGTGCAGCCTTCCCCAATGCAGCCTTCCCCAGTGCAGCCTTGCCCCAGTGCAGCCTTGCCCCAGTGCAGCCTTGTCAGTGCAGCCTTGCCCCAGTGCAACCTTCCCCAGTGCAGCCTTGCCCCAGTGCAGCCTTCGATCCCCTGTCCCTGCTTGCTGGGCTTCAAAATCGCCGACTGCGATTTGAAAATGGCGCCGCCGGCGCCGAAATACACAGAGCTGGTCCTCGGCTCTTTCCGGCGGCTCTCGTTCACTTTCGGCTCCACTCGTAGTCCCGAGCGGAGCTATCCGAGTAGGTTCGGATAGCTCCGCTCGGGACTACGAGTGAAACCGAAAGTAAACGAGAGCCGCCGGAAAGAGCCGAGGACCGGCACTGTGTATTTCGGCGCCGGCGGCGCCATTTTCAAATCGAGGTCGGCGATTTTGATATTTTGACAGCTCGGGATCGCAGGGGATCAGCGTATAACACGCACCTGCGACTTTCCCCTGATTTTAAGGGGAAAAAAGTGCGTGTTATATGCCGACAAATACGGTATGTAAACAGTAAAAAAGGGAGGACAGACCATATTGGCCCCATAAAGAATGAGGAAGGATATCTGGTTACAAAGGATAGGGAGATGGCAAAGGTATTGAATTTATTCTTCTCCTTAGTCTTCATGAGTGATTCGGGGGGCTTCAGTAACCAAAATTGCAGTGTTTATCCTCATGACACAACACAGGAAGCACCTACATGGTTAACAGAGGACGAAATTAAAATTAGACTTGAGAAACTTAACATTAATAAATCACCGGGACCAGATGGCTTGCATCCGAGGGTACTTAGGGAACTCAGTCAGGTGATTGCCAGACCGTTGTTCCTAATTTTTACAGACAGTCTATTGACTGGAATGGTACCAGCTGATTGGAGAAAAGCCAATGTAGCACCAATATTTAAAAAGGGCCCAAAAAACATCCCTGGGAATTACAGACCAGTTAGCATAACATCAATAGTATGTAAACTCTTGGAGGGGGTTATAAGGGACTTTATACAAGATTTTAGTAATAAGAATGATATCATTAGCAGTAATCAGCATGGATTCATGAAGAATCGTTCTTGCCAAACCAATCTATTAACCTTCTATGAGGAGGTGAGTTGCCATCTAGATAAAGGAAGGCCCGTAGACGTGGTGTATCTGGATTTTGCAAAAGCATTTGACACAGTTCCCCATAAACGTTTACTGTACAAAATAAGGAGCGTTGGCATGGACCATAGGGTGAGTACATGGTTTGAAAACTGGCTACAAGGGCGTGTTCAGAGGGTGGTGATAAATGGGGAGTACTCGGAATGGTCAGGGGTGGGTAGTGGGGTTCCCCAGGGTTCTGTGCTGGGACCAGTCCTATTTAATTTGTTCATAAACGATCTGGAGGATGGGATAAACAGTTCAATCTCTGTATTTGCAGACGATACTAAGCTAAGCAGGGCAATAACTTCTCCGCAGGATGTGGAAATCTTGCAAAAAGACCTGAACAAATTAATGGGGTGGGCGACTACATGGCAAATGAGGTTCAATGTAGAAAAATGTAAAATAATGCATTTGGGTGGCAAAAATATGAATGCAATCTATACACTGGGGGGAGAACCTCTGGGGGAATCTAGGATGGAAAAGGACCTGGGGGTCCTAGTAGATGATAGGCTCAGCAATGGCATGCAATGCCAGGCTGCTGCTAATAAAGCAAACAGAATATTGGCATTAAAAGGGGGATCAACTCCAGAGATAAAACAATAATTCTCCCGCTCTACAAGACTCTGGTCCGGCCGCACCTGGAGTATGCTGTCCAGTTCTGGGCACCAGTCCTCAGGAGGGATGTACTGGAAATAGAGCGAGTAGAAAGAAGGGCAACAAAGCTAATAAAGGGTCTGGAGGATCTTAGTTATGGGGAAAGGTTGCAAGCACTGAACTTACTCTCTCTGGAGAAGAGACGCTTGAGAGGGGATATAATTTCAATTTACAAATACTGTACTGGTGACCCCACAATAGGGATAAAACTTTTTCGCAGAAGAGAGTTTAATAAGACTCGTGGCCACTCATTACAATTAGAAGAAAAGAGGTTTAACCTTAAACTATGTAGAAGGTTCTTTACTGTAAGAGCGGCAAGGATGTGGAATTCCCTTCCACAGGCGGTGGTCTCAGCGGGGAGCATTGATAGCTTCAAGAAACTATTAGATAATCACCTGAATGACCGCAACATACAGGGATATGTAATGTAATACTGACACATAATCACACACATAGGTTGGACTTGATGGACTTGTGTCTTTTTTCAACCTCACCTACTATGTAACTATGTAAACCACCCCCCCTCCATTAGTACAGACCCCCAGATCAAACCACCCCTCCTCCATAAGTACAGACCCCCAGAACAAACCACCCCCTTCATTAGTACAGACCCCCCAGAACAAACCACCCCTCCTCCATTAGTACAGACCCCCAGAACAAACCACCCCCCTCTATTAGTACAGACCCCCTGACAAACCACCCCCTCCATTAGTACAGACCCCCCCAGGACAAACCACCCCCCTCCATTAGTACAGACCCTCAGGACAAACCACCCCCCTACATTAGTGTAAACCACCCCCCTCCATTAGTACAGACCTCCCAGAACAAACCACCCCCCCCTCTGTTAGTACAGACCCCCTCAGAACAAACCACCCCCCTCTATTAGTACAGACCCCTGACAAACCACCCCCTCCATTAGTACAGACCCCCCAGGACAAACCACCCCCTTTATTAGTACAGACCCCCCAGGACAAACCACCCCCCTACATTAGTATAGACCCCCCAGGACAAACCCCCCCCTACATTAGTATAGACACCCCAGGATGAAACCACCCCCCCTCCATTAGTACAGACCCCCCAGAACAAACCACCCCCCTCCATTAGTACAGACCCCTCCAGAACAAACCACCCCTCCTCCATTAGTACAGATCCCCAGAACAAACCACCCCTTCCATTAGTACAGACCCCCCAGAACAAACCACCCCCCTCTATTAATACAGACCCCCCAGAACAAACCACCCCCCTCCATTAGTAAAGATCACCCCTCCATTAGTACAGACCCCCCAGAACAAACCACCCCCCCCTCTATTAGTACAGACCCCCCGGACAATTTGGGGGGACAGAGGCTGCATTTGAGGGGACAGAGGCTGCATTTTATGTGACAGAGGCTGCATTTGATGTGACACAGGCTGCATGTAAGGAGGGACTCCGCTGGGGCACCTGATGTAAGGACGGACTGCTGGCGATGCCTGATGGCATCTGGTTGTAGGCGACGTGGCTAGTGACATGCTCAGGGCTCCCACTGATTCTGCATTATGGTGAGTTGAATGATTTAATTTTATATTACAATTTAATAATAGAAATAATGCGCTTCAATCATCCTGACACCATAACAACCATGGTGCCGGGATGATTGAAGTGCTAACACCAGGTGTTTGGAGTATCTCTATCTGCTGATTGTTAAAATTTCTAGAATATACATATTTCTATTGTTGTGTAGGATCTGTGCCTGCTGTCCCTCTCTCCCTATCCTTCTTATTCCTTCCCTCGCTAATCTCAGATGCTAACCACACCACTGTAGAGCCTCGCCCACTATTTTTCTGAAACCACGCCCATTTTCACCAAGTGGGAGGGGTCAAAAAGGAAGGACGGGGTCTGGCGCCCCCCCATCCTAAAACTTCACCATCCGCCACTGGTAAGAATATTTTGAAAGTCTTTGTAATATTCCCCTGAGAAGCCATCTGGGCCTGGGGATTTGTTGAGTGGCAATGATTATATAGTTTGATTGACTTCTGTGTCTGTCATAGGGGAATTCAGTGTGTGGAGGTGTTCTGTAGTAAGCTTAGGTAGTTGAAGTGTTTGCAGCAATGTTTCTATAACATCTGAGGTTGGTTGTGATATAGTGGAATCGTTTTTAGATTGTATAATGAGCCGTAGCAGTGGCTGAAGGCATCAGCTATGTCTTGCGAGTGTTGGTGTTTGGTTTGTGTCTTCGGGTGAATAATATATGGGATGTGAGTTTTGTATCTGTGTCCCCTTAATTGATTGGCAAGTAATTTTCCTGCTCTGTTGCCACTAGTGTAGTATGTCAGTTTTAACTTCCTGGAGGCTTTCTCAAAGTCCTCCAGCAGCATTAGTCTCAACTCTGTGCGGAGCAAAGTGAGTTGATCTGTCAGTTTTTGAGATGTTTGGGACATATTTTGTTTTTCTAGTATTTTGATTTGGTTTATGATTTTGGTAGTCTGCTGTTGCCTCAACCTCTTAGCTCTATCTGCTTATTGTATCAGAACCCCTCTGACAAATGCCTTGTGGGCGTTCCACAAAGTGAATGGATCCGAGACCGACTCTTGATTGATTGTAAAGAACTCTTTTAAACTGCTGTTTAATGTACACCTTGGTCAGGCCATGTTGGAAGAGCCTAGGGTTGGATCTCCAAATAAATGTGTTCTTGAGGACAGAAGGGTCCCCCACTTGTAGCTCCACTGGAGCATGGTCCGACCAAGTTATGTCACGTATCTTAGCAGCTTTGCATTTGAACAGCAGTTGTTTGTCAACCAAGAAGAGGTCTATTCTACTATAGGATTTGTGACTATGAGAAAAAAAGGAATAGTCTCGGTCATTAGCGTTGAGACATCTCCATACATCATACAGTAAGTATTTGCGAAGTAGTGGTAGTAGGGATGGTGGAGGTCTTTTTGGATTGGATGTAGAGTCAAGTTTGGAGTCAGGTACTATATTGAAGTCCCCACATATTACTAGTGCTCCTTGATGGATCTGATTTATTTACTTGATAATTTTGTGTAGGAATTGTCCAGCATTGGGGGCATATATGTTTGCCAGAGTGAAAGTTGCAGAGTTGATGTTGCACACCATGATTATATAGCGACCCTGTGGGTCTAATATGATCTTATGTAGATGGAATGCAATGGTGTCCTTAACTGCGATCAACACCCCTTTCGATTTTGTCTCCACACTTGCGCAGAAGACATGTGAGAATTTTGAGTGGGAATATTTTGGAGGTGATGAGAGTTGGAAATGAGTTTCTTGTGTACATAAAATGTCACAGTTCCTTTGTAGTGCTTATTTCCATAAAGACCTGCGTTTGGCCGGATGGTTGAATCCTTTGGAGTTAATAGTTAGAAATTCCACTATTCCACTATATACCAAGCTACCTTGGTCATTAGCTTCATCAACTGCTGAGAGGTCTTTATCGCTTCAAGCAATCATTGGTTGGTTCTATTTTAGGTAATAAATCTTCTTCAAATTCTGGTTTGGTACAAATGCAGATTGCATCTATGCTCTAGCTAATTGTCAATTAATTCTCCTGTTCAAGAACCATATAAAACTTTGTATTCCTCTGTGGACGTATCAAGACAAGGGAGCCTATATGCATGAGAGCTAGGGATGAGCTGAACACCCCCCGTTCGGTTCGCACCAGAAAATGCGAACAGGAAAAAAGTTTGTTCGAACACGCGAACACCGTTAAAGTCTATGGGACACGAACATGAATAATCAAAAGTGCTAATTTTAAAGGCTAATATGCAAGTTATTGTCATAAAAAGTGTTTGGGGACCTGGGTCCTGCCCCAGGGGACATGGATCAATGCAAAAAAAGTTTTAAAAACAGACATTTTTTCGGAAGCAGTGATTTTAATAATGCTTAAAGTCAAACAATAAAAGTGTATTATCCCTTTAAATTTCGTACCTGGGGGGTGTCTATAGTATGCCTGTAAAGGGGCGCATGTTTCCCGTGTTTAGAACAGTCTGACAGCAAAATGACATTTTGAAGGACAAACCCATTTAAAACTACCCGCGGCTATTGCATTGCCGACAATACACATAGAAGTTCATTAATAAAAATGGCATGGGAATTCCCCAAAGGGGAACCCCGAACCAAAATAAAAAAAAATGACGTGGGAGTCCCCCTAAATTCCATACCAGGCCCTTCAGGTCTGGTATGGATATTAAGGGGAACCCTGCTCCAAAAAAAAAAAAAACGACGTGGGGTCCCCCTAAATTCCATACCAGACCCTTATCCGAGCACACAACCTGGCAGGCCGCAGGAAAAGAGGGGGGACGAGAGTGCGCCCCCCCTCCTGAACTGTACCAGGCCACATGCCCTCAACATTGGGAAGGTGCTTTCGGGTAGCCCCCCAAAACACCTTGTCCCCATGTTGATGAGGACAAGGGCCTCATCCCCACAACCCTGGCCGGTGGTTGTGGGGGTCTGCGAGCAGGGGGCTTATCAGAATCTGGAAGCCCCCTTTAACAAGGGGACCCCCAGATCCCGGCCCCCCGTGTGAAATGGTAAGGGGGTTCTTACCCCTACCATTTCACTAAAAAACTGTCAAAAATGTTAAAAAATGACAAGAGAGTTTTTGACAATTCCTTTATTTAAATTTTTCTTCTTTCTTCTATCATCCTTCATCTTCTTGTTCTTCTAGTTCTTCTGGCTCTTCTGGTTCTTCCTCCGGCGTTCTCGTCCAGCATCTCCTCCGCGGCGTCTTCTATCTTCTTCTCCTCGGGCCGCTCCGCACCCATGGCATGGGGGGGAGGCTCCCGCTCTTCTCTTCTTCTTTTCTTCTCTTCTTCATTTTCTTCTCCGGGCCGCTCCGCACCCATGCTGGCATGGAGGGAGGCTCCCGCTGTGTGACGGCGCTCCTCATCTGACAGTTCTTAAATAACGGGGGGCGGGGTCACCGGGTGGCCCTGCCCCCCTCTGACGCACGGTGACTTGACGGGACTTCCCTGTGACGTCACGGGGAATGCCACAGGGAAGTCCCGTCATGTCCTGTGCATCAGAGGGTGGCGGGGTCACCGGGTGGCCGCGCCCCCCGTTATTTAAGAACTGTCAGACGAGGAGCGCCGTCACACAGCAGGAGCCTCCCTCCATGCCAGCATGGGTGCGGAGCGGCCAGAGATGAAAATGAAGAAGAGAAGAAGAGAAGAAAAAAAGAAGGGAAGAGCGGGAGCCTCCCCCCATGCCATGGATGCGGAGCGGCCCGAGGAGAAGAAGATAGAAAACGCCGCGGAGGAGATGCTGGACGAGAACGCCGGAGGAAGAACCAGAAGAGCCAGAAGAACCAGAAGAACCAGAAGATGAAGGAAGATAGAAGAAAAAAGAAGCATTTAAATAAAGGAATTGTCAAAATCTCTCTTGTCATTTTTAACATTTTTGACAGTTTTTTAGTGAAATGGTAGGGGTAAGTACCCCCTTACCATTTCACACAGGGGGGCTGGGATCTGGGGGTCCCCTTGTTAAAGGGGGCTTCCAGATTCCGATAAGCCCCCCGCCCGCAGACCCCCACAACCACCGGCCAGGGTTGTGGGGATGAGGCCCTTGTCCTCATCAACATGGGGACAAGGTGTTTTGGGGGCTACCCCAAAGCACCCTCCCAATGTTGAGGGCATGTGGCCTGGTACGGTTCAGGAGGGAGGGGGGGCGCACTCTCGTCCCCCCCTCTTTTCCTGCAGCCTGCCAGGTTGCATGCTCGGATAAGGGTCTGGTATGGATTTTTGGGGGGACCCTACGCCGTTTTTTTTTTTTTCAGCGCGGGGTTCCCCTTAAAATCCATACCAGTCTGGTATGGAATTTAGGGGGAACCCCACGTCATTTTTTTTTTTAAATTTTGGCCGGGGTTCCCCTTAATATCCATACCAGACCTGAGGGCCTGGTATGGAATTTAGGGGGACTCCCACGTCATTTTTTTTTTAAATTTTGATTCGGGGTTCCCCTTTGGGGAATTCCGATGCCGTTTTTATCAATGAACTTCTATGTGTATTGTCGGCAATGCAATAGCCGCGGGTAGTTTTAAATGGGTTTTTTCCTTCAAAATGTCATTTTGCTGTCAGACTGTTCTAAACACAGGAAACATGCGCCCCTTTACAGGCATACTATAGACACCCCCCAGGTACGAAATTTAAAGGGATATTACACTTTTATTGTTTGACTTTAAGCATTATTAAAATCACTGCTCCTGAAAAAACGGCCGTTTTTAAAACTTTTTTTTGCATTGATCCATGTCCCCTGGGGCAGGACCCAGGTCCCCAAACACTTTTTATGACAATAACTTGCATATTATGTATATGTGTATAGAACAGCGCTCGCAAAAAGTATTTCAATATTTAAATATATAATAGTGTTGCAGCTGCTGGATACAAGTGCTATGACTTAGAGTGATAATACAAATAAAACCTGCGCTGGCAACCTCTACAAAAAAAATTATTTTAAAAATATAAGATTATTGGTTAACAGAGGTGAAGTTACTCATAAAAATGCGACTATAAAAAAAGGGGGTTGATGTCGCTATTCATATACAATAAATCAATTAAAAAAAGGGGGTTGATGTCGCTATACATATGCAATAAATCAATTGTGACATATTAATCATACCATTAACATAAATCCTCTAGAAATGCATATATGTGATCATGTGCAAAATATTAGTATTAGTACCACCACTATATAAATATCAGAATTAGTCCTTCAACAAAAATGACAGCAGACTTCAATCCTCCAAACCACAAAGTCGATACCAATCAGACATAATCCTAAGTGGAAAATAGGGATGAAGTGAGGCTTGTACTGCTGACACTGTATTGGGACCTTGGGAGCCGCAAACCTCGCGTTCCACCATAAGGTAAAAGAAAAATAGATATAGTGTAATCCTGTGAGACATACGATCAATCGCACATAGCAGCGCTACTCACGGAACAGATAAGCAGAGCAGGCATTCAGATTGTGTCAGTGTTCGCCGCTGATCGGCGTGCGTTCCACTGACTGCAGGAAGTGATGTCACTGGTTCTCAGACGTAAGCCGGATGTTGCGTCGACGCGTTTCACCCCTCCCCCAGGGCGTCATCAAAGACTTCAAGTCTCATGCGCGATTGATCGTATGTCTCACAGGAATACACTATATCTATTTTTCTTTTACCTTATGGTGGAACGCGAGGTTTGCGGCTCCCAAGGTCCCAATACAGTGTCAGCAGTACAAGCCTCACTTCATCCCTATTTTCCATTTAGGATTATGTCTGATTGGTATCGACTTTGTGGTTTGGAGGATTGAAGTCTGCTGTCATTTTTGTTGAAGGACTAATTCTGATATTTATATAGTGGTGGTACTAATACTAATATTTTGCACATGATCACATATATGCATTTCTAGAGGATTTATGTTAATGGTATGAATAATATGTCACAATTGATTTATTGCATATGTATAGCGACATCAACCCCCTTTTTTTAATTGATTTATTGTATACGAATAGCGACATCAACCCCCTTTTTTTATAGTCGCATTTTTATGAGTAACTTCACCTCTGTTAACCAATAATCTTATATTTTTAACATAATTTTTTTTTGTAGAGGTTGCCAGCGCAGGTTTTATTTGTATAATAACTTGCATATTAGCCTTTAAAATTAGCACTTTTGATATCTCCCATAGACTTTTAAAGGGTGTTCCGCGGCATTCGAATTTGCCGTGAACACCCCAAATTGTTCACTGTTCGGCGAACTTGCGAACAGCCAATGTTCGAGTCGAACATGAGTTTGACTCGAACTCGAAGCTGATCCCTAATGAGAGCCTATTTTGAAAAAATCTGTAGCAGTTTTTCAGTTTGTTCAAGTTTTGCTGGTGCACAACAGCCTGGAAAATGTTTTTAATCTCAGCAACTCTCATCAGGGCCGATCCTAGGGTCACAGATTCCTGGGTGCAGAAATATTTCTGGTGCCCCCACGTGGGCGTGGTCATCTTTACCAACTCCTCCCCTTTACAAATGTTTCTATGGCAATGACTCAAGCACAGAGATGCTCCCCTAAGAAGTCTTCGTTACCCTAGGATCTTCCCATGATCTCTTAACAATAAAGCAAATACAGGAAGAGTGTACACTAATGAGACCTGGAGGGGAGTCTCTCTGATGCACACAGAGAGGGCTTCTGTTAGAGAGTCTGTTAGAAAGAGCCCCCAGGCATAGTACAGGAGATGGTCAGAGACTGGAGACATGATACAAGAGACGGTCAGAGACTGGAGACATGATACAAGAGACGGTCAGAGACTGGAGACATGTTACAAGAGATGGTCAGAGACTGCAGACATGGTACAGGAGATGGTCAGAGACTGGAGATATAATAAAGGAGATGGTCAGAGACTGCAAACATACTACAGAAGATGATCAGAGACTGCAGACATAATACAGGAGATGATCAGAGACTGCAGTTCTTATGAACGTTAGTAGATAATGGCCGATCAGCCCTCTCACCTGACCCAGCGATACAGCAACAACAGTTCCTCTGATCAGGAGTCTGCTCACTCTGAATTGCCCGTGCCGACTCCATTGGGTAGAGCCCAGATCTGTATTCTGGCAATGACTCCATTCCATTCTCCGCCAGGGATGGCGCTAGGCTGTGTGGTGTTCCCTTAGCACTGCCCTCTCCCTCTGGATTCCTGGGTGGACTTCCCTGAAAGCTTTCCCAGGCTCCTGGCTCTCTCTCCCATTCAGCTGAGCATGCTGTGTGGGCTGCAGTTTCCGTGTTACAGTGGGGCTGCCAGTCCTCGGGACTACATGTCCCACAATCCTCTTCTTTTTTTCTTTCCTGGCTGATATGAAGGCGGGGGAAGAAACATAGTGCACCGCTCACTAGTACAGACCTCCCATCAGTATAGGCCACCCTCAGGACAAACCACCCCCCTCCATTAGTACAGAACCACCCCTCCTCCAATAGTACAGACCCCCAAGAACAAGCCACCCCCCCTCAATTAGAACAGACCCCCCAGAACAAACCACCCCCCTCCATTAGTACAGACCCCCAGAACAAACCACCCCCCCTCCATTAGTACAGACCCCCAAGAACAAACCACCCCCCTCCATTAGTACAGACCCCCCAGAACAAACCACCCCTCCTCCATTAGTACAGACCCCAAGAACAAACCACCCCCCTCTATTAGTACAGACCCCCCAGAACAAATCACCCCTCCTCCATTAGTACAGACCCCCCCAGAACAAACCACCCCCTTCCATTAGTACAGACCAACCAGAACAAACCACCCCCCTCCATTAATACAGACTCCCCAGAACTAAACTATGTGGCATGTTCACTAATGCCAGGAGCATGGCGGACAAGATGGGTGAACTAGAGATACTGTTGTACAAGGAGGATTTGGATTTTGTGGGAATTTCAGAGACCTGGTTCAACAGCTCTCATGATTGGCTGGCAAACATTCAAGGGTATACCCTATACCACAAGGATAGAGAGGGTAAAAAAGGGGGAGGGGTATGCCTATATATCAAGAATAATGTACAAGTGAATGTGAGAGATGACATCACTGAGGGAGCTAGGGAGGAGGTGGAATCTTTATGGGTAGAGCTCCAAAGGGATGTAGCTAAGGGGAAAATAATACTGGCAGTATGCTATAGGCCCCCTAACCTGAGGGAGGAAGTGTAGACAGATCTCCTATCACAAATTGGATTAGCAGCAAGGATGGGAAGTGTTATCATAATGGGGGATTTTAATTATCCAGACATAGACTGGGCGGAGGGAACCGCGCATTCATTTAAGGCTCGCCAGTTCCTTAATGTCTTGCAGGACAATTTTATGGGTCAGATGGTAGACGCACCAGCTAGAAATAAAACATTACTGGATCTACTGATTACCAACAATACAGAACTGATCACAGATGTGGAAATACGGGGCAATTTAGGTAACAGCGATCACAGGTCAATTAGTTTCAGTATAAATCACACAAATAGGAAACATGAAGGGAACACAAAGACACTGAATTTCAAAAGAGCCAACTTCCCTAAACTACAAACCTTGCTAAAAGGCATAAATTGGGATAAAATATTAGGAACAAAGAATACGGAGGAGAGATGGGTTTGCTTTAAGAGCATATTAAATAAGGGCATTAGCCAATGTATCCCATTGGGTAATAAATTTAAAAGAGCGAACAAAAATCCTGGATGTCTTAACTCCAATGTAAAAATGCATATAAAAGCAAAGGAGAAGACCTTCAAAAAATACAAGGTTGAGGGATCATCCTCAGCATTCAGACTTTATAAAGAATGCAATAAGAAATGTAAGGGTGCAATTAGGACGGCTAAGATAGAACATGAAAGACACATAGCGGAGGAGAGCAAAAAAAATCCCAAGAAATTCTTTAAGTACCGTATTTATCGGCGTATAACACGCACCGGCGTATAACATGCACCCCAATTTAGGAGGGAATTTTAAGGAAAAAAAAACTTTTAGGAGGGAAGTTGAAGGGAAAAAAACTTACATTTAAATGCCCATCATTGCAGCCTTCTCAGTGCAGCCTTGCCCCAGTGCAGCCTTGCCCCAGTGCAGCCATGTCAGTGCAGCCTTGTCAGTGCAGCCTTGTCAGTGCAGCCTTCTCCAGTGCAGCCTTCCCCAGTGCAGCCTTCCCCAGTGCAGCCTTGCCCCAGTGCAGCCTTCCCCAGTGCAGCCTTGTCAGTGCAGCCTTGCCCCAGTGCAACCTTCCCCAGTGCAGCCTTGCCCCAGTGCAGCCTTCGATCCCCTGTCCCTGCTTGCTGGGCTTCAAAATCGCTGACTGCGATTTGAAAATGGCGCCGTCGGCGCCGAAATACACAGAGCCGGTCCTCGGCTCTTTCCGGCGGCTCTCGTTCACTTTCGGCTCCACTCGTAGTCCCGAGCGGAGCTATCCGAGTAGGTTCGGATAGCTCCGCTCGGGACTACGAGTGAAACCGCGGTCGGCGATTTTGATATTTTGACAGCTCGGGATCGCAGGGGATCGGCGTATAACACGCACCTGCGACTTTCCCCTGATTTTAAGGGGAAAAGAGTGCGTGTTATACGCCGATAAATACGGTATGTAAACAGTAAAAAAGGGAGGACAGACCATATTGGCCCCATAAAGAATGAGGAAGGACATCTGGTTACAAAGGATGGGGAGATGGCAAAGGTATTGAATTTATTCTTCTCCTCAGTCTTCACGAGTGAATCGGGGGGCTTCAGTAACCAAAACTGCAGTGTTTATCCTCATGACACAACACAGGAAGCACCTACATGATTAACAGAGGACGGAATTAAAATTAGACTTGAGAAACTTAACATTAATAAATCACCGGGACCAGATGGCTTGCATCCGAGGGTACTTAGGGAACTCAGTCAGGTGATTGCCAGACCGTTGTTCCTAATTTTTACAGACAGTCTATTGACTGGAATGGTACCAGCTGATTGGAGAAAAGCCAATGTAGCACCAATATTTAAAAAGGGCCCAAAAAACATCCCTGGGAATTACAGACCAGTTAGCATAACATCAATAGTATGTAAACTCTTGGAGGGGATGATAAGGGACTTTATACACGATTTTAGTAATAAGAATGATATCATTAGCAGTAATCAGCATGGATTCATGCAGAATCGTTCTTGCCAAACCAATCTATTAACCTTCTATGAGGAGGTGAGTTGCCATCTAGATAAAGGAAGGCCCGTAGACGTGGTGTATTTGGAAAGCATTTGACACAGTTCCCCATAAACGTTTACTGTACAAAATAAGGTGCGTTGGCATGGACCATAGGGTGAGTACATGGTTTGAAAACTGGCTACAAGGGCGTGTTCAGAGGGTGGTGATAAATGGGGAGTACTCGGAATGGTCAGGGGTGGGTAGTGGGGTTCCCCAGGGTTCTGTGCTGGGACCAGTCCTATTTAATTTGTTCATAAACGATCTGGAGGATGGGATAAACAGTTCAATCTCTGTATTTGCAGACGATACTAAGCTAAGCAGGGCAATAACTTCTCCGCAGGATGTGGAAATCTTGCAAAAAGACCTGAACAAATTAATGGGGTGGGCGACTACATGGCAAATGAGGTTCAATGTAGAAAAATGTAAAATAATGCATTTGGGTGGCAAAAATATGAATGCAATCTATACACTGGGGGGAGAACCTCTGGGGGAATCTAGGATGGAAAAGGACCTGGGGGTCCTAGTAGATGATAGGCTCAGCAATGGCATGCAATGCCAGGCTGCTGCTAATAAAGCAAACAGAATATTGGCATTAAAAGGGGGATCAACTCCAGAGATAAAACGATAATTCTCCCTCTCTACAAGACTCTGGTCCAGCCGCACCTGGAGTATGCTGTCCAGTTCTGGGCACCAGTCCTCAGGAGGGATGTACTGGAAATAGAGCGAGTAGAAAGAAGGGCAACAAAGCTAATAAAGGGTCTGGAGGATCTTAGTTATGAGGAAAGGTTGCAAGCACTGAACTTATTCTCTCTGGAGAAGAGACGCTTGAGAGGGGATATAATTTCAATTTACAAATACTGTACTGGTGACCCCACAATAGGGATAAAACTTTTTCGCAGAAGAGAGTTTAATAAGACTCGTGGCCACTCATTACAATTAGAAGAAAAGAGGTTTAACCTTAAACTACGTAGAAGGTTCTTTACTGTAAGAGCGGCAAGGATGTAGAATTCCCTTCCACAGGCGGTGGTCTCAGTGGGGAGCATTGATAGCTTCAAGAAACTATTAGATAATCACCTGAATGACCGCAACATACAGGGATATGTAATGTAATACTGACACATAATCACACACATAGGTTGGACTTGATGGACTTGTGTCTTTTTTCAACCTCACCTACTATGTAACTATGTAAACCACCCCCCCTCCATTAGTACAGACCCCCAGATCAAACCACCCCTCCTCCATAAGTACAAACCCCCAGAACAAACCACCCCCTCCATTAGTACAGACCCCCCAGAACAAACCACCCCTCCTCCATTAGTACAGACCCCCAGAACAAACCACCCCCCTCTATTAGTACAGACCCCCTGACAAACCACCCCCTCCATTAGTACAGACCCCCCCAGGACAAACCACCCCCCTCCATTAGTACAGACCCCCAGGACAAACCACCCCCCTACATTAGTATAAACCACCCCCCTCCATTAGTACAGACCTCCCAGAACAAACCACTCCCCCCTCTGTTAGTACAGACCCCCTCAGAACAACCCACCCCCCTCTATTAGTACAGACCCCTGACAAACCACCCCCTCCATTAGTACAGACCCCCCCAGGACAAACCACCCCCTTTATTAGTACAGACCCCCCAGGACAAACCATCCCCCTACATTAGTATAGACCCCCCAAGACAAACCCCCCCTACATTAGTATAGACACCCCAGGATGAAACCACCCCCCCTCCATTAGTACAGACCCCCCAGAACAAACCACCCCCTCCATTAGTACAGACCCCTCCAGAACAAACCACCCCTCCTCCATTAGTACAGACCCCCAGAACAAACCACCCCTTCCATTAGTACAGACCCCCCAGAACAAACCACCCCCCTCCATTAATACAGACCCCCCAGAACAAACCACCCCCCTCCATTAGTAAAGATCACTCCTCCATTAGTACAGACCCCCCAGAACAAACCACCCCCCCTCTATTAGTACAGACCCCCCGGACAATTTGGGGGGACAGAGGCTGCATTTGAGGGGACAGAGGCTGCATTTTATGTGACAGAGGCTGCATTTGATGTGACACAGGCTGCATGTAAGGAGGGACTCCGCTGGGGCACCTGATGTAAGGACGGACTGCTGGCGATGCCTGATGGCATCTGGTTGTAGGCGACGTGGCTAGTGACATGCTCAGGGCTCCCACTGATTCTGCATTATGGTGAGTTGAATGATTTAATTTTATATTACAATTTAATAATAGAAATAATGCGCTTCAATCATCCTGACACCATAACAACCATGGTGCCGGGATGATTGAAGTGCTAACACCAGGTGTTTGGAGTATCTTTATCTGCTGATTGTTAACATTTCTAGAATATACATATTTCTATTATTGTGTAGGATCTGTGCCTGCTGTCCCTCTCTCCCTATCCTTCTTATTCCTTCCCTTGCTAATCTCAGATGCTAACCACACCACTGTAGAGCCTCGCCCACTATTTTTCTGAAACCACGCCCATTTTCACCAAGTGGGAGGGGTCAAAAAGGAAGGACGGGGTCTGGCGCCCCCCCATCCTAAAACTTCACCAGCCGCCACTGGTAAGAATATTTTGAAAGTCTTTGTAATATTCCCCTGAGAAGCCATCTGGGCTTGGGGATTTGTTGAGTGGCAATGATTATATAGTTTGATTGACTTCTGTGTCTGTCATAGGGGAATTCAGTGTGTGGAGGTGTTCTGTAGTAAGCTTAGGTAGTTGAAGTGTTTGCAGCAATGTTTCTATAACATCTGAGGTTGGTTGTGATATAGTGGAATCGTTTTTAGATTGTATAATGAGCCGTAGCAGTGGCTGAAGGCATCAGCTATGTCTTGCGGGTGTTGGTGTTTGGTTTGTGTCTTCGGGTGAATAATATATGGGATGTGAGTTTTGTATCTGTGTCCCCTTAATTGATTGGCAAGTAATTTTCCTGCTCTGTTGCCACTAATGTAGTATGTCAGTTTTAACTTCCTGGAGGCTTTCTCAAAGTCCTCCAGCAGCATTAGTCTCAACTCTGTGCGGAGCAAAGTGAGTTGATCTGTCAGTTTTTGAGATGTTTGGGACATATTTTGTTTTTCTAGTATTTTGATTTGGTTTATGATTTTGGTAGTCTGCTGTTGCCTCAACCTCTTAGCTCTATCTGCTTGTTGTATCAGAACCCCTCTGACAAATGCCTTGTGGGCGTTCCACAAAGTTAATGGATCCGAGACCGACTCTTGATTGATTGTAAAGAACTCTTTTAAACTGCTGTTTAATGTACACCTTGGCCAGGCCATGTTGGAAGAGCCTAGGGTTGGATCTCCAAATAAATGTGTTCTTGAGGACAGAAGGGTCCACCACTTGTAGCTCCACTGGAGCATGGTCCGACCAAGTTATGTCACGTATCTTAGCAGCTTTGCATTTGAACAGCAGTTGTTTGTCAACCAAGAAGAGGTCTATTCTACTATAGGATTTGTGACTATGAGAAAAAAAGGAATAGTCTCGGTCATTAGCGTTGAGACATCTCCATACATCATACAGTAAGTATTTGCGAAGTAGTGGTAGTAGGGATGGTGGAGGTCTTTTTGGATTGGATGTAGAGTCAAGTTTGGAGTCAGGTACTATATTGAAGTCCCCACATATCACTAGTGCTCCTTGATGGATCTGATTTATTTTCTTGATAATTTTGTGTAGGAATTGTCCAGCATTGGGGGCATATATGTTTGCCAGAGTGAAAGTTGCAGAGTTGATGTTGCACACCATGATTATATAGCGACCCTGTGGGTCTAATATGATCTTATGTAGATGGAATGCAATGGTGTCCTTGACTGCGATCAACACCCTTTTCGATTTTGTCTCCACACTTGCGCAGAAGATATGTGAGAATTTTGAGTGGGAATATTTTGGAGGTGATGAGAGTTGGAAATGAGTTTCTTGTGTACATAAAATGTCACAGTTCCTTTGTAGTGCTTATTTCCATAAAGACCTGCGTTTGGCCGGATGGTTGAATCCTTTGGAGTTAATAGTTAGAAATTCCACTATTCCACTATATACCAAGCTACCTTGGTCATTAGCTTCATCAACTGCTGAGAGGTCTTTATCGCTTCAAGCAATCATTGGTTGGTTCTATTTTAGGTAATAAATCTTCTTCAAATTCTGGTTTGGTACAAATGCAGATTGCATCTATGCTCTAGCTAATTGTCAATTAATTCTCCTGTTCAAGGACCACATAAAACTTTGTATTCCTCTGTGGACATATCAAGACAAGGGAGCCTATATGCATGAGAGCCTATTTTGAAAAAATCTGTAGCAGTTTTTCAGTTTGTTCAAGTTTTGCTGGTGCACAACAGCCTGGAATTTTTTTTTAATCTCAGCAACTCTCATCAGGGCCAATCCTAGGGTCACAGAAGCCTGCGTGCAGAAATATTTCTGGTGCCCCCATGTGGGCGTGGTCATTTTACCAACTCCTCCCCTTTACAAATGTTTCTATGGCAATGATTTAAGCACAGAGATGCTCCCCTAAGAAGTCTTCGTTACCCTAGGATCTTCCCATGATCTCTTAACAATAAAGCAAATACAGGAAGAGTGTACACTAATGAGACCTGGAGGGGATTCTCTCTGATGCACACAGAGAGGGCTTCTGTTAGAGAGTCTGTTAGAAAGAGCCCCCAGGCATAGTACAGGAGATGGTCAGAGACTGGAGACATGATACAAGAGATGGTAAGAGACTGCAGACATAGTACAGGAGATGGTCAGAGACTGGAGATATAATAGAGGAGATGGTCAGAGACTGCAAACATACTATAGAAGATGATCAGAGACTGCAGACATAATACAGGAGATGATCAGAGACTGCAGTTCTTATGAACGTTAGTAGATAATGGCCGATCAGCCCTCTCACCTGACCCAGCGATACAGCAACGGTTCCTCTGATCAGGAGTCTGCTCACTCTGAATTGCCCGTGGCGATTCCATTGGGTAGAGCCCAGATCTGTATTCTGGCAATGACTCCATTCCATTCTCTGCCAGGGATGGCGGTAGGCTGTGTGGCTTTCCCTCTAGTGGCGCAGGGCATCGGGGTTCTCTCTCTGATGGTGTTCCCTTAGCACTGTCCTCTCCCTCTGGAGTCCTGGGTGAACTTCCCTGAAAGCTTTCCCAGGCTCCTGGCTCTCTCTCCCATTCAGCTGAGCATGCTGTGTGGGCTGCAGTTTCCGTGTTACAGTGGGGCTGCCAGTCCTCGGGACTACATGTCCCACAATCCTCTTCTTTTTTTTCTTCCCTGGCTGATATGAAGGCGGGGGAAGAAACATAGTGCGCCACTCACTAGTACAGACCTCCCATCAGTATAGGCCGCCCTCAGGACAATCCAACCCCCTCCATTAGTACAGAACCACCCCTCCTCCATTAGTACAGATCCCCAGAACAAGCCACCCCCCTCAATTAGTACAGACCCCCCAGAACAAACCACCCCCCCTCCATTAGTACAGAACCCCCAGAACAAACCACCCCCTCCATTAGTACAGACCCCCCAGAACAAACCACCCCCCTCCATTAGTACAGACCCCCAGAACAATCCACCCCCCTCCATTAGTACAGACCCCCCAGAACAAACCCCCCCTTCTCCATTAGTACAGACCCCAAGAACAAACCACCCCCTCCATTAGTACAGACCCCCCAGAACAAACCACCCCTCCTCCATTAGTACAGATCCCCCAGAACAAACCACCCCCCTCCATTAGTACAGACCCCCCAGAACAGACCACCCCCCCTCCATTAGTACAGACCCACCAGAACAAACCACCCCCCCTCCATTAGTACAGACCCCCAGAACAAACCACCCCCCCTCCATTAGTACAGACCCCCAGAACAAACCACCCATCCTCCATTAGTACAGACCCCCAGAACAAACCACCCCCCTCCATTAGTACAGACCCCCCAGAACAAACCACCCCTCCTCCATTAGTACAGACCCCCCAGAACAAACCACCCCCTTCCATTGGTACAGACCCCCCCCAGAACAAACCACCCCCCTCCATTAAAACAGAACCCCCAGAACAAACCACCCCCCTCCATTAGTAAAGTCCACCCCTCCATTAGTACAGACCCCCCAGAACAAACCACCCCCCTCTATTAGTACAGACCCCCCGACAAACCACCCCCCTCTATTAGTACAGACCCCCCCAGAACAAACCAGAGACTGCAGACATGGTACAGGAGATGGTCAGAGACTGGAGATATAATAGAGGAGATGGTCAGAGACTGCAAACATACTACAAAAGATGATCAGAAACTGCAGACATAATACAGGAGATGATCAGAGACTGCAGTTCTTATGAACGTTAGTAGATAATGGCCGATCAGCCCTCTCACCTGACCCAGCAATACAGCAACAATGGTTCCTCTGATCAGGAGTCTGCTCACTCTGAATTGCCTGTGGCGACTCCATTGGGTAGAGCCCAGATCTGTATTCTGGCAATGACTCCATTCCATTCTCTGCCAGGGATGGCGCTAGGCTGTGTGGCTTTCCCTCTGGTGGCGCAGGGCATCGGGGTTCTCTCTCTGATGGTGTTCCCTTAGCACTGCCCTCTCCCTCTGGAGTCCTGGGTGGACTTCCCTGAAAGCTTTCCCAGGCTCCTGGCTCTCTCTCCTATTCAGCTGAGCATGCTGTGTGGGCTGTAGTTTCCGTGTTACAGTGGGGCTGCCAGTCCTCGGGACTACATGTCCCACAATCCTCTTCTTTTTTTTCTTCCCTGGCTGATATGAAGGCGGGGGAAGAAACATAGTGCGCCACTCACTAGTACAGACCTCCCATCAGTATAGGCCGCCCTCAGGACAAACCACCCCCCTCCATTAGTACAGAACCACCCCTCCTCCATTAGTACAGACCCCCCAGAACAAACCACCCCCCCTCCATTAGTACAGACCCTCCAGAACAAACCACCCCCTCCATTAGTACAGACCCCCCGGAACAAACCACCCCCCTCCATTAGTACAGACCCCCTAGAACAAACCACCCCCCTCCATTAGTACAGACCCCCAGAACAAACCACCCCTCCTCCATTAGTACAGACCCCAAGAACAAACCACCCCCTCCATTAGTACAGACCCCCCAGAACAAACCACCCTTCCTCCATTAGTACAGACCCCCCCAGAACAAACCACCCCCTTCCATTAGTACAGACCCCCCCAGAACAAACCACCCCCCTCCATTAATACAGACCCCAGAACAAACCACCCCTCCTCCATTAGTACAGACCCCAAGAACAAACCACCCCCTCCATTAGTACAGACCCCCCAGAACAAACCACCCCTCCTCCATTAGTACAGACCCCCCCAGAACAAACCACCCCATTCCATTAGTAAAGACCCCCCCAGAACAAACCACCCCCCTCCATTAATACGGACCCCCCAGAACAAACCACCCCCCTCCATTAGTAAAGACCACCCCTCCATTAGTACAGACCCCCAGATCAAACCACCCCCTCTATTAGTACAGACCCCCCGGGCAAACCACCCCCCTCTATTAGTACAGACCCCCCAGAACAAACAACCCCCCTCTATTAGTACAGACCCCCCGACAAACCACCCCCTCCATTAGTACAGACCCCCCCAGGACAAACCACCCCCCTCCATTAGTACATACCCCCCAGAACAAACCACCCCCCTCCATTAGTACAGACCCCCCAGAACAAACCACCCCCCTTCATTAGTACAGACCCCCAGAACAAACCACCCCCCCTCCATTAGTACAGACCCCCCCAGGACAAACCACCCCCCTCCATTAGTACAGACCCCCCAGAACAAACCACCCCCCCATTAGTACAGACCCCCCAGAACAAACCACCCCTCCTCCATTAGTACAGACCCCCCCAGAACAAACCACCCCCTTCCATTGGTACAGACCCCCCAGAACAAACCACCCCCCTCCATTAGTAAAGACCACCCCTCCATTAGTACAGACCCCCCAGAACAAACCACCCCCCTCTATTAGTACAGACCCCCGGACAAACCACCCCCCTCTATTAGTACAGACCCCCAGAACAAACCACCCCCCTCTATTAGTACAGACCCCCCAACAAACCACCCCCTCCATTAGCACATACCCCCCAGAACAAACCAATCCCCTCCATTAGTACAGACCCCCCAGAACAAACCACCCCCCTCCATTAGTACAGACCCCCAGAACAAACCACCCCAATCCATTAGTACAGACCCCCAGAACAAACCACCCCTCCTCCAAAGGTACAGACCCCCAGAACAAACCACCACCCTCCATTAGTGCAGACCCCCCAGAACAAACCACCCCTCCTCCATTAGTACAGACCCCCCAGAACAAACCACCCCCCTCTATTAGTACAGACCCCCCAACAAACCACCCCCTCCATTAGTACAGACCCCCCCAGGACAAACCACCCCCCTCCATTAGTACAGACCCCCCCAGGACAAACCACCCCCCTACATTAATATAAACCACCTCCCTCCATTAGTACAGACCCCCAGAACAAACCACCCCCTCTACTAGTACAGACCCCCAACAAACCACCCCCTCCATTAGTACAGACCCCCCCAGGACAAAACACCCCCTCCATTAGTACAGACCCCCCCAGGACAAAACACCCCCTCCATTATTACAGACCCCCCAGGACAAACCACCCCCCCTACATTAGTATAGGCCCCCAGGACCAAACCACCCCCCCTCCATTAGTACAGCCCCCCCAGAACAAACCACCCCCTCCATTAGTACAGACCCCTCCAGAACAAACCACCCCCCTCCATTAATACAGACCCCCCAGAACAAATCACCCCCCTCCATTAGTAAAGACCACCCCTCCATTAGTACAGACCCCCCAGAACAAACCACCCCCCTCTATTAGTACAGACCCCCGGACAATCCACCCCCCTCTAATAGTACAGACACCCGGACAAACCACCCCCCTCTATTAGTACAGACCCCCCCAGAACAAACCACCCCCCTCTATTAGTACAGACCCCCCAACAAACCACCCCCTCCATTAGCACAGACCCCCAGAACAAACCACCCCCCTCCATTAGTACAGACCCCCTAGAACAAACCACCCCCCCATTAGTACAGACCCCCCAGAACAAACCACCCCCTCCATTAGTACAGGCCCCCAGAACAAACCACCCCCCCTCCATTAGTACAGACCCCCCAGAACAAACCACCCCTCCTCCAAAGGTACAGACCCCCAGAACAAACCACCCCCCTCCATTAGTGCAGACCCCCCAGAACAAACCACCCCTCCTCCATTAGTACAGACCCCCCAGAACAAACCACCCCCCTCTATTAGTACAGACCCCCCGACAAACCACCCCCTCCATTAGTACAGACCCCCCCAGGACAAACCACCCCCCTCAAATAGTACAGACTCCCCCAGGACAAACCACCCCCCTACATTAGTATAAACCAACCCCCTCCATTAGTACAGACTCCCCCAGAACAAACCACCCCCTCTATTAGTACAGACCCCCCAACAAACCACCCCCTCCATTAGCACAGACCCCCCAGAACAAACAACCCCCCTCCATTAGTACAGACCCCCCAGAACAAACCACCCTCCCTCCATTAGTACAGACCCCCCAGAACAAACCACCCCCCTCCATTAGTACAGACCCCCCAGAACAAACCACCCCTCCTCCAAAGGTACAGACCCCCAGAACAAACCACCACCCTCCATTAGTGCAGACCCCCAGAACAAACCACCCCTCCTCCATTAGTACAGACCTCCCAGAACAAACCACCCCCCTCTATTAGTACAGACCCCCCAACAAACCACCCCCTCCATTAGTAAAGACCCCCCAGGACAAACCACCCCCCTCCATTAGTACAGACCCCCCAGGACAAACCACCCCCCTACATTAGTATAAACCACCCCCTCCATTAGTACAGACCCCCCAGAACAAACCACCCCCTCTGTTAGTACAGACCCCCCAGAACAAACCACCCCCCTCTATTAGTACAGACCCCCAACAAACCACCCCCTCCATTAGTACAGACCCCCCCAGGACAAAACACCCCCTCCATTATTACAGACCCCCTAGAACAAACCACCCCCCCATTAGTACAGACCCCCAGAACAAACCACCTCCTCCATTAGTACAGACCCCCCAGAACAAACCAACCCCCCCATTAGTACAGACCCCCCAGAACAAACCACCCCCTCAATTAGTACAGACCCCCCAGAACAAACCACCCCTCCTCCAAAGGTACAGACCCCCAGAACAAACCACCCCCTCCATTAGTGCAGACCCCCCAGAACAAACCACCCCTCCTCCATTAGTACAGACCCCCCAGAACAAACCACCCCCCTCTATTAGTACAGACCCCCCGACAAACCACCCCCTCCATTAGTACAGACCCCCCCAGGACAAACCACCCCCCTCAATTAGTACAGACCCCCCCAGGACAAACCACCCCCCTACATTAGTATAAACCAACCCCCTCCATTAGTACAGACCCCCCAGAACAAACCACCCCTCTATTAGTACAGACCCCCCAACAAACCACCCCCTCCATTAGCACAGACCCCCCAGAACAAACAACCCCCCTCCATTAGTACAGACCCCCCAGAACAAACCACCCCCCCTCCATTAGTACAGACCCCCAGAACAAACTACCCCCCTCCATTAGTACAGACCGCCCAGAACAAACCACCCCTCCTCCAAAGGCACAGACCCCCAGAACAAACTACCACCCTCCATTAGTGCAGACCCCCAGAACAAACCACCCCTCCTCCATTAGTACAGACCCCCCAGAATAAGCTACCCCCCTCTATTAGTACAGACCCCCCAACAAACCACCCCCTCCATTAGTACAGACCCCCCCAGGACAAACCACCCCCCTCCATTAGTACAGACCCCCAGGACAAACCACCCCCCTACATTAGTATAAACCACCCCCCTCCATTAGTACAGACCCCCCAGAACAAACCACCCCCTCTGTTAGTACAGACCCCCCCAGAACAAACCACCCCCCTCTATTAGTACAGACCCCCAACAAAATACCCCCTCCATTAGTACAGACCCCCAGGACAAAACACCCCCTCCATTATTACAAACCACCCCCCTACATTTTTATAGACCCCCCAGGACAAACCACCCCCCCTACATTAGTATAGACCCCCAGGATGAAACCACCCCCCTCCATTAGTACAGACCCCCCAGAACAAACCACCCCCCTCCATTAATACAGACCCCTCCAGAACAAACCACCCCCCTCCATTAATACAGACCCCCAGAACAAACCACCCCCCTCCATTAGTAAAGGCCACCCCTCCATTAGTACAGACCCCCAGAACAAACCACCCCCCCATTAGTACAGACCCGCAGAACAAACCACCCCCTCCATTAGTACAGACCCCCCAGAACAAACCAACCCCCCTCCATTAGTGCAGACTCCGCAGAACAAACCAACCCCCCTCCATTAGTACAGACCCCCCAGAACAAACCACCCCTCCTCCAAAGGTACAGACCCCCAGAACAAACCACCCCCCTCCATTAGTGCAGACCCCCCAGAACAAACCACCCCTCCTCCATTAGTACAGACCCCCCAGAACAAACCACCCCCCTCTATTAGTACAGACCCCCCAACAAACCACCCCCTCCATTAGTACAGACCCCCCCAGGACAAACCACCCCCCTCCATTAGAACAGACCCCCCAGGACAAACCACCCCTCTACATTAGTATAAACCACCCACCTCCATTAGTACAGACCCCCCAGAACAAACCACCCCCTCTGTTAGTACAGACCCCCCCAGAACAAACCACCCCCCTCTATTAGTACAGACCCCCAACAAACCACCCCCTCCATTAGTACAGACCCCCCCAGGACAAAACACCCCCTCCACTATTACAGACCCACCAGGACAAACCACCCCCCTACATTAGTATAGACCCCCAGGACAAACCACCCCCCTACATTAGTATAGACCCCCAGGACGAAACCACCCCCTTCCATTAGTACAGACCCCCCAGAACAAACCACCCCCCTCCATTAATACAGACCCCTCCAGAACAAACCACCCCCCTCCATTAATACAGACCCCCAGAACAAACCACCCCCCTCCATTAGTAAAGACCACCCCTCCATTAGTACAGACCCCTCAGAACAAACCACCCCCCTCTATTAGTGCAGACCCCCGGACAAACCCCCCCTCTATTAGTAAAGCCCCCCCAGAACAAACCACCCCCCTCTATTAGTACAGACCCCCCCAACAAACCACCCCCTCCATTAGCACAGACCCCCCAGAACAAACCACCCCCCTCCATTAGTACAGACCCCCAGAACAAACCACCCCCCCATTAGTACAGACCCCCAGAACAAACCACCCCCTCCATTAGTACAGACCCCCCAGAACAAACCACCCCCCCATTAGTACAGACCCCCAGAACAAACCACCCCCTCCATTAGTACAGACTCCCCAGAACAAACCACCCCCCCTCCATTAGTACAGACCCCCCAGAACAAACCACCCCTCCTCCAAAGGTACAGACCCCCAGAACAAACCACCCCCCTCCATTAGTGTAGACCCCCCAGAACAAACCACCCCTCCTCCATTAGTACAGACCCCCCCAGAACAAACCACCCCCCTCTATTAGTACAGACCCCCCGACAAACCACCCCCTCCGTTAGTACAGACCCCCCCCAGGACAAACCACCCCCCTCAATTAGTACAGACCCCCTCAGGACAAACCACCCCCCTACATTAGTATAAACCACCCCCTCCATTAGTACAGACCCCCCAGAACAAACCATCCCCCCTCTGTTAGTACAGACCCCCCAGAACAAACCACCCCCCTCTATTAGTACAGACCCCCAACAAACCACCCCTCCATTAGTACAGACCCCCCAGGACAAAACACCCCCTCCATTATTACAGACCCCCCAGGACAAACCACCCCCCTACATTAGTATAGACCCCCAGGACAAACCACCCCCCTACATTAGTATAGACCCCAGGACGAAACCACCCCCCCTCCATTAGTACAGACCCCCCAGAACAAACCACCCCCCTCCATTAGTACAGACCCCTCCAGAACAAACCACCCCTCCTCCATTAGTACAGACCCCCCCAGAACAAACCACCCCCTTCCATTAGTACAGACCCCCCAGAACAAACCACCCCCCTCCATTAATACAGACCCCCCAGAACAAACCACCCCCCTCCATTAGTAAAGACCACCCCTCCATTAGTACAGACCCCCCAGAACAAACCACCCCCCTCTATTAGTACAGACCCCCGGACAAACCACCCCCCTCTATTAGTACAGACCCCCCAGAACAAACCACCCCCTCTATTAGTACAGACCCCCCAGAACAAGCCACCCCCTACATTAGTACAGACCCCCCCAGGACAAACCACCCCCCTACATTAGTATAGACCCCCCCAGAACAAACCACCCCCTCTATTAGTACAGACCCCCCCAGGACAAACCACCCCCTACATTAGTACAGACCCCCCAGAACAAACCACCCCCCTCCATTAATACAGACCCCTCCAGAACAAACCACCCCCCTCCATTAATACAGACCCCCAGAACAAACCACCCCCCTCCATTAGTAAAGACCACCCCTCCATTAGTACAGACCCCTCAGAACAAACCACCCCCCTCTATTAGTGCAGACCCCCGGACAAACCCCCCCTCTATTAGTAAAGCCCCCCCAGAACAAACCACCCCCCTCTATTAGTTCAGACCCCCCCAACAAACCACCCCCTCCATTAGCACAGACCCCCCAGAACAAACCACCCCCCTCCATTAGTACAGACCCCCAGAACAAACCACCCCCCATTAGTACAGACCCCCAGAACAAACCACCCCCTCCATTAGTACAGACCCCCCAGAACAAACCACCCCCCCATTAGTACAGACCCCCAGAACAAACCACCCCCTCCATTAGTACAGACTCCCCAGAACAAACCACCCCCCCTCCATTAGTACAGACACCCCAGAACAAACCACCCCTCCTCCAAAGGTACAGACCCCCAGAACAAACCACCCCCCTCCATTAGTGTAGACCCCCCAGAACAAACCACCCCTCCTCCATTAGTACAGACCCCCCCAGAACAAACCACCCCCCTCTATTAGTACAGACCCCCCGACAAACCACCCCCTCCGTTAGTACAGACCCCCCCCAGGACAAACCACCCCCCTCAATTAGTACAGACCCCCTCAGGACAAACCACCCCCCTACATTAGTATAAACCACCCCCTCCATTAGTACAGACCCCCCAGAACAAACCATCCCCCCTCTGTTAGTACAGACCCCCCAGAACAAACCACCCCCCTCTATTAGTACAGACCCCCAACAAACCACCCCTCCATTAGTACAGACCCCCCAGGACAAAACACCCCCTCCATTATTACAGACCCCCCAGGACAAACCACCCCCCTACATTAGTATAGACCCCCAGGACAAACCACCCCCCTACATTAGTATAGACCCCAGGACGAAACCACCCCCCCTCCATTAGTACAGACCCCCCAGAACAAACCACCCCCCTCCATTAGTACAGACCCCTCCAGAACAAACCACCCCTCCTCCATTAGTACAGACCCCCCCCAGAACAAACCACCCCCTTCCATTAGTACAGACCCCCCAGAACAAACCACCCCCCTCCATTAATACAGACCCCCCAGAACAAACCACCCCCCTCCATTAGTAAAGACCACCCCTCCATTAGTACAGACCCCCCCAGAACAAACCACCCCCCTCTATTAGTACAGACCCCCGGACAAACCACCCCCCTCTATTAGTACAGACCCCCCAGAACAAACCACCCCCTCTATTAGTACAGACCCCCCAGAACAAGCCACCCCCTACATTAGTACAGACCCCCCAGGACAAACCACCCCCCTACATTAGTATAGACCCCCCAGAACAAACCACCCCCTCTATTAGTACAGACCCCCCCAGGACAAACCACCCCCTACATTAGTACAGACCCCCCCAGGACAAAACACCCCCCTACATTAGTATAGACCCCCCCAGGACAAACCACCCCCCCTACATTAGTATAGCCCCCCCAGAACAAACCACCCCCCTCCATTAGTACAGACCCCCCAGAACAAACCACCCCTCCTCCATTAGTACAGACCCCCCAGAACAAAGCACCCCCTACATTAGTATAGACCCCCCAGGAAGAAAACACCCCCGTACATTAGTATAGACCCCGCAGGATGAAACCACCCCCCCACATTTGTACAGACCCCCAGAACAAACCACCTCCCCACTTTAGTATAGACCCCCCAGAACAAACCACCCCTCCTCCATTAGTACAGACCCCCCCAGAACAAACCACCCCCCTACATTAGTATAGACCCCCCAGGACGAAACCACCCCCATACATTAGTATAGACATCCCAGGACGAAACCCCCCCACATTAGTACAGACCCCCCAGAACAAACCACCGCCCACATTAGTACAGACCCCCCCAGGACGAAACCACCCCCGTACATTAGTATAGACCCCCAGGATGAAACCACCCCCCCACATTAGTACAGACCCCCCCAGAACAAAGCACCCCCCCTACATTAGTAGAGACCCCCCAGAACAAACCACCCCCCTACATTAATATAGACCCCCAGGACGAAACCACCCCCGTACATTAGTATAGACCCCCAGGACGAAACCACCCCCCCCACATTAGTACAGGCCCCCAGAACAAACCACCCCCCTACATTAGTATAGACCCCCCAGAACAAACCACCCCCCTACATTAGTATAGACCCCCCAGGACAAACCACCCCCCCAGATTACTATAGACCCCCCAAGAGAAACCCTTCCCCCTACATAAGTATAGAACCCCCGGACAAACATCCCCCCATTAGGTTAATTTAAAACACGCAGGCGGCAGCTGGAGAGGAGAGAACAGTGTGCAGCCGCCCGGGTGGAGCGTGTCAGGCTTGGGCAGCGGGCGGGATTGAGACACAGGAGGTCTGGTCGAAGGAGGAGAACTGGAACACGTTGGGCTTGGGCACGGGCATGGGCCGCCCCCCCAGTGACATCACTGCGCGGCAGAGACAGCCGCTCCGATCTCATTTTGTTCTCCTCCTCTGACAGGAGGAAGGAGGAGGGAGGAGGGAGGGGGGATGGGCTTCGGCACTCGGCAGGTCGAGGCGGCGACCAGCAGAGAGAGCCGCCTACGGACAAGAAAGAGGAGGAGGGAGGGAAGCACTCTGGCACTTCAGCGCCCCCACCTCTGTGGCACCTGGGTGCACTGCACCCCGTGCACCCCGTCCAGGATCATCCCTGACTCTCATTGTTCTACTTTCTAAATATTGTGTTTTGACAATGAATGATTATTTATGTACAATCCATGATTTATTATTGCATATATTTTTATGATGATTTGTGCATTTATTGCTTTTTGTTTTTTGCTTCTGATTCACTTTTTAGAGTCTACTACAATCTTTGCCATAAACTCCTGAAAAAGCTTGTTTTCAGAGCGAAACATGTCGAGCGGCAGATTGTCATGGAACTAAGTAGCTCTATTTCTTTGTGCCCCAAATGGGTTAATATGTTATTTGTACTAATTTTTATGAATGATGATGTCTTATGTGTTGGAGACACACGGTTTTAAATAATGATTTTCTAAATAAAAATTATAGATTTTTTATGAAATGGTTGTACAAATTTATCTGTTTTCCACCATACATTTGAAAGCACCTTTAAAGTCCCTGGGGTATTTATTTTAAACCCCTTCCCCTGGCAAATTGCCCTTGTGTTCATTAATAGTTAGAAAGTTCACTGACATGAGTGCAGTTTGTTGGGAGATGTTGTGGATAGCTTATGTTGTAAGTGTCACTTACTGTTTTTAGAATCATGCCTTGTGGGTTGGATGCATGTGGGTCATTTTGTTGTCCTGAAGAGTTTGGCCTCTGTTCTGGGATGGTTCGATTCCTTCCTGGAAATGAAGTGGTACTCTTGACTGTTAAGATAGGAAAGAAAAGTTTATAGGAACAAAAAAGTCAACAATTGTGGCTGGATGCCAACTAACAAAAGGGTGTTGAAGTGTGACTCTCAGTCACTCAGGTGATAACTTGGGGGTAGTAAGTTTAATCAAACTTAACGGAACAATTGTAGAATCTCCTAAACAGGTTGTTGGTTTTGTGAACCGCCCATGTTGAATAAGATGTGGGTGCATGCATTCCTGCGATCAACAGATGTGATAACAGATGTGGAAATACGGGGCAATTTAGGTAACAGCGATCACAGGTCAATTAGTTTCAGTATAAATCACACAAATAGGAGACATGAAGGGAACACAAAGACACTGAATTTCAAAAGAGCCAACTTCCCTAAACTACAAACCTTGCTAAAAGGCATAAATTGGGATAAAATATTAGGAACAAAGAATACGGAGGAGAGATGGGTTTGCTTTAAGAGCATATTAAATAAGGGCATTAGCCAATGTATCCCATTGGGTAATAAATTTAAAAGAGCGAACAAACATCCTGGATGGTTTAACTCCAATGTAAAAATGCATATAAAAGCAAAGGAGAAGGCCTTCAAAAAATACAAGGTTGAGGGATCATCCACAGCATTCAGAATTTATAAAGAATGCAATAAGAAATGTAAGGGTGCAATTAGGATGGCTAAGATAGAACATGAAAGACACATAGCTGAGGAGAGCAAAAAAAATCCCAAGAAATTCTTTAAGTATGTAAACAGTAAAAAAGGGAGGACAGACCATATTGGCCCCATAAAGAATGAGGAAGGACATCTGGTTACAAAGGATGGGGAGATGGCAAAGGTATTGAATTTATTCTTCTCCTCAGTCTTCACGAGTGAATCGGGGGGCTTCAGTAACCAAAACTGCAGTGTTTATCCTCATGACACAACACAGGAAGCACCTACATGGTTAACAGAGGACGGAATTAAAATTAGACTTGAGAAACTTAACATTAATAAATCACCGGGACCAGATGGCTTGCATCCGAGGGTACTTAGGGAACTCAGTCAGGTGATTGCCAGACCGTTGTTCCTAATTTTTACAGACAGTCTATTGACTGGAATGGTACCAGCTGATTGGAGAAAAGCCAATGTAGCACCAATATTTAAAAAGGGCCCAAAAAACATCCCTGGGAATTACAGACCAGTTAGCCTAACATCAATAGTATGTAAACTCTTGGAGGGGATGATAAGGGACTATATACAAGATTTTAGTAATAAGAATGATATCATTAGCAGTAATCAGCATGGATTCATGAAGAATCGTTCTTGCCAAACCAATCTATTAACCTTCTATGAGGGGGTGAGTTGCCATCTAGATAAAGGAAGGCCCGTAGACGTGTTGTATCTGGATTTTGCAAAAGCATTTGACACAGTTCCCCATAAACGTTTACTGTACAAAATAAGGTGCGTTGGCATGGACCATAGGGTGAGTGCATGGATTGAAAACTGGCTACAAGGGCGTGTTCAGAGGGTGGTGATAAATGGGGAGTACTCAGAATGGTCAGGGGTGGGTAGTGGGGTTCCCCAGGGTTCTGTGCTGGGACCAATCCTATTTAATTTGTTCATAAACGACCTGGAGGATGGGATAAACAGTTCAATCTCTGTATTTGCAGACGATACTAAGCTAAGCAGGGCAATAACTTCTCCGCAGGATGTGGAAATCTTGCAAAAAGACCTGAACAAATTAATGGGGTGGGCGACTACATGGCAAATGAGGTTCAATGTAGAAAAATGTAAAATAATGCATTTGGGTGGCAAAAATATGAATGCAATCTATACACTGGGGGGAGAACCTCTGGGGGAATCTAGGATGGAAAAGGACTTGGGGGTCCTAGTGGATGATAGGCTCAGCAATGGCATGCAATGCCAAGCTGCTGCTAATAAAGCAAACAGAATATTGGCATGCATTAAAAGGGGGATCAACTGCAGAGATAAAATGATAATTCTCCCGCTCTACAAGACTCTGGTCCGCCCGCACCTGGAGTATGCTGTCCAGTTCTGGGCACCAGTCCTCAGGAGGGACGTACTGGAAATGGAGCGAGTACAAAGAAGGGCAACAAAGCTAATAAAGGGTCTGGAGGATCTTAGTTATGAGGAAAGGTTGCGAGCACTGAACTTATTCTCTCTGGAGAAGAGACGCTTGAGAGGGGATATGATTTCAATTTACAAATACTGTACTGGTGACCCCACAATAGGGATAAAACTTTTTCGCCGAAGAGAGTTTAATAAGACTCGTGGCCACTCATTACAATTAGAAGAAAAGAGGTTTAACCTTAAACTAAGTAGAGGGTTCTTTACTGTAAGAGCGGCAAGGATGTGGAATTCCCTTCCACAGGCGGTGGTCTCAGCGGGGAGCATTGATAGCTTCAAGAAACTATTAGATAATCACCTGAATGACCGCAATATACAGGGATATGTAATGTAATACTGACACATAATCACACACATAGGTTGGACTTGATGGACTTGTGTCTTTTTTCAACCTCACCTACTATGTAACTATGTAACAGTGCGCCATTCTGGATCCAGGCTTGTGGTAGGGCTCCTTAGTAGGGATGAGCTTCGAGTTCGAGTCGAACTCATGTTTGACTCGAACATCGGCTGTTCGTCAGTTCGCCGAACAGCGAACAATTTGGGGTGTTCGCGGCGAATTTAAAAAGTCTATGGGAGAAATCAAAAGTGCTAATTTTAAAGGCTTATATGCATGGTATTGTCATAAAAAGTCATGTATCAATGCAAAAAAAGTTTTAAAAACAGCCGTTTTTTCGGGAGCAGTGATTTTAATAAGGCTTAAAGTCAAACAATAAAAGTGTAATATTCCTTTAAATTTTGTACCTGGGGGGTGTCTATAGTATGCCTGTAAAGGGGCGCATGTTTCCGTGTTTAGAACAGTCTGACAGCAAAATGACATTTCAAAGGAAAAAAAGTCATTTTCAAAGGAAAAAAAATTTAATGGAAAAAAGTCATTGTGGCTAATAATGAATTGCCAGTCCCGACAATACACATAAAAGTTAATTGATAAAAATGGCATGGGATTTCCCCACAGGGGAACCCCGAACCAAAATTAGAAAAAAAAGACGTGGGGGGGTCCCCCTAAATTCAATACCAGACCCTTCAGGTCTGGTATGGGTATTAAGGGGAACCCCGCGCCAAAATTTAAAAAAAAAATGACGTAGAGGTCCCCCTCAAAATTCATACCAGACTGAAGGGTCTGGTATGGATTTTAAGGGGAACCCCGTGCCAAAATTAAAAAAAAATTGGCGTGGGGTCCCCCAAAAATCCACACCAGACCCTTATCCGAGCACACAACCTGGCAGGCTGCAGGAAAAGGGGGGATGAGAGAGCGCCCCCCTGAAACATACCAGGCCACATGCCCTCAACATTGGGAGGGTGCTTTGGGGTCCCCCTAAAGCACCTTGTCCCCATGTTGATGAGGACAAGGGCCTCATCCCCACAACCCTTGCCCAGTGGTTGTGGGGGTCTCTGGGTGGGGGGCTTTTCAGAATCTGGAAGCCCCCTTTAACCACTTCAGCCTTTGAAGGATTTACCCTCTTCCTGACCAGAGCACTTTTTACAATTTGGCACTGCGTCGCTTTAACTGCTAATTGCGTGGTCATGCAATGCTGTACCCAAACTAAATTTGCATCCTTTTCTTCCCACAAATAGAGCTTTCTTTTGATGGTATTTGATCACCTCTGCAGATTTTATTTTTTGCGCTATAAACGGAAAAAGACCGACAATTTTTTAAAAAAATGACATTTTCTAATTTTTGTTATTAAAAAAATCCAATAAACTCAATTTTAGTCATACATTTAGGCAAAAATGTATTCGGCCACATGTCTTTGGTAAAAAAAGTCAATAAGCGTATATTTATTGGTTTGCGCAAAAGTTATAGCGTCTACAAACTAGGGTACATTTTCTGACACAGCTTTTAATTTATGACTGCCTATGTCATTTCTTGAGGTGCTAAAATGGCAGGGCAGTACAAACCCCCCCAAATGACCCCATTTTGGAAAGTAGACACCCCCAAGGAAATTACTGAGAGGCATGTTGAGCCCATTGAATATTTTTTTTTGTCTCAAGTGATTGAATAATGACAAAAAAAAAATTACAAAAAGTTGTCACTAAATGATATATTGCTCACACAGGCCATGGGCATATGTGGAATTGCACCCCAAAATACATTTAATTGCTTCTCCTGAGTATGGGGATACCACATGTGTGGGACTTTTTGGGAGCCTAGCCGCGTACGAGGCCCCGAAAAGCAATCACCGCCTTCAGGATTTCTAAGGGTGTAAATTTTTGATTTCACTCTTCACTGCCTTTCACAGTTTCGGAGGCCATGGAATGCCCAGGTGGCACAAACCCCCCAAATGACCCCATTTTGGAAAGTAGACACCCCAAGCTATTTGCTGAGAGGCATGGTGAGTATTTTGCAGCTCTCATTTGTTTTTGAAAATGAAGAAAGGCAAGAAAAAACATTTAATTTTTTATTTTTTCAATTTTCAAAACTTTGTGACAAAAAGTGAGGTCTGCAACATACTCACTATACCTCTCAGCAAATAGCTTGGGGTGTCTACTTTCCAAAATGGGGTCATTTGGGGGGGTTGTTCCACCTGGGCATTCCATGGCCTCCGAAACTGTGATAGGCAGTGAAGAGTGAAATCAAAAATTTACGCCCTTAGAAAGCCTGAAGGCAGTGCTTGGTTTTCGGGGTCCCGTACGTGGCTAGGCTCCCAAAAAGTCTCACACATGTGGTATCCCGGTACTCAGGAGAAGCAACAGAATGTATTTTGGGGTGTAATTTCACATATTCCCATGGCATGTTTGAGCAATATATCATTTAGTGACAACTTTGTGCAAAAAAAATAAATAAAATGTGTCTCTTCCCCGCAACTTGTGTCACAATATAAAATATTCCATGGACTCGACATGCCTCTCAGCAAATAGCTTGGGGTGTCTACTTTCCAAAATGGGGTCATTTGGGGGGGTTTTGAACTGTTCTGGCATTTTATGCACAACATTTAGAAGCTTATGTCACACATCACCCACTCTTCTAACCACTTGAAGACAAAGCCCTTTCTGACACTTTTTGTTTACATGAAAAAATTATTTTTTTTTGCAAGAAAATTACTTTGAACCCCCAAACATTATATATTTTTTTTAAAGCAAATGCCCTAGAGATTAAAATGGTGGGTGTTTCATTTTTTTTTTTCACACAATTTTCAAACGCATTTTTTGGGGAAAAAACACACTTTTTTAAATTTTAATGCACTAAAACACACTATATTGCCCAAATGTTTGATGAAATAAAAAAGATGATCTTAGGCCGAGTACATGGATACCAAACATGACATGCTTTACAATTGCGCACAAACGTGCAGTGGCAACAAACTAAATACATTTTTAAAAGCCTTTAAAAGTCTTTACAAGTTACCACTTTAGATTTACAGAGGAGGTCTATTACTAAAATGACTGCCCTCGATCTGACCTTCGCGGTGATACCTCACATGCATGGTGCAATTGCTGTTTACATTTGACGACAGACTGACGCTTGCGTTCGCCTTAGCGCGAGAGCAGGGGGCGACAGGGGTGCTTTTTTTTGCTTTATTTTTTTTTGCTTTTTCAGAGAATGTAAATATCCCCCATGATAGCAATAGGTAGTGACAGGTACTCTTTTTTGAAAAAATTGGGGTCTATTAGACCCTAGATCTCTCCTCTGCCCTCAAAGCATCTGACCACACCAAGATCAGTGTGATAAAATGCTTTCCCAATTTCCCAATGGCGCTGTTTACATCCGGCGAAATCTAAGTCATGAAATGCTCGTAGCTTCCGGTTTCTTAGGCCATAGAAATGTTTGGAGCCACTCTGGTCTCTGATCAGCTCTATGGTCAGCTGGCTGAATCACCGGCTGCATTCTCAGATTTCCTTTTGAGACAGGAGAGCCAGAGAAAAACACGGGAGACGGTGGGGGGCATTCCCTCCCACTGCTTGTAAAAGCAGTCTAGAGGCTAATTAGCCACTAGGATTGCTTTTACATGAAAGCCGACCGCTGGCTGAAAAGAATGATGCCAAGATGATACCTAAACCTGCAGGTATCATTCTGGTATAACCACTCAAAGTCGTAAATGGCTTACCTGAAGACAAAAAAAAGGTCAACAATAAAACACAGTAAACGGTAAAGTATAAAAAATTGCATACCTGAAAAGCAAACATGATAAAACATAATAACAATAAAACATTGCAGAATAGAATACAGTAAAAAAGAGCAGAACAATAGAGAGACAATAGAGAGAGAGAGAACAATAAAACGACAACTATTTTTTTTTATTTTATATATATATATATATATATTTTTTTTTTACACTTTTTTTTGTAACTAACTATTAGAACTGTAATGGTTCCAGGTTCGAGTCTCTCAAAATGCAATGGCATCTTGGGAGACCCTGTGAAAGTGTGCCTAGTCTGTGCAATGCTGTACCCTACGTTAATGCTCAACTAGTGAATGGTAGCGTTCAAAACATTCACCAATGCAAAGACCAGGATTGTCAGGACAGGAGGGACAATAATAGCGGGTGTCACGCCTTAATCTGCGCTTGCTGCAGACACAACATCTTTTTTGGGGGGTTCGTTGGGTAGGGGTACTCGGGAGGACATAAAGAAAATGCCTCTCATGCAGCTGACTGCATTTGGTTGGGGATGTGAATGGGGGAAGTACGGGCGCTGTAGAAGTGGTGGGTTCTCAATTAGGATTGGCGAATGCCGCAGAAATGGCACTATGGGCACGACAGGCCTGTTTGTCTTCTTCTTGGTGGCAGCGGGACACTACTTGTGCTTGCCACCTCACCAGCTTGAACTGCACTTATGGGACTCGCCACGTCACCAAGTGTTACTGCAGTGCTGGTTTGACTACGACCGGGGTGTACTAGGCCGCTGGCACTTGTCAGTTCACCAAAACGCTACCAAAAAAACTTAGCGATCGCAGGGATCATGCCCGACTCTGCGAACGCTGCAGTTTTTGGGAACCCTAAACTGCTGGGGACGCTAGTATAGATCTGATCAGATATTGATCCGTTCAGATACTATACCACTAAGGGAAGTGTACGGTGCGTGCGTGGGTGTTAGCGCTACTGGCACTAACCTGACACTGCCTGGGGCTGGTGCTTGCCAGTTCACCAAAACGCTACCAAAAAAACTGTTAGCGATCGTAGGGATCAGGCCTAACTCTGCGAACGCTGCAGTTATGTGTTTAGTGTTTTGTAAGTGACAGTGATCGATCGATATTGCACTTGGGTGGGCTGGGCTGGGCCGGGCGGAGGGGCAAAACGCAGGTGCTAGCAGGTATCTGGGCTGATCCCGTTAACACTGCATTTTTTGGAACCCTAAACTGCTGGGGACGCTAGTATAGATCTGATCGGATCAGATATTGATCCGTTCAGATACTATACCACTAAGGGAGGTGTATGGTGCGTGCGTGGTTGTTAGCGGTACTGGCGCTAATCTGACGCTGCCTGGGGCGACGCATATCACCGCCGGGCGATCAGGAGGCTAAACCTTTATTCGGTAATAAACGGCGGGTGCCCTGACACTATAAAAAATAAACGAACTAACCAGCGTCACCTGTAACACTTATATGGTGATCAGTGGTGAAAGGGTTAACTAGGGGGCACTCAAGGGGTTAAAACATTTATTAGATAGTATATGGGGGTCCCTGTCGCTATAAAACGCTGACAGCGAACCTAAATATTTACCTCCCTAACTATCGTCACCAGTGACACTAATACAGCGATCAGAAAAATGATCGCTTAGTGACACTGGCGACGGGGGGTGATCAAGGGGTTAAAACTTTATTAAGGGGGTTAGGGGGGTACCCTAGACCTAAAGGGGGCTAACACTAACTGCGCTACCACACTAACTGTCACAAACTGACACCATGCAGTAATCAGAAAAAAAAGGTAAAGGGGGGTGTTTTGTGTGCCTGGCATGTTCTACTGTGTGTGTGTGTTTTACACTCACATTGCAGTCTTCTCTCCTCGGCGCCGGAACGGAAAATACCGAGCCGAGGAGAGATGACTTTTAGCATACAGCACCCTAGGAATGATTCTATTGGCCGCCAGCGATCGTGAGGGGGGGGCCACGAATGGATGGCCTCCCCCTCACCTCCGATCGCCGCTGGACAAAAGCCGACCGCCTCGGGCATCGGGGGGTCTGATCGGACGTGATTCCGCCTGCCCGTGCCATTCTGCCGACGTATATCATCGTGAGGCGGTCGGCAAGTGGTTAACAAGGGGACCCCCAGATCCCCCCCCCTGTGTGAAATGGTAAGGGGGTACAAAAGTACCCCTACCATTTCACAAAAAAAGTGTAAAAAATGTTAAAAATGACAAGAGACAGTTTTTGACAATTCCTTTATTTAAATGCTTCTTCATTCTTCTATCTTCCTTCGGTTTCTTCCTCCATCTTCTTCTTCTTCTGGTTCTTCTGCTTTTTCTGGTTCTTCCTCCAGTGATCTTTTCCAGCATCTTCCTCCGTGGCGCCTCCTTCTCTTCATCTTCTTTTCTTCATCTTCTTCTCAGGCCGCTCCGCATCCACAATTGGATGGGGGGCTCCCGCTGTGTGACGCTTCTCGTCTTCTGATGGTTCTTAAATAACGCACAGGGACCTCCCTGTGGCATTCCCCGTGACGTCAGAGGGGGCGGGGTCACCCGTTACCTAACTCTGTCAAAAACTGTTTCTTGTCATTTTTAAAATTTTTGACACTTTTTTTGTGAAATGGTAGGGGTACTACCATTTCACATGGGGGGTGGGATCTGGGGGTCCCCTTGTTAAAGGGGGCTTCCAGATTCCGATAAGCCCCCAGCCTGTAGACCCCCACAACCACCGGGCAAGGGTTGTGGGGATGAGGCCCTTGTCCTCATCAACATGGGGACAAGGTGCTTTAGTGGGGACCCCAAAGCACCCTCCCAATGTTGAGGGCATGTGGTCTGGTACGGTTTAGTAGAGGGGGGCTGCTCTCTCGTCGACCCCTATTTTCCTGCGGCCTGTCAGGTTGCATGCTCAGATAAGGGTCTGGTATGGATTTTTGGGGGACCCCACGCCAATTTTTTTTTTTAATTTTGGCGCGGGGTTCCCCTTAAAATCCATACCAAACCCTTCAGGTCTTTACAGGAAATGAAATCCTCTTCCAACTTTCTCCAATAAACAGTGATAAATCTGAGGTTCTCCTCATTGGCACAAAATCCACCCTAACAAAGCTTAAAGAGGAAGGAATCCCTAATGGCTTTTACTTCTTCTGTTGTTCCCTGCAAAGTAAAAGCATAATGGGCTAGTATGAATCACATACTATGCATCACATACTAGTCCATTATGTGCCACTTACCTGCAATCAAAACCCGCGCTGTCCCCACTGGTGGAAGCATCCACCTTCTGCCCTCTTCCTTCTGGGGCCACAGACTCTGGCTCTGTGACTGGCCGGAGCCGCATGACGTCACTTCCGAGCATGCGCGGTGGGAGCCATCAGTCACGGCACATACGAGTGAAGAAACGGCACACAGGTATGTTTCTTCACAGCGCATATGCTGATGACATCATCGGCGCACTACAAGGTAAATATCTCCTAGACGGTATGCGTTTAGGAGATATTTCCACTACCTATAGGTAAGTCTTATTCTAGGATCACCTATAGGTAAAAGTGACACAGGAGGGTTTACAACCACTTTAACAGTTTTTACCTTAATATTGATCAGTTTGCAGTCTTTCCCTCCTCTCAGGTAAATAGTCTGGGGGTGTCATCCTCAGCAGTACACCATCCTTCCAAACCCCCAAACTCCGGAGAATGGAGTCATAGTGAGAACAGTCTGGTATCCATTGCCTGCAATAGGTGATCATGCAAAGAAAAGTCATCATTTCAACTTTTGTGGATGGTCTGGGCAGAGTAGTGATGGCTTTTACCCTGTCTGGAGAGAGCTGTCTTTGTCCACGGGAAGAGGAGAAATCCCAAATATTTTACAATTTTCTGACAGTATTGGAGTTTGTTTTTAGAAGCTCTGTGTCCTGCTTCAGCAAAGTGTTGCATGAGAGATATTGAGTCTTTTTGGCACCCCTTTTGATTAGCATTGATAAGGAGATCATCTACATACTGAAGGAGGGTAGAACCGCACATGGGGATCCAAGACCACAGGGTCCCCTAAGCTACTCAAGAGTACACTGCGGGGGAGTCCAGAAATCCCTGAGGAAGTCTCACCCAGGTAAACCGAAGCCCCCAAAAGAAAACAGTGGCTGTGTCTCCTCATCAATAGGTATGCTAAAAAAGCGTTTCTTAAATCAATGACTGTAAAATATTCAGCATCTGATGGTATAGAGGTTAACAATGAGTTAAAGTGGTTGTAAACCCGGGGGCGTGGCCTGGCTGCACGAGAAGATGGACGCTTAGGAGACTAGCTCTAAACCCTTACAGACCACTTTTTGCTACAATTAAGCTTACAATAAGGCTTACCTGTAGCTACCCAGGATATCTCCTAAACCTGCATGGTTTAGGAGATATCCCCTGTATTTGCATGTGCCGACGTCATCGGCACTTGCCCACTAAAGCAATGGCATGTACGTGCCGTTTGCTTCAGTGAGTGTGCCGTTACCGGCAGCTCCTGCACGCATGCGCGGGAGTGACGTTTTTGCAGCTCCGGCCAATCACAGAGCTGGAGCCACGATACCCAGAAGTAACCCCCAGGAGTGATGTCGGATGCCAGGGTGGTGTACGGGCACCGCAGTGAGGGCTTCAATCTCAGGTGAGTATTACATAATGAGCTAATATGCTATGCATACTAGCTCATTATGCCTTTGTCTTGCAGGTGTTAGTTTTTTGGGGTTTTTTTTCAAAGTGGATTTACAACCACTTTAATATCAGGTACCACTGGTAAAATGGGCTGTACAGGGTTGTTAATGGCTCTGAGGTCTTGTGTGAACCTGTAACCTCCCTTTGGTTTGGGAATTGGATTAATAGGTGTGTTGTAAGGGGTAAGGATGAGCCGAACACCCCCCGGTTCGGTTCGCACCAGAACCTGCGAACGGACCGAAAGTTTGCACGAACGTTAGAACCCCATTGACGTCTATGGGACTTGAAAGTTCAAAATCAAAAGTGCTAATTTTAAAGGCTAATTTGCATGTTACTGTCCTAAATAGGGTTTGGGGACGCGGGTCCTACCCCAGGGGACATGTATCAATGCAAAAAAAACTTTTAAAAACGGCCGTTTTTTCGGGACCAGTGATTTTAATGATGCTTAAAGTAAAAAAAAAAGTGAAATATTTCTTTAAATATCGTACCTGGGGGGTGTCTATAGTATGCCTGTAAAGTGACGCGTGTTTCCCGTGTTTAGAACAGTCCCTGCACCAAATGTCATTTTTAAAGGAAAAAATCTCATTTAAAACTGCTTGCGGGTTTAATGTAATGTCAGGTCCTGGCAATATGGATGAAAATCAGTGAGACAAACGGCATGGGTACCCTCCAGTCCATTACCAGGCCCTTTGGGTCTTGTATGGATATTAAGGGGAACCCCGCACCCAGATTAAAATAAGGAAAGGTGTGGGGCCCCAGGCCCTCTGAACAGCAGTATACAGGCGGTGCAAACAAGACAGGGACTGTAGGTTTGTTGTTAAGTAGAATCTGTCTGTAATTTTGAACGGGTACATTTTTAACGTGTTTAGCTCCAGCCAAAAAATCTTTTTTAAGCTTTTTGGAAAACATAGGGAAGGGTTATCACCACTGTGACATTTGTTTTGCTGTCTTTCCTCCTCTTTAGAAGATTTCACCTCACTTTTTGTCCCAATGACAAATGCTTTTTGAGAATTTGGGGTTTTTTGTGGAACAAGAGTTGGAAAGCATCAGTGGAAAGGAGAAATGTTTTTCCCATATTAACTCTTACAGGAGAGAATTTCCCTTCCTAGGGGTAGATTTCATCTCACTTCCTGTTGTCTCTTTCCGTTTGCAAGTAGGAGTCGTTTGTAAGTTAGATGTTTGAAAGTAGGGGCCTGCCCTATATACTCAGCAGAAATTTGGGCCTTAGGTGTTGTTGTGGCCACAACACTGTAAGCCCTCACCGGGCCCTGCTGTGAAATATTAGATCAAGAATTGTAATTACATGCCCCTGTTGAACAGGGGCAGAAAAACTGGGCCTTTGGTGGTGGTGGTGGTGGTGCTGGTGCCACAACACTGTAAGTCCTCACTCGCTCTTGGTGGGTGCAGAAATGGGCCCTGCTGTGAAATATTATATCAAGAATTGTAATTACATGCCCCTGTTGAACAGGGGCAGAAAAATTGGGCCTTTGGTGGTGGTGGTGGTGGTGGTGGTGCTGGTGCCACAACACTGCAACCCCTCACAGACACTCTAGTTGGAACGCAGGAACGAGCCCTGCTGCAAAGTATTGCATCAAAAATTGTAATTACATGCCCCTGTTAAACAGGGGCAGAAAAATTGGGTCTTAGGCACTGGTGGTGGCGCCCAGAACCAAAAATGTTCTTACAAGCTATCAGCGTGATGATTGAGGAGGAAGAGGATAATTACTCAGGGATAGTCACTCAGCATCAGCATAGGCAGTCTTTGAAGGGATCTGAGATTTCAAAAAAAAATTATTCGGTTACATCAGCATCGGGTGCTTGGTAGCTTGTGGTGATCCAAGACTGATTCATTTTTATGAAGGTCAGTCGATCGACCGGGTCGGTGGACAGACGCACCCTGTGATCGGTTACCACGCCTCCAGCAGCACTGAATGTGCGTTCCGAAAGAACGCTGGATGCAGGACAGGCCAGTAGCTCAATTGCATACTGTGCAAGCTCTGGCCAGTGATCCATCCTCAAGACCCAGTAACCCAGAGGATTTTCGGTGGGAAAGGTGTCCAAGTCTGATCTTGCCCCAAGGTATTCCTGCACCATGTAAAACAGACGCTGGCGATGGTTGCTGGAACCGACCATACCTTGGGGCTGCGGACCAAAAAATTGTCTGAATGCATCGGTCAGACGGCCACCTTCTCCACCGCTCCTTCTTTGACTGACTGAAGCCTCAGCAACACGTTGTCCAGAAACAGGAGTTTGTAACCTCCCAGTCTCTGGGAACGCATTGCACAGACCTTTCTGCAAGGCCTCCCGAAGATGTTTCATCCTCTGCTGCCTCTGCGATGGCAAGATAAGGTCTGCAACCTTACCCTTGTAACGTGGATCAAGGAGGGTTGCCAGCCAGTATTGGTCCTTCTCCTTGATACCACGAATACGAGGATCCTTACGCAGGCTTTGCAGGATCAGGGAGGCCATGCAGCGTAGGTTTGCTGAGGCATTCAGTCCGGAGTCCTCTGGGTCACTAAGGATGACATGGTCCGCAGCCACCTCCTCCCAGCCACGTACAAGTCCATGTGTTTCTTGGGACTGATCCCTTAAAGACTGCTGCTGATGCTGAGTGCCAGGCTCCACCTCCATACTGACACAATCTTCCTCCTCCTCCTCCTCCTTGTCCTCTTCCTGTGTGATCGGCGGGCACGCAGGAACACTGTCTGGATAAAGGGGGCCTTGAGAGCTAAGGAAGTCCTCCTCTTCCTGCCTCTGTTCTGCCTCAAGTGCCCTGTCCATTATTCCACGCAGCGTGTGCTCCAACAGGTGGACAAGGGGGACAGTGTCACTGATGCATGCACTGTCACTGCTCACCATCCTCGTGGCCTCCTCAAATGGTGACAGGACAGTGCATGCATCCCTGATCATGGCCCACTGGCGTGGGGAAAAAAAAACAAGCTCCCCTGACTCTGTCCTGGTGCCATAGTCGCACAGGTACTCATTGATGGCCCTCTGCTGCGTGTGCAGCCGCTGCAGCATGGCCAACGTTGAGTTCCACCTGGTGGGCATGTCACAGATTAGGCAGGTTAAACTCCTTTTGGAGGTCTGTCAGCCGAGCACTGGCATTATATGACCGGCGGAAATGCACATAGACTTTCCTGGCCTGCCTCAGGACATCCTGTAAGCCCGGGTATCTGCCCAAGAACCGCTGCACCACCAAGTTAAGGACGTGAGCCAAACAGGGCACATGGGTCATTTGTCCCTGTCGGAGGGCAGAGAGGAGGTTGGTGCCATTGTTGCAAACCACCATACCTGTCATAAGTTGGCGTGGCGTCAACCACCTCTGAACCTGCCCCTGCAGAGCTGACAGAACCTCTGCCCCAGTGTGGCTCCTGTCCCCCAAGCACACCAGCTCAAGCACCGCATGGCATCTTTTGGCCTGCATACTTGCGTAGCCCCTTGAACGGCTACGGAGCACCGCTGGTTCCGAGGACAAAGCACAGGAAGAGGCCATGGAGGAAGAAGAAGAGGAGGGGGTGGAGGAGAGAGGTGTGTCACAATCATTAGCATTTTGGAGGCGTGGTGGCGGAACTACCTCCAACACTACTGCACCTTGTTCTGCATCCTTCCCAGCTGCCAGCAGAGTCACCCAATGCGCCGTGAAACTTAGGTAATGTCCCTGTCCATGCCTGCTGGACCATGAGTCAGCGGTAATATGCACCTTACCGCTGATCGCCCTGTCCAGCGAGGCATGGACATTGCCTTCCACATGCCGGTAGAGAGCCGGATCGCCTTCCATGAGAAAAAGTGGCGTTTGGGTACCTGCCACTGAGGAACCGCACGTTCCACAAACTCACGGAAGGGGGCAGAGTCTACCAACTGAAAAGGCAGCAGTTGAAGTGCTAGCAATTTTGCCAAGCTAGCATTCAACCGCTGCGCATGTGGATGGCGGGGAGCAAACTTCTTTCGGCGGTGCAGCAGCTGGGGCAGGGAAATTTGCCTGGTACAATCTGACGTCGGTGTACCAAAAGCAGATTGCCCACAAGTACTTGGCTGTGACACACCTAATTCTACACCTTCATTCCTCTCAGTGCAGGTCTCAGAGAGGACTGAAGGTATAGTGGGGTTGGAGATCTCAGCTGATGAGGAGCAAGGAGAGGTCCTCTTTGTTCTTTGGTGTGGGTCTTTTAGATACGCTTGCCAACGAACTGCATGGCAGGTCAACATATGTCTGGTCAAGCATGTGGTACCCAAGCGGGAGATGTTTTGGCCACGCGAGATACGCTTGAGACATATGTTACAAATAGCAGCAGTGCGATCTGATGCACTCATCTCAAAAAAGGCCCACACCAAAGAACTTTTTGAATAACGTGCAGAGACTGCAGCGCCCTGCACATGTGGAGCTTTGGGGTGTGATGCAGTCAATGTGCTGCCCTTAGGCTGGCCCCTGGCCATCCTGCCTCGTTGGTGATGTGCCGCCTCCTCCTCCTCTTCCTCTCTCCTATCAGGCACCCACGTTGAGTCAATGACCTCATCATCCCCTCCCTCCTCATCACTGAAGCAAACCTGGCAGTATGCTGCAGCAGGGGGAGCATGACTGCCAGATTGCTGTCCTTCTTGGGCACCCCCTCTGTCCGTGCTCATGTTACTGCCTTCATTGAGCTCAGTATCATCATCAGAGCCTTCCAAACGCTGGGCATCCTCCTGGAGCATGTACCCAACACTGTGGTCAAACAGTTCGAAGGACTCCTCAGGAGGACATGGTGGGGCTAGGGAAGAAGTCACTGATGACATTGAGCCGAGGGAAGAGGCTGCTGCTTTGCCAGACAAAGTACCCTGGGCATGGGTGAGAGAGGATGAGGAGGATGAGGAGGGCTTGGTCATCCATCAAGTCTTCCGCATGTTGCGGCTCAACACGGCCAGCTGCCGAAAAAAAGGACAAGGGTGTCCCACGGCCACATGCTGATGATGATGCACTGTCTCCACGACCAGCACTAGACACAGAGCCTGCTTGCCCTCTCTTATTGGCTTGTGACTGTCTGCCTCTCCTTCTTGGCCTTCCAGACATACTAATGGCCTGTAGCTGCACTAAGCTGGGATATATATATATATATATATATATATATATATATATGTACTGATACTGCAGCTAGCAAAATCAACTGCCTGCCTGTAGTATGAGAACACCACCAACCTTCTACAGGTAGCTTTAGCTGAACACTGTGTAGAGCTCGCAAAAAACTAACTTGTAGGTTTAGCTGAACACTGTGAGGTGGACGTACCACACTAACTTGTAGTTTTAGCGGAACACTGTGAGCAGGACGCACTGCACTAACTTGTAGCTTTAGATGAACACTGTGCAGAGGTCTCACTACACCAACTTGTAGGTTTAGCTGAACACTGTGAGCAGGACGCACAGCACTAACTTGTAGTTTTAGCTGAACACTGTGAGCAGGATGCACTGCACTAACTTGTAGCTTTAGATGAACACTGTGCAGAGGTCTCACTACACCAACTTGTAGGTTTAGCTGAACACTGTGAGCAGGACGCACAGCACTAACTTGTAGTTTTAGCTGAACACTGTGAGCAGGACGCACTGCACTAACTTGTAGCTTTAGATGAACACTGTGAGCAGGACGCACTGCACTAACTTGTAGCTTTAGATGAACACAGTGCAGAGGTCTCACTACACCAACTTGTAGGTTTAGCTGAACACTGTGAGCAGGACGCACTACACTAAATGTAAATAGTCTAGTTGCCTGACTGTGGTACTAATAGGATCAAAAGAACATCAGCAATTTTATTCAGGTAGCTGTAAATACTGTAACAAGACAAGCCTGCCTGTCAGTAAGAAGATAACAGGAACGGATCTAGCTGAACACTGTGAGCAGGATGCACTGCACTAACTTGTAGCTTTAGATGAACACTGTGCAGAGGTCTCACTACACCAACTTGTAGGTTTAGCTGAACACTGTGAGCAGGACGCACCTCACTAACTTGTAGGTTTAGCTGAACACTGTGAGCAGGACCCACCCCACTAACTTGTAGTTTTAGCTGAACACTGTGAGCAGGACGCACCGCACTAACTTGTAGGTTTAGCTGAACACTGTGAGGTGGACGCACCACACTAACTTGTAGGTTTAGCTGAACACTGTGAGCAGGACGCACCCCACTAACTTGTAGGTTTAGCTGAACACTGTCAGCAGGACGCACTGCACTAACTGTAAATAGTCCAGCTGCCTGACTGTGGTACTAATAGGATCAAAAGAACACCAGTAATTTTCTTCAGGTAGCTGTAAATACTGTAACAAGACAAGCCTGCCTGTCAGTAGGAAGATAACAGGAACGGATCTAGCTAAACTGAATACAGTGTATATATATATATATGTAACACCTGGGATGCATATATATACACAATACACTGTAAGTGCCGCTAAACTGACTGACTGTTCTGCCTAATCTATCTAACTCAAATCAAATGTCACTGTCTGTCTCTCTCTCTCTCTCTCTCAAAGAACGCCGGAACACACACTACACAGGGCCGCCGTGCAGGCGGCCTTATATAGTGTGGGGCGTGAACTAAATCCCCTGAGCCATAATTGGCCAAAGCCTCCTTGGCTTTGGCCAATTACGGCTCTCTGTTCAGAAGGCGCTGTGATTGGCCAAGCATGCGGGTCATAGTGCATGCTTGGCCAATCATCAGCCAGCAATGCACTGCGATGACGATGACGCAGTGAATTATGGGCCGTGATGCGCCAAATTTGGCGCGAACGGCCCATATCGTTCGCAATTCGGCGAACGGGCGAACAGACAATGTTCGAGTCGAACATGGGTTCGACTTGAACACGAAGCTCATCCCTAGTAAGGGGAAACAGTGGGTTTAACAATACCACTCCTGAGTAGGACCTCTAGGACAGGTGTAATTCCCTCTTCCTTCTCCTTACTGAGAGGATATTGCTTTATATAGATTGGAGACATGTTGGGTTTGAGTGTTGCCTTATAAGGTGCGCAATCTATGAATCCTACCTCAGTGGGGTTTTCTGTCCAAAAATTCGAGTTGTTACTGTATTAATAACTATATTTCAATAATTCATATTGATGAGAAAAATTCCAAGAAAAATCTGTTAAGTTCTCGTGTGAAAACTCCAAAATTGATTTAATGATCAATTAGCAAAATGTTACAAAAACAATGTCAAAATGTAGAATACAAAAATAGATTATTCTTAAAATGAAGTTTAAATCAGATATGTCTGTGTGTAAAAGTAGCTTTAATGTCTTGAGATGTGTGTGAATGTGTCCTTGTGGAGAGCTAAAGTGCATGTGTGTCTTCCCCCACAGCCTGTCTGAACTCCTACAATTAACCCCCACCTTTTTCCAAAGAGCCTGGCTCAAAAAGCTTAAAAGACCGGGAAATTCAGTCCCTCCAACATCCCTAAGGGTGGGGCTATGAACTATGTGAGGATAACTAAAATAAGAATCATTTAACTTACAATATATACATTTCCTTTAAACATATAAAATCCTACATATCAGTATACATATATTTAAAATGCAGTGTTCTTATTAATATCCTAATCAAAAAATATAGTAATGTAAAGAAACAGCTTATATTCTTAACATTCTGAAACTTTGTGTCTTTGGAAAAGATTGTAACCTTATCTCCTACGATGGGGGAGGTGAATGGTCGACTTACTTTAAATTACATATGTGAGATGAAGTTCTCCCAAGAAATGCATACGAAGCCTATATCAACATAAACTTTTATGAGTATAAAAACCTATATAACTTCACCTTTTCCTTACATAGAACATATATATATATATATATATATATATATATATATATATTTATATATATAATTCAATTATCATAAGAACTCAACCATTCATAAATTCTGATATTCTAACAACTTCCCGTAATTCACTCTCTAATGCCCCGTACACACGGTCGGACTTTGTTCGGACATTCCGACAACAAAATCCTAGGATTTTTTCTGACGGATGTTGGCTCAAACTTGCCTTGCATACACACGGTCACACAAAGTTGTCAGAAAATCCGATCGTTCTAAACGCGGTGACGTAAAACACGTACGTCGGGACTATAAACGGGGCAGTAGCCGATAGCTTTCATCTCTTAATTTATTCTGAGCATGCGTGGCACTTTGTCCGTCGGATTTGTGTACACACGATCGGAATTTCCAACAACGGATTTTGTTGTCGGAAAATTTTATATCCTGCTCTCAAACTTTGTGTGTCGGAAAATCTGATGGAAAATGTGTGATGGAGCCTACACACGGTCAGAATTTCCGACAACAAGGTCCTATCACACATTTTCCATCAGAAAATCTGACCGTGTGTACGGGGCATAAGTCTTGGAACAAATGAGCAGTGACATGGTCTGGTATGGTTGTTGGAGGTACAATACATACCGTAGGTGAAGTGACATCTACTCCCCCTTGTGGAGAAAATTGGATGTTGATCTGAAAAACACCAAATAAGTCTCTGCCTAACAAGTTAACAGGGCAGTCATGTATAATCATGAAAGAAAACTCTCCCAATAGTGTTCCATCGAGTGTAGTTACAGTCAAGGGAGGGTGCGTCCTCACCGAGTCTAAACTCCAGTAATGCCTATTGAAGTCTCACCTTTTCCCCACGGCCCTCATAGAAATTTGCACTCAATGAACTTTTAGTCATGCCTGAATTGACCAGAAAATCAATTGTTGTGCCCTGAACTAGAAAGTAACATAAAGGCAGTTATGTCCATGAAGGGGAAAGTTGAGTAAATCCTGAGGTGAGGAAGTTCACTTCTAGGCTGTCCTATTGGGTCACTTTCCTGTTATGCCAGTCAATGGGATCCGTACTGATCGTGGGAATGTCTGTCTCATGTCTTGTTGGGGTTTATTGTGCATTTTCTTGGGGCAATCTTCTCGTCAGTGGCCAGTCTGACCGCACTCAAAACAGCGATTATGTCGCTGCTCATCGCTACCACCCCGTATGGGAAAGTTTCTTTGATTTCTGTCCTTATTATCCTACCTGTTCTGTTCTGATATGCCTGCATTACCGGTTTTCCAAAATCAAAACATCCTGCAGCATCTTTTACCATTATGACGTCCTCTAGTACTGCAGGTTCTTTAGTATGCCAACTGTCAATCATTTGTTTAATTGTTCTTGCAACCTCAGGGCAAAAAGCATTCATTAATGTCTGGACATATACCAAGGCAAGATCATGTCCTCTCCCTAATCCTGCTTCTTCTGTCCATACCTTTCTGAATCTTTTGATAAAAACACAGCCTTCATCTCTAGGATTTTGTTTACAAACTACTACAGGGCCCATGTTCTTTTTATCCCCATGCCTTTTCAACCAGATCTCCAGTACCTTGTCCCACATCTTCTGGATCTCTTTCTTGTTTTATAAATGGATAGCCTGCAGTGCTGTACGCCTCGTCTAATGTATTTAAATAAGGTATCTCCTTCCAGTCAAACTCTGCTTCCTCTTCATACCCCATTACTCCTTGTATTATAGTTTTATAATCTTCCCCAGTACAATTTAACCCTTTGGCTGTTCTTCTCAAATACTTAACTGTAGCTTGGGGATTCTTACGAGGGGGTGGGCAACCAGAGATTATGCTGTTCATAGTTTGGGGATCCATGGGTTTAATAATGCTCTGCTCTCCCAATGGTGCTTGCATATTGGGGGAAGTTTCACTATCTGATTGCTCCTGTTTCCTTATTTCCTCCTTGCTCAGTCTGTGCTCTAGTTTTCCCTTTTATGTCTTCTAGACTCACTATTTTCTCCTCTCTTTGCTCTACTGCATGAGAAGATGTAGCGGGTTCCATGGATGCATCTATATTGGATGTAGATACTACCAGGGCTACTACAGGGGCTGCAGATGTGATAGCAGATACTGGGGCAGTTGATGTGGGCATAGAGGAGGATGCCACAGTGGGTTGTGCTTCTTCGGCTTCCTCCTCGCTGTCACTAACTATGTCTCTAGCTGCGACTTGCATCCTGTGTAATGAAGCTACATAAACACAGACACTATCATCTTCATTCTTCCACTTGACTTCAGTGAAGTTAGGATACAGCGGCATGTACGGGGTGGAGCTGTTGGTCTAGGGAACACACATTCATGACACTCTCACTTTCCCATGAATGGCATTGTCCCTGGCTCCTGTAAATCATCATACTGCCACAACTGAGTAATTTGCTGCTGTCTAGTAAGATTAGATCCTAGTTTTAACTTCTTACCTTTCTCAATTTTCTTTAATTCCTCATCAAAGTATTCCCCATAATACCCATCCATGCTTTGCTGAAAATCATCCATCTCTAACATGTGTTTTAATTTTCTTTTGCTTGCCTTATCTGTACACCACAACCCTCTCTGTTTTCCCCTTTTTACTGAGATTATCTAATGTGATGCCACCATATCCTTCTGCTATAGCTACTAAGGCTTTGCTATTACCATTATCCTTTGTTGGGGACTTATAGTAGGGAGCTAATTTTATCCACATAGTACCACATTCACTCATGCATTTCATATCCCATTCCGGGTTACCCAAATACCATGGGAATGCTTTAGTGTCTCCCAAACATAACCCTTTAATCATGGAAATGTGGAAAGGGGAAAATTAACCTATTCTGGGGAACGCGTCAGAACTTTGTAATGAATCAGTCCATCCAGAGAGGTTATCATCGAAAGGGGCCACATAGAAAGCCCCTGAGATCCTCATTACATACTTTTTAGGTGTTTCATTAGCTAGAGCTTCAGGAGTTAGTACTCTATTGGAATGATTACCTGCAGACTTTGGCACATCTGCAAGAGTCTTAATAATAATACTAATTAATAATACTTAATCTTCTCACTGAGAGTTTTTTCATCTTTCTTATTCCTCTTAGATAAAATAAAACCCATGACTGCTGAGGCGCAATAGGTCTAGATAAAAAGAAATGTAACATAATAGGATCAAAACCCCCCTCCACCCTTGCCCTTTCACTCCATTAAATAAAACACTTACAACCATTAGGTTGGAAAGGGCAAGGCCACAGCTTTATTAAATTCCAACACATAACATGTGAACACATTTAACCAGTGCCAGTCACAGTCGTACTGTGAGCACTCAATTCCAAAACGGGGGAGTGGGGCCTATCCTTAGCATAAGTGCTGGACAGACAGCCTACTTCCAATTTTTCATCAAGGGCATAGCCCATTCCAGCAACTTTAAATGCTGGCAAAGTCAAGAAACCACTATCCGCACATCAGTGGATAGCTGACGAGCGCCCCACTGCAGCCAGTGCTTGTTCCACACCACGCTGCAGGCCAAGTTTGAAGATGTCCAATCTGATGTCATTAAGGTGAACGCAATCCAATCTAAGCAGGTTATCATTAGCACCCTCCAAATCCTTGTGTCGGATTACAAACCCCCCAATCTGACCTGGGCGTTAACCTTGCGACAGAAGCGTTCCAGACGGGGGACAGGTATTTCCCTGGCCCATAGCAAGCGAGGCACAACTTCTGACCAGATGAGCACCAAATTGGTATAGACTGCATAGCAATGAGCGATGTCTCACTTGATAGCAGAGATTAGGTCCACGGAATGTGTATAACCCACGTCATTCCCTCCAGCGCGAAGAATCAAGATGATGGGGCCAGACACGTGAGAGCGAAGGCACAAACACTCTGGAAGGACTTGAGGCCAGCAGAACCCATGGAGCCCAGGCCAGTGGATCCTGCAAGATCATAGGTAAAACCCTAATTCTTCCCGTAGCTCCAGATTTCCGACTGACGAGTGGCCCAGTAAATGAAGGAATCTCCAACAATCCAGATTAGGACCAGGTAACAACCTGAAAGTTAAAACAACAGGTGTGGACGGACGTACAAAGAAAAACAAAAAGATTCCCACCTACCCAAACGCTGGAGTTTCGTATCAGAGAAACTCATACCAGAAGCAGTGGTGGCAGCACCGATGCAAAAAGAGTGGGTTCCAAAGTCACGCAAAGGGAGGCCTAGTTTCTCAAGGTAGCAACGGAAAACCCGCAAAAATTGTAACCTGCTCAGAGAGGAGGAATCGGCGTGGACAAAGAAAATAGAGGACAGGGGGCGTGAGGACATGAAGGGGGGGTCAGCAAAACAGGGCAACAGGGGCCCCTGCAAGGGTACAAAACAACTCTTCTGCCCTTATCAAAGCTGTCGGTTTTTGATGTACGCAACAAAACCGTCACGCAGCGCTCAGAGAAGGTTACATCCTCCGTCAGAACACTGCCCGCCGAGGACGTGGATTTTGAAACCAGTTCGCTGATGTGAAAAGCCCAGAAAAACACCCAAGAGAACCACTTGGAAAAGAAGGGTCTCAAACATGGAAAAGCACATGGACGGCAACAGAGAAAGGATAATGGAGAGAATATGGAAGGAAACCGGGCTCTGAGAATCAGGAGAATGAGTAGCACGTCTCCAACCCTGCAAGACCCGACAGACAGGAAACGCTTTTGTGATGTCTTCCCACCCAAGGAGCTGAAACCTAAAGGATAATGCAGACATAGTCGACGAAACCGTGGAACCAGAGGAACCTTTTTATAGCAAATAAACAAGATAAGAAAACAAAGCCATGCACCTGTCATGTGAAGACGAGATAGAAAACTCACCGCCTGATAACTAGACCCATTCATCCCACACGCGACAGTACGACGCCCACGTCAGTGGAGACAGCGACGCCCTGGGGAGGTCTAGCAAACATCAGAAATGAGGTTCCACAAGTAGGCCGGACAGGGGAGCAGTTACCAGTTCCAGGGACATGCCTAGCTCTAAAACACACATTATAATGCAGGCATTTTAGAACCAAAAAATGCAGTAACGATACGACCGGAGGGGATCTAGCAGACTGTTTGTTGACCACCTGCACCACGCTCATGTTATCGGACCAGCAAACAACCTGACGATTGTGCAAATGCTCGCCCCACAGCTCGATGGCAACAATAATTAGAAAGAGCTCCAACAGGGTGAGGTTGCGCAACAGATCCATGCGGACCCATGAGGCCGGCCAACAGACCACTCCCCCTGGAAAAAGGCACCAAAACCACAGAAACCTGCCGCATAAGTGTATAGCTCCAGCTGTGAGTTCGGTACCTCCTCCAGCAGCCAACAAAACTGGATATTGTAGGACTGGAGAAAAGATGGCCACATACCCAAGTCATCCCACATGGGATTGGTGATACCGACATAATGGTGGGGGGCAGCCACCCCTTTATGGCCCACACCAGGTGTCTACAGAAAGCACTCCCCATGTGGATGATTCTACAGGCAAAGACCAAGTGACCCAGCAAGGACTGAAGCTGTTTCAACTGCAGTTTTTTAGCCCCCTTTGCCAAGCGGACCAGGGAAAGGAGCCTGGCCAGCTTCTCACCGAAAAACCATCTATTTCAATGCCCAAAAAGGTTAGAACTATCACAAGGCCCTCGGTCTTGTCATCTGACAGCGGGATGGCAAACCACTCACAGGTGTCCTGAAAGCAGACAAGAGCTGCTGACACCTACCACTGTCAGCTGGGCTGACGAAGAGGAAGTCATCCAAGTAGTGCAACACAGAATGCAAACCAACCGCACATGTCAAAAAAGTTTCCTTGAAAATAGCATCCCAGCAGATGGAAGCATTCTGGGTGGACCAGGAGGAGGCGGAAGGTGGACTCAATGTCCACCTTGAAGTGAATATGAAAGGGGATGTAGGTATGGCGCTGTTCTTATTAAGAAAAAAACATTTATTGTAATAGAACTGCTGTGTTACACCCTCTGCAGTCCTCCGGGCCCAAGTGTAGATATGTGAGGGAATTGATAAATATAAAAATACCAAAAAAATGTATAGATAATTAATTTTCAACAGAAGGTATCTATGTCAATGTATATACACCCTCTGTAGGGTGCAATACCTAATGAAACAATATACAAATGTGTTACCCTCTAATGGCTAAGTTCAAGTTAGAAGGAGGAGTACATAAATGAATAAATATCAGCGTCAATGTGCATGCACCCTCCACAGGGTGTAATACTTTGTGAATTAATATTCAGATGTGTTACCCTCTAATGGCTACGTCCAAGTTTTAGAAAGAGGAGTACATAAGAAGGAAACACCAATGATGGCTTTTATGTAATGGTGCTACATCTTCTGTGTAAAACCGGTGCTGGTACTTTGGGTAAAGACTGATGTGCAAATGTGACACTGTTTAAAAAGAGAATAAGAAAAAATGTGTATATCTGAAGTCTGACTATGTGCTGGTGTAAAAAAGTGTGTCTGGGTTGTGTTACACCCTCTGGCAATCACTGCACAAATTTGATAGTGGCGAACTAATGTGATTAAACAAGGAAGGTAAACTGGCAAAATGCTGATGTCTTTGAAAAAAATGTGTGCCCTACATTGGTACTAGCAGAAACAATTCACAGAATGAATAATACAATGTCCCATGCTAAGATGGTAGCCATCGATCAAAATCAAATTCCAAAATTTGAAAAACTTTGGCATCCTTGGATAAAACAACAGTTCCTGTCAAACTTCAATGACTCTGTCCTGTTGCCATGGTAACAGATTAAATGACTTACAGAGACACCCATTCTAAGGCTTCAAAGAGAACTAAAAAGAATAATAAACTGACGAGCGGTACAACCTTGTGGACCATACCTCTACCTTTCAACCCTTTTTCTTCTTTCTCTTTCCTTTTCTCCACCTTACGATTAAAGCTCATTATCAGAATTTATTTGACCTATATACACTCTACTTGTAAACAATATGTATAGTAGGTATAAATCATTTAAATACCTACAAAAGTAACTAAGGAAATGATATATATCTTTAATTTAGGTTTACGTGAACCCAATGTTTAATATTTGAAATTTCATAATATTTACCTATATAAACCCTACTGTAAAACAATGAGCTTACTTTATAGATCCTTGTAAACTTACTTTATGTATCTTTATAACATTGTATACTCAATAAACTTCTTTTGACAAGGAAAAAAATGTGTGCTAAAATCTGGTTATATCCTGGTATGAATAAATGTCTCCAGGATGTGTTACACCCTCTGGCAGCCTCTGCATTAGATTGATAATTGATATTAGAGCCGGCTGGCTCAGATGTTTGTTAGATGCTATTCCGCTTTTGTTTTACATCCTTTCTGTAATCTGTGATATATCATAGCCTCCTCTCCCAGTAGATGTCTGTTTAGGAGAAACATAGCATTGGGTGGAGCCAGAGGACCTGACGTCACCACACTCTCAGCTGATCGGCTTCGGCGTCGGCTGTGTTTTTTAATTGCTACGGTGTTTTACCCTGCCAATGCTTTGATGTCAGTTGTCCATTCATGGATTAAAGCATTTTAAACTACTGCACAATGAAGCACCTCTTTTTCTTTTACAATATACTATTTCCTGCTACGAGTGGTCTTGCTGGAGCAGCTAATAGAGGAGAGTGTTCCTGATTGCCGCCTCTGAAATTTCAACTACCTGGCGTGGAGGGAAGTCTGTCTCTACTCAAAAACCAGCTGTTCCTGACCCCGAGAGGAGTTTGTTCAGACTCGCATGATCTCTGTGGTGGGGATCCATCAAATCTGGTAAGTAGCCCCCTTTTCTTATTTCTGCACTGTCTTATAAGATCCATAGAAGATTTACCGAAGACTTAAAGAGGAATCACACCTCCGGTTTATGATACCATAATTTTCCATATGAACTATAATTTTTTAATTTCTTTATATTCACATTATTATTTGAGTAGCACACTGAACTTTTTTCTTTATAGAAAAGATAGAGTAACATTTGGAAAAAAAATGTGTTTGGATGTGGGCCGCATTTACTCATATCATATCTTTCAAAACCTGATAGGGGCTGCATTATAAAATCTTTTTCCAATTGTGGCAGGGAATAGATGCTCATATTTTTAGTCAAGAGAAAGCATGTGTTGGATTATGTATATAAGGGTCAGATGTAATATATTCCAAAAACTATCCCTATATTACATTGATCTTAATGTGTCTTACATGGAATGCCATCTTTTATGATGATGTGTAATTATTTTCAGACTTTGGACTTCAAGTGGATTGAAGGGACTATTATTATTATTATTATACAATATTTATATAGCGCCAACAGTTTACGTAGCGCTTTACAACTTGAGGGTGGACAGTACAAATACAATACAATTTGATACAGTAGGAATCAGAGGGCCCTGCTCACTTAGAGCTTACAATCTAAGAGGGAAGGTTAAGAGATACAAGAGGTAATAGCTGTGGGTGATGTGCTGATTGAGAAGATAAATGTACAGTTGTTAGGTGGGGGCCAGATAGGCTTCTCTGAAGAGATGAGTTTTCAGGGATCGTCTGAAAGTGGATAAGGTAGGAGAAAATCGGACGGATTGGGGAAGAGCATTCCAGAGGATGGGGGAGGCTCTGGAGAAGTCCTGAAGGCGAGCATGGGATGAGGTGACAAGGGAGTTTGAGAGCAGGAGGTCTTGGGAGGAGCGAAGAGAACGATTAGGTTGGTATTTTGTGACTAGGTTAGAGATGTAGCTAGGGGCCAGGTTGTGGATGGCTTTGTAAGTTATAGTTAGTATCTTGAATTTAATTCGGTGACTGAGTGGCAGCCAATGGAGGGATTGGCAGAGGGGTGTAGCAGACGCTGAGCGGTTTGTGTGGTGGATGAGCCTGGCCGCAGCGTTCATGATGGACTGAAGTGGGGATAGCCTATTTAGAGGTAAACCAATGAGGAGGGAGTTGCAGTAGTCAAGGCGGGAGATGACCAGGGAGTGGATTAGAAGCTTTGTGGTGTCATTGGTTAGGAAGGGGCGTATCTTGGAGATGTTGCGAAGACAGAGGCGGCAAGCTTTGGATAGTGATAGAATGTGGGGTCGAAAGGTTAGTTCAGAGTCCAGGATTACACCTAGGACCTTGGCGTGGGGAGATGGGTTGATAGTTGAGCCGTTGATCTTGACAGGGAGATCAGGGGAAGTGGCACCTGAGGGAGGAAATATCATGAGCTCGGTTTTGGATAGGTTGAGTTTGAGAAAGTGATGTGACATCCAGGCTGATATGTCTGCTAATAAGTTGGTAATGCGTGAGGAGACAGATGGAGAGAGCTGGGGGGTGGAGAACTATTGCTAGTATGTCTTAGTAATTAGTGAGAAAGCAGTTTAAGTCAACATTAATGTTCATTCCCACTGGCTGGAGAGTTTCCAGCTGGAAAATCCATTTTGTTTCATTCTATGAGATCTTGATTCTTTTGTTCTCCCCTCTGCAGTGTCCTTTGATCTTGTCTATGGCGTAAAAGACCGTACAGGTTGGATCCTGTTCATGATAGTCCCTGAAGTGTCTTGAGAAGCTGTGTTTATTAAACCCATTTTTTATATTGGTGATATGTTCTCGAACTCTAACACACAATTGTCTAGTTGTTCTTCCCACATATTTTTGTGGCATGGACATTCTATTACATAGGTAACATGGGTGCTATTACAGGTTATTAATTCTTTTATACTATATTCCTTTCCATTAGCTGCTGAACTGAATTTTGATATCTTTTTGTTTGTCTTCTTACTGACCCTACACCGTAGGCATTTCCCACATTTGAAAAACCCCTTTAGTGTTTTAAATAATTTGATCTGTTTTGGTGGATCGAGGGCATTGTGTACCAATTTGTTTCTCAAGGATGGGGCCTTTCTATAGATGACATTCAGTTTTTCGGGCAATATGGAGCTTAAGATTTTGTCAGATTGCAGGATTGGCCAGTGTTTTTTTATTATGGACTCCATGGCTTTGTGTTGTTTGCTGTACCCTGTTAGGAAAGCCATGTCAATGTTCTTGTTCTTCTTCCTGCTGTTATTTTCCGACTTTCCTTCTATCATCATGTTTCTGTCCATTTTTTTCGCTTTTTCTTTTAGTGCTATTAATTCTTTTTTGTTGTACCCTTTTTCTACAAACCTGTTGATTATAGTATTTGCTTGTTCCTCGTAGTTGACCAAATTGCTGCAATTTCTATGTATACGCATTAGTTGCCCTTTTGGTATGTTGCCAATCCATTGTGGGTGGTGGCAGCTACTGGTTGGAATGTATCCATTTTGGTCTGTAGTCTTGAAAAATGACCTTGTATTTAGATATCTGTTGTTTTTGTATACTTGTAGGTCAAGGTAATCTATACTTTGCTCCAATTTCTGGAAAACGTGATACCATAGATGTTATGATTTATTTCATCGAAAAAGGCTTGTAGCTCTTCTTCTGTGCCTCCCCATACTATGATGATATTGTCTATGTATCAACGGTACATCTTCAGATTTTTTCTTTGTATGCTGTAAATTTGCTTGTCCTCCCACCGATTAAGGAACACATTTACTACACTGGGGGCATACTTAGCCCCCATGGCAACTCCCTTTGTTTGGGTATAGTATTCCTCTTTGTGCCAGAAATAATTGTGACTCATGGCTAATTTTAGACCTCTTGTAATGTATTTAATTTATTCCCCTTTCAGATCAGTTTGTTTATGCAATGCCCATTCCACACTGCTCAGGCCTTCTCCCTGTATGATGTTCGTATATAAAGAGTTTACATCTATTGTTACTAGGATGTCATCCTCATGTATTTTGAAATTTTTGAGTTCAGCAATGAATTGTCTACTACCTTTCAAGTAGGATTTTTCTTCTGCCACAAGTGGTTGTAGGTACCCATCTATGTATGCTCCTAATCTTGAAAACAATGAGTCTATGCCGCTTATTATTGGCCTGCTTGGAGGGTTTGATTGATTTTTGTGAATCTTGGGGATGTAATAAATCACCAGAGATTTTGGTGCTTTTGGGGCTAGGTATCTGGCTTCCTTCTTTGTCAGAATTCCTCTTTCTTCTCCCCGTTTGACAAATGATTTGAGTTTCTTCTCATATTCACTTTTTGGATTTCCTTTTAGTTTCTTATATGTATTCGGTGTTTTCAGCAATTTCTCCACTTCCATTTCGTAATCCCTCTTATTTAGTATGACTAGGCCCCTGCCTTTGTCAGCCGGGCGGATGATTATTTATTTCTTTTTTTCTATTTCCTTAAATGTCCTCCACATTTTAGTTCTTTTTGTTTTGTTTATTTTTAATTTTCTTATGTCATTCTCCACCATTTTCTTGAAAACTAATAGACTTTCATTTTGTTGCATTTTGGGGTTGAATATGGAGTTATTCTTCAAATGCAAATGTTTGAAATGGGAGATTGGTCTGTCTTTTTGGTTCTTCTCTTTGCCCTTTGATGCAAAGAATTTTTTTATATTAATTTTCCTTACACATTTTTGCAGATCTATGTAGGCTTCGAATTTATCCAATTCTTTGTCTGGGGCATACTTTAGACCCAGATTGAGCACCTTCATTTCCTCCTCGTTAAAAACTGCTTCACTTAAATTGAAGATGCCCCCTCCTACTATTCTCGCCTTCTTTTTCTTGATCCCTCCTCTCTTCCCTCTAGTTTGTTTCCTCTTGCCCATCGTTGTGGGGTCCGTTTCCTCCTCTGAATGGTGGTGGTCTCCCACTGTGTTCTCTGGGAAAAAAAATCTTGCCTGTATTGTGGCTCCCTATAGGGGGTATCTTGGTATTCATATCTTAATGGGGAATATCTATTGTAGTGTCTAGGTGTTCTTGGTGTGATTGGAACAGCATTTGGTTTTTGTGTTCTATTCTCATATTGTTCATGCTGTCTATAATTTCTACGGATAGGGCTTCTTTCTTCCCTTCTGATCCTGGGTCTCTTGTGCGTTTCTTGGTGTTCTATTTTGAGCTGGTCTTGCTTCCTGCAATATTGAATTTTCCCTTGATTCCTTTGTCATTGAAATGTTGTGATTTTCTTCCATGTAGCTCTCATCTGTTTGCCATTTGTAGACTTGCTGGTTCTTGTAGTCCAACACATCTCTTTTAAATTTCTTTTGTTTTGTCTGCTGTATTTACTTGTCATATTTTTTGACAGTTTCCTGTAAATTATTCTGCTCATCCTTATATTCTCTTGTTTCTAGAAATGGTATTAGTTGGTCTCTTTAATTGTAAAATTTCTGATTCTATGTTCTTTAATTTGTGTTGCCTTTGCACTACTATTTTTTGTAGCAGTGCGGTTTCACTTTCATTAAAGAACTTATATCATTCCTCCATCAGCCCTTTGTCATTAACAGCATCGTTTGGTGAGATGTCCTACCTTAGTCTCCTTGATGTGATTTTCTCTGAGATTTTCTCTGAGATATACATTTCTAATGTTGCTACATCCCAGCTTACTCTTAATTGCTTTTCCATGCTGTGTCTGAGTTGCTTAAAAAGGCTATCCATATCTTGTTTTTTAACAACTTGTTCTTGGTTAAAAACTTCTATTAAATTAATGGTTCTACTGTTCATGTACTTGAATATGTCCATTGCTGCAGATTTGTATTCTGCGTTTATAAGACGCCGACAATAGTAGAAAGGTGTGTGGGTAAATCCGCGCACAGGATACTAGTACAGAAAGTGACTTAAAAAATGAACTGCTGCCCCTACAGATACACCACCACTAAGGTGGAGTGTACTGAAGTGAATATCAAAGGGGATGTAGGTATGGCGCTGTTCTTATTAGGAAAAAAAACATTTATTGTAATAGAACTGCTGTGTTACACCATCTGCAGTCCTCCGGGCCCAGGTGTAGATATGTGAGGGAATTGATAAACAAAATACCAAAAGAATGTATAGATAATGAATTTTCAACAGACGGTATCTATGTAAATGTATATACACCCTCTGTAGGGTGCAATACCTAATGAAACAATATACAAATGTGTTACCCTCTAATGGCTAAGTTCAAGTTAGAAGGAGGAGTACATAAATGAATAAATATCAGCGTCAATGTGCATGCACCCTCCACAGGGTGTAATACTTTGTGAATTAATATTCAGATGTATTACCCTCTAATGGCTACGCCCAAGTTTTAGAAAGAGGAGTACATAAGAATGAAGGAAACACCAATGATGGCTTTCATGTAATGGTGCTACATCCTCTGTGTAAAACCGGTGCTGGTACTTTGGGTAAAGGCTGATGTGCAAATGTGACACTGTTTAAAAAGAGAATAAGAAAAAATGTGTATATCTGAAGTCTGACTATGTGCTGGTGTAAAAAAAAGTGTGTCTGGGTTGCGTTACACCCTCTGGCAACCACTGCACAAATTTGATAATGGTAAACTAATGTGATTAAACAAGGAGGGTAAATTGGCAAAATGCTGATGTATTTGAAAAAAATGTGTGCTAAAATCTGGTTATATCCTGGTATGAATAAGGCTCGGTTCACACATGGGCGGCACGACTTGCAGGTCGCCTCAGCGAGGCGACCTGCAAACGACTGCGGGGCGACTTGCGAGACGACTTCTGCATAGAAGTCTATGCAAGTCGCCCCAAGTCGCCCCCAAAGTAATACAGGAACCTTTTTCTAAGTCGGAGCGACTTGCGTCGCTCCAATTAGAACGGTTCCATAGCACAGAACGGGAGGCGACTTGTCAGGCGACTAGGTCGCCTGACAAGTCGCCCCAGTGTGAACCGAGCCTAAATGTCTCCAGGATGTGTTACACCCTCTGGCAGCCTCTGCATTAGATTGATAATTGATATTGGCAAGCCAGTAAAAAAGAGTGTACCTAATGAAATATTGGTCTCTGTGAACTTGAATATGTGCTAGTACCAACAATGTGATTAAAGTTTTGAAATGTTAACCAAAATTAGTATGTACCATATATATATATATATATATATATATATATATATATATATATATATATATATATATATATGAACAGCGCCATACCTACATTCCCTTTCATATTCACTTCAGTACACTCCACCTAGGTGGTGGTGTATCTGTAGGGGCAGCAGTTAATTTTTTAATTCACTTTCTGTACTTGTATCCTGTGCGCGGATTTACCCACACACCTTTCCTCAATGTCCGCCTTGGCCAGCAAAGCCGAAGGACCAGCAGCCCTGATCAAGTGAAGTGCCCTGTCGAAAGAGGCGTAGTGGACCCTGGATTCCTCCTTGTTGATGCTGTCATTGACTGAGGAGCCAGGATAGGACAGGAGGTGGATAAGGTGTCATTTTCCCTCAGCCCTTTTGGGGACCACACAGGTTGTGGAAAGGGGCAGATCAAATGGGCCCACCATATGCCCCAAATCCAATTCCTTCTGGAGCTTCTCGGCCACCACGGACTCGAATTGCAATTTTTAAATTAGGTGCCATGGTCGCCAGTCAGAAGGAGTAAAGGGGATCCAAAAACCACGGTCCAAACCATCCCTCAAGATCTCCCTATGAAGGGGGTACCGTTCTAGCCAGGGAAGCATCAATTTAGAAATGTCAGGCTTGGCCCCAGGCTGGGAAAGTGGTTGTTTTCCCTTCTGGAAACACCGCCTGGCTGGGTGAGCACCCCCGCAAAGTGAGCACTCGTGCTTAAAACGGCACGCGGTGTACCACTTGCAGTAGCTCTCATTTTCTGGGGGCAGCCGACGCTTCAGAAAGAGCACCAGCTGGGGACTGAGAGGACGAAGGCCTGTGGGGGCACATGAGCAATAACCACAGGCTACCGTCCTGACAATCAAAACGGAACTCCTTTCTTGATGCCATTTTTGGCGAAACTGGGTGTCGTAGTGGAACCAACACTGACCCCCGTAAACTTTATGAGCATCCCAAATAAGATCAAGATAGCAAAAAAGTGATGCAGCCAACTCCGGGAACCGCTCAAAAAGCACTCTGGCGTAAGCACAGAACCCCTGCAGCCAGTTCCCGAACATCCGGGGAAGCTGTTTAGATTTGTCGGCCTGTGCCGCAACGTCAACCCGACGAGATTTGTCGATCGTCTTCCTGTCAGGAGAGACTAGGGCGAGAAAATCAATAAATTTGCGACTCCAGATCCTATCCTTGACGTCTTCCGACAGGTGCGTGCCGGTAGGGGAAACCGCCCACAAAGCACCACCTGCAACGGAGCCCGAACTAACCGCTGGACCCGACACCCCCATGCAAGACAGGACCAATTTTACAACCGCAAAAATGTGTTCATTCGGCAGGCCTGATACGGCAGTGTCACTGGACCTACACCATATCAAATCACAATTATGCTCACTGATGCGCGGTGGGGCAGCTGGCGACCAGCAGCAGGTCCAGGAGAAATGCATGGGAGGAACCGGGAGAGGCCCACGACATCCATTGCCTTGAGGAATGGTGGTGGCTGGCGAGGCAGGACGATGATGATGGCAGGAGAGGTCCAGGGGTGGAGGTCTGGCCACCGACCCTGATAAACCCAGGGGGCCGAGGACAGCAGCTGAGCAGCATCGAGAGCAACCAGAGACCTCGGATGAAGGACTCGTGGCAGGTGCAGCCCACATCCCGGGAGTGGCGTGCGCATCTCCCACCCTGGGAGATGTTGCCAAGTAGCGGACCAGGGCAGGGCTGTGGTGGCAGGCATCCGATGGGAATCCCGCCCAGCAGGGCACAAGAGATGTGGGTAGGCAGGGGTCAGAGGCAAGGGGTGAGAGGCAGGTGCAGCTCGGCCATCCCCCACCCAGCCGGGTGTAGGGCGATGCGGATGAGCAGCTATCATCAGTGGGGCAGTGTGCATTGGTGTCACGTTTAAATCTCCCGCCCATCCGGGCACAGGGAGAGAAGCTGGCAGGGACATGTCTGCTGATGCAGGCAGCATGGATGGAGCAAGAGGATCTCTGTGCGGCCCCCCCAGCCCTCACCCGGCCGGGCGTGGGGGAGTGGGGGCAGAACTAGAGACACCAACAGAGGACACCCATCGGTGGAGAGCAGAGGCGTAAAGAGCTGTGGCTCCCACCCAGGCTGACACACGGGTATGCACAGGGGGAGGAACAGCCGGGAGAGCTCGGGTGGCCTACCGAGGGCTCTGGGGCTCCATGAGCAAGCCAGGTGGTAGGAGGCCCAGGTTGTGGCATCCACTGGGGGTGCCTACTGGGTGTAACTCCAGCGGCGGACAGCAGAACCAGGTGGACTAGGGGGAAAGAGCCAGGACCTGGCGCAGCAGAAGCTCCAGAGGAGCGGGGATGAACGGCAGCCATGTAGGTAGCCCTGGAAGGACTGAGGCTCAGGTGATAAGGTGGGAGGGTTCGCCTCCGGGACCTGGAAGCCGGAGGCCCTGCAGGTGGTAGTGGAGCCAGGGGGAAGCTATCTCAGGGGAGAGGAGTGAGAATAGCCAGTCAGCCTGACCTTGTAATGCCAGCTTGTGGACCCTGACCAACAGGAGGTCAGTGTCCATGGTAGGGGGTGCAGGGTCCACAGCAGCTCTTCCATCCACTTCTTCAAAAGACCCAGAATTACCCAGAATTACCTGGGGGCACACGCTTTCTCAGCTCAGGCCCATCCCATCCCATCCCATCCCTCATGTTTCCACCAATCATTTGTGACCATAAACCACTTTGTCCAGCACCCGGTCATGCCCCCATCAGTCAAGGCTCTCTTTCCCTATTGGCCTTCATTATGCAAAAATCGTCAGCCTTCTAGCAACTTTACAATCTCAAAATAAAAAGGTGCAAAGGTTACAGCAAGATTATAAACACAAGAGGCAGTATACACTTTTTATATCTCTAATGAGCTTTTAAGTTTATGTTCTCTGTAAGTAGTTTATTGAAAATCCACCTCAATCTCTTATTGCAATTGAGAAATGGAAAAGTAAATTATGTTATAGTTGTATTAAGGATATAACTATTTGCACAGCACACAATGAAACAGTTAACTTTCTATGTCAGAGAAAGTCTATTACCTATATCCCCTTTGAACCTTCTGGGTGGGCTGCACTGAAGCACCTTATCTCACTTTAAGCAGATAAGCATACATTCCTGGATACTATCATCTAGTGTTTAACATAATACTTATATCAATATAACCTTAGGGCAGTTAGCAGCATAGTATATAAACCATAGCTCCCAACTGTCCCTGATTTGGAGGGACTGTCCCTTATTTGGAGCAAAGTCCCTCTGTCCCTCTTCCCTCCTCATTTGTGCCTCATGTTGGTCTGATCTATATAGTTGTATATAAAATGCACTTTTTATCTTTCAAAAAGTGTTTCCCAGTGCTAAACCTTTCATCCAATTTCTAAATTGCTGCATTTGTAGATTTTAAAAGCCAATATAAAGAAATATTAGTGGTAAAAAAAGCACTTGTGGATTTAAATAACCTTTTTTTTGGTTATGTCCCCTTTAAAACCACTTAAGCCCCGGACCATTTGGCTGGCCAAAGACCAGAGCACTTTTTGCGATTCGGCACTGTGTCGCTTTAACTGACAATTGCGCGGTCGTGCGACATGGCTTCCAAACAAAATTGACGTCCTTTTTTTCCCACAAATAGAGCTTTCTTTTGGTGGTATTTGATCACCTCTGCGTTTTTTATTTTTTGCTCTATAAACAAAAAGATAGCGACAATTTTGAAAAAACGCAATTTTTTTTACTTTTTGCTATAATAAATATCCCCAAAAAATATCTAAAAAAAAATTTTTTTCCTCAGTTTAGGCCAATACGTATTCTTCTACATATTTATACTGATTACTGTAAAAATGTCACTGACAGTGAAGGGGTTAAAACTAGGGGCAGTGAAGGGGTTAATGTGTGTCCTAGTTTGTGTTCTAACTGAAGGGGGAGGGGAATGTGCAGGGAAACTGTATGAACAGAGGATCTGTCAGTTCTCTGCTCAGAGAACTGGAAACTGCGTGTTTGCACACACAGCTCCCGGTTCTCCGTGTGCCCTGAGCAATCGCGGGAGCTTGAAGATGATCGAGACCGCCGGGCACTCGCATCGGCTCGGGGGGCCTTCTATGTTACCGACGTACCATGACAGCGATTCACGCAGGCGGGCCATGTTGCCGCAGTACAACTGCAGTGGCTGGTCGGCAAGCGATTAAGGGGTGTGACAGGGGGCGTGTCCTATGCCTACATATGTTTGCTAGTAGGTGTCCCTCATTCCCATCTCAAAATGTTGTGAGGTATGCATAAACAATTATTAATTACTTTAAATCATTAATCACAAACAACAATCAACATATAGACAGACAAACAAACATAAAAGGACTAGATAACAGGGTGATACTTGCAAAATTTCCAAAGATAAGATCAAAAATGAAAACAATATTTGCTTTTCTTGAGTTAAAAGCAAGGCCTCAAAAATCATGCTACCAAAGCAGAAGACTTTTTGCTAACACAGCAACCTGCCACACAAAATATTTTGCCTGAAACAAAACTTATATCTCCCAGCAGCAAGACAGCAGAGAGGAAGAATAAAGATATACCTTACCAACTCCACCGACCACAGTTGCGAGATATCCCCACTTCTGACACCATATTGATAGGGCAACCATCACTGCTTATGAGTCTTTGGGGGTGATTTACTAAGACAAACGCACTGCGCCGGTCAGAGGCGTACCCAGGGTCCCCAGTGCCCTTGGCGAAAATCTGTATCGGCGCCCCCCCGGCACTCCCCTTTCATTAAAGAGTTATGCCGCGTACACACGGTCGGACTTTTCGTCTACAAAAGTCCGACGGACGCCGACGGACTAAAGCTGGCTGGCAATCCGATCATGTGTGGTCTTCCCCGGACTTTCAGCTGACTTTTTCAGCCTCAAATCCGACGGACTTTAGATTTGAAACATGCTTCAAATCTTTACGTCGTAACTACGACGGACCCTGAAATCCGCTCGTCTGTATGCTAGTCCGACGGACAAAAAAACGACACATGCTCATAAGCAAAAACTAAACGGAAGCCCTCGGTCTAGTAAAACTAGTGTTCGTATTGTAGGTAGCACATTCCTCACGCTGCAAAATCTGTGATCGTTGAATGCAGCGCATTTAATGTCTTCTTTACGAATGCTATAAAGAACGAAGATGTTTTGCTGTTCATATTCAAACAGAGTTCGCCCAAACTGATTTCTGGATTCTTTTTCTCTTTGATCTCATGAATGATATGGCATGCTTTTTAAAAACAATGTTTCCATACTAATAATACTTTTTACACTTGTTTTTTTTTTGGTGGAGTCATCTTTTCTTGTAATTTTTATCCAGATGTTTATTTTATGATTGTTGTCGAACTTTTTTTATGTTTATCTATGTTTTTTTTTTTTGTGTGTTTGTAAAGTTACCACAAAGAACCCTTTATTATTTTTGTTTTTATAGTGATTTTTTATTTTTTGTATATAAAGTTAACCCAAAGAACAGTTTTTGGTTATGTATCATTTTTTTTTTAAGACTTACCACTCGAACATTATTAACATTATTAATGTATTTTTGGTGTGTTTTTGCAAACTCAACGAGATTGTTGCTTAACATTTTTTTAGCGCGGTTTTTCTGTTTTATATCAATGAGATTGTTGTCCCTTGTTAATTTAACATTGTGTCTAAAATCAATGATTTAAAATAAAACACATAAAGTCTTTTCATAAACTCAAAAAATATCCATTTATTCATGGTCTAAATAAAATAAAGAGGAAGTCAACGCTGGAAAAAGTCTGTGGACAAGAAAATTGGGATCTTGAGGAGTCCATATAAGAGGGAGCACAATCTGGTCCAGGAATCCCAGAGATCAACAGCACCAGCAGATGATATAGATGTCCCCAGACTGTGGTACTACAACAGCCTGTGTCTTCTGTCAGACCAGACTGAACCCAGGTCATCACTTTCTTCTCTTCCCTGCAGCCTTTCTTCCACGCTGCCCTGCAGCCTTCCCTGCAGCCTTCCCTGTAGCCTTCTTTGGAGGCTGTGGCTCTGGTGTTTCAGTTGTGGCAGGAGGAGGAGGAGGGGGGGCTGCCTCATGTAGTTGGGTGTTTCTTGTTAGCGTGCCCTGCAGCCCCTTCTGGATTGTTTCCCCAAATAGTCGCATGCAAATGAGGCGCTGCTCCCAATCCATTTGAAGAAGCCTGCTGGCTAAGTAGCAGCCATAGGACTCTTCCGCTTCAGGGGGGCTCCTTAAAAAACGGGTTGCCTCTTGCATGAGGCGCAGGGATGCCTCCTGTGTGACCATCCCCTTCCTGGCCCTTTTTTTGGGAAGGCGGAGGGGAGGCACTTGGGATTCGGTCAGGCTCCTACTTGGCCCAGCCACCTCACTTGGCCCAGCCACCTCACTGGGAGCAGCCACCTCCTGCCTGACACTGGGCCCAGCCTCCTCCAGGATGATGGTGAATCCGGCCTCCTCCAGGCTGTCCATGGGCCCGGTCTCCTCCTGCCTGCCACTTTCCACACATTCCTCCTGGATGGACTCATCCTGTGTATAAAAAAAGGACAATAGTTTTAGTATATTTTTTTGGGTTCATCAATGACACACAATTTGCTTCTCATGACTAGCAAATTCAATGTGAATACATCTCTTTAATAAAAGAGTCTAATCAGACACCCTAATTTTTTGAAGCAGGTGCCAAACATATTTAGCCACTACTGTCAATTGATATGTATACACAATTTTGAGGGCAAAATTATTTTAGACAATTATAACATCCAGGCTTGAATGGAGGAGAAGATTTGGATGCCGCACACCGGATGTAGTCAAAAAACTTCACTTTATTGAAAAAATGGGATCATCAAAATAACAAGACTGTCATGCAGAAAGTACAGGTAAGCTGACGCGTTTCGCACTCAGGACTGAGTGCTTACTCATAGCTAACAAATATTAAAAAGACAAACTCTTATATAGCTCAATGGGGTATCACATGATTGCCCAATTAGATGGTCATTGGGTCTCAGCTGGAAGCCGATTTAATGAGGTCTCGGCATCTGCTGGCTATTTGGTGCGTTGACTGATTGAGAAATGTTTTCAAAACCGTGACATGTAAATAGATGACAAAGAATGTGGAAAAAGATGTGTATATGTACATGTGTAGGCAAAAAATATATATGTGTGTAAATATATATGGTGAATCCTATCAATGAACGTGTATATAATAATGAATATACTTCTATAACGTGTGTATATAAAAGGTGATAAGTATCAAAAAAAGGATTACTATTAGGTGAAAGGAAAAAATGTGTAAAAAATATTTCTCATTAAAAAAAGAGAAAATATATTGATAAAAATATTCAGACAACGTGCAAAGTGAATGTGAAGAGTGAATGTAATAAAACTATATGTGAACAAAATATATAAATATGATGAGACTCTCTATAATATGCCGGTGAAGTGGATGAAGCTCTCTATAATAAGCCGGAATAGTACAGATGAAATATAGAGCAATGTGACCTGAAATGCGTGATATGCCCGCGGTTGATAACAAGGTACATATAGGGCCCTATAATAATAGAAATAAACTGTGGGATTCAAAGACATAAAATCACGCTGATAAGGGTTGCCCTGATCTGGTCAAATGGCAGTGATATATGCAGGGTCCCAGTAGACTGACTTGTAACGTAGTGATTCTAAATGATGAGCCTGGCCGAGAGCAGGGTGTGTGTAGAATTTCAGGAATGAAGCAGCGGTGTTCAAGGTAATAGAACGCCGCTAATCTATGTCACACTAAATGTCTAGATGGAATTATAATGATGGTAATAAAGTTGGTAGAGGTCTCGGCCAGTCACCCAAGTTTAAGGGATCACAAAAAGGGAAAAATGAAAAACAAGTAAGGTACTATAGGCTGGGATACGAAGACATAAAATCACGCTGATCAGGGTTGCCCTGATCTGGTCAAATGGCAGAGATATATGCAGGGTCCCAGTAGACTGACTTGTAGCGTAGTGATTCTAAATGATGAGCCTGGCCGTGAACAGGGTGTGTGTGGAATTTCAGGAATGAAGCAGCGGTGTTCAAGATAATAGAGCGCCGCTAATCTATGTCACACTAAATGTCTAGATGGAATTATAATGATGGTAATAAAGTTGGGGGTGGTCTCGGCCAGTCACCCGAGTTTGAGGGGTCACAAAAAAGGACAAATGAAAAACAAGTAAGATACTACAGGCTGGACGAAAATGTTACCAGACTGAGATCGTAAAAATTATCCGGACAGACAATTAAGTTAAAAATATGTTAGTTTGTGATCCGTCTCGGGTGGCTCATATAAAAGCATGTCTCTGTATATATGTGTGTCAGCAAATGCCAAGACCTCCAAACAAAACATATTAGAATAATACATCTTATGAGTCCACTAATACAATGCTCATATATTAACACCGGCAAATGTAACAGATGAAAACAGGCATATAATGATCGGCGTGAATCCAATCTATAGAGACGATGAGAAGAAAATGTTATAATGCTGCATTCTAAAGAGAAACAACTACATATTCATATTACAACATTACACTCGCAAAATAAGCACTGAACACAAACGATACAATGTATGTCAGCTTATGTACATATAAATAAGCTTAATATATCTGAATTATGATCCCAAGGTGTCCAAAAAAAAATATATATATATGGACAACAAGGTGTACAAAATGTGAATGAATGAAAATGAGTAAAATGAATAAAATAAAATAAGGTAAAAAAGTGTGAAAACATATTGCGTAAAAACCTAATATATATATCAGGTGTTTCCTAGACAACTAGAAAGATGTATAGGACAATGAAAATTTCCATATATATCTATGTGATAAAGAATGAGCTAGAATAAAAGTAATAATAATGAAATAAAATTGTGAAACCTCATGATACAAATCATGAATATTTATCAAAAGAAAACGAGGAAGAAGGTAGATATAATAACACAAAAATGTGTGGAGAACGAAGTAGAATAAAACTATTTATCTCAATATTGTCGCGATATGCATCCTCAGGTAAAATTAGCTTGTACTTTAGTCAGGTATATAAAACACCCGAACATGATGGATATCGCGAAACAATAAAAGATATTGTGTATTGCTATTGTTAATGTAACCTTTTGCAAACATCTATTATTGGCCATGGTTCCCTGGGAATTCCTGCTCTGCCATAGTTACTATAATGAGTATGCAGAGTAGGGGAACTTGTCGGGCATATATACCAATCAAGGTGGTAAATATTATATATTCATGTATAAGATTGGGTATGTTTGTACATGGGCCCCAATGGTCAGTAGATGGAAAAAACTCCTATTTTGGCACCATCTGACCGGAACACAAAACAAGAGGAAATAGAAAATGGCTGACAAAACGTGAAAATGTAAAAAATGAACATGAAATGTTCTTTATAAGGACTCATGATAGTGTAGATGTTATGACCATGTTCAAGCAGTGTAGGAAAGTTACTCATAAAAATAGGAAACATCCCATTCAAAGTTGAGGCCCAAAGGAATTCTCGTATTTAAAGAGAATATCCAATAAACTTCGCGTTTGCAAAGCAGTTGGAACCTGTCTCCTCCCCTAGTGGGGGTGACAATTTTCTCTATACCTTGGATATGGAGACTTGTAACGTCTTTCTGGTGTACAAAAATCCAATGTTTTGCCACGTTAGTTAACCTGTCCTTTTCAATATCGTATAAATGGTCATATAGACGGTCCCTGAGGCGGCGTGTTGTCCGCCCGACATACTGAATCTGGCAAATATCGCAAGTAATCACATATATTATAAACTGGGTGTTGCAGTTTATGAATGAGGCGATATTAAAAACTTTGCCATTTGTACAAGATTGAACCTGCTTGCCCTTTTTTATGTGACTACAGTAATTACATCCTTTTTTGCCACATTTGTAGTTACCCTTAAAATTTAACCAGTTGGCCTTCTTTTGTTCAGATACTACTAGGCTGGGTGAAAGTGAATTCCCCAGGGTGGGAGCCCTGCGGGAGACCATTTTAATCCCTTTGGACAGTATATTGTTGAATGCAGCATCGCTGTATAAGATGGGAAGGTATTTGGTGACAATTCTCCTAATTTGGTTAAATTCTGCACTGTATGGTGTAGAAAATACTGGGATGTTAATGGAAGGGGGGCTAATGTGAAGTTTATCTTGTAATAATGTATGTCTAGGGATGGTACTGGCTCTGTCAAGTGCTCTATTAACTAGAGCTGTACCATACCCCCGGTTTCTAAAACGCTGGGCCATACTGTGTGCCTCTCTGTGAAAACTTTCAGGGGTGCTACACAAGCGTTTGAGCCTCAAAAATTGTCCATACGGAACACCTCGTATGGAATGTTTGGGATGTGCTGAATCTGCTCTAAGTAGGGCATTCCCAGCAGTGGGCTTCCTATATAAGGTGGTATGGATGGAGTTGCCTGTACCAGTGAGCTTAACGTCCAAGAATTCGATGCTGTGAGGTTGTAAGGTGCCTGTGAAGTTCAAGTTAAGATCATTGTTGTTGAAATATGAAAGCCAGGTTCCTAGATCAGCATCTGCATCTGATGTAATAAACAGGAGGTCATCAATGAAACGGCAATAAAAAACTGTATCTAGTCTGCGGGGGCTATCACTTCCAAAGATGCGAGACCTCTCCCACCAACCCATGAAGATGTTGGCGAGGGAGGGCGAAAATTTGGCGCCCATAGAGGCCCCGCATCTCTGGAGATAATAGCCTCCATCAAACATGAAGAAATTGTGTGTGAGTAAATAATCTAACGCCTGTAAAATAAAATCTTGTAAAATGAGAGAAAATCTGCCTGATTCTTTGAGAGCCCAAGCAACTGCCTGTATACCCAGATTGTGTGGGATGCTAGAATAGAGACTGGTGACATCACAACTGATCCACCTATATCCACTCTCCCATCGTAAATGGTGTAATTTACTAAGCAACTGCTTAGTATCTCTCAGGTAGCCAGGCAGGCTGGTGGCCAAAGGCTGTAACTGGGAGTCCACCCATTCGCCCAGGCGTTCGTTAAGTGAACCGATGCCTGCTACAATGGGCCGGCCTGTTAAGGGCTGAAGACCTTTGTGGACCTTGGGTAAATGGTGGAATATAGGCATGATTGGATGTTCAGGAATAAGCTTCTCTTTATCTGAGTGTGAAAAAATACCCATCGATACCGCTCTGTCTAAAAGGGCAGAAAGTTTGTGTTTGAAGGGGAGTGTGGGATTGGATGAAAGTAATTGGTAGGTCTGTGTGTCAGATAACTGACGTAAAGCTTCTTGTATGTACATGTCAGTGTCCAAGACAACCACTACCCCCCCTTTATCTGCATTCCTGATAACTATGCTAGTGTCTGCTGTTAGTGTTTTTAAGGCTAATCTCTCATTTTGTGTCAAATTATCTTTAATCGGTTTTCTATGGCAACTATGAGCCAAGCGAGTTAATTCCCCCTCCACCAACCTCTGAAATACATCAAGATCTTTGCCCCTGGATGCCACTGGGTAAAAGTCAGATTTAGATCTGATTATTAGTTTTTTCTGTGAATCAGTGGGATCCATGGGGGGTGGATCCGATTCATCTGCCAGTGTTATTAAATCTTGCAGTGCACACACTTCATTAAAAGAGATGGGTGAAGGGGGAGACTCACCTGATTCGCCAAGGTTCCCTGGAACGTCCTCTTCTCTAGAACCACCAAAGTGTTTCTTAAGTGTTAATAAGCGAGAAAACCTGTTAACGTCCAAAATAGTGTGAAATAAATCAAAATGTCTATTAGGGCTAAAGTTAAGGCCTTTTGATAGAAGGTTGATCTCCTCTTTTTTTAAAGGTCTCTTTGAGATATTAAGTACGGTGGAACTCATTTCTTCATTTTGCCTCTCAAGCTGTAATGTGAGTTGTTTGGAGTTCTTGTGTCTCCTGCCGCCCCTTCTTGTTTTTTTTATGGACGATTTCTTCCTCTTGGTGTAACCCAACCTGCAAGGGTTTCCAGCATTGGTGTTGCTTCTGTTTGTTTCCACAGAACCTGTTGACCTGTCCAGAGAAGAGTCTGACATAGTGCGTGCCAGGGAATTGTCGGCTAGGTCGCTCTCTTGGTCAGAGAAGCTGACCTGTTTGCCGCGGTTTCTCCGTGACCGATTGTGGGAAAACACCGGTCTTTTCCAAGTGTAAACTTTATTGTTCTCATAATCATTTTTATCCCGGGCCATTTTGCCTCTCTTGCTGGCGATCACTGATTTTTCCATTTTGTCTAATTTGTTGCTCAAGCGGCTGTCCAGGTCTGTAAAAGCAGCCAGGTTTTGTGAAGAGGCAAGTTCAGACTGGATAAAAGACATGTCAGATTGTAGTACCTCTATTTCTTTGGTTTTAGAGGCAATGAGAATATTTATTAGTTTGAATGAACAGGTGTCCAAGGTGTCATTCCATTATTTTTTGAGATCATCATTGAACAGCTCTGAGGTAGGAAATTTTTTTATCCGTAAACCCCGTGGTATGTGTGCTATGGACAAATAGTCCTTCAAAAAATTGATGTCCCAAAAAGCTCTAATTTCTCTCGCCATAATATGTTCCAGTTTTCTGAAATGACGTATTAACTGTACTCCATCGTCAGCTGACACACCAGGTGTTTGTGTCTGTGACGTTTGTCTCAATGGATTATCAGATGGTGCCTTTAGAGTTCTGCTGTACAAAGTTTCTGCCATGGGTGTCGAGGTGGTATTGAGATCCATAGAGTAAAAAGGAAAATTAATGAGTTAAATTAAATGAGCTCTTGAAAAAATAATGGTAATCAAAATAAATTGTGAAATACCTGGGAAAGCCTCCGGGCAGGTGAAGAAAAAAGCATGTATCCTTATGCTGGCCATACACTATACAGAAAATCGGCTGAAAAATCGTTCATATAGACACTTCGTTCGTTTTTCGGCAAGTTAATGGGCACAAATCGATAATCGTTTGTGACGTTTTTGTGGAAATAAAACGAACGGCAAGTTTGGAAATTTTCTGCCGAACGTACGATAAATTGCAAGTTTAATGCGTTCTTCGTCCGTGAAAAAACGAATGGTTGCTACTGCGCATGGTTGAAAATAATTTAACCCGGAAGGGAAATATTCCTGTCAAATACATTCGCGTCCAAACGTCATGACCAATCGTCAACACCAACTATATAAAGGCCCGCACACACGATCGGACTTTTTGACAACAAACATGCAAATTAGCAGTTCTGGAGCAACATCTGACCGTGTGTGCGCTCCATCGGACAAATTATTTTTTAATTGTGACTTTTGTTGGCTACGAACAGACAAACTTTCTGTCAACAAAACTCCGATCGTGTGTGCACAAAATACCATTGGACTTTAGTCCAAAGTACAAACACGCATGGTCGGAAGCAAGGACCATCACGAATTTTTAATGGCTTAAGAATAAATCTGCTTTGCTGGTGATACTGACAGAGTACAGACAAACATATTTTAGTTAGGATTTGTGTTCTAGTGATATCAATCCTTTTTTTTTGTTTTTTAAGGCCATTTTGCTTATTGTGCATTCACAACATAAATAAACTTACAAAATTATTAGACATGTTCTCTGTCCTCACAATTAAAAATTAGAATTTCAAAAGAAAAAGAGCAAACGATACACATCAAAATAAAAAATATATCTTATTCAATCATACTGAAATCAAAAAATTCAACCTGCTAAATTATTAGCCCCTAAACTCCCCACACCAATGGCCTTGTTGTGGATCCTTGGGGCTGCTTTTGCCACTGACCACCATGCTGCTCAGGTGGGTGGGCTTGCTGGGGTGGGTAGGTTTGTTGTGGAGGAGTGTTGTTCAAATGACACACATGAGATTTAGTGGTTAGCTCTTGTTTCCTGGCCTTGCTGAAGAGCTGGATGATTAGAGCCTCACATAGCTCCCTTTGATCTACGTCAAGCTCACGGAGCTTACTAGCATTAAAACTGCCAAACCCTTCAGCACTATCGGGTGCTGTGTTTATCAGAGAAGTAGCCCTAGTTAAGAACTCAGCTGTGGCCTCATCCAGATGTTGGCTCTTCCTGGCCCTTTTTTTGGGAGGATGCAGGGGAGGGATCCTGCACTCAGTTGTTGTCTGGCTGCTGGGCCCAGGCTCTTCTTGGCTCTAAAGTTCCTGTGTGTGTAAAAACAACATCATTTTAATTTTTGGACATCATTCATCAACAATTTTCATGTCATGACTTTTTCATTTGTAATGTGTCCAAATAGGAAAGAAGATCATTCTGACTCCAGCATTTCTCATTCTTGTCCTAATCCTTTTTGGCCACTGCTGTCTATTGATATGGGACTCACTTTTTGAACCCAAAAAAATTACTATGCATTCAGGGTCGTAACTACCACCATATTGACCCATGCGGGCGCTATGGGGCCCGCAGCCGAGTGGGGCCCAGTGAGGATAAGAGCACCGCCGGCACAGTCTCCCAGCCAGGGGAAGAGAGAGGAGAGGAAGAGGCGAGCTGTCCGTATCAGCAGAGCTGAATTGCCGATGTAAGAGCTTTCATTAGGACTTCCAGTGTTCCCGGGGCTCACGTCACATAGCTCCACCTTTTGGGCCAGTGCATTTGATAGAACGCCGATCCAATGCGGGACATGTGACGTCATCAAAGGCGTCGGGCCAAGAGGTGGGGCTATGTGATGAGCCCCGGGAAGAGGAGAAATTCAAATGAAAGCTATTACAGTGGCCAATCCTGCTCTCTGCTGATCCTAGTAGCTTGCCTCTTCCTCAGCATAGGTGGGGCTGTATGGTGCACAGGCAGACCAGGCTGTATGGGGCACAGGTCATGCTGTATGTGGCACAGGTCACGCTGCATTGACAGTAGGGCAGCTGTGGGGGGGGGGGGGGGGGCTGTTTGCAGTGTGCCCCATACAACATTTTCTAATTTGCCAACCTATAAAAATCTATGGTAGAATTCCAAAGTGATCATTTTAAGAGATAATATGCAAGCTAATTGCCATTAGGGATGAGACCAACACCCCCCTGTTAGTTTTGCAACAGAACATTTGAACAGGCCAAAAATTGGTTTTAACACGTGAACACCATTAAAGTCTAAGGGAGTTGAACATGAATAATTATAAGTGTTAATTTTAAAGGCTTATATTCATGGTATTGCCAAAAAAAGTGTTTGGTGACCTGGGTCCTGCCCCAGGAGACATGTATGAATGGACAGAAAAGTTTACAAAACACCCATTTTTTCATGAACAGTGATTTTAATAATGAATAAAGTCAAACAATAAAAGTGTAATATTCCTTTAAATTTAGTACCATGGGGGGGTGTCTATAGTATGCCTGTAAAGGGGCGCATGTTTCCCCTGTTTAAAACAGTCAGAGAGCAAAATGACATTTCAAATTAAAAAATGTCATTAAAAATTACGAACGGGAGCAACAGAATTTTGAACCAGCTTCTTTTCGCGGGGACTCTTGGATTGCCTTTGTCTCGCACACAAACAGAACGTAATCTTTCATCACACGCTCGTTCGATTGATATACACTATCTAGGCGTGAAAACTCCGCTACCCGAACGGCATCACGCATTCGTTCGTACCGCGTGTTAACTTGACATAGACGGCGCATGCCTGAAACTCCGCCCCTGACGTTCTTTTTCTTGAATATTGCCCGCCCCTTTTCTCTTCGGTGCGTAGTGAGGAGCAAACATGGCGGAGACACATGTGTCAGAATACAGATCCAGGAAGGCCAACAACATGTCATTTGAGGAGATGGTGGAGATGGTTTCAATCTTGAAAAAGCAAGATTACGATGGGAAACATGGCCCATATGCCCATCCCAATTTGGTAAAGGACAAAATCCTGACTGATGTGGTGAAGGCCTTGGAGCAGAAGTTTGGGGTCCATAGAAAGAAGGACCAGCTGAGGAAGCGCTGGTCTGACTTGAAAAACAGGGAGCCAGATCAGTACCTCAAAATAAGGAAGGAACTTCGAAAAAGTAAGTACTTGTGTGTCCCATTTATGATTCTTCACTTGCCTGCTTCTCCATGTGCTTTTCTGGACTGTTATACTGAATGTTCGTAGGTGTTAAATAACGTTCGCGGGTAGGAAATAACGTTCGTAAGGACCAACAGTGATCGTTTGCCAATGAATACGACTTTTTTAAACTGATATAGGCTTATGACTGTTTTGGTCATGATCATTTATGTGATTGAACGAATTTAAAAGACATTGTTGTCTAGATGTCTTTGAAATTTTAATTAATTGATAAATAGATTCAGTGGAATGTAAGGAGAGGACACAGCAGCTGGTTACACATCTGGACTCAGGAGCACTAGTGTGGGACACCATAAAAACTTGGCACAAAAAGGTAAGTATTGAATTTGGGGTCAAAGGTCTTTTTAATCATAACCAATGAGTAAAGGGACAGGGGATTATAGCGGTGCTAAAGTATTCCAGGTGAATAAGAGAAAAGAATGTAAAATTAAAAACTTTTTATTTCACAATATTAAATACATAGAGAGAGCAATAAAATGGTTAACAACCAACAAGCATAGATATTGCGTGCGACCCAAATGCGGTAGGGTAGGCTGGATGGAGAAGGCCATCAAAGAAAGGGCTCGGTTTCATGTCTTCAACTTGGTTCTCTTCCTAAACAGACAATTGTACACCACTTGAAAACAATGTTTCATATTCCTATTTCGGGCCATAAATATCTGTGTGCTAAGTATACCTTTTTTTAATTGTTCATAGGGAATCAAAGACGCAGACAACAGGGTCAACAGGACCCCCAACCTCGCCGGGACCACCAACATCTCCGGGACCCACAACCTCGCCGGGAGCCACAACCTCGCCGGGAGCCACAACATCGACGGGAGCCACAACATCAACGGGACCCCAACCTGAACCCAGCACCAGCATCACACATGATGAAAGAGAGGTGGGGGAAGTGGGAGCCTGTACCTCACCAGGTGAGTGTCTGACACCCCAGCTTCAGGTAATCTATGTATGCCTGCATATTTCTAAATACATGTTTTTTCTCACTTTTTTAGGTGATGTTCTGGTTGTGGAAGAGCCACCTGACCACTTTACAGCAGACAGCGCCCAAAGGCTCATAGCGCAGATCATGTTATGGAATGGCGAAATAGATGCCATGAGAGCTCGTCTTAACACAATTCAGCAGGAAATGAAGGACATGATAGATGTTTTGGGTAGAATCTAAACACTTTTGACGTCCATAAACATCTATCATGTTCTTCATTTCCTGCTGCATGATTATGTCCAAATTATTGTTTCTGTTTGTTAATTAAAAAAAACAAAAAAAATTTTTTAAAAATTTTCCAAAACTAATCAACAAAATAAAAAAAAAAAAATAATGACCAAAAAAATGAAAAAAAAATAATGATATAAAAATAAAAAAAATTAAATAAATTATTATCAAAAAATAATTACACACAAAAATAAAAAAAAAAAAATTAAAAAAAAAAATCCCTAAAAAATTTACATCAAGATTTTTAAGCAAAAATTTTGTTAACCACTTGCCGACCGCCTCACGCCTATATACGTGAGCAGAGCGGCACGGGCAGGCAAAATCACGTACCTGAAACGTGATTGCCTTCCCGCGGGTGGGGGGTCCGATCGGACCCCCCCCCCGGTGCCAGCTGCGGTCGGCATTTGGCTGGGAGCATTGAGAGACGAGGGGGAGGCCATCCGATCGTGGCCCCCCCCTCGCGATTGCTCCCAGCCAATGAGAAACATCCCCTGCCTCTGTATAGTACACAGAGGCAGAGGATGTGATGTCATCTCTCCTCGGCTGGCCAGTTTCCGTTCCAGCGCCGAGGAGAGATGACATGTAAGTGCACCAAACACACACACACAGTAGAACATGCCAGGCATACATTACACCCCCGATCCCCCCCCGATCGCCCCCCGATCCCCCCCCAATCACCCCCCCTGTCACAAACTGACACCAAGCAGGTTTTTTTTTTTTTTTTTTCCTGATTACTGCATAGTGTCAGTTTGTGACAGTTAGCAGTGGTAGGACAGTGAGTATTACCCCCCTGTAGGTCTAGGGTACCCCCCTTACCCCCCCTAATAAAGTTTTAACCCCTTGATCACCCCCTGTCGCCAGTGTCGCTAAGCGATCATTTTTCTGATCGCTGTATTAGTGTCGCTGGTGACGGTAGTTAGGGAGGTAAATATTTAGGTTCGCCGTCAGTGTTTTATAGCGACAGGGACCCCCATATACTACCTAATAAATGTTTTAACCCCTTGATTGCCCCCTAGTTAACCTTTTCACCACTGATCACCATATAACCGTTACGGGTGATGCTGGTTAGTTCGTTTATTTTTTATAGTGTCAGGGCACCCGCCGTTTATTACCGAATAAAGGTTTAGCCCCCTGTAGGTCTAGGGTACCCCCCTTACCCCCCCTAATAAAGTTTTAACCCCTTGATCACCCCCTGTCGCCAGTGTTGCTAAGCGATCATTTTTCTGATCGCTGTATTAGTGTCGCTGGTGACGCTAGTTAGGGACGTAAATATTTAGGTTCGCCGTCAGTGTTTTATAGCGACAGGGACCCCCATATACTATCTAATAAATGTTTTAACCCCTTGATGGCCCCCTAGTTAACCCTTTCACCACTGATCACCGTATAACCGTTACGGGTGACGCTGGTTAGTTCGTTTATTTTTTATAGTGTCAGGGCACCCGCCGTTTATTACCGAAAAAAGGTTTAGCCCCCTGATCACCCGGCGGTGATATGCGTCGCCCTAGGCAGCATCAGATTAGCGCCAGTACCGCGAACACCCACGCACGCACCGTACACGCACTGTACACCTCCCTTAGTGGTATAGTATCTGAACGCATCAATATCTGATCCGATCAGATCTATACTAGCGTCCCCAGCAGTTTAGGGTTCCCAAAAACGCAGTGTTAGCGGGATCAGCCCAGATACCTGCTAGCACCTGCGTTTTGCCCCTCCGCCCGGCCCAGCCCAGTCCAGCCCACCCAAGTGCAGTATCGATCGATCACTGTCACTTTTTTTTGTAGCGTTTTGGTGAACTGGCAAGCACCAGCGCCCTAGTACACCCCGGTCGTAGTCAAACCAGCACTGCAGTAACACTTGGTGACGTGGCGAGTCCTATAAGTGCAGTTCAAGCTGGTGAGGTGGCAAGCACAAGTAGTGTCCCGCTGCCACCAAAAAGACAAACACAGGCCCGTCGTGCCCATAGTGCCCTTCCTGCTGCATTCGCCAATCCTAATTGGGAACCCACCGCTTCTGCAGCGCCCGTACTTCCCCCATTCACATCCCCAACCAAATGCAGTCGGCTGCATGAGAGGCATTTATATATCCTCCCAAGTACCCCTACCCAACGAACCCCCCCAAAAAAGATGTTGTGTCTGCAGCAAGCGCGGATATAGACGTGACACCCACTATTATTGTCCCTCCTGTCCTGACAATCCTGGCCTTTGCATTGGTGAATGTTTTGAACGCTACCATTCACTAGTTGAGTATTAGCGTAGGGTACAGCATTGCACAGACTAGGCACACTTTCACAGGGTCTCCCAAGATGCCATCGCATTTTGAGAGACCCGAACCTGGAACCGGTTACAGTTATAAAAGTTACAGTTACAAAAAAAAAGTGTAAAAAAAAAAAAACACAAACAAAAATAAAAAAAAATAGTTGTCGTTTTATTGTTCTCTCTCTCTCTCTCTATTGTTCTGCTCTTTTTTACTGTATTCTATTCTGCAATGTTTTATTGTTATTATGTTTTATCATGTTTGCTTTTCAGGTATGCAATTTTTTATACTTTACCGTTTACTGTGCTTTATTGTTAACCATTTTTTTGTCTTCAGGTACGCCTTTCACGACTTTGAGTGGTTATACCAGAATGATGCCTGCAGGTTTAGGTATCATCTTGGTATCATTCTTTTTAGCCAGCGGTCGGCTTTCATGTAAAAGCAATCCTAGCAGCTAATTAGCCTCTAGACTGCTTTTACAAGCAGTGGGAGGGAATGCCCCCCCCACCGTCTTCCATGTTTTTCTCTGGCTCTCCTGTCTCAACAGGGAACCTGAGAATGCAGCCGGTGATTCAGCCAGCTGACCATAGAGCTGATCAGAGACCAGAGTGGCTCCAAACATCTCTATGGCCTAAGAAACCGGAAGCTACGAGCATTTTATGACTTTGATTTCGCCGGATGTAAACAGCGCCATTGGGAAATTGGGGAAGCATTTTATCACACCGATCTTGGTGTGGTCAGATGCTTTGAGGGCAGAGGAGAGATCTAGGGTCTAATAGACCCCAATTTTTTCAAAAAAGAGTACCTGTCACTACCTATTGCTATCATAGGGGATATTTACATTCCCTGAGATAACAATAAAAATGATTTAAAAAAAAAAAAATGAAAGGAACAGTTTAAAAATAAGATAAAAAAGCAAAAAAATAATAAAGAAAAAAATAAAATAAATAAAAAGCACCCCTGTCCCCCCTGCTCTCGCGCTAAGGCGAACGCAAGCGGCGGTCTGGCGTCAAATGTAAACAGCAATTGCACCATGCATGTGAGGTATCACCGCGAAGGTCAGATCGAGGGCAGTAATTTTAGCAGTAGACCTCCTCTGTAAATCTAAAGTGGTAACCTGTAAAGGTGTTTTTTCCCCACGTTTGAAAATCGCTGCGCAAATACTGTGTAAAAAAAAAATGAAACACCCACCATTTTAATCTGTAGGGCATTTGCTTTAAAATAATATATAATGTTTGGGGGTTCAAAGTAATTTTCTTGCAAAAAAAAATAATTATTTCATGTAATCAAAAAGTGTCAGAAAGGGCTTTGTCTTCAAGTGGTTAGAAGAGTGGGTGATGTGTGACATAAGCTTCTAAATGTTGTGCATAAAATGCCAGGACAGTTCAAACCCCCCCAAATGACCCCATTTTGGAAAGTAGACACCCCAAGCTATTTGCTGAGAGGCATGTCGAGTCCATGGAATATTTTATATTGTGACACAAGTAGCGGGAAAGAGACAATTTTTTTTTTTTTTTTTTTGCACAAAGTTGTCACTAAATGATATATTGCTCAAACATGCCATGGGAATATGTGAAATTACACCCCAAAATAAATTCTGTTGCTTCTCCTGAGTACGGGGATACCACATGTGTGGGACTTTTTGGGAGCCTAGCCGCGTACGGGACCCCGAAAACCAAGCACCGCCTTCAGGCTTTCTAAGGGCGTAAATTTTTGATTTCACTCTTCACTGCCTATCACAGTTTCGGAGGCCATGGAATGCCCAGGTGGCACAAACCCCCCCCCAAATGACCCCATTTTGGAAAGTATACACCCCAAGCTATTTGCTGAGAGGTATAGTGAGTATTTTGCAGACCTCACTTTTTGTCACAAAGTTTTGAAAATTGAAAAAAGAAAAGAAAAAAATTTTTTTCTGGTCTTTCTTCATTTTCAAAAACAAATGAGAGCTGCAAAATACTCACCATGCCTCTCAGCAAATAGCTTGGGGTGTCTACTTTCCAAAATGGGGTCATTTGGGGGGGGTTTGTGCCATCTTGGCATTTTATGGCCTTCAAAATTGTGATAGGTAGTGAGGAGTAAAATCAAAAATGTATGCCCTTAGAAATCCTGAAGGCAGTGATTGGTTTTCGGGGCCCCGTACGCGGCTAGGCTCCCAAAAAGTGCCACACATGTGGTATCCCCGTACTCAGGAGAAGCAGCTGAATGTATTTTGGGGTGCAATTCCACATATGCCCATGGCCTGTGTGAGCAATATATCATTTAGTGACAACTTTTTGTAAATTTTTTTTTTTTTTTTGTCATTATTCAATCACTTGGGACAAAAAAAATAAATATTCAATGGGCTCAACATGCCTCTCAGCAATTTCCTTGGGGTGTCTACTTTTCAAAATGGGGTCATTTGGGGGGGTTTTGTACTGCCCTGTCATTTTAGCACCTCAAGAAATGACATAGGCAGTCATAAACTAAAAGCTGTGTAAATTCCAGAAAATGTACCCTAGTTTGTAGACGCTATAACTTTTGCGCAAACCAATAAATATACGCTTATTGACATTTTTTTAACCAAAGACATGTGGCCGAATACATTTTGGCCTAAATGTATGACTAAAATTTAGTTTATTGGATTTTTTTTATAACAAAAAGTAGAAAATATCATTTTTTTTCAAAATTTTCAGTCTTTTTCCATTTATAGCGCAAAAAATAAAAACCCCAGAGGTGATCAAATACCATCAAAAGAAAGCTCTATTTGTGGGAAGAAAAGGACGCAAATTTCGTTTGGGTAGAGCATTGCATGACCGCGCAATTAGCAGTTAAAGCGACGCAGTGCCAAATTGTAAAAAGTGCTCTGGTCAGGAAGGGAGTAAATCCTTCCGGGGCTGAAGTGGTTAAACAATTGTTTCTAATAAATAAAGAAAATAAAAAATTTAAATATTTTGTTAATGTTGAACTTTGTAAGTTCGTGGTTGTCATACAAGTTCAGTTTGATAATATGCCTGTTTGTACAAAGAAAAAAACGCACAGGAATGTGCACATATAAAAACATTTTTGAAAAAAAACAATGTGTGTTTTTTTATTTCAGTGCTCAATACCAGTATATTTGTTAAGTTGCTGTGGTTACATTGACAGTGTACTCTAAAATGTGTGTAGCTGAGACACAGCACAATATAATAGTTAGCTCAAAGTGAGATTGTCACCTCATGTTGCACATCAGGTTGGTTTGCACTAGTGGCAAAAATTAAAAAGATCAAGGCTATTTGCAAAGCTAGTAAACAGACAACAGTATTTCCTTGAAAATCTCATTTTATTAAGAAGTAAAATAATTAATCAGCATGTAAAACAGTAGTCCATATATTGTTCACTGACAAGATGGGCATTCTGGGAGCCCAAACCAGCACATGCACTTGCCATAGCTGGCATCACAGCCTATTGAGCTGGTCGGGAAAAAGGCTCATCACTTTTCTCTGAGGCAATGTAGCCTCATCTGCCTCAAAGACAAAATTTAGTACCTCAATATTGTCCAGAGCATTTTGAAAAATTAAGGTCCCTTTTTGTATACGATCCTAAAATTCAGTACGTATCATCACATCTCCGTCAGGGTGGCGTCCATTCATCCCAACATCCAAAAAAGGCTAAGTTCAAATTATATGCTCCCTCACCCCCTCTGGTGGCACATTCCTAAACTTTAAGGGGGGGAGTTGAATTGGTAGCTGGTTTTGACAAGTAAACCTCTACACTTCCATGAGAGCTAAATGCATGAAAAATTAATTATTATTTTGCCTGACCATCTATCTTTAGAACATTGTCAGGCCAGTGGCCAGGTAAGAAGTGGGCAAATCCGTAAATCAGAAGGCACATTGTTCAAATCTATACACATTTTGACATACATCGGACAAAATAATAACAATGTTCGTTAATTAGGATTATTCGTTATGATAAAGTTATAAACACAGGAAGTCAGCACAGCACAGGGATGGTGTGAGCCCCTCATAATGCTAAATTCATCATAACGAACGTATCATTTTGACCTTTTGAAGGTAATCTTGCAGGCCCTTGCACTACATGCTTTGGAGAATTTAGTCAGCAATCTTACCTAAAAAAATAAGGTATACTATGTATGTGTTTTGCAAAATCAGCAGATAGAGTAGCTATATCGGTTGACTGTTTTTTGGGTGTTTTTTTAGGGGGGGGGGATAAGTATTTGCACAACCAAAAAGGGAATCTTGCACTCTGCATGAATTTATAGGACAGGAATAGGATTGGGACACATTTTAGGGGGTGTCTGTGGTAAACCTAAAAATGAAGCCTAAAAAAATACAGTTTTAAGTTACTAGGCTAGGTGTGTGTGGGCCAAGGGTAGCATGCTGGGGAAGTTAGTGAAGGAAAATATGCATGTAGGCCACCAAAAAGTTACAGCATGCATGAGGACAAAGAAGGCATTCATTCACAGCATATTACAAAAATGGGAAGGATGGAATAATAAATTTATAAAATACTTTAGAAAAACACGAAGGTGATATTAAATACAAAAAATTACACGAATATAGTCCTTCTGCAGGACTTGGATAATAGCACTACATGTCTCAGGAATAATCTCTCTCAGAGCCTTGTGAGATATCCAAGTGGTAAACTTGATATCCTGGGGACCCCTCCCTGTCGCCAAATAACGTAAGGTAGCTATGAGCTTTTGCTCTGCTGGAATAGCAGCCCTCATGCAGGTGTCCTGCTTCATGATATAGGGGGACAGCAATTACAATAGTTGCTGAAAGCAGGAGTCCGTCATCCGGAGATAATTCAGAGAATCATTTGGATTATTCTCCTGCAGCTCACGCAGCAAGGGCATATGGCTAAATTGGTCACGATTAAGTAGCCAAGTTTTGTCCCAAATAATCCTCATCCTACTACTCTGACTATTCCTGGACCGGGCTAGAGTCACAACAAGAACTGCAAGCCCATAAACAACACACTCTCTCCTAGGATTGTGTAACATGGCTGGTTGTCATACAATTTTACAAACGGTCGTAAACGCAAAGTAACGCACGAATCTGCACTGACCAAACGTATAATAATTAGAAATTAGCAGAGGGAGCCCGAAGCGTGACGCCGAAGAATTTAACATCTTCTTTGAAAGTTTTATCCGTACGTTGTAACGTCACTACGTTCGTGTTTGTTGCCTAAACGTCAGACCGTCTCCATGCAATACAAGTTCAGAGAGACAAGGCCCTTTTTCAAAAAAAAAAAACAACGGGAAAGTTTGTACAAGGTCCGATCGTGTGTATGGTGCTTAACACACACTGAACAGAACGTTGTCTTGCCACTGACCAGACAAAAGGATTACACGGGCCAATACACAGAAGATTTTGAAGAACTGAAGGTAAGCAGACCAGTACAATAGTTCTAGGGTATTAATTGTTAGGTGTAGTTTGGCAACTGAACAATGCTGCATTTTTGATTATTACAGGAGCAATGGTGGACAAATTTACATCACCACATTTCCTGCCATAATTCATTGAAATGTACCGAGACCTTACATGTCTATGGAAAGTGCGCTCCAAAGACTACTCAGATCGTCAAAAACGTAAAGAAGCGTATACTAAATTAGTGGAACTATGCACTGTTGTGTATGCAAAAGCAGATATATCCTATGTGACCAAAAAAATAGCCAATCTGCGTACGATCTTCAAAAAAGAATTAAATAAAATTAATGAATCCAAAAGATCTGGTGCAGGTGCAGATGAAGTATATGTGCCACGCCTGTGGTATTTCGAGAGTCTACGTTTTCTGACTGACCAGGAGGAAGCACGACCCTCTGTGTCAAGTTTAGACAGTATCAGTGAGAATATTTCAGGAGATGAAGAAGATGGAACATTTGACGAAATGGCAGACAGTCAGGTAAAGTCAGAATATTATGTTTTATTATACACATCTGAAACTAAAAATTGAAGAGAATACATACAAAAATCAAAGCACATGTAACTTGGTAATTTTTTTTATTTAAAGAAAAATCTTACATGACATCTGTATTTAGTAATGAAATAATATATAAATGCAGCCACTCAAATTGACATAGCATTTAGACATTGTTTTGCCAATCTACTGCTCCAGGACCCAGAAAATAGTGCATATAATCAATGCGACTCTGGCGAGCGACTTGACTGGAGAGACGTGGTGGGGCACGGCCTAGGTTTAATAAGCCTTCGGTGTCATTACGCCACTCACCAGGCGTGACATCCCCAGACAAAGTATCTTCCCGGTCCAACTGGGATTGGGGCATGTAGGTGGAGTTAGTACGCCGTAAGAAATTGTGTAACACACAGCAACTATGGACTATTGTGTCAATTTTTGGGGGGGCTACATTTATTGCTGTGTGAAATATTCTAAAACGGTTGGCCATAATACCGAACGCGTTTTCAACTACTCGTCTAGCACGAGATAACCTATAATTAAAAATTTTTTGCTCAGGTGTCAGGTTTTTGAGGGCAAAAGGTTTTAAAATATGCTCAGATAATGCAAACGCGTCATCGGCAACAAATGAGAAGTTGAGACCTTCAACTGTGTCCTCTTGTGATGGGAGATGTAGAAGTCCATTTTTTAAGTGCTGGAAAAAAGAGGTCTTCTCTATTATTCCCCCATCCGAATTTCTGCCATTTTTCCCTATGTCAACAAATATAAATTCATACTTGGCATTGACAATTGCCATTAGGACAATACTAAAGTAGCCTTTATAATTGTAGAAGAATGAGCCAGAGTTTGCTGGGGGTATTATCCGAACATGTTTGCCGTCTATGGCACCACCACAGTTTGGAAAATTCCAATAGTCTTCAAATTGTTTGGCAGTTAATTTCCATTCCTCCACAGATGATGGCAGCTGTGCAAAGATAAAAATAAATGTTTAAAAAAATTTTAAGGCTTAATTGTCCAAAAATTATAACAATTGGCTTTATTATACAGGATCTATTTGGCAGTGAAACACAAACTGTCACATCACCACCAGTAAGCATTACCAAAAAGAGAAAGACAAAGCAAGATGCAACAGGCAACTTTCTACTACAAGCATCTGCAGCGTTAAATCAGAAGAAGGATGAATGTGATGACCTGGGTGCATTTGCAGCAAAGAAAATGCGCAGGATGTCAGAAGACCAAAAACAATTACTGGAACCATTACTCATTCAACTTCTTAATAAAGGGTTAAGGGGGGAGCTGATCACAAATACACACTTAGCTGAGCACAAAACCACACACCCACAATCATTGCAAACCACACACCCACAATCATTGCAAACCACACACCCACAATCATTGCAAGTACCTCAACAAATGCATCAGTGGCACGTACCATTCCCACAGCAGGATCGTCAACAAAGCAATTGGGGACATGATTATCAGTACACATCTTTGTGAATAACATACATTTGGGTTTAAATATGTTATGTTTGTCAGTTTGACATGTTATGAACTAGTTTGAGTTTACTGATATGTTTAGAGCTTCTAAAATCAAAGTTAAACAAAGCAAGCTGTACAGTGTTTGAGAGTTCAAAATAAAAGCAGTGTGTCATTACCTTTAGGTATTCCTCTTGCATGATCTTTATAATGGCTTGGCAGGTCTCTGGTATGATGCGGCCAAGTGACTGGGCAGAGATTCCGGTAGTGAACTTTAAATCTTCATAACTTCGGCCAGTTGCCAGAAAGCGAAGTGTTGCTACCAGTCTCTGCTCTGCTGGGATGCTTGGTCTTAAGACGGTGTCTTTTTTGGTAATAAGGGGTGACACTTTACTCAATTAGAGCTGAAAGGACTCATCAGGCATCCTCAGATAGTTCCGATAGTCATCTGGATTGTTTTCCTTGAGCTCTCGAACCAATCTCATATGAGAGAAGTCATCCCGGTTCTTCAGCCACTCTTTACTCCATAACCTTCGCCTTTTGATTATGGGTTCCTCTGCTTGTTGTATAGCCATCACTCCAAGCATGACTATGCCAATGGTCCTTTCATCCACATCCATATTGTAGGTAGAGGGTTCGTTCCGACGTACGCACGAACGTATGTTGCTCCTCGTCAAACACAGGAAGCCACAGTACAGAGGTCAAACACATTTTGACACTTCCTTTTATAAATGAAAAAAACGAACGAAAAAACGATACATTGCTGTTCATAAACGATTTAACGATCGAAAATCTTTACTTACCTGATGGCGTGATCGTTTGCGGTCATTACCGAACGTTCTTTTTTCGAAAATGGGTTCGGCCGATTTTCTGTATAGTGTATGGCCAGCATAAGATGCAGACAAGCAAAGAAAGTGTTTCCACCGCTCAGGCTGACTCTGACCCAGGTGTAAGTAGAAGTTTCAGAGCAGAAGAGCTCCAGGTGCTGGCTGAATGCTAGGCAAAGCAGGCTTGAATGGAGGGGAAGATTTGGATGCCGCACACCGGATGTAGTCAAAAAACTTCACTTTATTGAAAAAATGGGATCATCAAAATAACAAGACTGTCATGCAGAAAGTACAGGTAAGCTGACGCGTTTCGCACTCAGGACTGAGTGCTTACTCATAGCTAACAAATATTAAAAAGACAAACTCTTATATAGCTCAATGGGGTATCACATGATTGCCCAATTAGATGGTCATTGAGTCTCAGCTGGAAGCCGATTTAATGAGGTCTCGGCATCTGCTGGCTATTTGGTGCGTTGACTGATTGAGAAATGTTTTCAAAACCGTGACATGTAAATAGATGACAAAGAATGTGGAAAAAGATGTGTATATGTACATGTGTAGGCAAAAAATATATATGTGTGTAAATATATATGGTGAATCCTATCAATGAACGTGTATATAATAATGAATATACTTCTATAACGTGTGTATATAAAAGGTGATAAGTATCAAAAAAAGGATTACTATTAGGTGAAAGGAAAAAATGTGTAAAAAATATTTCTCATTAAAAAAAGAGAAAATATATTGATAAAAATATTCAGACAACGTGCAAAGTGAATGTGAAGAGTGAATGTAATAAAACTATATGTGAACAAAATATATAAATATGATGAGACTCTCTATAATATGCCGGTGAAGTGGATGAAACTCTCTATAATAAGCCGGAATAGTACAGATGAAATATAGAGCAATGTGACCTGAAATGCGTGATATGCCCGCGGTTGATAACAAGGTACATATAGGGCCCTATAATAATAGAAATAAACTGTGGGATTCAAAGACATAAAATCACGCTGATAAGGGTTGCCCTGATCTGGTCAAATGGCAGTGATATATGCAGGGTCCCAGTAGACTGACTTGTAACGTAGTGATTCTAAATGATGAGCCTGGCCGAGAGCAGGGTGTGTGTAGAATTTCAGGAATGAAGCAGCGGTGTTCAAGGTAATAGAACGCCGCTAATCTGTATCACACTAAATGTCTAGATGGAATTATAATGATGGTAATAAAGTTGGTAGAGGTCTCGGCCAGTCACCCAAGTTTAAGGGATCACAAAAAGGGAAAAATGAAAAACAAGTAAGGTACTATAGGCTGGGATACGAAGACATAAAATCACGCTGATCAGGGTTGCCCTGATCTGGTCAAATGGCAGAGATATATGCAGGGTCCCAGTAGACTGACTTGTAACGTAGTGATTCTAAATGATGAGCCTGGCCGTGAACAGGGTGTGTGTGGAATTTCAGGAATGAAGCAGCGGTGTTCAAGATAATAGAGCGCCGCTAATCTATGTCACACTAAATGTCTAGATGGAATTATAATGATGGTAATAAAGTTGGGGGTGGTCTCGGCCAGTCACCCGAGTTTGAGGGGTCACAAAAAAGGACAAATGAAAAACAAGTAAGATACTACAGGCTGGACGAGAGTGTTGCCAGACTGAGATCGTAAAAATTATCCGGACAGACAATTAAGTTAAAAATGTGTTAGTTTGTGATCCATCTCGGGTGGCTCATATAAAAGCATGTCTCTGTATATATGTGTGTCAGCAAATGCCAAGACCTCCAAACAAAACATATTAGAATAATACATCTTATGAATCCACTAATACAATGCTCATATATTGACACCGGCAAGTGAAACAGATGAAAACAGGCATATAATGATCGGCGTGAATCCAATCTATAAAGACGATGAGAAGAAATGTTATAATGCTGCATTCTAAAGAGAAACAACTACATTTTCATATTGCAACATTACACTCGCAAAATAAGCACTGAACACAAACGATACAATGTATGTCAGCTTATGTACATATGAATAAGCTTAATATATCTGAATTATGATCCCAAGGTGTCCAAAAAAATATATATATGGACAACAAGGTGTACAAAATGTGAATGAATGAAAATGAATAAAATGAATAAAATAAAATAAAGTAAAAAAGTGTGAAAACATATTGCGTAAAAACCTAATATATATATCAGGTGTTTCCTACACAACTAGAAAGATGTATAGGACAATGAAAATTTCCATATATATCTATGTGATAAAGAATGAGCTAGAATAAAAGTAATAATAATGAAATAAAATTGTGAAACCTCATGATACAAATCATGAATAATTATCAAAAGAAAACGAGGAAAAAGGTAGATATAATAACACAAAAATGTGTGGAGAACGAAGTAGAATAAAACTATTTATCTCAATATTGTCGCGATATGCATCCTCAGGTAAAATTAGCTTGTACTTTAGTCAGGTATATAAAACACCCGAACATGATGGATATCGCGAAACAATAAAAGATATTGTATATTGCTATTGTTAATGTAACCTTTTGCAAACATCTATTATTGGCCATAGTTCCCGAATAAACTTCGCGTTTGCAAAGCAGTTGGAACCTGTCTCCTCCCCTAGTGGGGGTGACAATTTTCTCTGTACCTTGGATATGGAGACTTGTAACGTCTTTCTGGTGTACAAAAATCCAATGTTTTGCCACGTTAGTTAATCTGTCCTTTTCAATATCGTATAAATGGTCATATAGACGGTCCCTGAGGCGGCGTGTTCCAACTGCTTTGCAAACGCGAAGTTTATTGGATATTCTCTTTAAATACGAGAATTCCTTTGGGCCTCAACTTTGAATGGGATGTTTCCTATTTTTATGAGTAACTTTCCTATACTGCTTGAACATGGTCATAACACTTACACTATCATGAGTCCTTATAAAGAACATTTCATGTTCATTTTTTACATTTTCACGTTTTGTCAGCCATTTTCTATTTCCTCTTGTTTTGTGTTCCGGTCAGATGGTGCCAAAATAGGAGTTTTTTCCATCTACTGACCATTGGGGCCCATGTACAAACATACCCAATCTTATACATGAATATATAATATTTACCACCTTGATTGGTATATATGCCCGACAAGTTCCCCTACTCTGCATACTCAGTATAGTAACTATGGCAGAGCAGGAATTCCCAGGGAACCATGGCCAATAATAGATGTTTGCAAAAGGTTACATTAACAATAGCAATACACAATATCTTTTATTGTTTCGCGATATCCATCATGTTCGGGTGTTTTATATACCTGAATAAAGTACAAGCTAATTTTACCTGAGGATGCATATCGCGACAATATTGAGATAAATAGTTTTATTCTACTTCGTTCTCCACACATTTTTGTGTTATTATATCTACCTTTTTCCTCGTTTTCTTTTGATAATTATTCATGATTTGTATCATGAGGTTTCACAATTTTATTTCATTATTATTACTTTTATTCTAGCTCATTCTTTATCACATAGATATATATGGAAATTTTCATTGTCCTATACATCTTTCTAGTTGTGTAGGAAACACCTGATATATATATTAGGTTTTTACGCAATATGTTTTCACACTTTTTTACTTTATTTTATTTTATTCATTTTATTCATTTTCATTCATTCACATTTTGTACACCTTGTTGTCCATATATATATTTTTTTGGACACCTTGGGATCATAATTCAGATATATTAAGCTTATTTATATGTACATAAGCTGACATACATTGTATCGTTTGTGTTCAGTGCTTATTTTGCGAGTGTAATGTTGCAATATGAATATGTAGTTGTTTCTCTTTAGAATGCAGCATTATAACATTTCTTCTCATCGTCTTTATAGATTGGATTCACGCCGATCATTATATGCCTGTTTTCATCTGTTACATTTGCCGGTGTTAATATATGAGCATTGTATTAGTGGACTCATAAGATGTATTATTCTAATATGTTTTGTTTGGAGGTCTTGGCATTTGCTGACACACATATATACAGAGACATGCTTTTATATGAGCCACCCGAGACGGATCACAAACTAACATATTTTTAACTTAATTGTCTGTCCGGATAATTTTTACGATCTCAGTCTGGTAACATTTTCGTCCAGCCTGTAGTATCTTACTTGTTTTTCATTTGTCCTTTTTTGTGACCCCTCAAACTCGGGTGACTGGCCGAGACCACCCCCAACTTTATTACCATCATTATAATTCCATCTAGACATTTAGTGTGACATAGATTAGCGGCGCTCTATTATCTTGAACACCGCTGCTTCATTCCTGAAATTCCACACACACCCTGCTCACGGCCAGGCTCATCATTTAGAATCACTACGCTACAAGTCAGTCTACTGGGACCCTGCATATATCTCTGCCATTTGACCAGATCAGGGCAACCCTGATCAGCGTGATTTTATGTCTTCGTATCCCAGCCTATAGTACCTTACTTGTTTTTCATTTTTCCCTTTTTGTGATCCCTTAAACTTGGATACTGGCCGAGACCTCTACCAACTTTATTACCATCATTATAATTCCATCTAGACATTTAGTGTGACATAGATTAGCGGCGCTCTATTACCTTGAACACCGCTGCTTCATTCCTGAAATTCCACACACACCCTGCTCTCGGCCAGGCTCATCATTTAGAATCACTACGTTACAAGTCAGTCTACTGGGACCCTGCATGTATCACTGCCATTTGACCAGATCAGGGCAACCCTTATCAGCGTGATTTTATGTCTTTGAATCCCACAGTTTATTTCTATTATTATAGGGCCCTATATGTACCTTGTTATCAACCGCGGGCATATCACGCATTTCAGGTCACATTGCTCTATATTTCATCTGTACTATTCCGGCTTATTATAGAGAGCTTCATCCACTTCACCGGCATATTATAGAGAGTCTCATCATATTTATATATTTTGTTCACATATAGTTTTATTACATTCACTCTTCACATTCACTTTGCACGTTGTCTGAATATTTTTATCAATATATTTTCTCTTTTTTTAATGAGAAATATTTTTTACACATTTTTTCCTTTCACCTAATAGTAATCCTTTTTTTGATACTTATCGCCTTTTATATACACACGTTATAGAAGTATATTCATTATTATATACACGTTCATTGATAGGATTCACCATATATATATACACACATATATATTTTTTGCCTACACATGTACATATACACATCTTTTTCCACATTCTTTGTCATCTATTTACATGTCACGGTTTTGAAAACATTTCTCAATCAGTCAACGCACCAAATAGCCAGCAGATGTCGAGACCTCATTAAATCGGCTTCCAGCTGAGACCCAATGACCATCTAATTGGGCAATCATGTGATACCCCATTGAGCTATATAAGAGTTTGTCTTTTTAATATTTGTTAGCTATGAGTAAGCACTCAGTCCTGAGTGCGAAACGCGTCAGCTTACCTGTACTTTCTGCATGACAGTCTTGTTATTTTGATGATCCCATTTTTTCAATAAAGTGAAGTTTTTTGACTACATCCGGTGTGCGGCATCCAAATCTTCTCCTCCATTCAAGCCTGCTTTGCCTAGCATTCAGCCAGCACCTGGAGCTCTTCTGCTCTGAAACTTCTACTTACACCTGGGTCAGAGTCAGCCTGAGCGGTGGAAACACTTTCTTTGCTTGTCTGCATCTAAGGATACAATTATAACATCCAGTTAACATCATTAATATTAGTACAGTAAATATTTGTTAAAATAATTTACCTGACTCCAGATGGTCATATCCGGTTCATCCAGGATGGAAGACCCAGCTTGCTCCTCATCAGCCTCTGCTGGGGTGGAGGGAAGGGTGGAGGGAAGGGTGGAGGGAAGGGTTGAAAGTGATGCCCTGGCTTCAGTCTGGTCATCAAGAAAACGGAGTTGATTGTAGTACCACAGCCTGGGTACATAAACATCATCTGCTGATGCTTCTGATCTCATTGATTCCTGGATCTTCTTATGTTCCCTCTTATACGTGTTCCTCAAGACCCCAATTTTCTTTAGCAATGTCTCCATTGTTGCTTCCGGGATGGTCGCCTGGACAAAGGACAGAAGTCTCTCCAGCGTTGACTTCCTCACATGCTTTGAATAATACTGAGGGTGTTTCACCTCCCACAAATTCCTCATCTCTCTATATTTAGAAATAAAAGCAGTAAGGAACTCTGGATCCTTAAATAGGGGATTCATAATAAGATCAAGTCACAAGACAAAAAACACTTATTAGGTTTCTGCTAAACCCTCATCATCTTATCCCTATGTAGGCCTCATCAATCTGTCAAGCCATATAGGCCACTTGCTACAAAGTCTTGACCAAATGTATAAATTTAAAATTACCTTCGTTTAGTAGCGTCCTGGTCCACTATCACCTACGCACAGAACGTACGTACGACACAATGCGTAACAGCGCTTTATACACTGCACATGCGTAATACTACGCCTACTTGGCCCGCCCCTGACGTTCTTTTTGTTTACGCATATAACCCGCCCTTGACTCTACGCACAGAACGTACGTACATACGACACGTGCACAAGGCCCCTCTTTATACACTATGCATGTGTGAAACTCCGCCTGCGTCACCCGCCCCTAACGTTCAATTTTAACTCATGTTCTCCGCCCCTTAATTCTACACACAGAACATACGTACGACACGTGCACAAGGCCCCTCTTTATACACTACGCATGTGTGAAACTCCACCTGCGTCGCCCGCCTCGACGTTCGATTTTAACTCATGTTCTCCGCCCATTTTTATTTACAGCGCGTAGTGGGGTGAATAATGGCAGAGACACATCAGGTGTGTACTACCTCAGGTAGCGAAGAAAGCCCGGAGGCCGGAACATCAAGATCTGTGAGGCCTAGATTTAAGGCCTCCAATATATCCTTTAAAGAGATGGTGGAATTGGTGGCCATTCTTAAAAAAAAGGACTATGATGGGAAGTATGGGCCGTACGCCCGGCCAAATTTGCGCAAAGCCAAAATAATGGCGAAGGTGGTGAAGACTTTACAGGCTTATTTTGGGGTACAGCGCTCGAAGGATCAATTTCGAAAAAGATGATCCGACCTCAAACTCAGGGAGCCGGATCAGTACAGACGGATCCGTAAAGTGCTGAAAAAAAGTAAGTACTTGTGTTTTCATCTTGTGTTGATTACCTCGTATACTGCTCCATGTGCTTTTCATTCCTATACGATTGTTTGCATTGTTTGAAACAATCTTTTAATAAACCTCGTTACATATCTATAGATATATATATATATATATATATATATATATATGTGTGTGTGTGTGTATATATATATATATATATATATATATATATATATGTATATATATATATATATATGTATATATGTATATATGTATATATGTATATATATATATATATATATATATATATATATATATATATATATATATATATACATATATATATATATATATATATATACATATATATATATATATATATATATATATATATATATATATATATATATATATATATATATATATAGAGAGAGAGAGAGAGAGAGAGATATTTATGTAATTTTTTTTTAATACTTAAATTAATATATATTTTTAGATTTAGATTTTGTTTGATATTTAGATTTATATTTAGTTATAGATATAGAGAGAGAGATCAAGATTTTAAGCTATATTTAGATATTGATATCTAGATATCGAGATATCTATCTATCTCGATATGTCTTTAGAAATTAAAATCTTTAAGTCAACTAGGAACTCTACACAAACAGACAATTTGTACACCACTTCACTACAAATGTTTGAAGATTACTATGTACTAAAATATCTGTGTGCTAAGTATATTAATTTTTTGCTTCACATAGGGGAAAAATCACTCAGCCAACAAGAAGAACCCAGTCCCCCCAACCAAAAGAACATACTTGGGAAATCAGCCCAAGCCCCATTGAGGATGTGGAGGAAGGAGAGGTGGGTGACATGGGCACCCCACCAGGTGAGTGTCTGACACACCAGCTTACGGTAATCTATGCATGACTGCCTTTTATTTTATGTAATTTTTCTACTCTATTTTAGGTGATCTGGTTGTGCTTGAGTCAAGCAACAGCGCCACCCCCAAGGATGTTCATGAAGTATGCGACATGGGCACCCCACCAGGTCAGTGTCTGAGACACCAGCTTTATGGTAAGGTAAACTATGTCAAAAATATGTATCTTTTTTTTCATTCCACTTTAGGTCCAAGTGACTATTTCACAACAGACAGTGCCCAACGGCTAATTGCTAAAATAATGGCCTGGAATGGGGAGATCAATCAAATGCGTAATCGGCTGGATCGTATGCAGCAGGAAATGAAGGACATGATTGATGTTTTGGGTCGAATCTAAATGCCCTTTTTGAAACCCAAAAACATCGATCACGTCCTTCATTTCCTGGTTTGCTGACCCCATTCTGGGCCTTCTCTTTATTATTTTCTGTTAAATGATATGCCTGTTTAACAACATTTAAAAAAGGAGGCCTGTTTTTAGAAAACACAAAAAAAAAATAAAAAACCAAAAGAAATACAAAAAATGTTTTTAAAAACCCCCCCCCAAAAAAAAAAGGTTTTGTAAAAAAAAAAGTTAAAAAAAAAAAAAAAAAAAAAAAAAACGGATTTAAAAAAAAAAAAAAAAAAAAAAAAGGCCTGTTTGCTAAAATCAAAATGCCCAAAAAAAATTATTTTTGATTATCTAAAAATCTTTAACTATAATTATATTATTCTAAATTTATTAATATATCATTATATTTTTGGCTAGGAACATTTTATACTAAATGCATAACTGAATGTATACCAAAGATTAAAAACATCTGCTTAGGAATTAAATAAATGTGTGGTTTGTTATTTCAATGCTCAGTATCAGTTTGTTTAAATTGAAAAAAGTTGTTTACAGTGACAATGGAGCTTATTTAGAAATTTATAAGGGAAATACAGTTGGCACTACAACTGCTCGACCATAACCTAGGAGAAAGCCCAAAAGAAAGGCAAGCAATAAATATAATTCAAGATTTCATCAAGATTTTTTTTATTTTAAATCTTTAGATATCCTGGCCCATTGCAATGGCCCCCCTACCCATAAAATAATTAACATATTGCTGTCTAACTTGACGGGCACTTTGGGGGGCCAAGCCAGTACGGACAGTATCCAGGCCCGTAAGATTGTCACTGCTAATAAGTCCGGCCTCAGGCCCAACTGGCACAATATAATTTTGTGAATGTTTGTGCAAAAAGTTGTGCAGGATGCAGCACGATAAAATGATAAAATTAAGTTTGTATTCCGACAAATTAATGGAGGTTTGAAACAGGCGGAACCGGCTGGCCAGAATCCCAAACGCATTCTCAACCACTCTTCTAGCTCTGGCCAGCCGGAAATTAAAAACCCTCCTCTCCGGGGTGAGGGTTCTTTGGGGGAATGGCCTCATGAGGTGCTTGCTCAGAGTGAAGGCTTCATCGGCAATGAAGACAAAGGGGAGTCCTTCCACGTTATCCTCATCAGGTGGCAATCCCAGGCCACCACTCTGGAGACGCTGGCAGAACTCCGTCTGGGCAAATACTCCTCCATCCGACATCCGGCCATTCTTCCCCACGTCCACATATAGAAATTCATAGTGTGCCGACACCACCGCCATTAAAACAATACTGTGGAACCCCTTATAATTAAAATAGTATGACCCCGAATGGGGTGGTGGCACGATGTGGACATGTTTCCCATCTATAGCCCCTCCACAATTGAGAAAGTCCCAACGGGTAGCAAAATGGGATGCCACAGTCTGCCATTCCTGTGGCGTTGAAGGAAACTGGGGAATCAAACAAGAAAACAAAAATCAGTCATTTTGAATATAACATTGCAAGAAAATTATACAATTATAAACATTATTGCCCAGCATCAGTATAACAATAAATAATTGAAATCTTCTGGAAGAAATAATATGGAAAGGCACACTTATCAGATTGCTCACCCCCTCTGATGGAACATTGATTACATTTTAGGGGGTGGTGAAATTCAAAAAAAAAATTAATTTTAGGACATGCAGGGATTTATGGACTAAAAATGCTACAAGACTGTGCAGTTGTCGCACTCTGCAAGTGCAGTTGCTCCCCAGCTTAAAGTAAATGAGGTAATGTAAAAAGGCTTTCATGTTGCAAGGAGTACACAATCACATGCAAGGGCAATTAATAAAAACACTTTGTGGCTTGCATATGATTTGATGATGGAAATCAGCAGAGCTTCTGCTCATTTACTAAAGCACTGGAGCAAATGCACTTGTAGAGTGCACATGCATTTTGCAAAGTGCAACATATATTTGCTTTGTAAAAATTAACACCACAGAACATTCTAGCAAATTATTAGGGGGGGTTTGGAAATCAAGCTAATCATATGCACACTATTTGGATAGAGTTTAGGTGGGGGGGGGTTTGGAAAATCAAGCTAATTATATGCACACTATTTGGATAGAGTTTAGGTGGGGGGGTTGGGAAATCAAGCTAATTATATGCACACTATTTGGATAGAGTTTAGGTGGGGGGGATTTGGGAAATCAAGCTAATTATATGCACACTATTTGGATATAGTTTAGGTGGGGGGGGATTTGAGAAATCAAGCTAATTATATGCATACTATTTGGATAGAGTTTAGGTGGGGGGGTTGGGAAATCAAGCTAATTACATGCACACTATGTGGATAGAGTTTAGGTGGGAGGGGGGGATTTGGGAAATCAAGCTAATTATATGCATACTATTTGGATAGAGTTTAGGTGGGGGGGTGGGAAATCAAGCTAATCATATGCACACTATTTGGATAGAGTTTAGGTGGGGGGGGTTGGGAAATCAAGCTAATTATATGCATACTATTTGGATAGAGTTTAGGTGGGGGGGTTGGGAAATCAAGCTAATTATATGCACACTATTTGGATAGAGTTTAGGTGGGGGGTTGGGAAATCAAGCTAATTATATGCATACTATTTGGATAGAGTTTAGGTGGGGGGGTTGGGAAATCAAGCTAATTATATGCACACTATTTGGATAGAGTTTAGGGGAAACAAAATACAATGCAGCTGACTAAATACATTCAAACTGAGTAGACTAGATGGATATGTGCCCAGCATTGTATGCTGGGGAGGTTATTGAAGGCAAATATACATGCATGACAAAAAAGAACAGGAAAAAAATCCAGCATGCATGAGTAGAAAAAGGGGACATTCACACTATATTGCAATGATGGTAAGTAGTGTTTGAGCTAAGAAATACATTACATTATCAAAGATTAAATAAAAGAACATGTGATGCTAATAAAAGAAAAAATTCTTACCTTAATATAGTCCTTCTGCAGGACCTGGATGATGGCAGAACAGGTCTCTGGGATAATGATCCCCAGAGCCTGGGGGGAGATGCCTGTCAAGAACTTGAGGTTCTGCAGGCTTCTCCCTGTCGCCAAGTACCGCAACGTGGCAACTAGCCTCTGCTCCGGAGTGATGGCTTGCCTCATGCAGGTATCCTGCCTGCTGATATAGGGGGTCAGCAAAGCCACCAAACGGTCAAAAACGGGGTCCGTCATCCGGAGAAAGTTCCTGAAATCCTCAGGATTATTCTCACAGATCTCACGGAGCGATGGCATGTGACAGAACTGGTCACGCTGGAGCAACCAATTCTTGGTCCTTGAACTCCTCCTCGCCCTGTTCATGGACTGGTCTTGGTCTGAAGAATAAACTACAGCACCAAACACATACAATGCACGAGCTCGACGACGAGTACGTACAGGTAACATGGCTTCAAAACGGTCGGCTGGTCAGAACATACTTAACAGAATGCACTGAAGAACAGCAAGGCCTGTGAAGAGCGACCTGAAAATCAGGAACGACCGGACAATAAAACAAAGATTTCTCAATGCCAACTGACCAAACGCACTGAAAAGCAGATACAAACCTCACAAGCACAGACTGAACAACAGTTAAAACGAACTGAAAAATACGAGTCTCACAAGCGCGAATCGTCTCTCACCAAACTTCTACTAACACGAGATAAACATGAGATTAGCAGAAGGAGCCCAAAGGGTGTCGTACGGGCTATTGAACTTCCGTTTTATAGTCTCGCCGGACTTGGCGTACGTCACCGCGTACTAGGCTGTCGAACTTTTGTGTGGTCGTGTGTAGGCAAGTCCATTGGTTAGAAAGTCCGCCGCAAGTCCGCCGAAAGTCCGCCGGAAGTCTGTCGGACAGGCTGTCGGACTTTTGTAGACGAAAAGTCCGACCGTGTGTACGCGGCATTAGAATTTCAGTTGTTTGTTTTTTTACATCAATTTCCTTTAATTTTTAAATGTCTGCATATCCATTAAAGATAATAGATACTCGGCACAACACATACCCAAGCACACTACACACTAGGGATGAGCTTCGAGTTCGAGTCGAACTCATGTTCGACTCGAACATTAGCTGTTCGCAAGTTCGCCGAACAGCGAACAATTTGGGGTGTTCGCGGCAAATTCGAATGCCGCGGAACACCCTTTAAAAGTCTATGGGAGAAATCAAAAGTGCTAATTTTAAAGGCTTATATGCAAGTTATTGTCATAAAAAGTGTTTGGGGACCCGGGTCCTGCCCCAGGGGACATGGATCAATGCAAAAAAAAGTTTTAAAAACGGACGTTTTTTCAGGAGCAGTGATTTTAATAATGCTTAAAGTCAAACAATAAAAGTGTAATATCCCTTTAAATTTCGTACCTGGGGGGTGTCTATAGTATGCCTGTGAAGGGGCGCATGTTTCCCGTGTTTAGAACAGTCTGACAGCAAAATGACATTTCGAAGGAAAAAACTCATTTAAAACTACCCGCGGCTATTAATGAATTGCCGGTCCGACAATACACATAAAAGTTCATTGATAAAAACGGCATGGGAATTCCCCACAGGGAAACCCTGAACCAAAATTAAAAAAAAAAAAAATGACGTGGGGGGGTCCCCCTAAATTCCATACCAGGCCCTTCAGGTCTGGTATGGATATTAAGGGGAACCCCGGCCAAAATTAAAAAAAAAAATGACGTGGGGTTCCCCCTAAATTCCATACCAGACCCTTCAGGTCTGGTATGGATTTTAAGGGGAACCCCGCGCCAAAAAAAAAAAAAAAACTGCGTGGGGTTCCCCCAAAAATCCATACCAGACCCTTATCCGAGCATGCAACCTGGCAGGCCGCAGGAAAAGAGGGGGGGACGAGAGTGCGGCCCCCCCCCCTCCTGAACCGTACCAGGCCACATGCCCTCAACATTGGGAGGGTGCTTTGGGGTAGCCCCCCAAAACACCTTGTCCCCATGTTGATGAGGACAAGGGCCTCATCCCCACAACCGTGGCCGGTGGTTGTGGGGGTCTGCGGGCGGGGGGCTTATCGGAATCTGGAAGCCCCCTTTAACAAGGGGACCCCCAGATCCCGGCCCCCCCCCTGTGTGAAATGGTAAGGGGGTACTTACCCCTACCATTTCACTAAAAAACTGTCAAAATAGTTAAAAATGACAAGAGACAGTTTTTGACAATTCCTTTATTTAAATGCTTCTTCTATCTTCCTTCATCTTCTTCTTCTTCTGGTTCTTCTGGCTCTTCTGGTTCTTCCTCCGGCGTTCTCGTCCAGCATCTTCTCCGCGGCGTCTTCTATCTTCTTCTCCTCGGGCCGCTCCGCACCCATGGCATGAGGGGAGGCTCCCGCTCTTCTCTTCATCTTCTTCTTCATCCTCTTCTCTTCTTCATCTTCATCTTCTCTTCTTTTCTTCTCCGGGCCGCTCCGCATCCATGCATGGAGGGAGGCTCCCGCTGTGTGACGGCGTCTCCTCGTCTGACAGTTCTTAAATAACGGGGGGCGGGGCCACCCGGTGACCCCGCCCCCCTCTGACGCACGGTGACTTGACAGGACTTCCCTGTGACGTCACGGGGAATGCCACAGGGAAGACCCGTCATGTCCCGTGCGTCAGAGGGGGGCGGGGTCACCGGGTGGCCCCGCCCCCCGTTATTTAAGAACTGTCAGACGAGGAGACGCCGTCACACAGCGGGAGCCTCCCTCCATGCATGGATGCGGAGCGGCCCGGAGAAGAAAAGAAGAGAAGATGAAGATGAAGAAGATGAAGAAGAGAAGAGGATGAAGAAGAAGATGAAGAGAATAGCGGGAGCCTCCCCTCATGCCATGGGTGCGGAGCGGCCCGAGGAGAAGAAGATAGAAGACGCTGCGGAGAAGATGCTGGACGAGAACGCCGGAGGAAGAACCAGAAGAGCCAGAAGAACCAGAAGAAGAAGAAGATGAAGGAAGATAGAAGAAGCATTTAAATAAAGGAATTGTCAAAAACTGTCTCTTGTCATTTTTAACTATTTTGACAGTTTTTTAGTGAAATGGTAGGGGTAAGTACCCCCTTACCATTTCACACAGGGGGGGGGCCGGGATCTGGGGGTCCCCTTGTTAAAGGGGGCTTCCAGATTCCGATAAGCCCCCCGCCCGCAGACCCCCACAACCACCGGCCACGGTTGTGGGGATGAGGCCCTTGTCCTCATCAACATGGGGACAAGGTGTTTTGGGGGGCTACCCCAAAGCACCCTCCCAATGTTGAGGGCATGTGGCCTGGTACGGTTCAGGAGGGGGGGGTGCCGCACTCTTGTCCCCCCCTCTTTTCCTGCGGCCTGCCAGGTTGCGTGCTCGGATAAGGGTCTGGTATGGATTTTTGGGGGAACCCCACGCCGTTTTTTTTTTTTTTTTTGGCGCGGGGTTCCCCTTAAAATCCATACCAGACCTGAAGGGTCTGGTATGGAATTTAGGGGGAACCCCACGTCATTTTTTTTTTTTAATTTTGCCCGGGGTTCCCCTTAATATCCATACCAGACCTGAAGGGCCTGGTATGGAATTTAGGGGGACCCCCCCACGTCATTTTTTTTTTTTTTAATTTTGGTTCGGGGTTTCCCTGTGGGGAATTCCCATGCCGTTTTTATCAATGAACTTCTATGTGTATTGTCGGCAATACAATAGCCGCGGGTAGTTTTAAATTTGTTTTTTCCTTCCAAATGTCATTTTGCTGTCAGACTTTTCTAAACACGGGAAACATGCGCCCCTTTACAGGCATACTATAGACACCCCCCAGGTACGAAATTTAAAGGGATATTACACTTTTATTGTTTGACTTTAAGCATTATTAAAATCACTGCTCCTGAAAAAACGGCCGTTTTTAAAACTTTTTTTGCATTGATCCATGTCCCCTGGGGCAGGACCCGGGTCCCCAAACACTTTTTATGACAATAACTTGCATATAAGCCTTTAAAATTAGCACTTTTGATTATTCATGTTCGTGTCCCATAGACTTTAACGGTGTTCGCGTGTTCGAGCGAACTTTTTTCCTGTTCGCATGTTCTGGTGCGAACCGAACAGGGGGGTGTTCGGCTCATCCCTACTACACACCCATCACAAGTTACTACAAATCCAGTACAGTACAAGCCCAGCACACAACACACCTGGCACAGAATATACCGAGCACAGCACAACACACTATACACCCAGCACAGAACACTACATACCCAGAACAGCACAGCACACTGAGTATACTACATAGATACCTAGCACAGCAAACTACACTACATATCCAGCACAGCACACAGTCAGTGGGCTACATACCAACACAGTACACTACATACCCAGCACAGCATGGTACATACCCAGCCAGCAGACTACATAATCCAGCATAGCACAGTAAACACTCAGTACACTTCACACCCAGCAGAGCCCACACTTACTACATCCCCTGCAAAACATACACTCAGTCCAGTACATACCCAGCACAGCACAGACACAGTACAGTATAGTATACGCTCAGCCCAGTACACACAGAGTACAGTACACACTTAGTGCACACACAGAGTACAGTACATACCCAGCAGAGTACACCCAGAGTACCTACCCAGCACAGTACATCCAGAGTACATACCCAGCACAGTACACCCAGAGTACATACCCAGCACAGTACATAGAGTAGTACAGTACATTCCCAGCACAGTACACAGAGACAGAGTAGTAGTACATCCCCAGCACAGTACACAATTAGCACAGTACATACCCAGCACAGTACACAAGTACAGTACATACCCAGCACAATACACAAGGAGTACAGTTCATACCCAGCACAGTACACAGAGTAGTAGTACATCCCCAGCACAGTACACAGAGTAGTGCAGTACAAACCCAGCACAGTACACAGAGTAGTAGTACATCCCCAGCACAGTCAAGTTTAAGCTGCTGTCAGTATGACCCTTACAGATGGCAATGTGATTCCACCTGCTGTAGGGTGGTCACAGTTAGAAGAGCAGTAGAACACTGCCAATTTGTGCCCAGGGCCAGACTGGGAATAAAAACCAGCCCTGGAAAAAATGTCATACCAGCCCCATAGCATTATTATACCAACACAACAGCATAACATCATTATTTTCTTGTTCTTGAAAGGGAAAACCATGCCGTTTAAAACACAGTTGAAGAGCAGATTATATATAGATAAGACAGATATAAAAGCACATAGGGCTATATATATATATATATATATATATATATATATATATATAGCAAATTCCAGTTAAAAGGGACACCTGGGACTCTGGGAATGTGGGGGGACTCTGATGACCAGAGAAGACCCTCCACAGAAAGAATACACTAAGGTAAGGGGGGTGGGTTACTGATATAAGGGGGAAACTTTTATATCAGTGCCCCCTTATATTATTGTATTCATTCCCCCTTACATCAGTGACCCCCTCAGACTGGCCTGGCGGCGCTGTCACTGACCTCCTTTCAGGTGTACCTTGCAGGGATCAGTCAGTCAGCTCCAGCTTGGTGGCTCTGGTTTTCCTATAGTCTCCTCTCCACAGTCCACACATGTCTGACTCCTCCCATGACCCCCATTTCGGCGGCGCTCCCATTCTTGACTCCTCTCTAGGAATGAGCCCAACACCCCCCGGTTCGGTTCGCACCAGAACCTGCGAACGGCCTGAAAGTTCACTTGAACTTTAGAACCCTGTTAAAGTCTATGGGACTCGAACGTTCAAAATCAAATTTTGCTAATTTGTGCTAATTTTAAAGGCTAATATGCAAGTTATTGTCCTAAAAAGTGTTTGGGGACCCGGGTCCTGCCCCAGGGGACATGTATCAATGCAAAAAAAAGTTTTAAAAATGGCCGTTTTTTCGGGAGCAGTGATTTTAATGATGCTTAAAGTAAAAAAAAGTGAAATATTCCTTTAAATATCGTACCTGGGGGGTGTCTATAGTATGCCTGTAAAGTGGCTCGTGTTTCCCAGGTTTAGAACAGTCCCTGCACAAAATGACATTTCTAAAGGAAAAAAAGTAATTTAAAACTGCTTGCGGCTTTAATGTAATGTCGGGTCCCGGCAATATGGATGAAAATCATTGAGACAAATGGCACGAGTACCCCTCCAGCCCATTATCAGCCCCTTTGGGTCTTGTATAGATATTAAGGGGAACCCCGCACCCAAATTAAAAAAGGAAAGGCGTGGGGCCCCCAGGCTCTATATACTCTAAACAGCAGTATACAGGCGGTGCAAACAAGACAGGGACTGTAGGTTTGTTAAGTAGAATCTGTTTGTAATTTTTAACTGGTACATTTTTAAAGTGTAGCTCCAGCCAAAAAATCTATTTTTAAGCTTTTTCAAAAACATAGGGAAGGGTTATCACCCCTGTAACATTTGTTTTGCTGTCTGTGCACCTCTTCAGAAAATTTCGACTCACTTACTGTCCCAATGACAAATGTATTTTGAAAATTTGGGATTTTTAGTGAAACAAGGATTGTTGATAAAGCATCAGTGGAGAGGAGACACATTTTTCCCATATTAACTCTTACAGGAGAGATTTCATCTCACTTCCTGTTGTCTCCTTCCGTTTGCAAGTAGGAGTCGTTTGTAAGTTGGATGTTTGAAAGTAGGGGCCTGCCCTATATACTCTGCAGAAATTTGGGCCTTAGGTGTTGGTTTTGCCACAACACTGTAAGCCCTCACAGTTACTCTTGGTGGGCGCTGGAATGCCCTGCTGTGAAATATTATATCAAGATTTGTAATTACATGCACCTGTTGAACAGGGGCAGAAAAATTGGGCCTTTGGTGGTAGTGGTGTTGCCACAACACTGTAAATCCGCACAGTTACTCTTGGTGTGCGCAGGAATGGGCCCTGCTGTGAAATATTAGATCAAAAATTGTAATTACATGCCCGTGTTGAACAGGGGCAGAAAAATTGGGCCTTAGGCACTGGTGCCACAACACTGCAACCCATCACAGATACTCTAGTTTGAGCGCAGGAATGAGCCCTGCTGCAAAGTATTGCTTCAAAAATTGTAATTACACGCCCCTGTAAAACAGGGGCAAAAAAATTGGGCCTTAGGCACTGGTGTTGATCCCACAACACTGCAACCCCTCACAGATACTCTAGTTGAGCACAGCAACGAACCCTCCTGCAAAATATTGCGAGGATAGTTCCGCAGGCTTTGCAGGATCAGGGAGGCCATGCAGCGTAGGTTTGCTGAGGCATTCATTCCAGAGTCCTCCAGGTCACTAAGGACAACATGATCCGCAGCCACCTCCTCCCAGCCACATACAAGTCCATGGGTTTCTTGGGACTGTAAATAATCCTTAAAGACTGCTGCTGATGCTGAGTGCTAGGCTCCACCTCCATGCTGACACAATCATCCTCCTTCTCCTCCTCCTCTTCCTGTGTGATCGGTGGGCACGCAGGAACACTGTCTGGATAAAGGGGGCCTTGAGAGCTATGGAAGTCCTCCTCTTCCTGAATTTGTTCTCCTCAAGTGCCCTGTCTATTATTCCATGCTGCGTGTTCTCTAACAGATGGACAAGAGGGACAGTGTCACTGATGCATGCACTGTCACTGCTTAGCATCCTGGGGAAAAAAAACAAGCTCCCCTGACCCTGTCCTGTTGCCATAGTTGCACAGGTACTCAATGATGGCCCTCTGCTGTGTGTGCAGCCGCTGTAGCATGGCCAACGTTGAGTTCCACCTGGTGGGCATGTCACAGATTAGGCGGTTCTTGGGCAGGTTAAATTCCTTTTGAAGGTCAGCCAGCCGAGCACTGGCATTATATGACTGGCGGAAATGCACACAGACTTTCCTGGCCTGCCTCAGGACATCCTGTAAGACCAGGTACCTGCTCAAGAACCGCTGCACCATCAAGTTAAGATCGTGAGCCAAACAGGGCACATGAGTCAGTTGTCCCTGTCAGAGGGCGGAGAGGAGGTTGTGCCATTGTCGCAAACCACCATTCCTGCCTTAAGCTGGCGTGGCGTCAACCACCTCTGAGCCTGCCCCTTCAGAGCTGACAGAATCTTTGCCCCAGTGTGGCTCCTGTCCCCCAAACACACCAGTTCAGGCACCGCATGACATATTTTTGCATGCATACTTGCGTAGCCCCTTGAACGCCTACGGAGCACCACTGATTCCAAGGACAAAGCACATTGAGGAAGAAGAAGAGGAGAGGGTGGAAGATAGAGGTGTGTCAGAATCACCAGTAGTAGCATTTTGGAGGCGTGGTGGTGGAACAACCTCCAATACTACTTCACCTTGTCCTGCATCCTTCCCAGCTGCCAGCAGTCACCCAATGCGCGGTGAAAGATAGGTAACATACCTGTCTATGCCTGCTGGACCATGAGTCAGCGGTAATATGCACCTTACCGCTGACCGCCCTGTCCAGCAAGGCCAAGACATTGCCTTCCACATGCCGGTAGAGAACTGGAATCGCCTTCCGTGAGAAAAAGTGGCGTTTGGGAACCTGCCACTGAGGAACCGCACATTCCACAGACTCACGGAAGGGGCAGAGTCTACCAACTGAAAAGGCAGCAGTTTAAGTGCTAGCAATTTAGCCAAGCTAGCATTCAACCGCTGGGCATGTGGATGGCTGGGAGCAAACTTCTTTTGGCGGTGCAGCAGCTGGGGCAGGAAAATTTGCCTGGTACAATCTGACATCAGTGTACCGATAGCAGATTGTCCGCAAGTACTTGGCTGTGACACACCTAATTCTACATCTTCATTCCTCAGTGCAGGTCTCAGAGAGGACTGAAGGTATAGTGGGGTTGGAGATCTCAGCTGATGAGGAGCAAGGAGAGGTTCTCTTTGTTCTTTGGTGTGGGTCTTTTAGGTACGCTTGCAAATGAACTGCATGGCAGGTCAACATATGTCTGGTCAAGCATGTGGTGCCCAAGCGGGAGATGTTTTGGCCACGTGAGATACGCTTGAGACATATGTTGCAAATAGCAGTGGTGCGATCTGATGCACTTGTCTCAAAAAAGGCCCACACCAAAGAACTTTTGGAATAACGCCCAGAGACAGCAGCGCCATGCACATGCGGAGCTCTGCAGTGTGATGCAGTCAGTGTGCTGCCCTTAAGCTGGCCCCTGGAGGGCATCCTGCCTCGTTGGAAATGTTCCTCCTCCTCTCTCCTATCAGGCACCCACGTGGAGTCAGTGACTTCCTCATCATCCCCTCCCTCCTCATCACTGGAGCAAACCTGGCAGCATGCTGCAGCTGGCGGAACATGGCTGCCAGATCGCTGTCCTTCTTGGGCACCCCCTCTCTGGGCTCACGTTACTGCCTTCCTCTAGCTGGGTACCATTATCGGAGCCTTCAAAATGCTGGGCATTCTCCTGGAGCATGTACCCAACATTGTGGTCAAACTCCTCAGGAGGACATGGTGGGACTAGGGAAGGAGTGACTGATGCCTTAGAGCCAAGGGAAGAGGCCGCATTGGCAGCTGCTTTGCCAGACAAATTACCCTGAGCCTGGGTGAGAGAGGATGAAGAGGATGAGGACGGCTTGGTCATCCACTCTACCAAGTCTTTGGCATGTTGCGGCTCAACACAGCCGGCTGCCGAAAAAAAGGACAAGCGTGTCCCACGTGCTTGCCCTCTTTTATTGGCTTGTGACTGTCTGCCTCTCCTTGTTGGCCTTCCAGACATACTAATGGCCCGCAGTGAGATGTAGCTGCACAAAGCTGGGATGTATATATATATATATATATATATATATTGATTATACTGCAGCTAGCAGAATCAACTGCCTGCCTGTAGTATTATTAGTATGAGAACACTAGGGATGAGCCAAACACCCCCCTGTTTGGTTCGCACCAGAACATGCGAACAGGCAAAAAATGTGTTCGAACACGCGAACACCGTTAAAGTCTATGGGACACGAACATGAATAATCAAAAGTGCTAATTTTAAAGGCTTATATGCAAGTTATTGTCCTAAAAAGGGTTTGGGGACCCGGGTCCTGCCCCAGGGGACATGTATCAATGAAAAAAAAAGTTTTAAATATGGCCGTTTTTTTGGGAGCAGTGATTTTAATAATGCTTAAAGTGAAACAATAAAAGTGTAATATTCCTCTAAATTTCATACCTGGGGGGTGTCTATAGTATGCCTGTAAAGGGGCGCATGTTTCCCGTGTTTAGAACAGTCTGACAGCAAAATGACATTTCAAAGGAAAAAAGTCATTTAAAACTACTCGCTGCTATTAATGAATTGCCGGTCCGACAATACACATAAAAGTTCATTGATAAAAACGGCATGGGAATTCCCCACAGGGGAACCCTGAACCAAAATTTAAAAAAAAAATGACGTGGGGGTCCCCCTAAATTCTATACCAGGCCCTTCAGGTCTGGTATGAATATTAAGGGGAACCCTGGCCGAAATTAAAAAAAAAAAAAAAGGCGTGGGGTCCCCCTCAAAATCTATACCAGACCCTTCAGGTCTAGTATGTATTTTAAGGGGAACCCCAAATCAAAATAAAAAAAAAATGGCGTAGGGTCCCCCCAAAAACCCTTACCAGACCCTTATCCAAGCATGCAACCTGGCAGGCCCCTCCTGAACTGTACCAGGCCACATGCCCTCAACATTGGGAGGGTGCTTTGGGGTAGCCCCCAAAACACCTTGTCCCCATGTTGATGGGGACAAGGGCCTCATCCCCACAACCCTTACCCGGTGGTTGTGGGGGTCTGCAGGCAGGGGCCTTATCAGAATCTGAAAGCCCCCTTTAACAAGGGGACCCCCAGATCCCAGCCCTCCCCCCGTGTGAGATGGTAAGGGGGCACAAAAGTACCCCTACCATTTCACAAAAAAACTGTCAAAAATGTTAAAAATGACAAGAGACATTTTTTGACAATTTCTTTATTTAAATGCTTCTTCTTTCCATCTTCTTTCTTCTATCTTCTTTCTTCTATCTTCCTTCGGTTTCCTTCTTTCATCTTCTTCTTCCTCCCATCGGCTTCCTCTTGCTCCGTTGTTCTCATCCGGCATCTTCTTCAGCGGCATCTTCTTCCCTTCTTCTTTTTGGGCCACTCCACATCCATGATAGGAGGCTCCCGCTGTGTGACGCTTCTCGTCTTCTGATGGTTCATAAATAATGGAGGGCGGGGCCACCCTGTGACCCCACCCCCCTCTGATGTATGGGGACTTGACGGGGACTTCCCTGAGCATTCCCCGTGACGTCAGAGGTGGGCAGGGTTTACCTGTTATGTAACGGGTGACCCCCTCTGACATCACGGGAATGCCACAGGGAAGTCCCCGTCAAGTCCCCATGCATCAGAAGGGGGCGGGGTCACCAGGCCCTCAGTTATTTAAGAACCGTCAGAAGAGGAGAAGCGTCACACAGTGGGAGCCTCACATCATGCCATCATGGATGCGGAGCGGCCCAAAGAGAAGAAGGGAAGAAGATGCCGCGGAGGAAGATGCTGGACGAGAACACCGGAGGAAGAACCAGAAGAACCAGAAGAAGAAGAAGATGGATGAAGAAACCGAAGGAAGATAGAAGATAGAAAAATAGAAGATAGAAGAAAGAAGAAGCATTTAAATAAAGGAATTGTCAAAAACTGTCTCTTGTCATTTTTAACAGTTTTTTTGTGAAATGGTAGGGGTACTTTTGTTCTCCCTTACCATCTTACACAGGGGGGGAGGGTCTGCATCTGGGAGTCCCCTTGTTAAAGGGGGCTTCCAGATTCCGATAAGGCCCCTGCCCGCAGACCCCCACAACCACCAGGCAAGGGTTGTGGGGATGAGGCCTTTGTCCCCATCAACATGAGGACAAGGTGTTTTGGGGGGCTACCCCAAAGCACCCTCCTAATGTTGAGGGCATGTGGCCCGGTATGATTCAGGAGGGGGGGCACTCTCTCGCCCCCCTCTTTTCCTGCGGCCTGCCAGGTTGCGTGGTTGGATAAGGGTCTGGTATGAATTGTTGGGGGGACCCCACGCCATTTTTTAAAAAATTTTGGCGCAGGGTTCCCCTTAAAATCCATACCAGACCTGAAGGGTCTGCTAAAGATTTTGAGGGGGACCCCACACAATTTTTTTTTTAATTTTGGCCGGGGTTCCCCTTAATATCCATATCAGACCTGAAGGGCCTGGTATGGAATTTAGGGGGACCCCCACGTCATTTTTTAAAAAATTTTGGTTCGGGGTTCCCCTGTGGGGAATTCCCATGCCGTTTTTATCAATTAACTTTTATGTGTTTTGTCAGACTGGCAATTCATTAAAAGCAGCGAGTAGTTTTAAATGACTTTTTTCCTTTGAAATGTAATTTTGCTGTCAGACTGTTCTAAACACGGAAAACATGCGCCCCTTTACAGGCATACTATTAGACACCCCCAGGTATGAAATTTAAAGGAATATTACACTTTTATTGTTTGACTTTAATCATTATTAAAATCACTGCTCCCGAAAAAACGTCCGTTTTTAAAACTTTTTTTTGCATTGATCCATGTCCCCTGGGGCAGGACCCAGGTCCCCAAACACTTTTTATGACAATACAGAACGAAGAAAGCTGTGCACTAATTGCACACAGGGGTCGCCCCTTAGGACTTTAGTGGCAAGTAATATCTAGAGTATAAAGAGTAGATTGTATAAAATTCACATAAGTGCCAATTTTATTTGTTTATAGAAAAAATAGTATAGACTGGAGAGTATTGATCATAACAACAAGTATATATTGTAAAGTATGCAGGCTAATTGTACTTACATAAAAGGTTCATGAAAAATCGAGCATAACAAAACAGAACAAAAGAACCGGAAACGGAACAGGCTGGCTGGAGGGTCCACAGGAATAAAAGATGGACAGCTCTAAGTGCAGGACCAAATGCCGCAGCACATTCACAAGAAGAACCTGATTGAAACCACTGGACAAACTTTATGTCCAAATTACATGATTTATTTATTTTTGTTATTTATTTCAGGTACTTATATAGCACCGTCAATTTATGCAGCGCTTTACATATAGGTTGTACATTCACATCAGTCCCTACCCTCAAGGAGCTTACAATCTAAGGTCCCTAACTCACATTCATACATACTAGGGACAATTTAGACAGGATCCAATTAACCTACCAGCATGTCTTTGGAGTGTGGGAGGAAACCCACGCAGGCACAGGGAGAACATGCAAACTCCAGGCAGGTAGTGTCGTGGTTGGGATTCAAACCAGTGACCCTTCTTACTGCTAGGCGAGAGCGCTACCACTGCACCACTGTGCCGCCCATGATGAGTTTGAAAAGAAAAAATCTCTAGACTCTGAATTATCATCAACTTTTTCCAATCTAAGTCAAATGTTAGAGAAAAAATCCCTCTTGTATTGGCACATTAAGTCTTTTGAAGACTACATTGCGGAAAACCTAAATCCTTTTGGACTTAGGGTACACATTTTTTCCCACATTTGACAATATAGATCCCGGCTTTAAAACTGCATGGGAGGAAAATTTAAAAGAATGCTCAAAAAAGATGATGTTATTATTAATTGATGAGTATCGTAAACATATGACTAATATAGATGGCAAATTGGAAAAATTGCTAAATCAAATGTCATCCTTAAGAACTCATGCGTCTTTTGTTAAATGAGAGGACAAGCTAAAACGCCATTTAGAACAATTTAATAAAAATATCTTAATCAAAAAGGATAAAAAACTACAAAGGGACAGGAAGGCCTTCGAAGATGGCAAGGCATATAAATGTCAACCTAATGTAAGTAACAATTTTCCCCCAAAAATATTATAAAAAAACAAATATACTAATGTACATGAACCCTCTGTACGTTCATTTATCTCTTCTTCTTTACAGCCTTCTGCTCAAACCAAAGGTCGGAGACGACCAAAACATCGCTGTCAGGGTAATGAGTCACATGACGAATCCTCATACACAGAGAGTTCCCCTCCACAGGCAGGTAATGACACCCATCCACGTTACCACACTAATGCCCCGTACACACGGTCGGACATTGATCGGACATTCTGACAACAAAATCCTAGGATTTTTGCCGACGGATGTTGGCTCAAACTTGTTTTGTGTACACACGGTCGCACAAAGTTGTCGGAATTTCTGATCGCCAAGAACGCGGTGACGTCAACCACGTACGATGAGACTAGAAAAGGCCATTTCAGAACCAAGCGTGGCACCCTTTGGGCTCCTTTTGCTAATCTCGTGTTAGTAAAAGTTTGGTGAGAGACGATTCGCACTTTTTCAGACTCGTGGCTTTCAGATCGTTTTCTGCGGTTCAGTTTGTGCTTGTGGGTTTGTATCTGCTCTTCAGTGCGTGCAAGCAAGCTACGCGTGACTCAGTCATTGTGTTCTTGTTCATTCGTTACTGTTTTTCAGGTCGCTCTTTGTGACAGACCTTGCCGGAGTGTTCCACAAGGAGGGAGCCATGTGACGGGGGTCGCTGGTGGGGCACAGGGTGAGTGAGAGCCCCGCTGTGATCTGTGCTAGTCAGAGACTCAATGCTGTATATATGTGTATATAGAATGTGTACTGTTTGCTGTGCTACTTTGGGGTGGGGCTGTATTCCAATGTTCCATTGTGTTTGTCTGCCTTGGATCACAGGAAGTGTATTTCTGTGAGGAAAGAGGGAGGGGGGATTCCTCCAGCAGCCCCCCTGTTAAGACTGTTTACTGATGAGAAGTTAAGCACACCTGACCTGTGTGTCCATTGTTATTGGACAGTTTAACCCGCCCTGTTTTCCAAGGGTGGGGGGGAAATGTTTTCAAGTGGGATCTGTAAAACATGTGTTTTTTTGAATAAAGATTCATTCCTGCTTGGAACCTGAAGACAGAGCTGTGTCTCGTTTTTGGGGTGGATTATTTGTATGGGTTCCTTGTTTGGCTGATTGGAGTGTTCGGTAGCTGCCTTTGTGTTTGGGTTTGAAATGTCCTAAACGACTTTAACCCCTTTCATACTCGGGGTGTCGTTACACTGGTGGCAAGCAGCGGGATCATTCCCACAGCCCAGAAGGACAGCTACAAGAGGACACAGGCCAATGGAAGCACAGTATGAACGGCTAAAGCACTCTACCCTCAAGGACTTACTGGAGAACCGGGGCCGACCGGCCAACAACCGTAAGAAGAGGGACATTATCGCAGAACTAGTCGAAATGGATAGAGCCGAAAGACCCAGCATAACAGACAGGACCCCCGAAGAGGCAAGTTTTGATCGGGCTGTTAACATAAGAAATGGTGGGGTCAACCTGCGCTAATGAGCAATACGTGATAAAAATATATATATTCCAAAAATGCAGCTGCAAAAAAAACTCCAAATATCCATGAAGTGATAAACATATAAATAAAACTTAATTGCGCTAGCAGTGATGATATAATTAGAAAGTGTTTAGGAGACACAATAGGTGTGTAAATCCCAACCAGAATAGCAATAAGTGCATAGAATCTTTATCCAAAAATACAACAGAAAATAATGTATGCTAAAAATCGATAATCATGCACCAAAACCACTTATAATCAGTCCATAATTAAATAATTCGGATAAGAAGGAAAAGTCCGCTTAGTTTGTCTCATCACCAAGCCACGAGGACTGATGGGCCGAAGTAATTCTTATCAGATGTACATTGATTGCAGAAAAGAGAGTGATAGGTGTGCGCTTACCCCTATTGTTGGACCTCCTCTATGGCAAGGTCTTATGGACTTGCAGATTTCACCCTCTGCGGGGACAAAGTGTTGGTATCCGGGTCTTGACAGCATGCACCACCGACTTCAGTATGGTCTGGATAACCCAACTGCTCCAGCATCAGAGGGGGGACTCAAGAATGGAAGAGCCCGTAATCAGGAAAAAACATAAGGAGAAGAAACTCCAATAGTGTGATATCGTTTGGGGTTTTATTGGTTAAAATAAACCACAGGTAAACATTTAAAAAATTCTAATAGAAAAAAAATTATTATCATAAAAAGCTGGCATAAACAAAGGCAGAACGCCCGTGCAAAATGAAACCTTCGGAACACATGATGGCAAGCACTGCGAGGCCACGCCCTACATGTTTCGTCATACGTGACGTCATCTACGGGGCACGGGCGATGCAATGAACCATCACCTTATATATCAACAGACGGAATTGTAACCACGCCCACATCTCCGCCCATGCCCGTCCTTCGACAGGGCATGTGTGGAGATTCGACGGGGCCGTCATTAAAGACCGCCCACAGGGCGGAACATAGATAAAGAGTGAGAACGAAAACCTAAACAAAACGGAAATATAGCCAAGCCTCGTTCCAGCGCCGGCCTGACACGCTAACAGGCATGCGCTAGGATAAGCCAAGCCTCGATCTGGCTAACGTTAAAAGCCTCCTATAGAGGCAGACTGTAATCAGAAACCGGAAGAGCTCGAGCGTGTACCCCAGATGGATTCTAGAGATAAACGCCCGTGGCATACCTGGGACTTCCGGTCCTGAATAGATCAAAACCCATTTTTAGAAAAACTTTAGTGTCACTCTTAAAGTTAAAAAGCCGCTTAAACAGTACATATAATGTGCGTGGCTATAATCTTCAAAATTTTACAGTCCACTTAGTATAATATTTTAATTTTTATCTTAATGTACTGTATATTTGAAAAAAGGGTAGTAAAAATGAAAAATGCCTAAAAATATTGTAAGGGGATACGGATCCATTGATTGGATTATACATAGGTAAAATCAGAAATTCAGTAGTAGATAAAAATGGGACCATTATATCTTTTGGACCTTACCCACAAACAATGGTTCAAATTTTAACCTGACAGCCAGAGCAGGACTCGACCCATCTCTTTACAATTTCAAACATTAAAAAAGGGGAGAACAGACAATAAACCTTAAGGGTATATGATAGAGCGATTCCAATGCCCGTGAACGTTCTTAATAGGGGGATTCCAATTACCCCATAACCGATAACTACCATAACGGGGAGCATATATGACATTATGTCTTCCGTTGTATCATGCGTTGTCAATGAACGCATTGATCTCAATATCAACATTAAGCCCTCGTGGTTTAAGACACCCCATCTTAAATATCCACCCCATTTCTAGCTTGGATATAGCTCTTCTCTTGGGCCCTCCTCTCCAGGGAACACTCAATCTATCGATACCCACAAATTGAGTGCCTCTGGGGTCTTTATCATGTACATTCAGGTAGTGTTTGGATACTGGGTGTCCTATGAATCCTCTCTTGATGTTACTAATGTGTTCGTTTAACCTGACCTGAAGAGGGCGGACAGTACGTCCCACATACTGAAACCCGCACGGACAGGTCAAAAGATACACTACATGGGTAGTAGAGCATGTAATGAATGATTTTATTGGAAAAGTTTGTGAGGTACTAGTCGCATGGAAATGTGTTACTTTCCGATCTTTAATGGCATTGACCGTACAAACCGCACATTTCCTACATCTATAATACCCTACTAGATTTTGAAAAAACATTGGTTTCCTTATCGGAGGGTCACACACACTAGGAGCCACCGATGCTCTAATCGATGGTAAACCCTTGAAAACCACCTGGGGTTTCTCCGGGAGTAAGGGGCCCAATATATTGTCATTTTTGACAATGTGCCAATATTTATGTATCAATTTTCTTATTGTAAAGTGTTGGTGAGAATAATTGGTTACAAAAGGGCAGGTGAAGTCCTTCTTTGAGGTGTTCCCTATCTTTGTATGATCTTTCAATAGGGATTCTCTATCTAGTCTCTCAACCTCCTCAACTCGCTCTCTTAAGAAGGAAGCATCATAGCCCTCTTATGTTAACATAAGACTGGCACATTATGGCCCTAACCCTACAGCGGAGATCATAGACCGAGTTATAGCGGCTGTGGATGCAAATTGGCTACAGCAAAGAGGTGCTGCAGCAGCGGGAGACACAGCAGCACCAACTGAAAGGAGAAAGGTACATTTTGATGCTTTTAAAAATTTCAATGAAGCAGAAGGGGAGATTGATGGGTACCTTGCAGATTTTGAACGGCAATGTGCCCTACACCGGGTGCCCACAGAGGAATGGGTTACCATTTTGTCTGGGAAATTGTCCGGCCGGGCCAGTGAAGCGTTCTGGGCCATCCCAGACAAGGATATTATGAACTATGGGCTTGTAAAAGAAGCACTTTTGGCCAGGTATGCCGTCACACCAGAAGCATACCGGAGGCGGTTCCGAGAGACGAGCAAGCAGACTGGAGATTCATATACCGAGTGGGCATGCCGCCTACACCACACGGCATCCCACTGGGTCGCTGGATGCCGAACAGTATCCGGGGAAGAGGTGCTGCAGCTGTTCCTGCTGGAGCACTTCTTTGACAAGCTGTTCCCAGAAGTCAGAGAGTGGGTCCGGGACCGAAAACCTTGTACCTTGTCTGAAGCAGCTCGCCTGGCGGATGAATACACAGACGCCCGCAAACTGGATAACCATGTGGTCAAGACAACAGCTCGGGTGGATTATCGATCAGCGGTACCCCCTCCAGCTGGTGCCTACAAACCACAGTTATACCACCCTACAGCACCACCTCCAGTGGCCACTTATTCTCGGCAGCCCAGGTTCAACTCCCAGGACTACTCACAACCCCTCAGGTGTTTCGGGTGTAAACAGCTAGGGCACAAAAAACCAGACTGTCCGTTGAATCCAGCCAGGCAGTCCCACTCATGGAGAAAGCCAGCAGGGGGGAATCCCCGCACATCCATGCCTGCGGCTCACTGCATTGAGGAGGAAGAACGTTGGGGCGTCCTGCACGAGGCTGATCTAGTACAAGCAGCTAACCAGGACAACCGGCAGCAACACAGGCAGACCGTCCGGGTTAATGGAAAGGTAGCCAATGGCCTACGTGATACTGGTGCCACCATGACCCTACTACGGAAGAACCTCATCCCAGAGAGCCAACACACCGGGGACACTGTAGTCGTAAGGGTAGCAGGAGGCACCATTTTCCGGCTACCCGTTGCCCGTGTTCACCTGGATTGGGGGGTTGGTTCGGGACACGTGAATGTAGGGGTGATGAAGGATTTGCCAGCGGATGTACTACTGGGGAATGATTTGGCCCCCCTCATTTCTGCTTATGCCCCGATAGGCCCTGCTGAAGCCAACCGAGTGACTACCCGTGCCCAGATCCCCAACAGCATGATGGCGTGAGCCCAGTCACCCTGTCTTCTCTCCAGCAGCTGAAAAGACTACAGGGAGAAGGGCCAGTCCAGGCCTCTCCCCAGCGGCGGGCATGTTCTCCGAGAGAGGCAGAGGTTGGCTGGGTAAGTAATGATCTGTTTGGAACAATTTGTTTGGGGTACGGTGTGGATACCAGCATTAGAGGACTGGAACTACTGACTAACTTCGGAGTCAACCCGTCTGGGGTCTCCTCCTGTGTTAGTCTCCTGCCGAAAGGGGAGAATTGTGACAGACCTTGCCGGAGTGTTCCACAAGGAGGGAGCCATGTGATGGGGGTCGCTGGTGGGGCACAGGGTGAGTGAGAGCCCCGCTGTGATCTGTGCTAGTCAGAGACTCAATGCTGTATATATGTGTATATAGAATGTGTACTGTTTGCTGTGCTACTTTGGGGTGGGGCTGTATTCCAATGTTCCATTGTGTTTGTCTGCCTTGGATCACAGGAAGTGTATTTCTGTGAGGAAAGAGGGAGGGGGGATTCCTCCAGCAGCCCCCCTGTTAAGACTGTTTACTGATGAGAAGTTAAGCACACCTGACCTGTGTGTCCATTTTTATTGGACAGTTTAACCCGCCCTGTTTTCCAAGGGTGGGGGGGAAATGTTTTGAAGTGGGATCTGTATAACATGTGTTTTTTTTAATAAAGATTCATTCCTGCTTGGAACCTGAAGACAGAGCTGTGTCTCGTTTTTGGGGTGGATTATTTGTATGGGTTCCTTGTTTGGCTGATTGGAGTGTTCGGTAGCTGCCTTTGTGTTTGGGTTTGAAATGTCCTAAACGACTTTAACCCCTTTCATACTCGGGGTGTCGTTACACTCTTCACAGGCCTTGCTGTTCTTCAGTGCATTCTGTTACTTCGTTCTGAGCAGCCGACCGTTTTCTAGCCATGTTGCGTATACGTACTCCTCGTAGAGTTCGTGCTGTGCGGGGGCTTGGTGTTGGGGTCCTGACCTTGACACAAGTCCAGTCCATGAACAGGGTGGGGAGGAGTTCATGGACCAAGAATTGGTTGCTTCAGCGTGACCAGTTCTCTCATATGTCTTTGCTCCGCGAGATCCGTGAGAATAATCCTGATGATTTCAGGAACTTTCTCCGTATGACAGACCCCGTATTTCACCATTTGTTGGCTTCGCTGACCCCCTATATCAGCAGGCAGGATACCTGTATGAGGCAAGTGTCACTGATAGTACTCACCGAGGCCGAGATGCCGAGAGCGGTTTCGCCTTTGCGACTAAGCGCAGCTCGCCCCCTGGAGTTGGTACAGGAAGGGAACGGCACGAAGAGGCACAGGCTCCCCAGTGGAATGCGGATAAATTGCTTGTGGAGTCTTTGGCAGAGAAGAGCCGCTGTGCAGGTACTGGTAGGCAAGGTGCAGCTGGAGACCACAGGCGGAAAGTCCAGAACCAGGCTGAGGATCAAACACCGGGATGGTGCTATGGCACTGCAGGATCTGCAAGGTAGGATGACAAGATAAGGAGAGTCCAGGTACAAGCAATAAGGTCAGGCTAGGAGACAGGAGATAGTCCAGGTATCAGGCCGAGGGACAAACACAGGAGATTGGTGGGAATCCGATAAACAGGCCGAGGTCAGGTCCAGGAGAGAGGCAGAGAGAAGTCCAAAGGTCACAACGGGTAGTCAAGCAGAGATACAGGATACAGGATCAGATAACACAGGAAGCTGAGACAAACCAGCAACTTGTGTGATTCTCTGAGCGCCTTTTATAGGCCGCCCAGGGAATCACGTTGGGTGTGCACCAATGCGCGTGCGCGAGCGCCGTAGCGCCGAGCTGCGAACCTGCATGCGCCGGAACGCCGTTCCGTGGGGAATGTGTGAGAAACGACCGGACCGGAACGAGGGCTTCCTCTGACAGCAAGCCATCACTCCAGAGCAGAGGCTTGTCGCTACCCTGCGGTACTTGGCAACAGGGAGAAGTCTGCAGGACTTGAAGTTCTCGACAAGCATCTCCCCCAGGCTCTGGGTATCATTATCCCGGAGACCTGTTCTGCCATCATCCAGGTCCTGCAGAAGGAGTATATGAGGGTAAGATTTTTATCCTTTAATATCACATTTTATTGTATTTAATGTTTGATAATGTATTGTATTTCTTTCCTCATTCCCTAATTACCATGATTGTAATATGCTGTGAATGTCCCCTTTGTCCTCATGCACGCTGGAATTTTTTTTTGTCCTTCATACATATTTGCCTTCACTTACCTCCCCAGCATGGTCTCTCCTGGCCCTATATTCACCTCATGTAGTCACTTAACAATGTATTTTATCAGCTTCATAGTAGTGCTTTACCCCAAACAACCCCTAAAATGTTAAGAAATGTGATTTGTGCTTTAAATTCAGGCAGAGTGCCCGAGGCTTTTTTTTGTGGTGTCCCCAAATCATTTTTAACCTTCCCTCCCCCAACTGCTAAGTCAGCGGATCCCAATTCTCTATCTATCCTCAATCATCTATCTGCTGACTTTGCCAAACCCATACACACTATACCCATCTCTTTTGTGGTCAGATTTATGGATGAATTCCCCAAAGCATATAGGGCCTGCCTGTATACTTTCAAATGGTACTGTTTAAAGTTTTTGTATACTATTATTATCTTGATAGGTAATAGAATGTCCACATGTGCTCAAATGTGTACAGTGTGTATTTATATCTTTGTATTATGACACTTCTTACCTGTCCAGTAGTCTGCCAATAGTGTAACTAAGGAGGGGCTGTTCCAAGTAATACCCATTATTTAGGCATTCATCTCTCAATGAAGTGGAGAGGGTTACCTGTCCAAGATTCCCCCCTATAATGATAGAAATGGCCCATGAGAGGGGGGGATATGATAGGTGTACCTTATACTTTGGTATTGTAAAATTCCCCTTAATAAATGTTATCTGGATGTTGGCCAAGAATGTTTGTGTCTAATCTGCTTTCCATGTTTATGTGCAAAAATACTAATTTATTTTTGTTTTCCTCAACAGTTTCCTTCCATGCCACAGGAATGGCAGACTGTGGCCTCCCACTTTGCCCAGCGGTCCACATCGTCCCACCACCCAACTCGGGGTCGTACTATTATAATTACAAGGGATTCAATAGTATTGTGATGTTGGCGGTGGTGTCGGCTAATTACAAGTTCCTGTATGTGGACGTGGGGAAGAATGGCTGGATATCCGATGGTGGAGTCATCACCCAGACGGAGTTTTACAGGCGTCTCCAGAATGGCAGCTTGGACTTGCCACCTCCAGAAGAGAATGTGGAAGGACTCCCATTCGTCTTTGTTGCGGAAGAAGCATTTGCGCTGGGGGACCATCTTATGCGGCCATTCCCGATGAGGACCCTCACCCCAGAACAGAGGGTTTTTAATTACCAGCTGGCCAGAGCCAGAAGAGTGGTGGAGAACACATTTGGAATCATGGCCAGCCGGTTCCGCCTATTTCTTACACCCATCCATATGGCGGATTATAAACTGAATCATATAATCCTGGCGTGCTGTGTTCTACATAACTTTTTACGGCAACATTCTGCCAACTATGCTGGCTCAGTTGGGCCTGAGGCCGGAATTATAAATGAAACAACCCTGATGGCGCTTGAAAGTGGCCATCCTGGCTTGCCCTCCCTGAGTGCCCGTGATGTCCGGTTAAGATACCTTGAGTTCTTTGCGGGTAGGGGGCCATCAATATGCCAGACAATTTGTGAAACCTTGATCCAATAAAAAAAAAATCGCAAATCTTTCGTGACGTTTACTGCTTGTGTTTGTTTTAGCTCCGCTCTGCTAAGGCGTCTGAGCGCCGCTTTCACATCACTTCCTGGTATCGCTCAGTCTCTCCGGCCACTCCCTACGCGTTACGTCATCACGTGACTTCTTCAGGGATCCCCCTGAAGAAGTCACGTGATGACGTAACGCGTAGGGAGCGGCCGGAGAGACTGAGCGATACCAGGAAGTGATGTGAGAGCGGCGCTCAGACGCCTTAGCAACTGTTTATGCCTGTTTTTAGAATTTTCATTGTAAGAGTCCATTTTTATACCTTTAATAAAAACTGTGTGCTTTAACAATACTACACTATTGGGGCTTTTTCTCTCTCTCTCTCTCCCACCCATGTTTGCTGCCACAACACCCCCCTCCCCCCCCCGTTTTGCGGAGGATATGAGGTATAAGAAGATGGTTTGGATGTGCAGTGCTGTCTGGGAGAGTTGGTGGAAGAAGAGGACCCCCTGGTGGTGGAAATAATTATAACGGATGACATTTGATATATGGCTATATGCTGACACAGAGGAATTATTGTTATTTCATTTATGCTGACACAGAGGATCCCCTAGTGGTGGAAGTTTGAATAACATCACACAACTTACTCCAAATCACCAATACATTTAGTTCTTGGACAGTATATGAAGGTGAGGGTTCTGTGACCATTATTTGTAGACTTTTTTAACCCCTACCTGTGCATCTTATCAGACATTCATATCCCGTCTTTTGATATTATATGAGGACAAGAACTTTATTTATTTTTGATCTTATTGCTAATGTGGTCAAGAGACTGAACAATCATCTGCCCTGGCTTTGTTGGAATATATGAATATATTTTTTACACTTTGTACACTAATTTAATCATTTAGCAAGCATTTGACACTTTTATTAATTTTATTATTGAATGATTATTTTATTAGATTTTTCACACTGTAGCGCGGAATCACTTTTAATCATTATTGTGAGTGGATTGTGATACACTTAGGTTCTGCTGCAGGCAGTTACTTTTTATTTTATGGTCACACCTTTATGCACTACAGGCACTTTGAGGTTCGATCACATTAATATAAGTTTTCACTTATTTTATTTATTCACGTATTTATCATAGTAGCGCGAGGGCTTTACATTTCCAGATAGCACATGTTGACACACTGTGTGCATCCTCCAAATTTGGCTTTTGTAAAAATCGCTAAAACATTTAGAACATTGTAGCACACAAAAAAAGAAAGTGATTTGGAGGAGTTTTAAACTCTACCCAAAACATCAATAATGTTCTTATTTTTTTGAATAACATCATTGATGTTTTTATTGAGCTTTTCCAATGCCAAATTACACCCCATGATCTCCCCGATCAGGATCTGGGCACTTTCTGATGTGAAAGGATGTGGATCCACAACCTCACGATCACCTAAAAAGAGAGAAACCAAACAAAAACAGGTATCAAAAATATGCCGGCATCCATCTCTTACCTGAGCCTGTGGTCGCAGACACTCACCTGTTGTGGTGATTAGTTCCACCACGTCTTCTTCCTCCTCCTGTTCTTCTTGTGTTGGGGGGATTTCCCCTTCTTCCAGAGGGGGGGACTCTGGTCTCCTCGGGTGAGGGGTGTCCTCCGAGTCTTTTCTCCCCTATGTAAAACAAAAATGGTATACTTAGCACACAGATATTTGATGGCAGAACTATAAACAGGAAACATTGCTTGGAAGTGGGGTACAATTGTCTGTTTTGTCAGAGTTAAAAGATGTAGAATTTTCAGTGTCCTTTGTCAAGCTTCAAAACTTTACCTGTTTGGTACAAGCTTCACAGATGGAGACCCCCCTATAGTATACACTGGAGCACCTTTATGGCCCCCTAATAAAAATGGTGTTCTTGTGTCCCACACTAGTGCTCCAGTGTCCAGATGTGAAAACAGCTGCTCAGTGTCCTCTCCTTACACAGAATCTAGTTTGCATTTCATTCTAGTAGCAAAGCCATCTACACAACCAAATTAGTTTCATACAAGTAGGGCGTAAAAAATGTGGCCAAATGCATATGGCCAAAACAATGGTGTTTTATAGGCCTAAAGAAAAATGTTTGATATGAACGAATAATGTGCCCATGAACATGAAAGTTGCCATTTTAAAATGTACACTTTTAAGAAAAGTATAATAGATGCGACCTATCACAACATACTACACATAATTCAAGCAATGACAAGCCTCCATCCCTAATATGTATACAACAAAAAAAGAGAGAGGAAATGGGACTTTATATGAGGCAAGTCATTGGATAGTTTGTTAGGAAATGGCAGATTTTATTAAGGAAAGTATCAATCTGTAATACAAGACACAATCCGGTGTAATACATTGGCATAAATATGAATATAAAACAATTGTACAGAAGAAGGTACAGAGTAATAAATAAACATCTTAATTACAAAAGGACACTCATCCATTCATAAAAGTTCAATGAACATGATTGATTTTACATGGTAGACCAAATTTGTTTAAAGCATCAGTTTGATATAACTCGACACACATTTCATGGCTCTGGCCAATCATCAGGAGTAGGATGCTCTGAAAGTAAATCAGTAATGTTTATAAGTAGGGATATCCTTTAAATGGAGAAACAATCTCTCAAAAATAAAGGTGTGTAACTTACAGTGCAGTCAAATGGTGGTGCCCAACCTAGGATCCAAAGGGAGAAGGGGGACAAGGATATTCATCTCACCCGGGGCTGAGGTGAGGAATCCCATCCAGGCCAGAAAACAGCAGCCAGGTGAGGACCAGGTGATCATGTCACAACCATGTGGTTCTGGTGTGTGCTTATCAGTCCAAACTGCCCTGCAATGGTGAGAAAATGACATCATGTGAAATTAATGTGTGTAAGTAATGAGTGGAGCCTATATCAGTAGGTGAGTGAAGTGATGAATGGTGTTGTGATAGAGTGTATGAACTAAAAACCAAAGTAAAAACCCCACAAAAATAAAGTAAAAAAAGTGTGCGATTGTGATCATATTTATGCCAATGTATTACACCGGATTGTGTCCTGTATTACAGATTGATACTTTCCTTAATAAAATCTGCCATTTCCTAACAAACTATCCAATGACTTGCCTCATATAAAGTCCCATTTCCTCTCTCTTTTTTTGTTGTATACATATTAGGGATGGAGGCTTGTCATTGCTTGAATTATGTGTAGTATGTTGTGATAGGTTGCATCTATTATACTTTTCTTAAAAGTGTACATTTTAAAATGGCAACTTTCATGTTCATGGGCACATTATTCGTTCATATCAAACATTTTTCTTTAGGCCTATAATATTATATTATATTGCCAAATTAGGGTAGAAAATACCCACTTTCCCAGCGACCTACCACACCTTATTAATATCATATTTTTTGTTTATCCTCCTTTACATTTCCTCTTCAATGAGATTTTCCTTTTTTTATACCTTCATATTGCATTACACATTAATAACCCCATATTCTGATTTTCCTTAAAATGAGCCATCTTTCCAATGCCTTCATATCATTATATACATTTATAATTTTATATTCAGGTTTTCCTTGTCAGCAATTTGACACTATGGGATCAATATAGTGTGCTTCCTTGTTCGGCCATGGATGGGCCCCCTTATGGGGGGGAGTGGGGGTGACGGGGTGCTTTGTCTGATCCCGGGGTTGCGATGCATGGCAGTCTTTTCCCCTCCCCCCCATATATTCCTTATACAGGTTGGGGGGTTGGGGCCTTGCCTCCTATGCATCAACATCATGAGTTGATGCTCTGCTCGGTGCACTTAATTGCCTGGGCGTTGTGCACACTCCCTCTCTCTATCCTATTGGGGCTCATGGTGTTGGTGGGGACCCGCCCTATGCCTGATATAAGCTGTTCAGGCTGGCCAGCTGACCATTTCACATCAACCTTTCACACCAGCAGGATAGCAGTTATATCTCCAGTCACAGACTCACACACAAGTAATTTCATTTGCTTCATACTTGTCACTACATTTCTTTGGGTTATAGCTTTCACACTACACAGCCCATTATTCATTTTTGTTTTAGACACAATCGCACACTTTTTTTACTTTATTTTTGTGGGGTTTTTACTTTGGTTTTTAGTTCATACACTCTATCACAACACCATTCATCACTTCACTCACCTACTGATATAGGCTCCACTCATTACTTACACACATTAATTTCACATGATGTCATTTTCTCACCATTGCAGAGCAGTTTGGACTGATAAGCACACCCCAGAACCACATGGTTGTGACATGGTCACCTGGTCCTCACCTGGCTGCTGTTTTCTGGCCTGGATGGGATTCCTCACCTCAGCCCCGGGTGAGATGAATATCCTTGTCCCCCTTCTCCCTTTGGATCCTAGGTTAGGCACCACCATTTGACCGCACTGTAAGTTACACACCTTTATTTTTGAGAGATTGTTTCTCCATTTAAAGGATATCCCTACTTATAAACATTACTGATTTACTTTCAGAGCATCCTACTCCTGATGATTGGCCAGAGCCATGAAACGTGCGTCGAGTTATATCAAACTGATGCTTTAAACAAATTTGGTCTACCATGTAAAATCAATCATGTTCATTGATATTTTATGAATGGATGAGTGTCCTTTTGTAATTAAGATGTTTATTTATTACTCTGTACCTTCTTCTGTATAATTGTTTTATATTCATATTTATGCCAATGTATTACACCGGATTGTGTCTTGTATTACAGATTGATACTTTCCTTAATAAAATCTGCCATTTCCTAACAAACTATCCAATGACTTGCCTCATATAAAGTCCCATTTCCTCTCTCTTTTTTTGTTGTATACTTTTAAAAAAAGCACATGGAGCAGCATGAACGTAATAAAGACAAAAAAAATAGGAACACAGCACAACTACTTACTTTTTTGCAGCACTCTCTGGATCTTTCTGTACTGCTCATGTTCTCGTAATTTGAGGTCCGACCACCGTTTCCTGAGCTGATCTTTCGATCGACGTAACCCGAAATTCCGGTGCAGACTTTTGACCACTTTCGCTATGATCTTGGCCTTTCTGACATTGGGGTTGGGGTAAGGTCCATACTTTCCGTCATAGTCGGCCTTCTTCAGGATGTCCACCATCTCCAACATCTCCCCAAGGGACATATTTGAGGCCTTAAATCTTCTCCTTCTGGATCGGGACGTCTCCGGATCCGGGCTTTCCTGCTCCTCCTCCTCGTTGCTGTAATTAGCACGCACCTGCTGTGTCTCCGACATGTGCTCTTCCCCCACTGCGCAGAATGAAAAGGGGCGGGGAATAGACTAGAAAGAACGTCAGGGGCGGGCGGAGTTACCCGCATGTGCAGTGTGTATAAAGCGTAACACGCGTGTGTATTACGTACGATCTGTGAGCGGAGGAAGGAGCATCGGAGGCGCCGATCGTGATAACGAAGGTAAGATCTAAATTTGGGCCTATACTGCTTCAAAATTGAAGCCTATATTGTAACAAGATTAGGGTAGTTTGGCCTGACATTTGGGTTTTTTCTTGTGTTGTGTCTTGCAGAGAAAATGGATGGCTTCAACGACCACAATTTCCTCCCCCCATTCATAGACAAGTACAGGGAGCTGCCCTGTCTGTGGCAGGTGAGACATCCCCATTATAATCATAAACAGAAGAGGCAGGCAGCGCTGGAGAAACTGCTGGAGTTGGTGAAGCCGGTGGTCCCCACAGCAACCATCCCTTATTTAAAAAACAAAATTGGTGGCCTGAGGAGCACTTATCTAAGGGAGCGCAAGAAGGTCACGGATTCCCAGAGATCCGGAGCTGCAGCAGATGACATTTATGTCCCCAGGCTGTGGTACTATGAGAGACTGCGATTTCTGTCAGACCACACTGAAGTCAGGGAATCCCTCTCCACCCTTCCTTCCACTCTTCCTTCCACCCCAGCTGAGGCTTCCGATGTCCAACCTGGGCCTTCCAGCCAGGAAGAAGTGGAGGAGCCCAGATGGAGTCAGGTATAGCATTGTTCTACAGATTTCTGGTCAATAAATAAACTATGTTTACTAGATGTTATTATTGATCACTAATTGCTGATTGTAAAAAGTGTTTTACATATCAATAGACAGTAGTGGGCACCCAAAATTGGGACAAGAATGAAAAATGCTGGGCTCAGAAGGATAGTCTGTTATATTTGTTAACATTCAATTTGCAACAATCAGGAGGTGAAAATTGTGTGTGATTGATGAAACAAATACTAAAACAATGTCCCTTTTTCAGACACAGGAAGACCTCAGCCAGGAGGAGACTGTGGAATGTGGCAGCCAGGAGGAGGCGGGGCTAAGTGTCAGCCAGGAGGAGGCGGGGCTAAGTGTCAGCCAGGAGAAGCCTGGGACAAGTCGAAGCCTGACTGAATCGCAGGTTCCTCCCCTCCGCCTTCCATACAAAAGGCGACTCACATGCAGGATTCTGCACTCAGGCTCATTCAGGAGGCTTCTGCGTCCCTCCGAGCCTTACCCACTCCTGAAGAGGCCTTTGCCTGCATGGCTGCCACAAAACTGCAGGGCATGCAGGAGGGTCAACGCAAAATATGTGAGGACCTTCTGTATAAAGTCCTAAGTAAGGGGGTGAGTGGGGAACTAACACCCAATACCCACCTGAGTGAGCTGGCCCCTCCTCCTCCTCCTGCTGCCACAACTCCACCACCAGAGTCACAGCGTGGAAAGAAGCGTGGAAGGAAGACCAGAGAGTGATGGCCCTGGGTTCAGTCTGGTCTGACAAAAGATGCAGTCTCTTGTATGACCACAGCCTGGGGACACAGATGTCATCTGCTGCTTTCCGGATCTCTGGGACATCTGGACCAGACTGCACTCCCTTAGATATGGACTCCTCAGGCCACCAATTTTGCTTGAAAATAGTTGATGTCTGCCCTGGGGGTCCAAGGCTTCACCAATTTCTGCTGTTTCTCCAGCATTGCCTCCCTCTTTGTTTAGTTGTGAGCCCTTAATAAATGATTTTTTTTTCTATTATACTCTCCTATGTGTGTTTTCATTCAAAAAGGACAGTTTGTTGGTGACGATTCAGGTACATTTCTAAAGTACAATGTGAATTTAACAAGAGACAACAACACCAAACAATCTCCTTCAGATTAAATATAACAACATATCAATGGTGTTGTGGTAACTTGACACACAAAACACACACAAAAATATTCTGGAGTAAAACTAAAAATACAATAAAACAAAGATCAGCCTTGAAAAAAATACAAACCAAAAAAAAAATCTGCCTTAAAACAAAAAAAAAATACAACACAAAAAAAATGTTGTCAGATGTGACAAATCAAAATATATTGAGGGAATCCCGATAAATAGTAAAGAAATAAGTTTGTGAGAAGTGTGTGTGAATATGAGCAGCAAAACTACTTCATTCTTCTCACATTATAAAGAAGAAGAGAGTGCGCTGTATTAAACCATTTTTAACATTGCAGCATGACGAAAGTGCTGTTCATTGCGAACGCTAAGTTTACCAGAATGAGCTGTTCTGTCTCGGAATTTCTTCTGAGCATGCGTGGCACTTTGTCCGTCGGAACAGGCCACACACGGTCGGAATTGACGCGATCAGATTTTGTTGTCGGAAAATTTTATAGCCTGCTCTCAAACTTTGTGTGTCGGAAAATCTGATGGAAAATGTCCGATGGAGCCCACACACGGTCGGAATTTCCGACAATACGCTCCGATTGGACATTTTCCATCGGAAAATCCGTCCGTGTGTACGGTAGGGATGAGCTTCGTGTTCGAGTCAAACCCATGTTCGAACATCATCTGTTCGCCCCGAATTGCGAACAATATGGGCCGTTCTCGCAAAATTCGTGTGGCCCATAATTCACTGCGGCATCGCAGTGCATTGCTGGCTGATGATTGGCCAAGCATGCACTATGACCCGCATGCTTGGCCAATCACAGCGCCGTCAGTAGAAAGAGCTGTAATTGTCCAAAGCCAGGGTGGCTTTGGCCAATTATGGCTTAGGGGATTTAGTACACGCCCCACACTATATAAGCCCGCCTGCACGGCGGCCCTGTGTAGTGTGTGTTCCGGCGTTGAGAGAGATAGACAGAGAGACAGGGTCATTTGATTTAAGTTAGATAGATTAGGCAGAACAGTCAGTCAGTTAGCTGCACTTACAGTGTATTGTGTATATATATGCATCCCAGGTGTTGCATATATATATATATACACTGTATTCAGTTTAGCTAGATCCGTTCCTGTTATCTTCTTACTGACAGGCAGGCTTGTCTTGTTACAGTATATACAGCTACCTGAAGAAAATTGCTGGTGTTCTTTTGATCCTATTAGTACCACAGTCAGGCAGCTAGACTATTTACAGTTAGTGCAGTGCGTCCTGCTCACAGTGTTCAGCTAAACCTACAAGTTAGTGGGGTGCGTCCTGCTCACAGTGTTCAGCTAAACCTACAAGTTAGTGGGGTGCGTCCTGCTCACAGTATTCAGCTAAACCTACAAGTTAGTGGGGTGCGTCCTGCTCACAGTGTTCAGCTAAACCTACAAGTTAGTGGGGTGCGTCCTGCTCACAATGTTCAGCTAAACCTACAAGTTAGTGGGGTGCGTCCACCTCACAGTGTTCAGCTAAAACTACAAGTTAGTGGGGTGCGTCCTGCTCACAATGTTCAGCTAAAACTACAAGTTAGTGTGGTGCGTCCACCTCACAGTGTTCAGCTAAACCTACAAGTTAGTAGGGTGCATCCCGCTCACAGTGTTCAGCTAAAACTACAAGTTAGTGCAGTGCTTCCTGCTCACAGTGTTAAGCTAAAACAACAAGTTAGTGCGGTGCGTCCAGCTCACAGTGTTCAGCTAAACCTACAAGTTAGTGGGGTGCATCCTGCTCACAGTGTTCAGGTAAAACTACAAGTTAGTGTGGTGCATCCTGCTCACAGTGTTCAGCTAAACCTACAAGTTAGTGTGGTGCGTCCTGCTCACAGTGTTCAGCTAAACCTACAAGTTAGTGTGGTGCGTCCACCTCATAGTGTTCAGCTAAACCTACAAGTTAGTGGGGTGCGTCCACCTCAGTGTTCAGCTAAACCTACAAGTTAGTGCAGTGCGTCCTGCTCACAGTGTTCAGCTAAAATTACAAGTTAGTGCAGTGCGTCCTGCTCACAGTGTTCAGCTAAAACTACAAGTTAGTGCGGTGCGTCCTGCTCACAGTGTTCAGCTAAACCTATAAGTTAGTGGGGTGCATCCTGCTCACAGTGTTCAGCTAAAACTACAAGTTAGTGTGGTGCGTCCACCTCACAGTGTTCAGCTAAACCTACAAGTTAGTGGGGTGCGTCCAGCTCACAGTGTTCAGCTAAAACTACAAGTTAGTGGGGTGCGTCCTGCTCACAGTGTTCAGCTAAAACTACAAGTTAGTGCGGTGCTTCCTGCTCACAGTGTTCAGCTAAAACAACAAGTTAGTGCGGTGCGTCCACCTCACAGTGTTCAGCTAAAACTACAAGTTAGTGGGGTGCGTCCTGCTCACAGTGTTCAGCTAAAACTACAAGTTAGTGCAGTGCGTCCTGCTCACAGTGTTCAGCTAAACCTACAAGTTAGTGTGGTGCGTCCACCTCACAGTGTTCAGTTAAACCTACAAGTTAGTGGGGTGCGTCCACCTCAGTGTTCAGCTAAACCTACAAGTTAGTGGGGTGCGTCCTGCTCACAGTGTTCAGCTAAAACTACAAGTTAGTGCAGTGCGTCCTGCTCACAGTGTTCAGCTACAACTACAAGTTAGTGGGGTGCGTCCTGCTTACAGTGTTCAGCTAAAACTACAAGTTAGTGCAGTGCGTCCTGCTCACAGTGTTTAGCTAAACCTACAAGTTAGTGCGGTGCATCCACCTCACAGTGTTCAGCTAAACCTACAAGTTAGTGGGGTGCGTCCTGCTCACAGTGTTCAGCTAAAACTACAAGTTAGTGCAGTGCGTCCTGCTCACAGTGTTCAGCTAAACCTGAAAGTTAGTGTGGTGCGTCCACCTCACAGTGTTCAGCTAAACCTACAAGTTAGTGGGGTGCGTCCTGCTCACAGTGTTCAGCTAAAACTACAAGGTTAGTGCAGTGCATCCTGCTCACAGTGTTCAGCTACAACTACAAGTTAGTGGGGTGCGTCCTGCTCACAATGTTCAGCTAAAATAACAAGTTAGTGCAGTGCATCCACCTCACAGTGTTCAGCTAAACCTACAAGTTAGTGGGGTGCGTCCTGCTCACAGTGTTCAGCTAAAACTACAAGTTAGTGCAGTGCGTCCTGCTCACAATGTTCAGCTAAAACAACAAGTTAGTGCGGTGCATCCACCTCACAGTGTTCAGCTAAACCTACAAGTTAGTGGGGTGCGTCCTGCTCACAGTGTTCAGCTAAAACTACAAGTTAGTGGGGTGCGTCCTGCTCACAGTGTTCAGCTAAAACTACAAGTTAGTGCGGTGCGTCCTGCTCACAGTGTTCAGCTAAAACAACAAGTTAGTGCGGTGCGTCCAGCTCACAGTGTTCAGCTAAACCTACAAGTTAGTGGGGTGCGTCCTGCTCACAGTGTTCAGCTAAAACTACAAGTTAGTGCGGTGCGTCCTGCTCACAGTGTTCAGCTAAAACAACAAGTTAGTGCGGTGCGTCCACCTCACAGTGTTCAGCTAAACCTACAAGTTAGTGGGGTGCGTCCTGCTCACAGTGTTCAGCTAAAACTACAAGTTAGTGGGGTGCGTCCTGCTCACAGTGTTCAGCTAAAACTACAAGTTAGTGGGGTGCGTCCTGCTCACAGTGTTCAGCTAAAACAACAAGTTAGTGGGGTACGTCCTGCTCACAGTGTTCAGCTAAAACAACAAGTTAGTGCGGTGTGTCCACCTCACAGTGTTCAGCTAAACCTACAAGTTATTTTTTTGCGAGCTCTGCACAGTGTTCAGCTAAAGCTACCTGTAGAAGGTTGGTGGTGTTCTCATACTACAGGCAGGCAGTTGATTTTGCTAGCTGCAGTATCAGTATATATATATATATATATATATATATATATATATATATATATATATATATCCCAGCTAAGTGCAGCTACAGGCCATTAGTATGTATGGAAGGCCAAGAAGGAGAGGCAGACAGTCACAAGCCAATAAGAGAGGGCAAGCAGGCTCTGTGTCTAGTGCTGGTCGTGGAGACGGTGCATCCTCATCAGCACGTGGCCGTGGGACACGCTTGGCCTTTTTTTCGGCAGCTGGCCGTGTTGAGCCGCAACATGCAGAAAACTTGGTCGAGTGGATGACCAAGCCGTCCTCATCCTCCTCATCCTCTCTCACCCATGCCCAGGGTGCTTTGTCTGGCAAAGCAGCGGCCTCTTCCCTCGGCTCAATGTCATCAGTGACTCCTTCCCTAGCCCCACCATGTCCTCCTGAGGAGTCCCTCGAACTGTTTGAACACAGTGTTGGGTACATGCTCCAGGAGGATGCCCAGCGTTTGGAAGGCTCTGATGATGATACTGAGCTCGATGAAGAAGGTAACATGAGCCTGGAGAGAGGGGGTGCCCAAGAAGGACAGCAATCTGGCAGTCATGCTCCCCCTGCTGCAGCATACTGCCAGGTTTGCTCCAGTGATGAGGAGGGAGGGGATGATGAGGTCACTGACTCAACGTGGGTGCCTGATAGGAGAGAGGAGGAGGAGGAGGCGGCACATCACCAACGAGGCAGGATGCCCTCCAGGGGCCAGCCTAAGGGCAACACATTGACTGCATCACACCCCAAAGCTCCACATTGGCAGGGCGCTGCAGTCTCTGCACATTATTCAAAAAGTTCTTTGGTGTGGGCCTTTTTTGAGACGAGTGCATCAGATCGCACCGCTGCTATTTGCAACATATGTCTCAAGCGTATCTCGCGTGGCCAAAACATCTCCCACTTGGGTACCACATGCTTGACCAGACATATGTTGACCTGCCATGCAGTTCGTTGGCAAGCGTATCTAAAAGACCCACACCAAAGAACAAAGAGGACCTCTCCTTGCTCCTCATCAGCGGAGATCTCCAACCCCACTATACCTTCAGTCCTCTCTGAGACCTGCACTGAGAGGAATGAAGGTGTAGAATTAGGTGTGTCACAGCCAAGTACTTGTGGGCAATCTGCTTTTGGTACACCGATGTCAGATTGTACCAGGCAAATTTCCCTGTCCCAGCTGCTGCACCGTCAAAGAAGTTTGCTCCGAGCCATCCACATGCCCAGCGGTTGAATGCTAGCTTGGCAAAAGTGCTAGCACTTCAACTGCTGCCTTTTCAGTTGGTAGACTCTGCCCCCTTCCGTGAGTTTGTAGAATGTGCGGTTCCTCAGTGGTAGGTACCCAAACGCCACTTTTTCTCACGGGAGGCGATCCCGGCTCTCTACCGGCATGTGGAAGGCAATGTCCATGCCTCACTGGACAGGGCGGTCAGCGGTAAGGTGCATATTACTGCTGACTCATGGTCCAGCAGGCATGGGCAGGGACGTTACCTAAGTTTCACGGCGCATTGGGTGACTCTGCTGGCAGCTAGGAAGGATGCAGGACAAGGTGCAGTAGTGTTGGTGGTTGTTCTGCCACCACACCTCCAAAATGCTAATGATTGTGACACACCTCTCTCCTCCACCCCCTCCTCTTCTTCTTCCTCCATGGCCTCTTCCTCTGAACCAGCGGTGCTCCGTAGCCGTTCAAGGGGCTACGCAAGTACGCAGGCCAAAAGATGCCATGCGGTGCTTGAGCTGGTGTGCTTGGGGGACAGGAGCCACACTGGGGCAGAGGTTCTGTCAGCTCTGCAGGGGCAGGTGCAGAGGTGGTTGACGCCACGCCAACTTAAGGCAGGAATGGTGGTTTGCGACAATGGCACCAACCTCCTCTCTGCCCTCCGACAGGGACAAATGACCCATGTGCCCTGTTTGGCTCACCTCCTTAACTTGGTGGTGCAGCGGATCTTGGGCACCCGGGCTTACAGGATGTGCTGAGGCAGGCCAGGAAAGTCTGTGTGCATTTCCGCCGGTCATATAATGCCAGTGCTCGGCTGGCGGACCTATAAAAAGGAGTTTAACCTGCCCATGAACCGCTTAATCTGTGACATGCCCACCAGGTGGAACTCAATGCTGGCCATGCTGCAGCGGCTGCACATGCAGCAGAGGGCCATCAATGAGTACCTGTGCGACTATGGCACCAGGACAGGGTCAGGGGAGCTTGTTTTTTTTCCCCACGCCAGTGGGCCATGATCAGGGATGCATGCACTGTCCTGTCACCATTTGAGGAGGCCATGAGGATGGTGAGCAGTGACAGTGCATGCATCAGTGACACTGTCCCCCTTGTCCACCTGTTGGAGCACACGCTGCGTGGAATAATGGACAGGGCACTTGAGGCAGAACAGAGGCAAGAAGAGGACTATTTCCTTAGCTCTCAAGGCCCTCTTTATCCAGACAGTGTTCCTGCGTGCCCGCCGATCACACAGGAAGAGGAGGAGGAGGAGGAGGACGATTGTGTCAGTATGGAGGTAGAGCCTGGCACTCAGCATCAGTAGCAGTCTTTAAGGGATCAGTCCCAAGAAACACATGGACTTGTACGTGGCTGGGAGGAGGTGGCTGCGGACCATGTTGTCCTTAGTGACCCAGAGGACTCCGAACCGAATGCCTCAGCAAACCTACGCTGCATGGCCTCCCTGATCCTGCAAAGCCTGCGTAAGGATCCTCGTATTCGTGGTATCAAGGAGAAGGACCAATACTGGCTGGCAACCCTCCTTGATCCACGTTACAAGGGTAAGGTTGCGGACCTTATCTTGCCATCGCAGAGGGAGCAGAGGATGAAACATCTTCAGGAGGCCTTGCAGAAAGGTCTGTGCAACGCGTTCCCAGAGACTGGAAGGTTACAAACACCTGTTTCTGGACAACGTGTTGCTGTGGCTTCGGTCAGTCAAAGAAGGAGCGGTGGAGAAGGTGGCCGTCTGACCGATGCGTTCAGACAATTTTTTGGTCCGCAGCCCCAAGGTATGATCGGTTCCAGCAACCATCGCCAGCGTCTGTTTTACATGGTGCAGGAATACCTAGGGGCAAGATCTGACTTGGACACCTTTCCCACCGAAAATCCTCTGGGTTACTGGGTCTTGAGGATGGATCACTGGCCAGAGCTTGCACAGTATGCAATTGAGCTACTGGCCTGTCCTGCATCCAGTGTTCTTTCAGAATGCACATTCAGTGCTGCTGGAGGCTTTGTAACCGATCACAGGGTGCGTCTGTCCACCAACTCGGTCGATCGACTGACCTTCATAAAAATGAATCAGTCTTGGATCACCACCAGCTACCAAGCACCTGATGCTGATGTAACCAAATATTTTTTTTTGAAATCTCAGATCCCTTCAAAGACTGCCTATGCTGATGCTGAGTGACTATCCCTGAGTAATTATCCTCTTCCTCCTCAATCATCACGCTGATAGCTTGTAAGAACATTTCTGGCTCTGGGCGCCACCACCAGTGCCTAAGGCCCAATTTTTCAGCCCGTGTTCAACAGGGGCATGTAATTACAATTCTTGATCTAATATTTCACAGCAGGGCCCATTTCTGCACCCACCAAGAGTGAGTGAGGACTATTGCCCCGTACACACGGTCGGATTTTCCGATGGAAAATGTGTGATGGGACCTTGTTGTCGGAAATTCCGACCGTGTGTAGGCTCCATCACACATTTTCCATCAGATTTTCTGACACACAAAGTTTGAGAGCAGGATATCAAATTTTCCGACAACAAAATCCGTTGTCGGAAATTCCGATCGTGTGTACACAAATCCGACGGACAAAGTGCCACGCATGCTCAGAATAAATAAAGAGATGAAAGCTATTGGCCACTGCCCTGTTTATAGTCCCGACGTACGTGTTTTACGTCACTGCGTTCAGAATGATCGGATTTTCCAACAACTTTGTGTGACCGTGTGTATGCAAGACAAGTTTGAGCAAACATCCGTCTGAAAAAATCCTAGGATTTTGTTGTCGGAATGTCCGAACAAAGTCCGACCGTGTGTACGTGGCATTACAGTGTTGTGGCACCAGCACCACCACCACCACCAAAGGCCCATTTTTTCTGCCCCTGTTCAACAGGGGCATGTAATTATAATTCTTGATCTAATATTTCACAGCAGGGCCCTGTGAGGGCTTACAGTGTTGTGGCCACAACAACACCTAAGGCCCAAATTTCTGCTGAGTATATAGGGCAGGCCCCTACTTTCAAACATCTAACTCCTGCAAACGGAAGGAGACAACAGGAAGTGAGATGAAATCTACCCCTAGGAAGGGAAATTCTCTCCTGTAAGAGTTAATATGGGAAAAACATTTCTCCTTTCCACTGATGCTTTCCAATCCTTGTTCCACAAAAAAACCCAAATTTTCAAAAAACATTTGTCATTGGGACAAAAAGTGAGGTGAAATCTTCTTAAGAGGAGGACAGACAGCAAAACAAATGTCACAGGGGTGATAACCCTTCCCTATGTTTTCCAAAAAGCTTAAAAAAGATTTTTTGGCTGGAGCTAAACACGTTAAAAATGTACCTGTTCAAAATGACAAACAGATTCTACTTAACAACAAACCTACAGTCCCTGTCTTGTTTGCACCGCCTGTATACTGCTGTTCAGAGGGCCTGGGGCCCCACGCTTTTTCTTTTTTTAATTTGGGTGCGGGGTTCCCCTTAATATCCATACAAGACCCAAAGGGCCTGGTAATGGACTGCAGGGTACCCATGCCGTTTGTCTCACTGATTTTCATCCATATTGCCAGGACCCGACATTACATTAAACCCGCAAGCAGTTTTAAATGAGATTTTTTCCTTTAAAAATTACTTTTGTGCAGGGACTGTTCTAAACACGGGAAACACGTGCCACTTTACAGGCATACTATAGACACACCCCAGGTACGATATTTAAAGGAATATTTTTTTTTAACTTTAAGCATCATTAAAATCACTGCTCCCAAAAAAAGGACGTTTTTAAAAGTTTTTTTGCATTGATACATGTCCCCTTTATGCACAACATTTAGAAGCTTATGTCACACATCACCCACTCTTCTAACCACTTGAAGACAAAGCCCTTTCTGACACTTTTTGTTTACATGAAAAAATTATTTTTTTTTGCAAGAAAATTACTTTGAACCCCCAAACATTATATATTTTTTTTAAAGCAAAGGCCCTACAGATTACAATGGTGGGTGCTTCATTTTTTTTTTTTCACACAGTATTTGTGCAGCGATTTTTCAAACGCATTTTTTGGGGAAAAAACACACTTTTTTAAGTTTTAATGCACTAAAACACACTATATTGCCCAAATGTTTGATGAAATAAAAAAGATGATCTTAGGCCAAGTACATGGATACCAAACATGACATGCTTTAAAATTGTGCACAAACGTGCAGTGGCGACAAACTAAATACCGTTTTAAAAGCCTTTAAAAGCCTTTACAGGTTACCACTTTAGATTTAAAGAGGAGGTCTACTGCTAAAATTACTGCCCTCGATCTGACCTTCGCGGTGATACCTCACATGCATGGTGCAATTGCTGTTTACATTTGACGCTAGACCGACGCTTGCGTTTGCCTTTGCGCCAGAGCAGGGGGGGACGGGGTGCTTTTTATTTTCTTTATTATTTTTTTTCTTTTTTATCTTATTTTTAAACTGTTCCTTTCATTTTTTTTTTTTTTAATCATTTTTATTGTTATCTCAGGGAATGTAAATATCCCATATGATAGCAATAGGTAATGACAGGTACTCTTTTACTCTTTTTTGAAAAAAATTGGGGTCTATTAGACCCTAGATCTCTCCTCTGCCCTCAAAGCATCTGACCACACCAAGATCGGTGTGATAAAATGCTTTCCCAATTTCCCAATGGCGCTGTTTACATTCGGCAAAATCTAAGTCATGAAATGCTTGTAGCTTCCGGTTTATTAGGCCATAGAGATGTTTGGAGCCACTCTGGTCTCTGGTCAGATCTATGGTCAGCTGGCTGAATCACCGGCTGCATTCTCAGGTTCCCTGTTGAGACAGGAGAGCCAGAGAAAAACACGGAAGACAGTGGGGGGGCATTCCCTCCCACGGCTTGTAAAAGCAGTCTAGAGGCTAATTAGCCGCTAGGATTGCTTTTACATGAAAGCCGACCACAGGCTGAAAAGAATGATACCAAGATGATACCTAAACCTGTAGGCATCATTCTGGTATAACCATTCAAAGTCGTGAATTGCGTACCTGAAGACAAAAAAATGGTTAACAATAAAGCACAGTAAACGGTAAAGTATAAAAAATTGCATACCTGAAAAGCAAACATGATAAAACATAATAACAATAAAACATTGCAGAATAGAATACAGTAAAAAAGAGCAGAACAATAGAGAGAGAATAGAGAGAGAGAACAATAAAATGACAACTATTTTATTTTATATATATTTTTTTTTTTTACACTTTTTTTGTAACTAACTGTAACCGGTTCCAGGTTCGGGTCTCTCAAAATGCGATGGCATCTTGGGAGACCCTGTGAAAGTGTGCCTAGTCTGTGCAATGCTGTACCCTACGCTAATACTCAACTAGTGAATGGTAGCGTTCAAAACATTCACCAATGCAAAGACCAGGATTGTCAGGACAGGAGGGACAATAATAACGGGTGTCACGCCTATATCCGCGTTTGCTGAAAACACGACATCGATTTTGGGGGGGATCGTTGGGTAGGGGTACTCGGGAGGACATAAAAATGCCTCTCATGCAGCCGACTGCATTTGGTTGGGGATGTGAATGGGGGAAGTACGGGCGCTGCAGAAGTGGTGGGTTCCCAATTAGGATTGGCGAATGCAGCAGGAAGGGCACTATGGGCATGACGGGCCTGTGTTTGTCTTCTTTTTGCTGGCAGCGGGACACTGCTTATGCTTGCCACCTCACCAGCTTGAACTACACTTATGGGACTCGCCACGTCAACAAGTGTTACTGCAGTGCTGGTTTGACTACGACCGGGGTGTACTAGGGCGCTGGTGCTTGCCAGTTCATCAAACGCTACCAAAAAAACTGTTAGTGATCGCAGGGATCAGGCCTGACTCTGCGAACGCTGCAGTTATGCATTTAGTGTTTTGTAAGTGACAGTGATCGATCGATACTGCACTTGGGTAGGCTGGGCTGGGCTGGGCCAGGCGGAGGGACAAAACGCAGGTGCTAGCAGGTATCTGGGCTGATCTCGCTAACACTGCATTTTTGGGGAACCCTAAACTGCTGGGGATGCTAGTATAGATCTGATCGGATCAGATATTGATCCGTTCAGATACTATACCACTAAGGGAGGCGTATGGTGCATGCGTGGGTGTTAGCGCTACTGGCGCTAACCTGACACTGCCTGGGGCTGGTGCTTGCCAGTTCAAAACGCTACCAAAAAAACTGTTAGCGATCGCAGGGATCAGGCCTGACTCTGCGAACGCTGCAGTTATGTGTTTAGTGTTTTGTAAGTGACAGTGATCGATTGATACTGCACTTGGGTGGGCTGGGCGGAGGGGCAAAACGCAGGTGCTAGCAGGTATCTGGACTGATCCCACTAACACTGCGTTTTGATCCGTTCAGATACTATACCACTAAGGGAGGCGTATGCTGCTTGCGTGGGTGTTTGCGGTACTGGTGCTAATCTGACGCTGCCTGGGGTGACGCATATCACCGCCGGGCGATCAGGGGGCTAAACCTTTATTCGGTAATAAACGGCGGGTGCCCTGACACTATAAAAAAATAAACAAACTAACCAGCATCACCCGTAACAGTTATACGGTGATCAGTGGTGAAAGGGTTAACTAGGGGGCAATCAAGGGGTTAAAACATTTATTAGGTAGTATATGGGGGTCCCTGTCACTATAAAACGCTGACGCGAACCTAAATATTTACCTCCCTAACTATCGTCACCAGTGACACTAATACAGCAATCAGAAAAATGATCGCTTAGCGACACTGGCGACGTGGAGGTGATCAAGGGGTTAAAACTTTATTAGGGGGGGTTGGGGGGTACCCTAGACCTAAAGGGGGCTAACCCTAACTGCCCTAACACACTAACTGTCACAAACTGACACCATGCAGTAATCAGAAAAAAATAAATAAATAAACTGCTTGGTGTCAGTGTGACGGGGGGGGGATTAGGGGGTGATCGGGAGGTAAAGGGGGCTGTTTTGTGTGCCTGGCATGTTCTACTGTGTGTGTGTAGTGTTACACTCACATTGCAATCTTCTCTCCTCAGCGTCGGAACGGAAAATACCGAGCCGAGGAGAGATGACATCATTTCCTTTGCTGCTGTTTAGCGTACAGCAGCAGAGGAATGATTTGATTGGCCGGCGGCGATTCCGAGGGGGGGCCATGAACGGATGGTCTCCCCCTCATCGGTCCGATCGGATCCCCCGCCCACAGGAGGCAGATCACGTATATGTACGTGATTCTGCCTGCCCGTGCCACCTTGCCGACGTACATCGGCGTGAGGCGGTCCTTAAGTGGTTAATGGTTCCCACTACCTCCAGGTACAGGGCGTTGCGATGGGGACATGCTGTGCCCCATCGTGCGCCAATCTGTACCTGGGGGAGTGGGAACACTCACTGCTTGTTCGTAAATCACTGTCTATGTATATGTGCCATGTTTTAACATGGTGACGATACATAGATGACATATTTCTCATTTGGGATGGGTCGATTGACCTATTACATCAATTTTTGGATTCAATCAATAAGAATGAGTTCAATCTCAAATTTACGATGACTCATAGCCCTAGTGAAATCACGTTCCTAGATGTGCTTATTAAGAAACTACCTAGTGGGAACTTGTCTAGTGAACTTTATCGTAAGCCCACAGCAGGCAACTTTCTACTCCACGTGACTAGCTTCCACCCCAAGCCCCTCCTGGCCTCTATACCTTATAGTCAGTATCTAAGGGCTCCCCATAACTGCTCCGATGATGCTGGATTCAAAACTGAAGCCAGTATCTTGAGAAGTAGACTCCTCGAAAGAGGATATTCAAGTACATGTGTCAGGAGACTAGTAGACCAGACTGTGTGGACTGAACAGAGATAACCCAAAACGCATGTAAGTGAATAATAATATTTATTAAAATAGGTGATAAATCAGAAAATACAAACAGTGCACAACCAACACAACAAACCCACCACAAACAACAATATATACAGCAAGGGGCAGTACCGGAATCAAAGATGTCAGCCTGGCCAGGGTCATACACGGCAGGTCACCAGGACAAGGGATATACCAGAAGCATAAACGTTTAGCCAAGCCAAGGTCATACACAGTAAGATCAGTAAATGAGGGACAGGGGACCAACAGGACAGAGAGGGGATGGATCAGGCTAAAAGGCACAGGAACACAGAAGGGACCGGGTCAGGATAAGCTCGGAAACAAGGTCGGATGCAGGCTCAGGATCGGTAAACAGGGAAACGATGTCAGGGCTCAAGGAGAGAGATACCAAGGCAAGCATGTGAGGGCTTGCCGGTTATTTATGGGACTGACAATAATTGTCTTCAAGTAACACCTGAGCGCAGGGAGTGTTGTCTGCTCCATACTGCCAGAATCCATCCGCTGGTGGACGTCAGTACTGCGGCCAAAAGATGAAATGACACCAGCAGGGAAATATTCCCCTGACAGTTTGAAAAACTGCCAGGAGACACCTGCTGGTGGATCCCAGTACTGCACGCCAAATGATATATCTTACCAGCGGATGGACCCTTTCCTGACAACATGCCTCAAAAAAGCATAAAAACGAGCCCTTAATAAATCACGCCGTGACTTGCTTAACACATAAAAACAACATTCCAATGATGAGACAACACGAATTATCATAACATACTCATCACAATACAAGCAAGTTAAACGTATTTTAAACAAATATTGGCATCTATTGACCATGGACCAAACTCTGGCCCCCTTTGTCCCCAGCTCTCCAGCTATCACCTTTAGGAGAGTGCCCTCTATAGGAGACAAACTGGTCAGTAGCGAATATAGACCCTACAAAGGCGATGCATGTAAAACATTGGGGACTTTTACATGTGGGGGATGCCAGTACTGCCAATATATGGACAGACGCAAGAATATCACTTTTCAAATGGCCAACACTTCTCTCCGAAACATTATGTGAATTGCAAAACCCCTGGAGTAGTGTATTTGTTGACATGCGAATGTGGGTGCTATTATGTAGGTAAAACCATAAATGAGTTTTGGAAAAGGATATACCAACATCTTGGCACTATACGCAAACGCGATCCTGAGGTACCTATTGGCCGTCATATGGCCATAGCTCATCCAGCATCAATTCCCAAGATTTACTTTTTAGCCCTTGTTCGCATCCACTTCAGCCCTAGAGGCGGGGTTCTCAACAAACGCCTCCTCCAATGCGAACTGAGGTGGATATATAATCTACGGGCCAACTTTCCACCAGGCCTCAACGGGGCTTTTAACTTCAGACCGTTTCTCCCCGGTTTTACATCAGGGGTCTGTGAACTGAATCTATAGGGGTTCTCCCCTTTCGCTTCTTCTCTTGTCCTTCTCTTTTTTTCATATGTCTATTGGATGTGTGAATAATGAATTGACTATCTCAGGACACATGAATTAATCAATTTGTATTTATGCAGGGCGCTGCCACTCACAGAGTACCTTAGATCTTCCTCATTTATCATGTAACACGTTGTAAGTTATCAACTGTGCAATCTGTACGGTGTTCAATGTGATCATGACATATGTTGCCTGTTCTTTTTCCCCTACAACTGTTAATTTTATTTTTTGTACAACAGGTTTGCTGTAATCTCTTCATCCACTAGATGGTGCAGCTCATGCTGTGCAGGCCGTTTGCCTGCTCACGGACACCCGGCGGGTAAGCTCCACTCACTCATGGCCGAGGGGAGGTGATTTATCACCTGGTCCCCTGTGCCTTCGGGACGAGGAGGAGCTACTTTTGTGTCCCCGCATCTGGTTCGCCGTATATGTGGGGACACCATACCCGCCGGTGACGCGTGATATCATCACGCCCCCCCAGCTCCATTCATGGCTGCTATCCATGCAGCTGATTAACTGGGGCAGACTCTGATTGGCTGAAGCCAGATCAGTTGTACTACTTGAGACGCAGACACTCACTGGGCACCTGTCAGTTGTGGAACTGCTGCCCAGAGGTCTGCATCTTGTATGGATATGTGAAACCCAAAGATAAACTAAACCATTTGCACTAGTTTAATGGGATTGAATATCCCTATGTCCTTATATTGCAGTCTGGTAGTTTCTCCTAGCTGCATTCAGGATTAATTCTTATATTATTTTTTTCTTTTACTTTTTGACCATATAGATTTCAATCAGGTGCCTCTTGTGAATGTGCTGCGGCATTTGGTCCTGCACTTAGAGCTGTCCATCTTTTATTCCTGTGGACCCTCCAGCCAGCCTGTTCTGTTTCTGGTTCTTTTGTTCTGTTTTGTTATGCTCGATTTTTCATGAACCTTTTATGTAAGTACAATTAGCCTGAATACTTTACAATATATAGTTGTTGTTATGATCAATACTCTCCAGTAGTCTCATATACTATGATGCTATCTTTCTGAAATTTACATTACAGATAATGATCACCCAACTGTAAATCCCTTGATGAAGGAATAATACATACCAATTTCCGAAACATGTTGGGATATGTGCTGTAAATCCATCCGTTTGACCTCAAACTACTTAGGCTGCGGGTTGTAAGCACTGGGTTGATATATCTATTTTGTATACTTTGATGTGTGTATTTTAATGAATGCATAGCAATGTATCCACATTTGCATTTTTCTATTTTTTCTTTTTTTTTCCTTGTCAAAAGAAGTTTATTGAGTATACAATGTTATAAAGATACATAAAGTAAGTTTACAAGGATCTATAAAGTAAGCTCATTGTTTTACAGTAGGGTTTATATAGGTAAATATCATGAAATTTCAAATATTAAACATTGGGTTCACGTAAACCTAAATTAAAGATATATATCATTTCCTTAGTTACTTTTGTAGGTATTTAAATGATTTATACCTACTATACATATTGTTTACAAGTAGAGTGTATATAGGTCAAATAAATTCTGATAATGAGCTTTAATCGTAAGGTGGAGAAAAGGAAAGAGAAAGAAGAAAAAGGGTTGAAAGGTAGAGGTATGGTCCACAAGGTTGTCCCGCTCGTCAGTTTATTATTCTTTTTAGTTCTCTTTGAAGCCTTAGAATGGGTGTCTCTGTAAGTCATTTAATCTGTTACCATGGCAACAGGACAGAGTCATTGAAGTTTGACAGGAACTGTTGTTTTATCCAAGGATGCCAAAGTTTTTCAAATTTTGGAATTTGATTTTGATCGATGGCTACCATCTTAGCATGGGACATTGTATTATTCATTCTGTGAATTGTTTCTGCTAGTACCAATGTAGAAGATTTCCATGCCTTGGCCACTGTTTGTTTTGCAGCCGTTATTAGTTGGATCATAAGTTTGAATTGAGAGAGTGTTAACCATTCTGGTTTTAGATTAAGTAAAGTTAAATATGGATCAGGTTGTATTATTTTTTTAAATATTTTAGATGCAATGATGAAGACTTCCTTCCAGAAGGTTTGGATTACTGGGCACGTCCACCATATGTGTAAATATGTGCCTATTTCTGGGCATCCTCGAAAACAAAGAGTTGAGGTATTAGGTGAATATTTTGCCACTCTAGCGGGTACAAGGTACCAGCGAGTTAGGACTTTATAATTTGTCTCCAGTGCTAAGATGTTGGGTGAAGATGACTTAGATGTGAGCCATATGTTAGACCAGTCCGTGTCTTCTAAAGTTCGTCCCAGGTCCTCCTCCCACCTCTGAACGTAAGAGGGTCTATTAAGATTTGCTACTCCATATAATTGATTATAAAGTGATGAAATTGTACCTTTAGCAAATGGATCTTTTGTACAGATTGATTCAAAAATGGATAATTGGGATAATGGTGTATCCCCCTTTAGGAATGGTGTATAGAAATTTTTGATTTGGAGATATCTAAATATCTCAGAGTTTGGTAGATCATATTTTTCTCTAAGCGATGGGAATGAAAGGAATGATTTAGATGCTATGATGCTATGATAATGGTGTATCCCCCTTTAGGAATGGTGTATAGAAATTTTTGATTTGGAGATATCTAAATATCTCAGAGTTTGGTAGATCATATTTTTCTCTAAGCGATGGGAATGAAAGGAATGATTTAGATGCTATGAAGTCATTTAGTGTCTGAATGCCTGATGTTGTCCAAGCTTTAAAAGAATTTGGGTAGATCCATGCCGGATAAAAGGCCGGATTTCTGATAAAAGAAAGGAGAGGATTGTGTGGAGATTGTAACTGATATTTGGTTTTTAGTTTATCCCAGAGAGATAAGAAGTGTTTAGTTATGGGATTATGAATTTTAAAGCGGTCTTTAGGATCAAGCCATAATAAATTTGATATTAATAGAGGGTCATTTTCTGAAGCCTCTATAAATACCCATAATGGGTTTTCCTGTTTTGCATGGTATTTGGACAGACTGGCCAAATGTGCTGCTCTGTAGTAGTTAGTAAAATTAGGGTATCCCAGGCCTCCTTTATTTTTGGGAAGATGTAGTGTGTGTATAGGTATACGTGGTTTAGAAGAGCCCCATATAAACGAAGTTGCTCTTTTTTGTACTATTCTCAAAAAATAGGAAGGAATTGGAATAGGGAGGACTCTGAATAGATAAAGCAATTTGGGTAGAATAGTCATTCTGATTGCATTAATCTTCCCTATCCAGGATAAAGGAAGTTGCGAGCATTGTTTTATTAGATTTGTGATCTGTCTTAATACAGGAGGATAATTGGTTGAGAATAAGTCAGAATGAGATGCTGTTAAATGAATTCCAAGATATGGGATTGATTTTTCTGCCCATGTGAATGGGAGTGCAACCCTAGCCGGGATCAATTCCATGTTTGTGAGTGAAATATTAAGCACTAGGCATTTCTTAGGATTAATCATAAGGCCGGATAGGGCTGCAAATCCATCAAGAGCTGGTATTAAGTTAGGACCAGAGACCTGTGGTGATGATAGAAAAAGTAATATATCGTCTGCAAATATACATAATTTGTGTGTAATACCTCCTACTTCAATGCCAGTTATAGTTTGGTTTGTTCTGATGTATTGGGCCATGGGTTCGAGTATAAGGGCAAATAATAAGGGAGATAATGGGCAACCCTGTTGGGTACCTCTTTCGATATTAAAGGCTTCAGATTTGTATCCAGCATATTTTATATAGGCTTTGGGTTTATTATATAATGCTTTGATCCATGTTAAAAAGTGGGGTCCAAAACCCCATTTTTGTAATGAATATTGCATATATTGCCAGGATACTGTGTCAAATGCCCTCTTAATATCGAGAGATAGAAAACATAAAGGGATTTTCCATTTTTTAGCAATATGTGCCAATAACACTGCCCTGCGTATATTATCGCCTGCCTGTCTATTTGGCATGAAGCCTACTTGATCTCTATGTATTAATTTTCCTATAATGCTATTGAGGCGTTTTGCTATTATTTTTGCTAATAATTTAATATCGAGGTTTAACAGAGAGATAGGCCGATAATTCACACAGAAAGTATCATCAGAAAGGGGTTTTGGGATCATACAAACAATTGCCATTAGTGTTTCTTGCCGAAAAGAATGTCCATCTAGAAGTTTGTTAAAAGTTTCAGTGAGAATGGGAGAGAGTATTTCTGAGAATGTTTTATAGTATAAAGCCGAGTAGCCGTCTGGGCCTGGTCTTTTGTTAAGTTTTAGGTCTTTTATGGCGTTAGCAACTTCATCTATAGTTATAGGCTCATCCAAACTGCTTTTTTGATTCTGAGATAACTCAGGTAAGGTTATTTTTGAGAAGAAGGATTCAGCTTCTGTAGAATTAAATTCATTGTTTGTCTTGTATAAAGTTGCGAGATGTGAGTGAAATTTATGGACTATTTTAATTGGATTACAAGTATAAACATTTTTTGATAATTTCAAACGTATTGGTTTGAAAGATTTGTTAGTTGAATTTAATGCCCGAGCCAAATATGTACCTGGTTTGTTTGTATTCATGTAGAAATTGTGTTTGGAGCGTTTGAGGGATTTATCAACTGACTCAGTGAGAAATAGATCGTATTCCAATCTAGATTTTTCCAGATGAGATTTTGTACTCTGAGATGGATTATCTTGAAATGATATGTAGGCTGCATTAAAATTGAGTTCTAGTTTTTTTGCTAGATTTTTGCGTTCCCGTTTAAATAGTGCCATTTGTCTTTGTATTGTACCACGCAAGACAGGCTTATGAGCTTCCCACAGTGTTATTGGGGAGATGTCTGTTGTATTATTAATTGATATGTATTCCTTTAAAGCTTGTTCAATGGCCATCTGATGTAGTGGGTGTTTGAGCATTATGTCCGGTAAGTACCACGTTGGGTCATGCGCTTTTGGTATGGCTGAGGCTATAGTAGTGTATACTGCATTATGGTCAGACCACGGAATCGGAATTATATCTGATGCAATAATTTCTGGTATCATTCCTATTGTTAGAAAAATATGATCTATTCTGGTGAAGGTTTGATGAGGGTGCGAGAAATAAGTGAATTTCTTTTTCATTGGGTTACTTTCTCTCCATGAATCTACCAGATTGTATTTGGAAAGAAGTTGAGAAAAAGGTAATCTAGAGGTTATTTTGGATGGTGTAAAAGGTGATTTATCTAGAAATGGGAGGAGGACCTGGTTCGAATCCCCACACATTATCACTGTTCCTATTTTGTGTGTATTAATCACTTGTAATATATGTGAGAGGAATGGTGTAGGTTGTTTGTTAGGAGCGTAGTAGGAAATCACCGTGATTGCTGTATCCATTATATAACCCATGAGTATCAGGTATCTACCTTCTGGGTCTTTAATTTCTGATGATAAGGTGAATGGTGTGGATCGGTGAAATGCAATTAGAGTTCCCCTTTGCTTGGTACAGGCAGAAGCCGTGTAAATTTGTTGATAAAAAGGAGAAATATATTTTGGAGTAGAATCTTTGGTGAAGTGTGTTTCTTGGAGGCATATTATGTGAGCCTTCTTGTTATGGAAAGTACGGAAGGCTTTGGTCCTTTTTTGAGGGACATTTATTCCCTGAACATTCAGGGAAAGTATATTCAGTGGTGCCATGGCAATAGATCAAATAGTTTTGACTTACTTTTTGTTATGCAGAGCTGACTGCGCAGATCAATCTGTGTGGACTGAAGAGATGAATAGATAGAAAAGAAACCAGTGAATTCTGGAGTAAAGAGTAAACAAAAAACATATGAGATTAGATGATACATTGTATAAATTATTTTTTGCAAGTAATCACAATTTACCCGTGAAAGAGAATAAATATCTCTCTCAGGGGAATAAGTGCCTTCGTCACACTCCCACATAATATGGTTGGGAGAATGAGGAGGGCTAATGGGGGTACACGGATCTTCCGCTTACAGGAGAGAAGTGCTATGTCAAAAGACATCAAAATGATGTTTCATTAATTGGAGTGCAGAATATAGTTTTTGTTGAAATTATTTATTCCAGGGTGGTTGTATATGGTTAGTCTTGCCCTAGGCTAAATAATTCAGTTAGAAAGGTACTGTTAATAACTTTGGTATTGATGAAGATAGTTTGCATTACTTTGGGATTTTAACCCTTTTAGAGTAAACAATTACATATTTTATTCATATGTAACTGTTTAGATATGTTAACTCATAAAATTGAGGTTGTATTGCTTCAGATTAGAATAAACAAAAACATAATTCTAGGAACTAGTTAGGTAATAATATATTTGTTTTAAGAAAAGAAAGAAAAAGCTTCCATTATTTCTGGATTATTGAACATATTTGTCCTAAAAAGTAATAAATCTATTGTTATTACCTGATAATATATAACTGAACAAGAATTTCCTTATTTCACTTATATATTCTAAGGCTATATGAATCAGAAGTAATAAGAAATATAACTGGAATGTAACATGATCCCACACAGTGTGTGACTATCAGAATGCAGTTACATTCAGTTATAAATATAGGTTTTTTATAGAGAACCATCTCTTAGTATAATAAATGAAGAGATATCAGGAATTAGGATGTCAGTCCATTGAATCTTCTTGGTCCATGGATGATGTGGCATAACGGCCTCTTTTGTGAGAATGATGATTTCCATTTTGTTCTGAAATTTTCTGGGTGCTGCCTGAAGGTGAAGATGACGCCATTCTTCTGCGTGTGGGAGAGTTGCTGCTTGTGGGTTCTGTCAGATTTAATTTTAAAAGGGTTTGTTGTAGTTCATCTGCTGATCCGTTTCTGTAATTTGTACCTTGGTAGTTAAATCTGACTGAAAAGGGGAAGCCCCATTGATACATAATGTTGTGGCGTTGCAGTTCCATTAGTTGGGGTTTCATGGATCGTCTTTTAGTAATAGTAAGTTGGGATAGGTCAGCAAAAATTTGATAATTGTGTCCTTGAAAATTAAGTTCCTTTTTTTCTCTTGCAGCAATTAGTATTTGTTCTTTCGTTCTGTAATAATGAAATTTTGTGATTATATCACGTGGGGGTCCATCTTTCTTTTTGGCTGTGAGGGCTCTGTGTACTCTGTCCAGTTCTAAACGTTCAATAGGGATATCTGGCTTTAGTTCTTGTAATAGAGCAGTAATAGTAGATTGCAGGTCTGTCACAGTTTCAGGTATTCCCCTTATGCGTAAGTTTGAACGTCTGGCTCTATTTTCGTAATCTTCGAGCTTAGTTTGAAGTATTAAGTTCTCTTTTTTTAATTGTTCCAATTCTGTTATATTTTCTTGGGTTGTAATTTCAATTTCATCCATTTTTATTTCTAAGGCTGCGGTGCGGTTTCCCAGCTCTCTTATTTCTTTGGTTAGGCTGTTTGTTATTTGGTCTGAGGTTTGTTTTAAAGCCTTATGAAGCATCTTTTCAAATTGTAATAATATTACTGGGGATGCTGAGGAGGCTTGTGGAGAAGTTTGTGAGAGGATTTGTTCTGTATCTGACTGAAATGGAGAGTCTTGCTGTGACATTTTCTGTCTGTGAGAGCGCCCTGATGCTGTATATTGTGAGGTGACTGGAGCTGCTTTAGTTGCAGTGAGTGCCTGTGAGCTCTTTGTGAGGTGATTTTTATTTCTGCCATGGTTTCCTCCCAGTACCATATTTCCTGCCCAAACTTTCACAGTTTGTTCCCTGGGGCAAAAAGGTTCAAATGGATACCTTTTGAGCCTGCAGGCTCCGCTTTGTCCTTCTCTTCTCTCCTCAGCGGTGTGGAGCTCTAACAATGCATGTCTGCTCCGCTAGGCTTCGCCTCCTGCCCCCTTTTCTATTTTTTCTATACACAAATAAAATTGGCACTTATCTGCATTTTATACAATCTACTCTTTATACTCTAGATATTACTTGCCACTAAAGTCCTAAGGGGCGACCCCTGTGTGCAATTAGTGCACAGCTCTCTTCGTTCTAAATTGATTAAGGATGTTGGCAGTCTTTTATACGTATTCAACTCTTATCTCACTTTCTATCTTTTATGACAATACCATGGATATAAGCCTTTAAAATTATCACTTTTGAATTCTCCTATAGACTTTTAAAGGGTGTTCCATGGCTTTCAAATTTGCCGTGAACACCCCAAATTGTTCGCTGTTCGGCGAACTGGCGAACAGCTGATGTTCGAGTCAAACATGAGTTCAACTTGAACTCAAAGCTCATCCCTAGAGAACACCAGCAATTGTCTTCAGGTAGCTTTAGGTGCACACTGTGCAGAGAACACACTACACTAACTGTAAATACTGCAGCTGCCTGCCTGTGGTATTAATAGGATCAGAAGAAATTGTGAATGATTAGTGTGCTATTTTCAAAAAACAAAATAAAATGAAATATCACAGTGCGACTTGAAATACATTGATACATATAGTGTAAATGTGCATGTCAGAAATACACATGCATATAATGGGTTAAATGAACACCTCCATGTGAAACTTTAAATAAAAAATATAAACAAATATAAAAATAACAAGAAAATATGTGTTGATCTCATAAAATACTCGCTGGTGGAAAAGCCTGTTTGGAGACGCCGTTTTACTGTTCTGCCCTCACTAGACATGTGCATTTGTTTCTATCCGAATGCATTTTCGTCTGAATTTCAGGTATTTTCGTTATCGTTTTAACAAACGATAATGAAAGTGCAGAATCCGAAAAATGAAAGATCCGACATAAACAAATGCTTTATTTTAGTTTTTGTTGCGACAACAGTTGGATATAGATAGGAGATTTGACATGATGATGAAAATAACAATCTGTGTCCATCAAACTTGTGGTCGAATGTGCCTAACCTTAACTCTATTAGTCCAAGATTATTCTACATAGAGAGAAAAGATTCGACATAGAGAGAAAAGATCGCTGCTGGAATTGGGTGGGGGAAGTAAAATAAAAATAATGATGATGATGAATGTTATTGGCTGATTGTAACCAAAGAGGAGGAGCAGTAAAATAGCTAGAACTAAGTACACACGTACAGCCAACTTACTTTCACTTACGATTTGCTAGCAGAGAGAGACACAGACACTGAATCATTTCAGAAGACTGTCAATATTAGCTGGTCCGTTTGTCAGAGAACCTGAATTATTTAGCAATTAAGCATAAGCACAGCAGCAGAACAATAGTGAAGCAAGCTAAAGTTCAACTTAACTTTTTCCTAATAATCTGCTGCTATTGTGTTGTGAACTTGATAGTGATACTAGTGTTGCTAATGTTGTGATAGCCTCAGAGGCTGCCCGTGTTGTGGGGGGGATTTATTATTATAGATTCTATATTATAGATTGAGATTCTATATAGATTCTATATACCCTATCTTGTTACCTGTCTGATCAGTGAACACTATCACCAATCTTTGGCTTATGGTTTCTGTCAAAAGTTCTAAGAAGATTTGGCGGAGCAGGTAATCTATACGGCGTTGTACAGTTTTGCTGCTCTGTCAAATCTTCTTTGAACATTCGACAGACACCATAAGCCTTCAATGACAGATTTGACTTTAATTAATTTGGATTTTCGGACGAATGCAATTTTTAACAAAAAACAAAATATATAAAAAAGAATTTTGGGAGTAACTAAATAAATTTATTTTTCGGCCGAAAACGAAATTCCGAAACAAAATATTTCAGTGTGCACATGTCTGGCCCTCACTATACATGGCTGAGGTGTAATTAGACAGACAACTAACTCTCCTCCCTTAACAACTCATTGAGGCAGGCGCTAGGTCCTTTTTTCAACTTTAACTTCAGGGAAGCTAGAGTAAAACGGCAATGTTTCCGTTAGGCTGACGATAGAATTGCAGCTGAATAGGTGTGGAGTCCTCTGGATAGGGGGCACCGATAGGGGGCACCGATAGGGGGCACCGATAGGGGGCACCGATAGAAGGCACTGATATGAGAAACTGATAGGGGGCACTGATAGGGGACACTGATAGAAGGCACTGATTAGGGACACTGAAAGGGACACTGATAGAAAGCAATGATAGCGGACACTGATAGGAGCACTGATAGGAGACACTGATAGGGGGCACTGATAGGGGACACTGATAGGGGACACTGATAGGGGACACTGATAGGGGACATGAATAGGGGACACTGATAGAAGGCACTGATAGGGGACACTGATAGGGGACACTGATAGGGGACATGAATAGGGGACACTGATAGAAGGCACTGATAGGGGACACTAATAGAAGGCACTGATAGAAGGCACTGATATGAGAAACTGATAGGGGGCACTGATAGGGGACACTGATAGAAGGCACTGATTAGGGACACTGAAAGGGACACTGATAGAAAGCAATGATAGCGGACACTGATAGGAGCACTGATAGGGGACACTGATAGGAGACACTGATAGGGGGCACTGATAGGGGACACTGATAAAAGGCACTGATAGGGGACACTGATACGGGGCACTCATAGGGGACACTGATAGAAGGCACTGATAGAAGGCACTGATAGTGAACACTTAAAGGGGACACTGATAGAAGGCACTGATAAGGGACACTGATAGGGGACACTTAAAAGGGACACTGATAGAAGGCACTGATGGAAGGCATTGATAGGGGACACTGATAGAAGGCACTGATAGGGGAAACTGATAGGGGGCACTGATAGGGGGCACTGATAGAAAGCACTGATAGAAGGCACTAATCAGGGACACTGATTGGGGGAACTGATAGGGTACACTAATAGAAGACACTGATATGGGACACTGATAGAAGACACTGATAGGGGGCACTGATAGAAGGCAGTGATATGGGGCACTGATAAGGAACACTGATAAAAGGCACTTATACTGGACACTGATAGGGGGCACTGATAGGGGACACTGATAGAAGGCACTGATAGAAGACACTGATAGGGGACACTGAAAGGAGGACACTGAAAGGAGGACACTGAAAGAAGGCACTGATAGGTGACACTAAAAGGGGGCACTGATAGAAGGCACTGATAGGGGACACTGATAGAAGGCACTGATAGGGGACACTGATAGAAGGCACTGATAGGGGGCACTGATAGGGGGCACTGATTGTGGACACTGATATAAGGCACTGATAGGGGACACTGATAAAAGGCACTGATAGGTTACACTGATAGAAGACACTGATAGGGGACACTGATATGGTGCACTGATAGAAGGCACTGATATGGGACACTGATATGGGGACTGATAGATGACACTGATAGGAGGCACTCATAGGGGACACTGATAGGGGACACTGATAGAAGACACTGATAGGGGACATTGATAGGGGTTCTGATAGGGGGCACTGATAGTGGACACTGATAGGGGGCACTGATAGAAGGCACTGATAGAAGACACTGATAGGGGACACAGATAGAAGGCACTGATAGTGGATATTTAAAGGGGACACTGATAGAAGGCACTGATAGGGGACACTGATTAGGGACACTGATAGAAGACACTGATAGGGGACCCTGATAGGGGACACTGATAGAAGGCACTGATAGGGGACACTGATAAGGTACACTGATAGAAGGCACTGATAGGGGGCACTGATAGGGGACATTGATAGGGGACACTGATAGGGGCACTGATAGGGGACACTGATAGAAGGCAGTGATAGGGGGCACTGATAGTGGACACTTATAGAAGGCACTGATAGGGGACACTGATAAGGGGCACTGATAGGGGACACTGATAGGGGGCACTGATAGTGGAATCTGATATAAGGCATTAATAGGGGACATTGATAGGGGACACTGATATAAGGCACTAATAGAAGGCACTGATAGGTTACACTGATAGAAGACACTGATAGGGGACACTGATAGAAGGCACTGATAGGGTGCACTGATATAGAACACTGATAGAAGGCACTGATATGGGACACTGATAGGGGTACTGATAGATGTCACTGATAGGAGGCATTCATAGGGGACACTCATAGGGGACACTGATAGAAGACACTGATAGGGGACACTGATAGGGGTTGTGATAGGGGCACTGATAGTGGACACTGATAGGGGGCACTGATAGAAGGCACTGATAGTAGACACTGATAGGGGACACAGATAGAAGGCACTGATAGTGGACATTTAAAGGGGACACTGATAGAAATCACTGATAGAAGGCACTGATAGGGGACAATGATTGGGGGCACTGATAGAAGGCACTGATATGGGACACTGATAAGGGACACTGATAGAAGGCACTGTTAGGGGACACAGATAGAAGGCACTGACAGAAGGCACTGATAGGGGACACTGAAAGGGGGCACTGATAGAAGGCACTGATAGAGGACACTGATAGGGGACACTGAAAGAAGGCACTGATAGGGGACAATGATAGAAGACACTGATAGGGGACACTGATAATGGACACTGATAGGGGACACGGATAAGGGACACTGATAGAAGGCACTGATAGAAGGCACTGATATGAGAAACTGATAGGGGGCACTGATAGAAGGCACTGATAAGGGACACTGAAAGGGGACACTGATAGAAAGCAATGATAGCGGATACTGATAGGGGCACTGATAGGGGACACTGATAGAAGGCACTGATAGGAGAAACTGATACAGGGCACTTATAGGGGACACTGATAGGGGACACTGATAGAAGGCACTGATAGAAGGCACTAATAGTGAACACTTAAAGGGGACACTGATAGAAGGCACTGATAAGGGACACTGATAGGGGACACTTAAAAGGGACACTGTTAGAAGGCACTGATAGAATGCACTGATAGGGGACACTGATAGGGGACACTGATAGAAGGCACTGATAGGGGGAACTGATAGGGGGCACTGATAGGGGGCACTGATAGAAGGCACTGATATGGGACACTGATAGAAGACACTGATAGGGGGCACTGATAGAAGGCAGTGATATGGGGCACTGATAGGAGACACTTATAGAAGGCACTGATGGGGGGCACTGATAGGGGACACTGATAGGGGACACTGATAGGGGGCACTGATAGGGGGCACTGATAGAGGACACTGATAGGGGGCACCGATAATAGACACCTATAGGGGACACTGATAGAAGGCACTGATAGTGGACACTTAAACGGGACACTGATAGAAGGCACTGATAGGGGACACTGATAGGGGACACTGATATGGGACACTGATATGGGACACTGATAGAAAGCACTGATAGGGGGCACTGAGAGAAGGCACTGATAGGGGGTACAGAATGGGGACACTGATAGAAGGCACTGATAGAAGGCACTGGTAGGGGACACTGATAGAAGGCACTGATATAAGACACTGATAGGGAACACTGATAGAAGACACTGATAGGGGCACTGATAGGGGGCACTGATAGCAGACACTGATAGGGGGCACTGATAGAAGGTACTGATGTAAGGCACTGAAAGTGAACACTGATAGGGGGCACCGATAGAAGGCACTGATAGTGGACACTGAAAGGGGACACTGATAGAAGGCACTGATAGGGGACACTGATAAGGAAAATCTGATAGGGTACACTTAAAGGGGACACTGATAGAAGGCACTGATAGAAGGCACTGATAGGCGACACTAATGGGGGCACTGATAGGGGATACTGATATAAGGCACTGATAGGGGACATTGATAGGGGGCACTGATAGAAGGCACTGATAGAAGGCACTGATAGAAGACACTGATAGGGGACACTGATAGGGGACACTGATAGGGGCACTGATAGTGGACACTGATAGGGGGCACTGATTGAAGGCACTGATATAAGGCACTGATAGAGGACACTGATAATGGGCACCGATAATAGACACCTATAGGGGACACTGATAGAAGGCACTGATAGTGGACACTTAAAGGGGACACTGATAGAAGGCATTGATAGAAGGCACTGAGAGGGGATACTGATAAGGGACACTGATAGAAGGCACTGATAGGAGGCACTGATAGAGGGCACTGATAGGGGACACTGATAGAAGGCACTGATACTGGACACTGAATGGGGGCACTGATAGGGGATACTGATAGAACGCACTGATAGGGGACACTGATAGGGGACACTGATAGAAGACACTGATAGAAGACATTGATAGAAGACACTGATAGAAGACACTGATAGAAGACACTGATAGGGGACACTGACAGGGGACACTGATAGAAGGCAGTAATGGGGCACTGATAGGGGACACTTATAGAGGAAACTGACAGGGGGCACTGATAGGGTACACTAATAGAAGGCTCTGATAGAAGGCACTGATAGAAGGCACTGATATGGGACACTGATAGAGGTAATGATAGAGGACACTGATAGAAGTAACTGATAGGGGACACTGATAGAAGGCACAGATAGAAGGCACTGATAAGGGACACTGATAGGGGGTACTGATAGGGGACACTGATAGGGGGCACTGATATAAGACACTGATAGGGGACACTGATAGGGGCACTGATAGGGGACACTGATAGAGGGCAATGATAGGGGGCACTGATAGAAGGTACTGATAGGGGACACTGATAGAGGACACTCATTGAAGGCACTGATATGGGACACTGATAGGGGTACTGATAGAAAGCACTGATAGGGGGCACTGATAGGGGACACTGATAGGGGACACTGATAGAAGGCACTGATAGGGGACACTGATAGAAGGCACTGATAGGGGGCACTGATAAGGGGCACTGATAGGGGACACTGATAGGGGGCACTGATAGAAGTCCCTGATAAGGGACACTGAAAGGGGATACTGATAGAAAGCAATGATAGTGGACACTGATAGGGACACTGATAGGAGACACTGATAGGTGACACTGATAGAAGGCACTGATAGGGGTCACTGATACGGGGCACTTATAGGGGAAACTAATAGGGGACATTGAGAGAAGGCACTGATAGTGAACACTTAAAGGGGACAGTGGAGTAGGGGGAGAGCAAATGTGGGACTTTGTACAGGGCACATGGGAGCAAAGGCATGAGTTAAGTAAAAAATGCAATTTATTAATAAGGGAAAATAATTTAACAAAATTGATACAATACATAATTAAGCATGAATAGTACATAAATAGTTTTACAAAAGTTCATAAATACATAATTAGGCACTTGGCTCTGCATATGTTGGCACTCAGCTCTAAGGTATGAAATATAAAAGATGTAATCAAAAAAGTAATCAAAAATAACGCATTAAAAAGGACAAATGTAAATAGGTAAATACATGTAAATAGGAACGTTATATGCATATGGGTTCATATAGTGTACACCTAACGGTAGATAGAAGCTCTACGTCGTTACGTCGTTTCGGGGCCTTAAAGCCACTCATCAGGAGAGATACCGAGGTGGTACCTATGAGTTGGGGAAATAGAGGTAATGAATGGTATGAATATGCAAAAGGGGTAAAATGTAAATAATGAATATTGAGTATCATGTTGTTGATTGTAACTCAAAACTCACAGCGATGTCTGCGCAGAGGCGACGCGGCCCAGGGTGCCACGCCAACCATAGTTGCCCGGGCCCGAAGCTGAGGGGGCAAAGTCCGACAGGCGAGACCGACCCAACGAACCCCCCAGGTGGGGTCAAAGTGTGAGGATAAACGTGTGGATGGGGGGTGATCCCTTGATGAGGGAGGATTAGCACTGGGTGTCTGTGTAACAGAATAAACATGAATAGTGAGTGTAAAGTGAATGGAATGAGAAACTGGGACAGAGTGGGGTAAAGGGTGAAATAGTGTGAAAAGAGACAAGGAAGGGGGGGGAAAGAAAAGAGGGGGAAGGGAAGATGTAGGGAAAAAAAAAAAGGGGGGGGAGAAAAGAGTGTAGAGGAGAAGGAAGAGAAATAAAAGAAAAGGAAGAAGGAGGGAAAAGAGGGGGTACAGAGGGGGACTAGAAGCCAGGACAGGAGATGGCAAGGACTGGGGGGAAGGGTAAGGCGGGGGAACAAAATAGAAAAGGGGAAAACAAAGAAGAAAAAAGAGGAAATGCATGGTGAAAAGAGTGAAAGGGAGAGAGACAAAGAGGGAAAAAGTGGGTGAGTATAGCAACTACGGAGAAAACATACCTGTGCCGATGCGAGTAGGGGCGTGAATGCCGACTGTGTGAGGTGCAGATGGAAGGTGAGGGCAAGGAACATAGAGGAAGGGACCACAGCCAGGGGGACGATGTCGCGGCAAACGCCGCCACAGAAGGCCCCCAACGTCAGGCACCAGCAGCCCAGAGAACCGGGGGGAGAGCCCCAGACCCTTACGGCTGGACACAGAATCTTATAGAAGGCACTGATAGGGGGCACTGATAGGGGACACTGATAGACGGCACTGATAGAAGGCACTGATAAGGGACACTGAAAGGGGACACTGATAGAATGCAATGATAGGGGACACTGATAGGGGCACTGATAGGGGACACTGATAGGGCGCACTGATAGGGGACACTGATAGAAGGCACTGATAGGGGGCACTGATAGGGGACACTGATAGAAGGCACTGATATTGGACACTGATAGAAGACACTGATAGGGGACACTGACAGGGGGCACTGATAGGGGCACTGATAGAAGGCACTGATATGGGACACTGATTGAGGGCACTGATAGGGAGCACTGATAGAAGGCACTGATATGGGACACTGATAGAAGGCACTGATAGAAGACACTGATAGGGGGCACTGATAGAAGGCACTGATAGTGGACATTTAAAGGGAACACTGATAGAACTCACTGATAGGGGACACTGATAAGGGACACTGATAGAAGGCACTGATAGGTGACACTGATAGGGGCACTGATAGAAGGCACTGATAGGGGACACTGATAGGGGACAGTGATAGAAGGCACTGATAGGGAACACTGATAGAAGGCACTGATAGGGGGCACTGATAAGGGACACTGATAGAAGGCACTGATATTGGACACTGATAGAAGACACTGATAGGGGACACTGACAGGGGGCACTGATAGGGGCACTGATAGAAGGCACTGATGGGGACACTGATAGAAGGCACTGATAGAAGACACTGATAGGGGACACTGATAGAAGGCACTGATAGGGGACAGTGATAGGGGGCACTGATAGGGGACACTGATAGATGACACTGATAGAAGACACCAATAGGGGACACTGATAGGGGACACTGATAGGGGACACTGATATAAGGCACTGATAGAAGGCACTGATAGGGGGCACTGATAGGGGACACTGATAGAAGGCACTGATAGAAGGCAGTGATAGGAGTCACTGATAGGGGGCACTGATAGTGGACACTGATAGAAGAAACTGAAGGGGACACTGATAGAAGGCACTGATAGGGGCCCGGGCCCGAAGCTGAGGGGGCATAGTCCGACAGGCGAGACCGACCCAACGAACCCCCAGGTGGGGTCAAAGTGTGAGGATAAACGTGTGGATGGGGGGTGATCCCTTGATGAGGGAGGATTAGCACTGGGTGTCTGTGTAACAGAATAAACATGAATAGTGAGTGTAAAGTGAATGGAATGAGAAACTGGGACAGAGTGGGGTAAAGGGTGAAATAGTGTGAAAAGAGACAAGGAAGGGGGGGGAGAAAAGAGGGGGAAGGGAAGATGTAGGGAAAAAAAAAAAAGGGGGGGGGAGAAAAGAGTGTAGAGGAGAAGGAAGAGAAATAAAAGAAAAGGAAGAAGGAGGGAAAAGAGGGGGTACAGAGGGGGACTAGAAGCCGGGACAGGAGATGGCAAGGACTGGGGGGAAGGGTAAGGCGGGGGAACAAAATAGAAAAGGGGAAAACAAAGAAGAAAAAAGAGGAAATGCATGGTGAAAAGAGTGAAAGGGAGAGAGACAAAGATGGAAAAAGTGGGTGAGTATAACAACTACGGAGAAAAACATACCTGTGCCGATGCGAGTAGGGGCGTGAATGCCGGCTGTGTGAGGTGCAGATGGAAGGTGAGGGCAAGGAACATAGAGGAAGGGACCACAGCCAGGGGGGACGATGTCGCGGCAAACGCCGCCACAGAAGGCCCCCAACGTCAGGCACCAGCAGCCCAGAGAACCGGGGGGAGAGCCCCAGACCCTTACGGCTGGACACAGAATCTGGCCAGCCGTGGGGCGGCCCCCCGGACTCATCGAGCACTGGAGAATGGAATGCCCAAACACCAGCTGATAAGGCACCACGCAGGACGCCGAACAGCTGGTGCGGGAGGCGTGACGTCGACGTGCAGTGGGGGAGACCCCGCCCACCTCCTCCCAAGGAGGGAGGGGAAAACCACAGTGCGCGTCACAGCTTCGGGGAGGGACAAAACGGGCCAGTGGGGACAAACAGAGGACCCCGTCGAAAACACGCACACAGGCTGGGAGCACGAAAGAATAAACTGTGACGCCAGGAAAAACCTGGCACAGTATAAATGACTCGAACCAGGGCAGTAAATGTGTGGAAACAGAATATGATCTGTCATGCTAAGGTATACTGGGCGGTAAAAATGAAAATTAGACTTGAGATAAATGGAAATATCAGGGGATATTTGGAGGAAATATAAAATGCTCAATGTGGCGCCCATGTGCCTCCATCCCTAATTATGTGATGAGAATTAGAGCAACAGGGTGGGACTTTGCATGAGAATATAGGGGCCGTTCAAAACCCCTCCTCCATCCCTATTGAATAGTGGAGTAGGGGGAGAGCAAATGTGGGACTTTGTACAGGGCACATGGGAGCAAAGGCATGAGTTAAGTAAAAAATGCAATTAATTAATAAGGGAAAATAATTTAACAAAATTGATACAATACATAATTAAGCATGAATAGTACATAAATAGTTTTACAAAAGTTCATAAATACATAATTAGGCACTTGGCTCTGCATATGTTGGCACTCAGCTCTAAGGTATGAAATATAAAATCAAAAATAACGCATTAAAAGGACAAATGTAAATAGTAAATACATGTAAATAGGAACGTTATATGCATATGGGTTCATATAGTGTACACCTAACGGTAGATAGAAGCTCTACGTCGTTACGTCGTTTTCGGGGCCTTAAAGCCACTCATCAGGAGGAGATACCGAGGTGGTACCTATGAGTTGGGAAATAGAGGTAATGAATGGTATGAATATGCAAAAGGGGTAAAATGTAAATAATGAATATTGAGTATCATGTTGTTGATTGTAACTCAAACTCACAGCGATGTCTGCGCAGAGCGACGCGGCCCAGGGTGCCACGCCAACCATAGTTGCCCGGGCCCGAAGCTGAGGGGGCAAAGTCCGACAGGCGAGACCGACCCAACGAACCCCCAGGTGGTGTCAAGTGTGAGGATAAACGTGTGGATGGGGGTGATCCCTTGATGAGGGAGGATTAGCACTGGGTGTCTGTGTAACAGAATAAACATGAATAGTGAGTGTAAAGTGAATGGAATGAGAAACTGGGACAGAGTGGGGTAAAGGGCTCTCTCCTTTCACTCTTTTCACCATGCATTTCCTCTTTTTTCTTCTGTGTTTTCCCCTTTTCTATTTTGTTCCCCCGCCTTACCCTTCCCCCCAGTCCTTGCCATCTCCTGTCCTGGCTTCTAGTCCCCCTCTGTACCCCCCTCTTTTCCCTCCTTCTTCCTTTTCTTTTATTCCTCTTCCTTCTCCTCTACACTCTTTTCTCCCCCCCCCCTTTTTTTTTTTTTCCCTACATCTTCCCTTCCCCCTCTTTTCTTTCCCCCCCCTTCCTTGTCTCTTTTCACACTATTTCACCCTTTACCCCACTCTGTCCCAGTTTCTCATTCCATTCACTTTACACTCACTATTCATGTTTATTCTGTTACACAGACACCCAGTGCTAATCCTCCCTCATCAAGGGATCACCCCCCATCCACACGTTATCCTCCACCTTTGACCCCACCTGGGGGTTCGTTGGGTCGGTCTTCGCCTGTCGGACTATGCCCCCTCAGCTTCGGCCCGGGCAACTATGGTTGGCGTGGCACCCTGGGCCGTGTCGCCTCTGCGCAGACATCGCTGTGAGTTTGAGTTACAATCAACAACATGATACTCAATATTCATTATTTACATTTTACCCCTTTTGCATATTCATACCATTCATTACCTCTATTTCCCAACTCATAGGTACCCCACTCGGTTCTCTCCTGATGAGTGGCTTTAAGGCCCCGAAACGACGTAACGACGTAGAGCTTCTATCTACCGTTAGGTGTACACTATATGAAACCATATGCATATAACGTTCCTATTTACATGTATTTACCTATTTACATTTGTCCTTTTTAATGCGTTATTTTTGATTACTTTTTTGATTACATCTTTATATTTCATACCTTAGAGCTGAGTGCCAACATATGCAGAGCCAAGTGCCTAATTATGTATTTATGAACTTTTGTAAACTATTTATGTACTATTCATGCTTAATTTTGTATTGTATCAATTTTGTTAAATTATTTTCCTTATAATAAATTGCATTTTTTACTTAACTCATGCCTTTGCTCCCATGTGCCTTGTACAAAGTCCCACATTTGCTCTCCCCTACTCCACTATTCAATAGGGATGGAGGAGGGGTTTTGAATGGCCCCTACATCCTCATGCAAAGTCCCACCCTGTTGCTCTAATTCTCATCACTTAAAGGGACACTGATAGAAGGCACTGATAAGGGACACTGATAGGGGACACTTAAAAGGGACACTGATAGAAGGCACTGATAGGGAACACTGATAGAAGGCACTGATAGGGAACACTGATAGAAGACACTGATAGGGGACACTGTCAGAAGGCATTGATAGGGGGCACTGTTAGGGACACTTATTGAAGACACTGATAGAAGGCAGTGATAGGGGGCACTGATAGGGGATATTTTATAGAAGGCACTGATAGGGGGCACTGATAGGGGACATGATAGACGGCACTGATAGAAGGCACTGATAAGGGACACTGAAAGGGGACACTGATAGAATGCAATGATAGGGGACACTGATAGGGGCACTGATAGGGACACTGATAGGGCGCACTGATAGGGGACACTGATAGAAGCACTGATAGGGGGCACTGATAGGGGACACTGATAGAAGGCACTGATATTGGACACTGATAGAAGACACTGATAGGGGACACTGACAGGGGCACTGATAGGGGCACTGATAGAAGGCACTGATATGGACACTGATTGAGGGCACTGATAGGGAGCACTGATAGAAGGCACTGATATGGGACACTGATAGAAGGCACTGATAGAAGACACTGATAGGGGGGCACTGATAGAAGGCACTGATAGTGGACATTTAAAGGGAATACTGATAGAACTCACTGATAGGGACACTGATAGAAGGCACTGATAGGTGACACTGTAGGGGCACTGATAGAAGGCACTGATAGGGGACACTGATAGAGGACAGTAATAGAAGGCACTGATAGGGAACACTGATAGAAGGCACTGATAGGGGCACTGATAAGGGACACTGATAGAAGGCACTGATATTGGACACTGATAGAAGACACTGATAGGGGACACTGACAGGGGCACTGATAGGGGCACTGATAGAAGGGCACTGAATGGGACACTGATAGAAGGCACTGATAGAAGACACTGATAGGGGACACTGATAGAAGGCACTGATAGGGGACAGTGATAGGGGGCACTGATAGGGACACTGATAGATGACACTGATAGAAGACACCAATAGGGGACACTGATAGGGGACACTGATAGGGACACTGATATAAGGCACTGATAGAAGGCACTGATAGGGGGCACTGATAGGGGACACTGATAGAAGGCACTGATAGAAGGCAGTGATAGGAGTCACTGATAGGGGGCACTGATAGTGGACACTGATAGAAGAAACTGAAGGGGACACTGATAGAAGGCACTGATAGGGGACACTGATAGAAGACACTTATAGGGGACACTGATAGAAGGCACTGATGGGGGACGCTGATAGGGGACACTTATGGGGCACTGATAGGGGACACTGATAGAAGGCACTGATAGGGGAAACTGATAGGGACACTGATAGAAGGCATTATATAGGGCACTGATAGGGGACACTGAAAGAAGGCACTGATAGAAGGCACTGATAGAAGGCACTGATAAGGGACACTGAAAGGAGACACTGAAAGAAAGCAATAAAAGGACACTGATAGGGGCACTGATAGGGGACACTGATAGGGACACTGATAGGGGGCACTGATAGGGGACACTGATAGAAGGTACTGATAGTGTACATTTAAAGGGGACACTGATAGAAGGCACTGATAAGGGACACTGATAGGGACACTTAAAAGGGACATTGATAGAAGGCACTGATAGAAGGCACTGATAGGGACACTGATAGGGGACACTGATAGAAAGCACTGATAGGGGGAACTGATAGGGCACTTATAGGGGTTACTGATAGAAGGCACTGATAGAAGGAACTAATCGGGGACACTAATTGGGGGCACTGATAGGGTACACTGATAGAAGGCACTGATATGGGACACTGATAGAAGTCACTGATAGTGGACATTTAAAGGGGACACTAATAGAAGGCACTGATAGGGGACACTGATAAAGGGACACTGATAGAAGGCACTGATAGGTGACACTTATAGGGGGCACTGATAGAAGGCATGATAGGGGACACTGATAGGGGACACTGATAGAAGGCACTGATAGGGAACACTGATAGAAGGCACTGATAGGGGGCACTGATAGAAGGCACTGATAGGGGACACTGATAGGGGACACTGATAGAAGGCACTGATAGGGAACACTGATAGAAGGCACTGATAGGGGGCACTGATAGGGGGCACTGATAGGGGACACTGATAGGGGACACTGATAGGGGACACTGATAGGGGACACGGATAGGGGACACTGATAGAAGGCACTGATGGGGGACATTGATAGGGGACAGTGATAGGGGCACTGATAGGAGGCACTGATAGGGGACACTGATAGAAGGCACTGATAGAAGACACTGATAGGGGACACAGATAGAATGCACTGATAGTGGACATTTAAAGGGGACACTGATAGAAGGCACTGATAGAAGGCACTGATAGGGACACTGATAAGGGGCACTGATAGAAGGCACTGATATGGGTCACTGATAAGAAACACTGATAGAAGGCACTGATAGGGGACACTGATAGGGGGCACTGATAGAAGGCACTGATAGGGGACACTGATAGGGAACACTGATAGAAGGCACTGATAGGGGGCACTGATAGAAGGCACTTATAGGGGGCACTGATAGGGACACTGATAGGGGACACGGATAGGGGACATTGATAGAAGGCACTGATAGGGGACAGTGATAGGGGACACTGATAGAAGGCAGTGATAGGGGGCACTGATAGGGGACACTTATAGAAGGCACTGATAGGGGACACTGATAGAAGGTACTGATAGAAGGCACTGATATGGGAAACTGATAGGGGACACTGATAGAAGGCACTGATAGAAGTCCGTGATAAGGGACACTGAAAGGGGATACTGATAGAAAGCAATGATAGTGGACACTGATAGGGACACTGATAGGAAGACACTGATAAGGGACACTGATAGGGGACACTTAAAAGGGACACTGATAGAAGGCACTGAAAGGGGACACTGATAGGGGACACTGATAGAAGGCACTGATAGGGGGAACTGATAGGGGGCACTAATAGGGGTCACTGATAAAAGGCACTCATAGAAGGCACTAATTGGGGACACTAATTGGGGCACTGATAGGGGACACTTATAGAAGGTACTGATGGGGGGCACTGATAGGGGGCACTGATTGGGGACACTGATAGAAGGCACTGAAAGGGGACACTGATAGAAGGCACTGATAGGGGGCACTGATAGGGGACTCTGATAGAAGGCACTGATAGGGGACACTGACAGAAAGCACTGATAGAAGGCACTGATAGGGGACAATGATAGGTGACACTGATAGAATGCACTGATAGTGGACACTTAAAGGGGACACTGATAGAAGGCACTGATAGAAGGCACTGATAGGGGACACTGATAAGGTACACTGATAAAAGGCACTGATAGGGGACACTGATAGGGGGCACTGATAGAAGGCACTAATAGGGGACACTGATAGAAGGCACTGATAGAAGACACTGACAGGGGGCACTGACAGGGGGCACTGATAGAAGGCACTGATAGAAGGCACTGATAAGGACACTGATTGAGGGCACTGATAGGAGCACTGATAGAAGGCATTGATATGGGACACTGATAGAAGACACTGATAGAGGGCACTGATAGAAGGCACTGATAGTGGACATTTAAAGGGAACACTGATAGAAGGCACTGATAGGGGACACTGATAAGGGACACTGATAGAAGGCACTGATAGGTGACACTGATAGGGGCACTGATAGAAGGCACAGATAGGGGACACTGATAGGGGCACTGATAGAAGGCACAGATAGTGGACACTGATAGGGGACACTGATAGGAGGCACTGATAGGGAACACTGAGAGAAGGCACTGATAGGGAACACTGAGAGAAGGCACTGATAGGGGGCACTGATAGGGGACACTGATAGAAGGTACTGATACGGGAACACTGATAGGGGCACTGATAGGGGACACTGATAGAAGGCAAGAAGGCACTGATAGGGGACAGTGATAGGGGGCACTGATAGGGGACACTGATAGATGACACTGATGGAAGACAACAATAGGGGACACTTAAAGGGGACACTGATAGGGGACACTGATAGGGTACACTGATATAAGGCACTGATAGAAGGCACTGATAGGGGGCACTGATAGGGGACACTGATAGAAGGCACTGATAGAAGGCAGTGATAGGAGTCACTGATAGGGGAACTGATATTGGACACTGATAGAAGAAACTGAAGGGACACTGATAGAAGGCACTGATAGGGGGCACTGATAGAAGACACTGATAGGGACACTGATAGAAGGCACTGATGGGGGACGCTGATAGGGGACACTTATAGGAGGCACTGATAGGGGGCACTGATAGGGAACACTGATAGGGGGCACTGATAGGGGGCACTGATAGGGACACTGATAGGAGTCACCGATGGGAGGCACTGATAGTATTTACTGATGAGCACTGAAGGGAGGGGCACTAGGGGCACTGAAAAGGGACACTGATAGAAGGCACTGATAGGCAACACTGATAGGGACACTGATAGAAGACACTGATAGAGGACACTGATAGAAAATACCAATAGATGACACTGATAGAAGGCACTGATAGGGGACACTGATAGGGGATGCTGATAGTTGACACTAATAGGGGACACTGGTATAAGGCACTGATAGGGGACACTAATAGTGGACACTAAATGGGGAATGCTGTTAGGGGGCACTGATAGGGGACACTGATAGGGGGCACTGATAGGGGACACTCATAGGGGCACTAATAGGGGACTTTGATAGAAGGCACTGATAGGAACGCTAATAAGAGGCAACGGTGGAGGATTTATTGATGAGCACTGAAGGGAGGCACTGATAGGAGGCACTGAGAAGGCACTAGGGGACTTTGATAGGGGACACTGTCAGGGGACACTGATAGAAGGTACTGATAGGGGACACTGATAGGGGGCACTGATAGGGGACACTAATGGAAGGCACTGATAGGGACACCGATAGAAGGCACTGATAGGGGACACTGATAGGGGACACTTATAGAAGGCACTGATAGGGGACACCGAATTGGGGACACTGATAGAAGGCACTGATAGGGGACACTGATAGGGGACACTGATAGGGGACACTGATAGGGGACACTGGTAGAAGGCACTGATAGAGGACACTGATAGTGGGCACTGATAGGGTACACTGATAGAAGACACTGATAAAAGACACTGATAGGGGACACTGATAGAAGGCACTGATAGGGGACACTGATAGTGGGCACTGATAGGGGACACTGATAGAAGGTACTGATAGGGGACACTGATAGGGGGCACTGATAGGGGACACTAATGGAAGACACTGATAGGGGACACCGATAGGGGACACTTATAGGGGGCACTGATAGGGACACTGATAGGGGACAATGATAGAAGACACTGATGGGGGACACTGATAGGGGACACTGATAGAAGGCACTGATAGGGGACACTGATAAAAGACACTGATAGGGACACTGATAGAAGGCACTGATAGGGGACACTGATAGGGACACTGATAGAAGGCACTGATAGGGGACACTGATAGGGACACTGATAGGGGCACTGATATGGGACACTAATAGGGGGCACTAATAGAAGGCACTGATAGGGGACGCTGATAGGAGGCACCGATGGGAGGCACCAATAGGATTTACTGATGAGCACTGAAGGGAGGCACTGATTGGGGGAAATGAGAAGGCACTAGGGGGCACTGATAGGGGACACTGATAGGGGCACCGAGAAGGCACTAGGGGGCACTGATAGGGGACACTGATGGGGGCACTGAGAAGGCACTAGGGGCACTGATAGGGGGCACCGATGGGAGACACTGATAGGATTTACTGGTTAGCACTGAAAAAAGGCACTGATAGGGGGACTGAGGAGGCACTGATAGGGGCATTGATAGGGGGCACTGAGAAGGCACCAGGGGGCACTGAGAAGGCACTAGGGGGCACTAATAGGGGACACTGATAGGTGACACTGATAGGGGGCACTGAGAAGGCACTAGGGGGCACTGATAGGGGGCACCAATGTGAGGCACTGGTGGGCACAGATAGGAGGCACTGATGAGCACTGATGGGATTTACTGATAAGCACCGATAGGGGGGCATTGATAGGAGGCATTGATGGGCACTTATAGTTTGCACTGATGGGCATTGATGAGCACTTATAGGCAGAACTCATAGGCTGCACTGATGGGCACTGAGGAACACTGATAAGCAGAACTCAAACAGTATTGATGGGCACTGATGGGCACTGATGGGCAGCTTGAAGAGTACTGATAGGTGGCATGGATGGATGCTGTTAGGCAGCATTAATGAGCACTGATAGGTGGTGCTGATCGGCAGATTTGATGGGCACTAATAGGCGGCATTAATGAGTACTGATAGGTTACACTTGTAGGCGGCATTGATGGGCACTGATAAGCAGCATTGATAAGCAGAGCACTGATAGGCAGCATTGATAGGCACTGATAGATGGCACTGATGATTGGGGAACTGATTATCAGTGTAAACAATTTACTGACATTCTTGACAGTTAATGGCAGTCCTTTCCTTACACAGACACAGCGTGGGAGGAAAGGGCTGCGGATAACCGGCAAGTCTGTTTGCATGTGATCAGCTGACATCACATGGTAAAGGTCCACTGTGATTGCGCTGAATGCACGTCCCCGGGGGCATGCGGGAAGCACGGTTTTGGGAGGATGTCCATGGATACCCTCCCAAAATTGGAAGCCCGCTGCTAAATGGGCCATTGACATTATGGGCCATTGACATTATTATACATTATTATTATTATAATACAGGTTTTATATCACGCCAACAGTTTGCGCAGCGCTTTACAACATGTGGGCAGACAATACAGTTACATTACAATTTGATACAAGAGGAATCAGAGGGCCCTGCTCGTTAGAGCTTACAATCTAAAAAGGAAGGGTCAATTGATATAAAAGGTAATAGCTGTGGGGGGATGAGCTGATGGAGGAAGTAAAACAGTGTTAGTTAGTAGGGATGAGCTTCGAGTTCGAGTCGAACATCAGCTGTTCGCCAGTTCGCCGAACAGCGAACAATTTGGGGTGTTCGCGGCAAATTCGAATGCCACAGAACACCCTTTAAAAGTCTATGGGAGAAATCAAAAGTGCTAATTTTAAAGGCTTATATGCAAGTTATTGTCATAAAAAGTGTTTGGGGACCCGGGTCCTGCCCCAGGGGACATGGATCAATGCAAAAAAAAGTTTTAAAAACGGCCGTTTTTTCAGGAGCAGTGATTTTAATAATGCTTAAAGTCAAACAATAAAAGTGTAATATCCCTTTAAATTTTGTATCTGGGGGTTGTCTATAGTATGCCTGTAAAGGGGCGCATGTTTCCCGTGTTTAGAACAGTCTGACAGCAAAATGACATTTCGAAGGAAAAAAGCCATTTAAAACTACTTGCGGCTATTGCATTGCCGGTTCGACAATACACATAGAAGTTCATTGATAAAAACGGCATGGGAATTCCCCACAGGGGAACCCCGAACCAAAATTTAAAAAAAAATGACGTGGGGGTCCCCCTAAATTCCATACCAGGCCCTTCCGGTCTGGTATGGATATTAAGGGGAACCCCTGCCAAAATTTAAAAAAAAAATGACGTGGGGGTCCCCCTAAATTCCATACCAGACCCTTCAGGTCTGGTATGGATTTTAAGGGGAATCCACGCAGCAAAAAAAAACCCGGCCTGGGGTCCCCCCAAAAATCCATGCCAGACCCTTATCCGAGCACGCAAAACACCTTGTCCCCATGTTGATGAGGACAAGGGCCTCATCCCCACAACCCTGGCCGGTGGTTGTGGGGGTCTGCGGGCGGGGGGCTTATCAGAATCTGGAAGCCCCCTTTAACAAGGGGACCCCCAGATCCCGCCCCCCCCTGTGTGAAATGGTAAGGGGGTACTTGTACCCCTACCATTTCACTAAAAATCTGTCAAAAATGTTAAAAATGACAAGAGACAGTTTTTGACAATTCCTTTATTTAAATGCTTCTTCTTTCTTCTATCTTCCTTCATCTACTTCTTCTTCTTTTAGTTCTTCTGGCTCTCCTGGTTCTTCCTCCGGTGTTCTCGTCCAGCATCTCCTCCGCGGCATCTTCTATCTTCTTTTCCTCGGGCCGCTCCGCACCCATGGCATGGGGGGAGGCTCCCGCTCTTCTCTTCATCTTCTTCTCTTCTTCATCTTCTTCTTTTCTTCTCTTCTTCTCTTCTTCTCTTCTTTATTTTCTTCTCCGGGCCGCTCCGCATCCATGCTGGCATGAAGGGAGGCTCCCGCTGTGTGACGGCGTCTCCTTGTCTGACGGTTCTTAAATAATGGGGGCGGGGTCACCGGGTGGACATGATGGGACTTCCCTGTGGCATTCCCCGTGACGTCACAGGGAAGTCCCGTCAAGTCACCGTGTGTCAGAAGAGGACGGGGTCACCGGGTGGCCCTGCCCCCCATTATTTAAGAACCATCAGACGAGGAGACGCCGTCACACAGCGGGAGCCTCCCTCCATGCCAGCATGGGTGTGGAGCGGCCCGGAGAAGAAAATGAAGAAGAGAAGAAGAGAAGAAAAGAAAAAGATGAAGAAGAAGATGAAGAAGAGAAGAAGATGAAGAGAAGAGTGGGAGCCTCCCCCCATGCCATGGGTGCGGAGCGGCCCGAGGAGAAGAAGATAGAAGACGCTGCAGAGGAGATGCTGGACAAGAACGCCGGAGGAAGAACCAGAAGAGCCAGAAGAACCAGAAGAAGAAGAAGAAGATGAAGGAAGATAGAAGAAAGAAGAAGCATTTAAATAAAGGAATTGTCAAAAACTGTCTCTTGTCATTTTTAACATTTTTGACAGTTTTTTAGTGAAATGGTAGGGGTACTTTTGTACCTCCTTACCATTTCACACAGGGAGGGGGCCGAGATCTGGGGGTCCCCTTGTTAAAGGGGGCTTCCAGATTCCGATAAGCCCCCCACCCGCAGACCCCCACAACCACCGGCCAGGGTTGTGGGGATGAGGCCCTTGTCCGCATCAACATGGGGACAAGGTGTTTTGGGGGGCTACCCCAAAGCACCCTCCCAATGTTGAGGGCATGTGGCCTGGTACGGTTCAGGAGGGGGGGCGCTCTCTCGTCCCCCCCTCTTTTCCTGTGGCCTGCCAGGTTGCGTGCTCGGATAAGGGTCTGGTATGGATTATTGGGGGGACCCCACGCCGTTTTTTTTTTTTTTTGGTGCGTGGTTCCCCTTAAAATCCGTACCAGACCTGAAGGGTCTGGTATGGAATTTAGGGGGACCCCCACGTCATTTTTTAAAAAAATTTTGGCAGGGGTTCCCCTTAATATCCATACCAGACCTGAAGGGCCTGGTATGGAATTTAGGGGGACCCCCACGTCATTTTTTTTTTAAATTTTGGTTCGGGGTTCCCCTGTGGGGAATTCCCATGCCGTTTTTATCAATGAACTTTTATGTGTATTGTCGGACCGGCAATGCAATAGCCGCGAGTAGTTTTAAATGGCTTTTTTCCTTCGGAATGTCATTTTGCTGTCAGACTGTTCTAAGCACGGGAAACATGCGCCCCTTTACAGGCATACAATAGACACCCCCAGCTATGAAATTTAAAGGGATATTACACTTTTATTTTTTGACTTTAAGCATTATTAAAATCACTGCTCCTGAAAAAACGGACGTTTTTAAAACTTTTTTTGCATTGATCCATGTCCCCTGGGGCAGGACCCAGGTCCCCAAACACTTTTTATGACAATAACTTGCATATAAGCCTTTAAAATTAGCACTTTTGATTATTCATGTTCGTGTCCCATAGACTTTAACGGTGTTCGCATGTTCGAACAAACTTTTTTTCTGTTCGCAAGTTCTGGTGTGAACCAAACAGGGGGGTATTCGGCTCATCCCTATTAGTTAGAAGCAGGATAGGCTTCTTTGATGAGAAGGGTTTTCAGGGATTGCCTAAAGATGGATAGATTAGGGGACAGTCAGACAGATTGGGGTAGGGAGTTGCAAAGGATGGGAGAAGCTCTGGAGAAATCCTGGAGAGGAGCATGGGAGGAAGTGACAACGGAGCTACAGAGCAGGAGGTCTTTTGGGACTAGGTTAGTGATGTAGCTGGGGGCAGAGTTGTGGATGGCTTTGTAAATTATTGTTAGTACTTTGAATTTTATTCATTGGGTGAGTGGAAGCCAGTGGAGGGATTGGCAGAGGGGGGGACACTGGATGGTTGGTAAGTTGGGGTTATGCAGCGGCATTCATTATGGACTGAAGGGGGATAGTCTATGTAAAGGTAATCCAATGAGGAGGGAGTTGCAGTAATCAAGGTGAGAGATAACCAGGGAGTGAAATTAGAAGCTTGGTGGTGTCACTAGTTAAAAAGAGGCATATTCTGGAAATGTTGCGGGGGCTAAGGTGGCATGATTTGGACAGGGATTGTATGTGGGCCTGTGACATGCATCACAGTTGAACTTAGGAATGTGTCTTTGCAAAGTTAAACTAAATAAATTCCTCTCTTATTTTTGCTTGGGGATAGAGTGCAGAGGGATGAGACATCTTGTCAGTTTTTGGGGATTTCTGCACCCCTGATAGGGGGAAGACAACTCTCAAATTTTGTCACTTTCTCTTTCAAATTTATTCACTTCCTGTCACATAGCCAAACAGGAAGTGAGGGTAAAACCCTACCAATGTCTTTCCTTGGGGACACACAGGTCAATCTAAATAGTTTCCCCATTAGGTAAATTGCACTCTAGCATTTTGCTGTGTACACCCCAAATTATTAGGTATCTTGAACTTTACTAAAGGCAAATCCACTTTGCACTACAAGTGCACTTGGAAGTGCAGTTGCTGGAGATCCAAGGGGGACATGCAAGGAAAATAAAAAAAAGCTTTGCTTCTACATGATTGGATGATAAAATCACCAGTGCTTCCCCTTAGATTTAAAGCGAGTACACTTGTATTGCAGAGTGGATTTGCCTTTAATAAACCCCAAAATACCTAAGAATGTGGGGTGTACACAACAAAGTGCTAGAGTGCAATTTGTCTAATAGGGACACAAGATTGACCTGTGTATCCCCAAGGAAAGACATTTTTAGGGTTTTACCCTCACTTCCTGTTTGGCTATGTGACAGGAAGTGAAGCAAATTTTAGAAAAGAGACACAAAACCCAATCTAAATAAATGACAAGCAGGGGTTCTAACACTCACTTGGTTTCCCTCAAATGCCCAAAATTAGAATAGGATTGTCTTGAGCTGGATTTTAGCTCCGTGCTCTAAATCAGTGCTTCTCAACCCTGTCCTCAAGTACCCCCAACAGGCCATGTTTGCAGGTTTTCCTTCATCTTGCACAGGTGCTTTAACCACTTCAGCCCTGGAAGGATTTACCCCCTTCCTGACCAGAGCACTTTTTACAATTTGGCACTGCGTCACTTTAACTGCTAATTGCACGGTCATGCAATGTTGTACCCAAACAAAAATTTGCGTCCTTTTCTTCCCACAAATAGAGCTTTCTTTTGATGTTATTTGATCACCTCTGCGGTTTTTATTTTTTGCGCTATAAACGGAAAAAGACTGAAAATTTTGAAAAAAAATGACATTTTCTACTTTTTGTTATAAAAAAAATCCAATAAACTCAATTTTAGTCATACATTTAGGCCAAAATGTATTTGGCCACATGTCTTTGGTAAAAAAAAATGTCAATAAGCGTATATTTATTGGTTTGCGCAAAAGTTATAGTGTCTACAAACTAGGGTACATTTTCTGTAATTTACACAGCTTTTAGTTTATGACTGCCTATGTCATTTCTTGAGGTGCTAAAATGGCAGGGCAGTACAAAACCCCCACAAATGACCCCATTTTGGAAAGTAGACACCCCAAGGAAATTGCTAAGAGGCATGTTGAGCCCATTGAATATTATTTTTTTTGTCCCAAGTGATTGAATAAGGACAAAAAAAAAAATTACAAAAAGTTGTCACTAAATGATATATTGCTCACACAGGCCATGGGCATATGTGGAATTGCACCCCAAAATACATTCAGCTGCTTCTCCTGAGTACGGGGATACCACATGTGTGGGACTTTTTGGGAGCCTAGCCGCATACAGGACCCCGAAAACCAATCACCGCCTTCAGGTGATGGGGTCATTTGGGGGGGTTTGTGCTACCTGGGCGTAAGGGTGTAAATTTTTGATTTCACTCTTCACTGCCTATCACAGTTTCAGAGGCCATGGAATGCCCAGGTGGCACAAACCCCACCCCAAAATGACCCCATTTTGGGAAGTAGACACCCCAAGCTATTTGCTGAGAGGCATGGCGAGTATTTTGCAGCTCTCATTTGTTTTTGAAAATGAAGAAAGACAAGAAAAAAATGTTTTTTTCTTTTTTCAATTTTCAAAACTTTCTGACAAAAAGTGAGGTCTGCAAAATACTCACTATACCTCTCAGCAAATAGCTTGGGGTGTCTACTTTCCAAAATAGGGTCATTTGGGGGGTGTGCCACCTGGGCTTTCCATGGCCTCCGAAACTGTGATAGGCAGTGAAGAGTGAAATAAAAAATTTACGCCCTTAGAAAGCCTGAAGGCGGTGCTTGATTTTCAGGGTCCTGTGTGCGGCTAGGCTCCCAAAAAGTCTCACACATGTGGTATCCCCATACTCAGGAGAAGCAACAGAATGTATTTTGGGGTGTAATTCAACATATGCCCATGGCATGTTTGAGCAATATATCATTTAGTGACAACTTTGTGCAAAAAAAAAAAAAATTGTCTTTTTCCCGCAACTTGTGTCACAATATAAAATATTCCATGGACTCGACATGCCTCTCAGCAAATAGCTTGGGGTGTCTACTTTCCAAAATGGGGTCATTTGGGGGGGTTTGAACTGTCCTGGCATTTTATGTACAACATTTAGAAGCTTATGTCACACATCACCCACTCTTCTAACCACTTGAAGACAAAGCCCTTTTCTGACACATTTTGTTTACATGAAAAAATTACTTGGAACCCCCAAACATTATATATTTTTTTAAAGCAAATGCCCTACAGATTAAAATGGTTGGTGTTTCATTTTTTTTTTTCACACAGTATTTGCGCAGCGATTTTTCAAACACATTTTTTTGGGAAAAAACACACTTTTTTAAATTTTAATGCACTAAAACACATTATATTGCCCAAATGTTTGATGAAATAAGAAAGATGATCTTAGGCCGAGTACATGGATACCAAACATGACATGCTTTAAAATTGCGCACAAACGTGCAGTGGCAACAAAATAAATACATTTTTAAAAGCCTTTAAAAGCCTTTACAAGTTACCACTTTAGATTTACAGAGAAGGTCTATTACTAAAATGACTGCCCTCGATCTGACCTTCGCGGTGATACCTCACATGCATGGTGCAATTGCTGTTTACATTTGACACCAGACTGGCACTTGCTTTCGCCTTAGCGCGAGAGCAGGAGGGGGCAGGGGTGCTTTTTTTTTTTTTTTTTCCTTTATTATTTTTTTGCTTTTTTATCTTATTTTTAAACTGTTCCTTTCATTTTTTTAATCATTTTTATTGTTATCTCAGGGAATGTAAATATCCTCTATCATAGCAATAGGTAGTGACAGGTACTCTTTTTTGAAAAAACTTTATTAGGGGGGTACCCTAGACCTAAAGGGGGCTAACACTAACTGCCCTACCACACTAACTGTCACAAACTGACACCAATGCAGTAATCAGAAAAAAAAGCATACAGCAGCAGAGGAATGATCCCATTGGCTGGAAGCGATCGCAAGGGGGGGCACGAATAGATGGCCTCCCCCTCACCTCCGATTACTGAGGGACAAACGCCGACCGCCTCGGGCCCTAGGGGGGGTCCGATTGGACCCCCCGCCCACGGGAGGCAAATTACGTACAGGTATGTGATTCTGCCTGCCCCTGCCATTCTGCCGCAGTATATCTGCGTGAGGCGGTCAGCAAGTGGTTAAATCACAATCAATGGCTTTGTATTTTGGACAGCTATTTTAGCTAAGATAAATTCCCAAAACATGTCCTGTCAGGGGTACTTGAGGACTGAGGCTGAGAACCACTACGCTAAAATGGAAAATTGAATTCTTACCTCTCTGTAATTTTCCTTTCCTGGTGCCTATCCATGGCAGCATACACACAATCCATGCATATGCTACCATGAAGGCACCAGGAAAGTAGCTTGTAGACAAATCACACATTTTTTTGTTTTGCCATGCCGATTAGCCTAGTTAAGCTGCAGATGGGAAATATGTTGCATGAAAAGTAACAAAAAACACATAAAACATAAAACTTTGCTACAAATTTTATTGGTCAACAAAACAGGACTTGGAGAGGAGCAAGGAAATCAAAAAACACATGTATTTTAATTTGAGACACTAACAGAATATGGTTTTTGAGGTCTGATCATTTTGCATTGTAAATGAACACGAGTTAAAAAGAGTGCGCCCACAAATGGATATCTACCGTATATACTCGAGTATAAGTCGATCCTAATACAAGCCGAGGCACCTAATTTTACCAAAAAAACTGGGAAAACTTATTGACTCGAGTATAAGCCGAGGGAGAGAAATGCAGCAGCTACTGTAAGTGGAAAAGAAGGTCAACAATGCCCATTTACAGCCTCACTGTGCCCATCTGCATGCCTCAGCCTCTCTGTGCCCATATGCATGCCTCAGCCTCACTGTCCTCAATTATGTAACCCTGTATTTACTGTGGGGGTTTACAGGCATCTGCAGTGGGGTTTAATCGGCCATCAGGGAAAGCTCCCTGCCTCATGTACCTGATCTCCTGGTGCAGCCTGTGTACATCTGCAGCCTTACAATCTCCCGGCTGTCCTGTCAAGGTTCCTGTCAAGGTTTCTGCCTGTAATGAAGGGTAAAGGTCTGGGGGAGGAAGGAAGGAATTCATTCTCTATGATCTCCCGGTGTCCTGTCCCGTCCTGCCGAAAAAGGTCCCCGGCGGATAATGCCCATCCTGTACTGCGCAGGTGCAGTGCTTACACGGTATGAACCACAACGGAGCCACCGAAAATAGCTGAAGATGAACAGATGTAGTCTAGTCGGCAGCCATGCAGTGTACCAAAGCCCAGCCTCCTCCTCGTCCGTGACAGAACACTGACTCCCAGCAGGAAGTCAGTGTTCAGCCTATCACGGACAAGGAGGAGGTGGGGCTTTGGTACACTGTACGGCGGCTGACTAGACTACATATCACAGCGCCGGGAGATCGTAGTGAATTAATTCCTTCCTTCCTCCCCCAAACTATTACCCTTCATTACCAACTGCAGGCAGAAACCTTGACAGGACAGCCGGGAGATCGTAAGGCTGCAGATGGACACAGTGAGGAAGGAGAGTCGAGTATAAGCCGAGGGGGCATTTTCAGCACAAAAAAGTGCTGAAAAACTCGGCTTATACTCGAGTACATACGGTATTAAAGGGGTTGTAAAGGTACAAGTTTTTTCACCTTAATGCATTCTTTGCATTAAGGTGAAAAAACATCAGACAATACTGGCCCCCCCAGCCCCCCCATTTTACTTTCCTGACCCCTTGAAAGTCCTGCGCTAGCCCCCGACATCTTCTTCACCGCTCAGCCTGGCCGTTGATTGGTTACAGTGGATGGATTGAAAGCAGCGCAGCCATTGGCTCGCGCTGCTGTCAATCACATCCAATGATGTTGTGCACCAGGGGCCGGGCCGAGTGATACAGTAAGCAACTATGGCCGCCGGCTGTATCACGGGAGCGCGCCCGCAAGCACTCAACACCATGCGAGGGAGCTCACATGAAGGTGTTGAGTCCTTGCGGGGGGAGCCAAGACAGCCGCCGAGGGACCCCAGAAGATCAGGTTCGGGGACCACTCTGTGCAAAACGAGCTGCACAGTGCAGGTAAGTATAACATGTTTGTTATTTTAAAAATATATATATATATCTTTAGTGATCCTTTAAGGATATAAACATTAGTCACATCTTGAGAAAGATTTGGTAAAATAATGCAGCACAGACAATTAAATCAAAGTGAACAACCTACAAACAACACACATTGACATCAAAAATATTTCAGAGGAAAATATCCCCCACCCAAAAAAATACAATAAATCAAATTGTCCAAAATTAAACACATAATCCAGCATGTCCTTATATAAGGTAAAGAAAAAAAGGTAGAAAGTACTGGACTGCATCAAAAATGCTCCAAAAATGTATCATAAACGCACTGGAACTCATAAAAAACGCACATGCAGCAAAACATCTGAAACGCATCTGGACTGTTTTTCTATAGAGTGAACTAGCCATAAAGCTAGTAACTTGGGGGGGGATTACTCTGCCTGTAAAGTGGTGCATCTGTAGCATGTATCCAAAATGTTGCTTCAAAGATGTACGGCTTTAGAGGAAATGTACAAATCTACATAGAAGCTACAAGATTTTAACACCAAAAAAAATAGCCTGCCCCCAATACATACAAGGCCATTTGGGTCTGTTAAGGCTTAAAGTGAGAACCCCCATGTGAAAAATCCTACCCCAAACAAAATAAATATTGTGCCCCTTCCAAACACTAACAAACCCCTAGCCAAACACACAGCAAGCCAGCCCATGAAAGGGGGGCGGATGCTTGAGGGCAGGAGGGGATCCGGCACCCCAAAAGTCAACCACCTTGTTCCCATATTTAGGGGGACAAGGGCCTCTTCCACACAACTCTAGGCTGGGGTTGTGGGGGGTGTAGACAGGGGGCTTTACAGAATGTGGAAAGCCACTTTAAACTAGTGGGTACAATGGGCTTTGTGGTTGGTATTGGGCTGAGCCCAACATGCCCCAAAGGCAGCCAGCTATGTTTAGTGCATAGGGCCTTGTATGGTTCAGGAGGGGGTTGGGCGATCGCTCTCCTCGCCCCTTTCCTAGCTGGCCCTGTTGTACTCTGAAAAAGGATGTGGTTTAGATTGATAAAAACAGCTCACAGCCTTTGGAGAATAGAGTGGAGTGTGGAGTTCTCCTTTAAAAGCAAAAGTTAGCCCATGGAAATCCAAGGGGTTAGAGGGGGAGACAAGAGCATTGGAGAATGGAGTGTGGAGTTCCCCTTTAAAAGCAAAAGCTAGCCCAAGGAAATCATATGCATTAGAGGGGAAGGTTAAATACCCTTTTAGGAGGAGCTAGAGGAGCGAGTGTCTTTTTACATAATTTTAACAAGGTGCATGTCACATGTTGGCAACATAACACGCTAACATGACCTGTATGCAAATATCATTAAAAAATACATAAAGGTGAACCAGGTAAAAACAAATATGTCAAGTTTAGAGTTGTGCCCATTCAACCCACACAATTGCTTTTACATTGCTTGACATTTACTACGATTTTGGCCGTGCAGTGAACAAACGCATTTGATTGAGTGCAAGAGCCACTTGCACATGCGCAGTGCTTACATTGATCTCACGCAGTTCTAAACATATTTGCAGGCACAGCAGGCTTTCTCTGAAAAAGTTACTTTCTCATTCTATTTTGGGGATATTTGTTACTTGGGCAGTTGTTACTAAACTTCTTCACATCACCCCATAATATTGGCACCTCCATCTTCTGTTAATATTGAATTGAAGATGCCGTGCACCATGTTCATAGTGGTACACAGATTGTATTCTCCCATGCACCAATTTCACTATAGTAAATGGGGATTAGTACTCTGTTACCAGCGCAAACGCTTTGTAAATATTAAATCGTCCTTTGCGCCTCGGCGTGCGCCTCTACTGATGGTGCAAACATTTCATAAATCAGCCCATAAGTGTAATTTCTGTCTGCTGTTTTGTTCCTCTGCTATCAGTCACTTCTGATAAGTTTTCCTGACACCAAGAGAAAAAAGGTGACGGGGAGAGATCTCTAGCACACAGCCTGTGATTGAAAGCCTCAGCTCTGTACCCAAACTAAATTGTTATTTTCTTCCCACAAATTGAGATTTCTTTGATCACCTCTGGGGGGGTTATTTTTTGCTAAACAAACTAAAAAAGACCAACATTTTTGAAAAAAATAAGTTTTTCTTAATTTCTGTTATACAATTTAGTTTTTTCTTCACTGATGGGCAATAATGAGACTGCACTAATGGGCACTGATGAGGGGGCACTGATGGCCACCAATGAGGTGGTACTGATGGGTAGGGATGAGCTTCGTGTTCGAGTCGAACCCATGTTCGACTCGAACATCGGCTGTTCGATCGTTCGCCGAATTGCGAACGTTATGGGCCGTTCGCGCTAAATTCGTGTGGCGCGTCACGGCCCATAATTCACTGCGGCATCGCAGTGCATTGCTGGCTGATGATTGGCCAAGCGTGCACTATGACCCGCATGCTTGGCCAATCACAGCGCCGTCAGTAGAGAGAGCTGTAATTGGCCAAAGCCAGGGTGGCTTTGGCCAATTATGGCTCAGGGGATTTAGTACACACCCCACACTATATAAGGCCGCCTGCACGGCGGCCCTGTGTAGTGTGTGTTCCGGTGTGCTGAGAGATAGAGAGAGAGAGAGAGAGTGTCATTTGATTTGAGTTAGATAGATTAGGCAGAACAGTCAGTCAGTTAGCTGCACTTACAGTGTATTGTGTATATATATGCATCCCAGGTGTTGCATATATATATATACACTGTATTCAGTTTAGCTAGATCCGTTCCTGTTATCTTCTATCTAGACTATTTACATTTAATGCAGTGCGTCCTGCTCACAGTGTTCAGCTAGATCCGTTCCTGCTATTTACATTTAGTGCAGTGCGTCCTGCTCACAGTGTTCAGCTAGATCCGTTCCTGTTATCTTCTAGACTATTTACATTTAGTGCAGTGCGTCCTGCTCACAGTGTTCAGCTAGATCCGTTCCTGCAATTTACATTTAGTGCAGTGCGTCCTGCTCACAGTGTTCAGCTAGATCCATTCCTGCTATTTACATTTAGTGCAGTGCGTCCTGCTCACAGTGTTCAGCTAGATCCGTTCCTGCTATTTACATTTAGTGCAGTGCGTCCTGCTCACAGTGTTCAGCTAGATCCGTTCCTGCTATTTACATTTAGTGCAGTGCGTCCTGCTCACAGTGTTCAGCTAGATCCGTTCCTGTTATCTTCTAGACTATTTACATTTAGTGCAGTGCGTCCTGCTCACAGTGTTCAGCTAGATCCGTTCCTGCAATTTACATTTAGTGCAGTGCGTCCTGCTCACAGTGTTCAGCTAGATCCGTTCCTGCTATTTACATTTAGTGCAGTGCGTCCTGCTCACAGTGTTCAGCTAGATCCGTTCCTGCTATTTACATTTAGTGCAGTGCGTCCTGCTCACAGTGTTCAGCTAGATCCGTTCCTGCTATTTACATTTAGTGCAGTGCGTCCTGCTCACAGTGTTCAGCTAGATCCGTTCCTGCTATTTACATTTAGTGCAGTGCGTCCTGCGCACAGTGTTCAGCTAGAGCCGTTCCTGCTATTTACATTTAGTGCAGTGCGTCCTGCTCACAGTGTTCAGCTAGATCCGTTCCTGTTATCTTCTAGACTATTTACATTTAGTGCAGTGCGTCCTGCTCACAGTGTTCAGCTAGATCCGTTCCTGCTATATACATTTAGTGCAGTGCGTCCTGCTCACAGTGTTCAGCTAGATCCGTTCCTGTTATCTTCTAGACTATTTACATTTAGTGCAGTGCGTCCTGCTCACAGTGTTCAGCTAGATCCGTTCCTGTTATCTTCTAGACTATTTACATTTAGTGCAGTGCGTCCTGCTCACAGTGTTCAGCTAGATCCGTTCCTGCTATTTACATTTAGTGCAGTGCGTCCTGCTCACAGTGTTCAGCTAGATCCGTTCCTGTTAAATTCCTACTGACCGGCAGGCTTGTCTGGTTACAGTATATAAAGCTACCTGAAGAAAATTACAGGTGTTCTATTTGATCCTATTAGTACCACGGTCAGGCAGCTAGACTATTTACATTTAGTACAGTGCGTCCTGCTCACAGTGTTCAGCTAGATCCGTTCCTGTTATCTTCCTACTGACAGGCAGGCTTGTCTGGTTACAGTATATAAAGCTACTTGAAGAAAATTACAGGTGTTCTATCCCAGCTTAGTGCAGCTACAGGCCATTAGTATGTCTGGAAGGCCAAGAAGGAGAGGCAGACAGTCACAAGCCAATAAGAGAGGGCAAGCAGGCTCTGTGTCTAGTGCTGGTCGTGGAGACGGTGCATCCTCATCAGCACGTGGCCATGGGACACGCTTGGCCTTTTTTTCGGCAGCTGGCCATGTTGAGCCGCAACATGCGGAAGACTTGGTCGAGTGGATGACCAAGCCGTCCTCATCCTCCTCATCCTCTCTCACCCATGCCCAGGGTGCTTTGTCTGGCAAAGCAGCGGCCTCTTCCCTCAGCTCAATGTCATCAGTGACTCCTTCCCTAGCTCCACCATGTCCTCATGAGGATTCCCTCGAACTGTTTGACCACAGTGTTGGGTACATGCTCCAGGAGGATGCCCAGCGTTTGGAAGGCTCTGATGACGATACTGAGCTCGATGAAGGCAGTAACATGAGCGCGGACAGAGGGGGTGCCCAAGAAGGACAGCAATCTGGCAGTCATGCTCCCCCTGCTGCAGCATACTGCCAGGTTTGCTCCAGTGATGAGGAGGGAGGGGATGATGAGGTCACTGACTCAACGTGGGTGCCTGATAGGAGAGAGGAGGAGGAGGAGGAGGAGGAGGAGGAGGAGGAGGAGGCGGCAGCACATCACCAACGAGGCAGGATGCCCTCCAGGGGCCAGCCTAAGGGCAGCACATTGACTGCATCACACCCCAAAGCTCCACATGTGCAGGGCGCTGCAGTCTCTGCGCGTTATTCAAAAAGTTCTTTGGTGTGGGCCTTTTTTGAGACGAGTGCATCAGATCGCACCGCTGCTATTTGCAACATATGTCTCAAGCGTATCTCGCGTGGCCAAAATATCTCCCGCTTGGGTACCACATGCTTGACCAGACATATGTTGACCTGCCATGCAGTTCGTTGGCAAGCGTATCTAAAAGACCCACACCAAAGAACAAAGAGGATCTCTCCTTGCTCCTCATCAGCTGAGATTTCCAACCCCACTAGACCTTCAGTCCTCTCTGAGACCTGCAGTGAGAGGAATGAAGGTGTAGAATTAGGTGTGTCACAGCCAAGTACTTGTGGGCAATCTGCTTTTGGTACACCGACGTCAGATTGTACCAGGCAAATTTCCCTGCCCCAGCTGCTGCACCGCCGAAAGAAGTTTGCTCCCAGCCATCCACATGCCCAGCGGTTGAATGCTAGCTTGGCAAAATTGCTAGCACTTCAACTGCTGCCTTTTCAGTTGGTAGACTCTGCCCCCTTCCGTGAGTTTGTGGAATGTGCGGTTCCTCAGTGGCAGGTACCCAAACGCCACTTTTTCTCACGGAAGGCGATTCCGGCTCTCTACCGGCATGTGGAAGGCAATGTCCATGCCTCGCTGGACAGGGCGGTCAGCGGTAAGGTGCATATTACCGCTGACTCATGGTCCAGCAGGCATGGACAGGGACGTTACCTAAGTTTCACGGCGCATTGGGTGACTCTGCTGGCAGCTGGGAAGGATGCAGGACAAGGTGCAGTAGTGTTGGAGGTTGTTCCGCCACCACGCCTCCAAAATGCTGATTGTGACACACCTCTCTCCTCCACCCCCTCCTCTTCTTCTTCCTCCATGGCCTCTTCCTCGGAACCAGCGGTGCTCCGTAGGCGTTCAAGGGGCTACGCAAGTACGCAGGCCAAAAGATGCCATGCGGTGCTTGAGCTGGTGTGCTTGGGGGACAGGAGCCACACTGGGGCAGAGGTTCTGTCAGCTCTGCAGGGGCAGGTTCAGAGGTGGTTGACGCCACGCCAACTTAAGGCAGGAATGGTGGTTTGCGACAATGGCACCAACCTCCTCTCTGCCCTCCGACAGGGACAAATGACCCATGTGCCCTGTTTGGCTCACGTCCTTAACTTGGTGGTGCAGCGGTTCTTGGGCAGGTACCCGGGCTTACAGGATGTCCTGAGGCAGGCCAGGAAAGTCTGTGTGCATTTCCGCCGGTCATATAATGCCAGTGCTCGGCTGACGGACCTCCAAAAGGAGTTTAACCTGCCCAAGAACCGCCTAATCTGTGACATGCCCACCAGGTGGAACTCAACATTGGCCATGCTGCAGCGGCTGCACACGCAGCAGAGGGCCATCAATGAGTACCTGTGCGACTATGGCACCAGGACAGGGTCAGGGGAGCTTGGTTTTTTTTCCCCACGCCAGTGGGCCATGATCAGGGATGCATGCACTGTCCTGTCACCATTCGAGGAGGCCACGAGGATGGTGAGCAGTGACAGTGCATGCATCAGTGACACTGTCCCCCTTGTCCACCTGTTGGAGCACACGCTGCGTGGAATAATGGACAGGGCACTTGAGGCAGAACAGAGGCAGGAAGAGGAGGACTTCCTTAGCTCTCAAGGCCCCCTTTATCCAGACAGTGTTCCTGCGTGCCCGCCGATCACACAGGAAGAGGACGAGGAGGAAGAGGAGGAGGAGGAAGATTGTGTCAGTATGGAGGTGGAGCCTGGCACTCAGCATCAGCAGCAGTCTTTAAGGGATCAGTCCCAAGAAACACATGGACTTGTACGTGGCTGGGAGGAGGTGGCTGCGGACCATGTCGTTCTTAGTGACCCAGAGGACTCCGGACCGAATGCCTCAGCAAACCTACGCTGCATGGCCTCCCTGATCCTGCAAAGCCTGCGTAAGGATCCTCGTATTCGTGGTATCAAGGAGAAGGACCAATACTGGCTGGCAACCCTCCTTGATCCACGTTACAAGGGTAAGGTTGCGGACCTTATCTTGCCATCGCAGAGGGAGCAGAGGATGAAACATCTTCGGGAGGCCTTGCAGAAAGGTCTGTGCAACGCGTTCCCAGAGACTGGGAGGTTACAAACTCCTGTTTCTGGACAACGTGTTGCTGAGGCTTCGGTCAGTCAAAGAAGGAGCGGTGGAGAAGGTGGCCGTCTGACCGATGCGTTCAGACAATTTTTTGGTCCGCAGCCCCAAGGTATGATCGGTTCCAGCAACCATCGCCAGCGTCTGTTTTACATGGTGCAGGAATACCTAGGGGCAAGATCAGACTTGGACACCTTTCCCACCGAAAATCCTCTGGGTTACTGGGTCTTGAGGATGGATCACTGGCCAGAGCTTGCACAGTATGCAATTGAGCTACTGGCCTGTCCTGCATCCAGCGTTCTTTCGGAACGCACATTCAGTACTGCTGGAGGCGTGGTAACCGATCACAGGGTGCGTCTGTCCACCGACTCGGTCGATCGGCTGACCTTCATAAAAATGAATGAGTCTTGGATCACCACCAGCTACCAAGCACCTGATGCTGATGTAACCGAATAATTTTTTTTGAAATCTCAGATCCCTTCAAAGACTGCCTATGCTGATGCTGAGTGACTATCCCTGAGTAATTATCCTCTTCCTCCTCAATCATCACGCTGATAGCTTGTAAGAACATTTTTGGTTCTGGGCGCCACCACCAGTGCCTAAGGCACAATTTTTCAGCCCCTGTTTAACAGGGGCGTGTAATTACAATTTTTGATGTAATACTTTGCAGCAGGGCTCGTTCCTGCATTCCAACTAGAGTGTCTGTGAGGGGTTGCAGTGTTGTGGCACCAGCACCAGTGCCTAGGGCCCAATTTTTCTGCCCCTGTCTAACAGGGGCGTGTAATTACAATTTTTGATGCAATACTTTGCAGCAGGGCTCGTTCCTGCGTTCCAACTAGAGTGTCTGTGAGGGGTTGCAGTGTTGTGGCACCAGCACCAGTGCCTAAGGCCCAATTTTTCTGCCCCTGTCTAACAGGGGCGTGTAATTACAATTTTTGATGCAATACTTTGCAGCAGGGCTCGTTCCTGCGTTCCAACTAGAGTGTCTGTGAGGGGTTGCAGTGTTGTGGCACCAGCACCAGTGCCTAAGGCCCAATTTTTCTGCCCCTGTCTAACAGGGGCGTGTAATTACAATTTTTGAAGCAATAATTTGCAGCAGGGCTCGTTCCTGCGTTCCAACTAGAGTGTCTGTGAGGGGTTGCAGTGTTGTGGCACCAGCACCAGTGCCTAAGGCCTAATTTTTCAGCTCCTGTTCAACAGGGGCATGTAATTACAATTCTTGATCTAATATTTCACAGCAGGGCCCTGTGAGGGCTTACAGTGTTGTGGCCACAGCAACACCTAAGGCCCAAATTTCTGCTGAGTATATAGGGCAGGACCCTACTTTCAAACATCTAACTTACAAACGACTCCTACTTGCAAACGGAAGGAGACAACAGGAAGTGAGATGAAATCTACCCCTAGGAAGGGAAATTCTCTCCTGTAAGAGTTAATATGGGAAAACAATTTCTCCTTTCCACTGATGCTTTCCAATCCTTGTTCCACAAAAAAACCCAAATTTTCAAAAAACATTTTTCATTGGGACAAAAAAGTGAGGTGAAATCTTCTGAAGAGGAGGAAAGACAGCAAAACAAATGTCACAGGGGTGATAACCCTTCCCTATGTTTTCCAAAAAGCTTAGAAAAGATTTTTTGGCTGGAGCTAAACACGTTAAAAATGTTCAAAATTACAAACAGATTCTACTTAACAACAAACCTACAGTCCCTGTCTTGTTTGCACCGCCTGTATACTGCTGTTCAGAGTATATAGGGACCTTTCCTTATTTTAATTTGGGTGCGGGGTTCCCCTTAATATCCATACAAGACCCAAAGGGCCTGGTAATGGACTGGGGGGTACCCATGCCGTTTGTCTCACTGATTTTCATCCATATTGCCATGACCCGACATGACATTAAACCCGCAAGCAGTTTTAAATGAGATTTTTTCCTTTAAAAATGACATTTGGTGCAGGGACTGTTCTAAACACGGGAAACACGCGTCACTTTACAGGCATACTATAGACACCCCCCAGGTACGATATTTAAAGGAATATTTCACTTTTTTTTTTTTACTTTAAGCATCATTAAAATCACTGCTCCCGAAAAAACGGCCGTTTTTAAAAGTTTTTTTTGCATTGATACATGTCCCCTGGGGTAGGACCCGGGTCCCCAAACCCTTTTTAGGACAATACCATGCAAATTAGCCTTTAAAATGAGCACTTTTGATTTCGAACGTTCGAGTCCCATAGACGTCAATGGGGTTCTAACGTTCGTGCGAACTTTCGGTCCGTTCGCGGGTTCTGGTGCGAACCGAACCGGGGGGTGTTCGGCTCATCCCTACTGATGGGCACTGATGAAAAGGCACTGATATGCAGCACTGATTGGCACTGATAGACGGCACTGATGGGCACCAATAGGCAGCAATGATGGGCACTAATAGGTGGCACTGATGGGCACTGATAGGCAGCACTGATGGGCACTGATAGGTGGCACTGATGGGCACTGATAGGCAGCACTGATGGGCACTAATAGATAGCACTGATAGGCAGAACTGAAGAGGAGACAATGACAGGCGTTACTGATGGGTATTGATTGGAATTTTGGTGGGCACTGATTAGCATTTGGTGGGCATTGATTGGCATTTTAATAGGCACCTCTGAAGGGGGCTTCGCTGATAATCAATGTGCTGATTATCAGTGCAGACCCTCCCTCTGTCAGCAGAGCAACCAATCGTCTCTCCCTGTCAGCATGAACCGAGGAAAGCTGTTTACCAGCACTTCCTGGTTACCGGTGTGATCAGCTGTGATTGGTCACAGCTGATCATGTGGTTAAGAGCCTATGTCATAGGGTAGGGCGTGGCCTGGACGGAGACCTGAAATGAAAGGGGCAAGACTCCCCCGCTACTCCCTTCCCTGTTCTCTCTTCCATCCCCCTTTTCCCACGCCTCTCCAATCTCCCTCCCCTCCTCCCTCTTCTCTCTAATTTCCCCCTTTTTTCATACCCTATCCCTCATCCCTCTTTTCACCGTAGCTCTCCTCTCATGCTACCTTACTTCCCACTTCACCCCTCTTCCTATTCTATCCCCTCTAATTCTTTATCCTCTCTCTTAATATACCCACCCTTTCACCTTTCTTCCCTTCTCTCCCTCTCCTCCCCCTCCTCCCCTCCTCCTTGAGCCCTAGCCTTCCCCGTACCTTCCCATAGAGGATGAGTTTGAAACTGTTTGAATTTGCTTGATTATATTTGCTGAACAAAGGTATTCCGGCCCCACACGTGTACTTGAGGCAAGTTATTCTCTTCAGTCTTATCCGAGATGGCTTATACTCCTCCTGACATAACAGTGTTAATTATTGTTTAAAAGTTTACTTGATATGGTTAATATGGTTTATTGTGTTTTCTCTTTCGCCTTTAGCAGGTTTCCCCTCTACATATAACCAAATGCACCTCCTGTGCATTCTTAATGTATTTCTGTTTTTGATCCCCAGGTAGCAGACACCTAGTGGTTCCCGCCCTTTCTCTCATCCCCACACAGCAGTCCCACTGGGTCACCTGCTGACACCCCAGGTCCTATTTTTCTTTCTTTAGGTGGCATAGAGGTTCTATTTCCACCTCTGGAGTGTTCTGTCCTTTCTCACTCTTTTTTCTTTTTCTTTCTCTCTTTCTGGTCTCTACTCTTACTCTTGCCTTTCTCCGTCTTTTTCCCAACCATTGCCTCACCCAATTATCTTTCCTGGTCCCCCATCCTCTGAGCCCGTGCCCACCACCCGCCCACTGGTACTTCCCTAGCTTTCTTTCAACTTGCTTGGTGCATTTTGAAACCAGCAGCCCCGATACTTTCTTCTCGCAAAATCATGCACTCTAATCAGAAAGTCAGACCATCCCTGACGTTGAAGTGCATCTCCCTTAATGTAAAAGGCCTTAACTTCCTGGAAAAACGGTCCAAAGTCCTGTCATCTCTTTCCAAACACAGAGCGCACTTTATCTACCTACAAGAGACCCACTTCCGCTCGGATGCCATTTCTAAACTATCTAACCACATTTACAAATCAGCATTTCATGTTACAAACCCTGAAGGCAAGACCAAAGGAGTCTCCATTTTAATATCCAAACATGCAAATTTTAATCTCATAGATTCCCTCATCGATCTGGAAGGTAGATTTATCTTTCTCAAGGGCACCTACGCTTCCAAGCCAATAACCTTAGCTATTATTTATAGCCCAAACGATCATCAGGTCACTTTTTTTAGAAAAACTTGTGATTTCCTAGCCTCCTTCCAGAAGGGCCTGGTACTTTTGGGTGGTGACTTCAATATTCCCTTGAATCCCCTGTTAGACTCCTCCACCGGGACTTCCACCTTGACATATAAAGCACTACGTCAGATTAAATTGCAACTTCAACACCTAACCCTGCACAACGCTTGGCGTACGATGGCCCCTTTAGTAAAGGACTATACCTTTTACTCAGCCCCACTCCGAAAATACTCTAGGATTGACTATTTTTTCCTATCCCATTCTGATTTACCATACCTACAACAATCTACCATCGAACCCATGTTCTTGTTGGATCATCATCCGATCACGGTAACACTTTCCTTCCCGGACACTAACACTAAAATGAAATTTTGGCGTTTAAATTCTTCTCTACTTAAAGACCCGCTTCAATTCACCATATTCGCACCTGCATTCAACAATACTTTGATGAAAATTCCAGCCCAGAAATGTCTCTAATCTCCCTTTGGGAGGCTCATAAATGCGTGATCCGAGGAGAACTTCTGGCCCTAGCTGCAAAAAATAAGAGGCTACAACAAGAGAATATCACAGCTCTCCTTTTGGAGGAACTTGATAAGCGTACTAAAAGGCGATACATCCTTGGCCAGAGGATTTTCTATGAACATGGCAACAAGTGCGGTCGCCTCTTGGCGCGCACAGTACAAGCGTCTAAAATGTCCTCGAAAATTCACACTATACGCAACAACAAGGGTAATCCCCTGGTCAAGAATGAGGAAATAGCCAAAGAATTTGAGAGTTTTTACTCAAAGTTATATAACTTACGAACCGATCATATCACCCAAACTACTCCTGAAAAGTGCCTTGCAATCATTAAAGAATTCCTAGCCAGTTATAGCCCCAATCCCATAACCCGCAACAATCACTTGACCTTGGAAGCCAATTATCTATGTTTGAATTAGAGTCAGCCATCAAACAAATGAAAGTAGGCAAAAGCCCAGGCCCAGATGGCTTCTTCCTTCAGTATTACAAATCCTTTTCTGAAGTTCTCTCCCCAAGACTCCTTGCTACTCTTAATACCCTATTAGACCCCCAGGTTAGACCGGATAGGATGTTATCTGCCCATATTACCATAAATCCCAAGGAAGGCAAAGACCCTTCATTAGTTGCAAATTACAGACCGATTTCCCTCCTAAATGTAGATATCAAAATATATGCGAAGATCCTTGCAAACAGATTACTTCCCCTACTGCCCAGCCTTGTCTCCCTAGATCAAGTGGGTTTTGTCCCTGGCCGTGAAGCTAGGGACAACACAATTTGCACGCTTAACCTTCACCATTGGCTCTTACTTTCCAAAACACAAGGCTTTTTTCTTTCACTTGATGCTGAGAAGGCGTTTGACAGGGTGGCCTGGGACTACATGCGAGAAACTCTTCAGGCCATTGGTTTGGAGAGCCACATGCTCTCATCTATTATGGCCCTCTATTCTGGCCCTTCTGCAGTTGTAAAAGTCAATGACCACCTGCCGGACGCCTTTCCTATAAACAATGGCACATGCCAAGGATGCCCACTCTCTCCCTTAATTTATATACTGACCCTGGAACCCCTTCTTAATAAGATTCAGCTCAAGCCAGATATCCAGGGGGTGATAGTGAGGAAGAGAGAGTTCAAGGTAGCGGCTTTTGCCGAAGACATTTTACTCTCTTTAAGATCACTTCGAACCACCTTACCAAATCTCCTCAAGGACCTATCACTTTTTGGTAAAATCTCAAACCTTAAAATTAACCATACTAAATCACATGCCCTTAATATCACCCTACCTGCCCAGGAAGTAGCCCACTGCCAGGAGTCTTTCACTTTCCACTGGGAGAAGACCGTAATCACCTATCTTGGCATCAAAATTCCCGTTAATCTATCAGAACTCTACTCCATGAACCATCACACTGCCCTCCTAAAAGCACAAAAAATCTCAGGGACTGGGTGGGTTTAAACGTATCCTGGTTTGGATGCTCCGCCCTGATTAAGATGATTATTCTACCACGCTTATTATATCTGATACAAGCGGTCCCGATTCTCTTACCACCAAGCTTTTTCTCTACCTACCAAAAAACGTGCTCTACATTCCTCGCATCAAGTATTAACGCCTCACTTTACCCAAGTCTAGAGTAGGTATCGGCTTGCCTGACTTATATAATTACTATACATGCATGCCATCTCACAAGGATCGCAGACTGGAATATCCACTCCTTTAAAAAGGCATGGGTATCCCTTGAAAAAACTTTTCGTCCTGACCCTTGCATCTTCTCCCTTGGCTGCCTCAAAAAAGTTGGCCACAGTCTCTATTGACCCACCCGCTCATCCACCCCTCTCTTTTAGCATTTAGTAAGGCCATACGAGGAGAAACTTTGGCCTCTATCCCGGGTCCTTTAACCACGTTAAGAGGTAATCCTGACTTCCCTCCAGGTGAAACAGATAACTTCCTGCAACAAGACTGGCCTTTTGAGACGGAAACCCCATCCCCTTAGACAAACTCAGAATGACTACTAAGAGGGCTTCATTCCCCTTTTGGACCTACAGGCAAAGTCGACACTTTCTAGAAACCTAGGCTCATCAAACATGCTGGATGAGACCCCTCACGCCCTTTGAGTTCCTCTGCCATCGCAGATCCCCGCAAAGACACTTGATCTCTCTTATATACACACTCCTCTCGGAGAACCTAGCCCAAACCCTAGTGCCCTCACAAGAGTCCTGGAATAGAGACTTACAAACTCATCTAACAACAGATGACTGGAATACAATTCATGACTACGCTCATAAGGGCTCGCTAAATGTGGCGATTCAGGAAAATAGCTATAAGGTAATTACTAGATGGTAAAGAACCCCGTCACGCCTACACAAATTCTCTTCAGACATTCCCTACACCTGCTGGTGATGTGGGACAGAGGTGGGTACTTACTCCATGTGTGGTGGGCTTGCGAGAAACATCAGCCATTCTGGAAAGAGGTTCATGACTTTATCACACATATCACTACGTTTACTCTTGACTTCACCCTGGCCCAATTCCTCCTACATCACACCTCACTTTCCAAAAGAGAATATCATAAATCTTTAGCTATGCATATGGTCAATGCAGCTAGACTATGGACCTGGCTTTTTGGTTCTTTTTGGCGGCTGCCTTGAATGACTCTTACTCCACCCATATATATGTCATATATATGTTTGTATGGATCCTGCCCTTGTGTGCATAGGCAATGGTATATAAGGTATTTTGTATTGCGCCTTCTTTTACTTGTCTTACCACGATCGTAGATGCGGTATGTCAGAGGGACACACAGCACCACCGATCAATGTGCTGCGCGCCCCCCGGGGGCTCGCACGAGCAGCTTATACGTTGCCCAGTCAGGATAATGGAGCTGCATTGCAGTTGTCAATCTACAATAGGGTGGGCGGGAAGTGGTTAAGCAACATTTAAAGCATGTGAATGATAATTTGTTCAATGTTTATTCTAAAATTTTATTGCCATTGCATGGCTTTGTAGTGACTTGGAAAAATTCTTGTCACTGGTGGTGCACTTTTGTCCTGATGGGCCTCAAACGTATGGGAACTGCCTTGTGCAAGTGCAGTCAAAGGAAAGTGGCAAAACGCATTGAGAATGTATCAAAAACACTCATGCATAAACGCATCTGGAATGCAGAAATTGTGGTGATCTGGCCATAAGGCTTGCACAGAATCTATACAGTGACAGATTTTGCCTGCCAACCAGAAATAGAGTTAACTTTGGTATATAAACTTCAGAAATAGCATTATATTCAACACTGGAAACTGCAAGATTTTGCACAGTTTCTGGAAAGAGTGAAACCTGACAACTGACTTTTGGTTGATGCTTTTGATGGACCTAGTACAAGCACTGGTGCACTCAGTCACTGCTATGAAAGCATTGTAGTTATGCCACTGGAGGGCAAGCGGAACTTCTACACGAGCCTTCAACATTTCCTATAATGGGAGGTTATTGTTTGGCCAAACACTGAACAACGCAATTAAGCGAATGACAGGAGGAAAAGACTGGACTGTGGCCACAGACTAGTAGGAGGAAGCTGTCATCCTTCACTGAAGCCTACTGAACTTCAGAACATGCAGGAAGCCACATCTTATAGGACAGGCTGCAGATTTAACAGATCACAGTTGAGGTGTCTCAAAATTACTTTTGAAATCAAGTCCAGAGCAAGCTGCTAAGGGGACTGGAAAGTCTTTTTGAAGGTGCATCCAACCAGTCTCTTCCAGTTGGGGCCAGGGGGCCTGAGTGAAGTTGATGATTGTAGCCTCCTTATGGAGCGTTTGGACAACAATCATCAAAGACCCATGGGACCAGAAGATAGGTGGGAGTACAAGGGAGAATTACAAAGTTGACCACTGAATTCATTTAATTTATGTTCAACAGATCTCAGATTAGAAACAGTTTGCAAGATTTTTATACTGCTACAAGGCCATCATGCCAGTGATGCCGGAAACATAGAATTATCTGGGGGTCCTTCTCCCCAGTTTTTCTAGTACTTAAGGCAGGAGCCTTCTGGCCTGTTACAGTTTGAAGTTATCGAATGTGTTCATGCACACCAAGAAGTTCAAGATGGAGGCCATGCAGACAGTCACAGGTAGAGTTCAGCAGGAGGACCAGTTGGTATCAATTGACTGGCTGACTCATACTTCCATGTACTGATCATTGCCGAGCACCAGAGGCGTGTGAGAATTGCGGTGGCCAGATGTCACTTCCAGTTCAGGTGTCTGCCTTTTACAGATTTGGCACAGCCCCAGAAATCCTTTTGAAGATCTTGTTGACAGGGGTAGTACCTTGGCCCAGGTGGTACGTAAGGGCATTTCAATTTGCCTTCTTTAGCCTATGAGCTGGGCTGTCTATGGATCAGAAAATCTTTGTGCCTAGACAGATTCAACAAGAACTGGAATTTTGGACATCGCCATTGTGCTTCTTTCGGAGGCATGCCTCTCAGCCCAGAAGATGGGATGATTCTGATGCCAGTCTCTGGAGCTGGGATTCCACAATCTGAAGAAAAAAGTGCAAGGCCATTGGAGTGTCATGAAGCGCAGACTCCCCAAGTACCTTGAATGGAAGGAAGCCTTTTTCCAGCATTGCAAGCCTTTCAGGATCTTCAAGGAGGCCTGGGTAAGGTTGACAACAGGACAGTAGTAGCCTACATTGCCTGACAAGGGGAAACCAAAAGTCATTTCTTGTTACATCTTGCAAAGAAACTTTTTGGGGGCAGAGAACCACACACAGTCAGTTAAGGTTGGTCTTCTTGCAAAAGAAGCAAATACAATTATTGGTACGGTTAGGCAGAATATTTATTTAACAAAAGCCTCATACCAATATTGGCCCTATGGGGCGTTCCAGCAGACGTTCTCAGGGAGACTTCACTTAACATGCAGCTTCTAATATTTGCAACAGGATACCAATGCAAAAACTCCGTCATACAAGATAGGTTCACAGTGCCATGGAATTTTCTGTTTGATCTTTGTCTCTGGTCGAATGAAATATTTTATGGTAAGGTCAATAACAGCACCCCAATACAATGAGACTACTTTTAATAGCCTGGCTATGAAATAGGCTACACTAGAGGTGCAGGGATTCTCACCTGAGGTTGTTCAGACCTTGGTGACCAGAAGATCATCCATGAACAATACATAGGAGAGGATATGAAAGAAGTTCGTTTTGTTTGCTCATCAAAAGCTTTCTCTCCTGCGTTCCTTGCTCTAGTCAATATCCTTGACATTTTACAATCAGCGCTAGAGCTTGGTCTGGCATATGACCTTGAGGGAAATCCTTGTTCCCTCTGTGGGACTTGGGCTTGCATCTGAGAGCACCCTTTGCTCCAATGGGTTTCATTTCCATTGAAGTACCTCACGGTAAACTAGTTCTCCTGACAGCAGGTACTTCAGACACAAGGATGTTGAAGATTGCAACACTTTCCTCCAAGGGCCCTTATGTGTTTTTTTTCTGTTCCTTTTACCAGAGATAGGGATACCAGGTCTATCTCCAAAGTTCAATGTTAAAGTTGTATCCAGTTTCCAGTAAAGCTGGGAAGTAGTCCCTCCGAGTTTTCACACGAGAGTCACTGAGTGCACAACAGGAAGACTTTAGTTCTCTTACACTTGGTCGAGTTACTAACAGTGTACTCGGTCAAAAGAGGAATGTGTACAATCTTTCCATTTAGCCATCAGGCCCTCAAGAGTCATCCAGTCTTGTGTTACCAGGGTGATTAGATTGGCATGCAAAAAGTACGCTTTTTTGCTCTGAAAGTATTGCAAGCCTATTTGACTAGAGGGATGGTAGCCTGCTTGGCAGTTATACCAGGATTGCTTGGAAGATATAGGTAAGGGCTAGCTTGAAGGTCTGGTGTGGCCTTCATTCAACCTTACAAACTAAATATGCGACCAGCAAGTTTGGGACAAGAGAGATTAATTCTTGACTAGTGTAGTCCAGATGTACCCCATTTTATCTCAAACTGTTAGCCACCCATACTCCCCCCTCTTACCAACTTAAATAATGAGACCACACCTTTTATCTGGAGTATAAATGGCCATAACAGCCTTTTATTAAACAACTGTATAAAAATACCTCCAATATTAACTTAAATATATAAATAACATATGAACTCAAATAAAACAACATGTTTTAAACAATCTGTTGGTCAATGACGGAGCTACCCCAGTTTCACCACATATCCAAAAGAGTACACTGCAGGAACATGTTTCCAAACTGATAAGGCCTCCAGCTGTGCCGCTCGGAGACAACCCCCTCCTGCAGTGCAACATACCGGTATTCCTTTCAGGAATACACAGGAGGGGCCATACTATTGCTGACCCCCCACCCCTTTTAACATTTTATTTACCGCTACCGTCACCGACCAACAACACCAAACCAGCCACAGCCCGAAAGGATGAAACCTTATCCTTAAGGGCCCCTCCATACCCTCAGGGCCCGTTGTATTCCTTCCTGCAACCCCATGGTCCATAGATCCATCCCCACATCTGTGAGGTGAATCCCATCCCTTCTCAAATGAAGGCCTACATTTATCTCGAGCTCTCTGTGGTGAATAACCAGGCCCCACTGCTGAACCAAAAACCTCCCCACCACCTTGTTAACTCGTATACGAGCCTTGTTGATTCTTACCACAGACCTAGCATTGCGCCACAAAGTTCGTGCCACAATATCATACCATAGCAACAAAGTGTTCGGATAATTAGTGTGCAAGTGCAACAGATCCGCCTTTACATCAGCAATCAGTTCCCTAACCGTCCTCACTCCCAAATCGTTACCTCCAGCTTGTATGACCAACACATCCGGAGGTCTATCTAGCCATGCAAATCATTCCACCTCTGAAACCACTCTGCCCCACATTATTCCTGGTCTTCCCAGCCACCTGATAAAAGCCTCCCTTTGCGATATGCCTAACTGGCGCCCGTCTGGTCTCACATCACCTCTCCTTGCCCCCCAACAAATGTAGGAGTGTCCCAGTATCCAGATGAGGCATGGAGACACTCCATCTGAAACGAAAAGACAACAATGCAGGGTGATATCACAAAACGCAGCAAACAAAAAACCCCACTACCTATGTGTGAAAACCAAACTTATTCAACATACGGTTCTTTTTTTTTTTTTATTATTATTCCACTACTAATTGAGGGCGAATGTATGAACGGAATCTCTTTGATTCCCATCTACCGATCCTCCGCACAGCTGCCTCATCCAACCTGCATCTGGCAGCTTCTGTAGCTGCCCCAATGCGGAAGGAGTGTGAGGCGAATGCCTTCCCATCCAAACCGATCATCGATAAGCATTTCCAAAACACTGCTACAAATTGAAACTTTGATAAGTAAGCACCATTCTCATGACATAAAAATGGTCCCTCACCTACCGGTCTAATCTTCCCGAAATCACCAACCGTCCTAACCGGACACACTGGCGATCCCGGCAATGCATGCAGCCACACATCTATGCCTTTTCCTAATTGATCTGTTTTCGACCTTCTAAGCCGTAAACACACCCTATCTGTGCATGACCGGACGTCCTGAACCAAAATGCCCCCCGCTTCCTTTTTGGACGGGCTGACCAACTCCCCTACCCGAAACGCCCCAAAAAACGCCAGCGAAAAAGCCGCTGTAAACAATAAACATTCATAACTTGAGCTGCACACAGACCCTAGTTGTTCACAAATTGCCAACAGTTTAGCAAAAGTGACCGGTCTACGGTTGTCTTTTTTCTTGTGCCCCTTCTGGTACCCTTTTAATGCCTGCCGTTCCCAAAAATCCTTCGTCCAATCCTCCGTCCCCTGCAACTTAAACAGAAACGACAGTGCTGCCAACTTCTTACCAATAGACGATACCGCCACCCCATTTTCCATGTTCCTGGACACCAAATAAAGGACCAATAATATCTCTCCCCTGTCATCCTCTGCTCCGGCTTCCCTTACAAGTCCCAACCATTCCTGCCATACTTTCACATAGGCCGACCATGTGGACTCACTCACAGACTGTTGTATCCATCCTGCGGCGACTCCAAGGCCAGCTCCCAGATCCAACCCGGGCAGGGAATCCCTTCCTTCTCTGCAGCCGGAGCTAATTCCCTGAACTTGTCCCACTGAAAGCGAGACAGTAAATCAGCCAGCGTGTTTTCAATTCCGGGTATATGCACAGCGTATATGAAAATATTCAATTGCAAGCACCGTAATACCAACTGTCGTAACAGTCTTATGACAGGTTGAGAAGGCGCTGTTAGGGGCAACTCTTAAACAAGTTGCTTAAGTTTATATTGCTTTGTCAAATTATTGCTTCTATAAGAAAGATGACACGGAGTCAGGTATGTCTGTATCACAGTTCTCAGCATAAAGGACTGCTCCCTTTACTTCTTTTATAGGCAGTTCTACAAGCAGTAATCTTATCGGCATTACCAAATGAGGTTAAGGTACAAAGAGTTTCTTATCAGCGAACATGTAATGATTATTCAGCAGTTCCAAATTCCATCTAGATACAGATTGATACGTACACAGAAGAGAAAAGAGCACAAACAATTTAAATAGAACAATTGATACGTACACAGGTAAGAAAGGAGCGCAAACAATTTAAATAGAACAATTGACACGTACACAGGTAAGAAAAAGCAGAAACAATTAAAGTGGAACTCTAAGTCATTATTTCAACCCTATCAATTTCCCCCTTTGACATCATCCTCTCCTTCCCCCTGGGTCCTCATGAATAAGTTCTAGTCAGTTTTTCCCCAGAGTCCTTTCCCTGACCGCGAGTTGTCAGAGGGGTAGAACCCATCCCCCTAGGTATTACCAACATCTTAAAATTCAAGAAGAGGAGTTTTATAGGAGTAGGGTGATGTCAATACACATTTATCGGTATGCCCTGTCTATTCTCCTAATTTTCCTATTTATTTTCCTGTATACACATATATTCGTGATTGTAAGTGATATTAATATTAGAATAATAATTACCATTGGACTTAACAACCAGTGAAAGGTACTAGTCGCTGTAGAAGACATTCCACTAAATATATCCCACCAATGTGGTGCAGTATCCTGCTGTATCTGTGAGGAAAGATGCACTAGTCTACCTTTGTCAATTATTGCGGATACAAGGTTATTCTGTAGGGTATGTTCTAGTGTTTCTATGTGTTGTCTTAACAACTCTGATTGTTCCAAAACCTGTTTTAGTGGGTCTAAAGAAATTATAAAGGGTGTAGTGTCAGTGAGATTATGTACCTCATAGACTGAAGAGAATATCTTATCGGCGTCTGGTTCAAAAAGATAGGTGTCGTTACCCCATTGTAATATTTTAATCTTTTTTATACATCCCGCAAACGGCGCCGATTTATTTAATGCTGACATGGTGCGGTTATCATTAGTAATGATACAAATATGCTGGGGTCCTATTTCTATGAATCTATTGTTCACATTTATCGGTGTTCTTTGCATTTTGCATATGCTAGTTTGGTATTTTAACAAGCAAGGTTCATATACTGGGGAACTTCTGCCACATACCATTCCCTTATTAGTTCCTTCACATAGAGTTAAATCATGGGTTCTGTTTCCTTTATCTACATATTTCCCATATATTTCTGGATACCAAAACTCGTCATTAATTACTAGTGGCATGACCACTATTTTACACATTTCCATTACATCTGCTACCCGGTATGCTTCGAACCTTCCTACACACCATTTCTCCTCACATTCTATCTTATCCCCTTTTACTTGGAACCATACACCATCGTCAGTTAAACCCTTAAAATATTTCATCCAGGTATGATAATTTCCCAACTGTAGTTCAGTCCTGGCCCTATTTATTTGTATATGATAGGATAAGAGTTTAAAAGAGCACTGTGTGAAATTTACAAACTGTTGACTTTGATTCCACAGCTGGAGCTCTGCTCCTATCGTGTGATTTATTAACCCTCCCAAAAATTGTAATAGGGGTATTTCTTGCAGTTGGGTTTCAAAAGTGGTGGGTAACCATTTGCTTGTGATAGTCAAGCTGTCAGCTATGTGTCCCCCTGCATGCTTCCATCTGTTGTTCATTTCTTCTATCTCTACCGAGTTTAAAATTCCCATCCCTGTACCTGTCAGTCCCAATAGTGTGTCGTACCATTCTCGTTTATACCTACACTCCGGTATCGGGGGAAAGGTGATGTTGAATTTTATTTTTGTTTTCTGTTGTGATGTTGATACATTTATGCAAGTGTTTGGTACGGGTGTTAATATGGAAGATTCAATTGTTGGCGTTACTTCTTCCTCCATTTGTATGTGAAACCCATAGGTCTGTGCATACCAGTACCACCCATCAACTCTCTCTTCCCTCCACCAAGAGGCACAGAGGAAAGTACTGGATTGATTAACGGTAATATCTGTCAGATTGAACATCCCTTCAGTTATATTCCCTCCTTCTGCCATGACTGTTAATATTTGGTACATTTGTCCCACTACCCGTTCCCGGGCTTGTTTCCATGTCTGTGAAAGGGATATTTTATGACACCTATGGTTCTTACTATTGTTAAAGGGGAAACCCATATTATCGTTCCACTGGAAAGTTACAGTTACTTCTGAGAGGGGGTCTGCCTGTATCCATGCTATACCTACATCTACATGAAACGGTCGCCTATGTCCTTCAACAGTATAATTACCCACAGTGTAATCCTTATTTATCCCATATCCTGATACATTTGCCACTTTAGGGTCATCTATGCTCCATTCGAAAGTCATTGTTTCCTCTACTTCAACTACATTGATACCAGGAGTCCAGGCACATACTTGTAAGGTGATAAGTGCAAACAAACTATAGAGAAACAGCATTTTCATGATGGAGTTTTCTTAGGTTGTTTCTTGCAGTGCGATGCGTGTATCCAGGTTGGCTTTCCTTCCAGCTTTACTGAAAAGTGGCTGTGGTCAGGAGTACTTGATAAGGACCTTCAAACCTGGGTTCCAATGTCTTTCTGGTGTGTTTCTTTACATATACATAATCCCCTGGTAGCAGCGTATGTGTACCTGTTATTGAATTAGGGTCTGGAAGAGAAGAATACACACTTTTGTGGATCTTAGTTAGACGTTGTTGTAATTGTATCACATATGCAGTCAAACTATCACATTGCAATTGCATACTCTGTGGAAAGTATAAACCTAATCTAGGTGCATTCCCAAAAAGTATTTCGTATGGGGATAATCCTGTAATTTACTCAGCTGCTGCCATGTTGGTTCTGGGATACTCACCTCTACCGCTGCTAAGGTCTCAGGGCTTCCTTCCCCTAGAGCTGCCTGTTTTGCAGTCAAATCTGCAAATGCATTTCCTTTTGCCTCAATTGTTTTTGCGCTCGTGTGTGCCGCTATCTTCATAATGGCTACTCGTTTAACCTTTTGAAGATTGTTCAGGACTCTCTTAATCCCTTCTCCATGTTTTACAGGTGTACCTGCTGCTGTCAGATAACCTCTAGCCCTCCATAAGTGGCCATAATCGTGCGCTACACCATAAGCGTAGGCAGAGTCAGTGTAAATATTTCCCTCTCGTCCTTTTAAGTATTCTAAGGCTTGTTCTAAAGCTTTTAATTCTGCTTCCTGTGCTGACATGTGGGCTGGTAAGGGCTGTGCTTCAATTACCTGGGTATCAGTCACTACAGCATACCCTGTGTGATATTTACCTTTGTCATCAGCAAACCTGCTACCATCTATATACAAGGTGTACTCAGCGTTTAAAATTGGTGTATCTGTAACGTGTGGGAATCCCATTGTCTCCTGTTCCATGAGCTGAAAACAATCGTGTTCATCTACTTCTTTAAACAAAAAAGAGTGTCAGTGTCCTCATTTCTTTTCTCACTAGTACTATTAGCACTATCATTCCCCCTTGCCAAATCTGGTGACTGAAGAGGCAAAAAGGTGGCCAAATTTAAGGTTGTACAGCGCTGAAAAGTAACATTTGGAGGTAAGAGTAAAGTACACTGTAACCTTAATTGCCTAGCCATTGAAATGTGTTTGGGCTGTACCTGAGACAAGATTGCATGTATGTCATGTGTGGTATGCACTACGACTGGATTGTCTAGAACAATCTCTGATGACTTATCTATGATAATTGACACTGCAGCTACCGCCAGTACACAGGACGGTGAACCTCTAGATACTGGATCTAATGCTGCTGAAAAGTAAGCGACTGGTCTTTGTTTTACATGTGCCTGTGTCAGAACACCTGTGGCGTGTCCAGTGATCTCAGCAATGTACAGGTTAAATATCTTGGTGTAATCTGGTATACCAATAGCCGGGGCAGAAATCAACAACTTTTTCAAAGTGACAAATGACTCATAAGCTACTTCTGTAAGCATATACGGTACAATTTTCAAACAATCGTATAATGGCTGCATCAAAGCGCTAGCATGTGGTATCCACTGTCTACAATATGACACGATACCTAAAAAACATACGCAATTGTTTGAAATTCCGTGGGGGTAACATTCCCTTTATCACTTGAACCCTCTCCTCAGTGAGATGTCTTGTACTCTGTGATATACAATGTCCCAAAAAGATAACTTTTTCCTGGCACACCTGCAACTTTTTCTTATTAACCTTACAACCCTTTTCTGCCAAAAATCGCAACAAATTAAGGGTGGTGTGCAAGCTTTCAGTCTTTCACTTATCTGTGGAATTAATCCTTCCATAAACTGTCTATTGAAGGCTCGGATCGTGACTGGCAGAGCCAAATTCCATCCCTCATCTGCCGTCATACTTTCCATAGATAAGTAAAATTCTGATACAGTCTGTCCTGGCATTTGTTTCATGGGTGATATTGACCCCCTCTCCTGTTGTTTTGCCTGACAGAAAGCTTCTAATCTAGCAATAAAAGGGGCCCTTGAGTCTATATGTCTGACATGTCCTAACTCCAGTATTGCCATCCCCCTCAGCTCGGTCTGCAGGTCAGTCATAAACTGGTTAAACAGGGTCAGAGTCATTTTATGTCTGCATAGATCCTCCCCATCCTGCCAGGTCACTTCATGTGTATTCATTAACTGTGTCACAAATCTACAGAAAACAGCTGGCTTTACTATAATGCATGTATCAGTGCGTACGGGGCTACAGTTTCTGAATGAAATTCTTGTACTCCACAAACCTGAAAAAACCCATTCTCTACCCTTAAGTACAGGATATATCTTGTGTGGTTTACGTTCTACGTCAGTGTATGGGGGTGGGATAGCTGAGCTGGGATTATTTAAAATTTCAACATTTTTTGTTCTTCTATCTTTCATATCCCAATCATCACAGTCTGGATTATATTTCCACCCCTCTTCTTTCGCTCTATTTGAGACCTTAATTAAGCATTGAACCTGACGCATCCATTGCTTCTCTAACACCTCTCCTTGTCTGTCCCTTTTTATTTCACTTTTTTTTTTTCACTATTTCACTCCATACATCCGGGTCTAAACCCGCTGCTCCTTTCACCTTAAATTTACGAAAGACATCCTTTAAGTCCTATGCTTCATCTTTCCCACAGATGTTTTTAATTATCTGTGGCACCGTATAGTGCGCCACAATTCCCTGACGGGGTTTTGTGTTCCTCTGGCCCATTGTAACAGTCCTGCCTAGGTAGCGTGTGGGACACTTAGTGTACAATATAATGCGGCTACAACATATACAAGAATGAATAATTACTTTATATGCTAGCCCAATAACAAACCAGCTAAGTTACACTAGTTCCTCGTTGCCTTCCTCCTAGGGTGCTAGAATTCTAAAAACCTCTCCGGAATGAGATTTCTGAAATCGAATTACTTTACATGCTAGCCCAATAATAAATAATTACTTTATATGCTAGCCCAATAACAAACCAGAATGCGGCTACAACATATACAAAAATGCGGCTACAACATATACAAGCATTCCTTTAAGTGGCCAGGTATCCGACTAGATCTCCGGACTTTTGGAGATCTTATTCCCTCCCCGTATCTGGGAATCCCTCTCATACACTCTTATCCCTGCTTTATGGAGCAGACAGGGCTTATACTCTCAACCCGTCTATGGTTTATGAGTTAGATGTGAGGTTAAGCATAAGCGTCAGACCCCCAAGCTCACAAGCCCTCAAGTTCCCAATCATGTGAGGTAAGGCGCATTCCGTTGCTTAGTTCGGCAATCCCCTTCTAACTCATACCATCCTTGACAAGGCTCATTCACTTTCTCAACAGGACAGACAAGACAGACACAGACAACAAACAAACAATTCCAGCAATATAAACTAAAATATGCAGTAATTCTAGACTCACCACTACAGAGGCTGGTGTTTTAAAACCAGGAGAACCGTAACTGACAGAACGGATAGGTACAAATCAGGGGAGCACAGAATATAAGAAAAATAAAGCTTTTTCTTACCTGCACAGGTTTTTTGATCTGTGGTTCCCGGAATGCCTGTCCTTTCGTTCCGTCAGCGTAGCTCAGCCACCTCTTGTAGTATCATCGGTGAGTCCCTGTTCTTCGGGCGCCAAAATGTTAGGGGCAACTCTTAAACAAGTTGCTTAAGTTTATATTGCTTTGTCAAATTATTGCTTCTATAAGAAAGATGACACGGAGTCAGGTATGTCTGTATCACAGTTCTCAGCATAAAGGACTGCTCCCTTTACTTCTTTTATAGGCAGTTCTACAAGCAGTAATCTTATCGGCATTACCAAATGAGGTTAAGGTACAAAGAGTTTCTTATCAGCGAACATGTAATGATTATTCAGCAGTTCCAAATTCCATCTAGATACAGATTGATACGTACACAGAAGAGAAAAGAGCACAAACAATTTAAATAGAACAATTGATACGTACACAGGTAAGAAAGGAGCACAAACAATTTAAATAGAACAATTGATACGTACACAGGTAAGAAAAAGCAGAAACAATTAAAGTGGAACTCTAAGTCATTATTTCAACCCTATCAGCGCTGACAAGCGATTGACTACCTGCACCACTTCCATATTGTCACAGTTCAACCTCAACTTTAAATTCTGACAGGCCCTTCCCCATAATTCCATAGCCAGTACTACTGAAAACAATTCCAGTAGTACCAAGTTACGAAGGAAACCTGCTTCCACCCAGGATTTTGGCCATGGTTCCGCGCTCCATTGCCCCTTAAAAAATGCCCCATATCCAGTAGATCCGGCCGCGTCAATAACCAACTCCACATCGAAGTTACTTACCGGACCAGACATCCACACCGACCTCCCGTTGTATTCCAACAAAAATTGATACCATACCTTCAGGTCCTCACGCTGTTCCTTAGTAAGGCTAATGAAATGGGCCGGTGCCTTTACCCCAGCTGTAGCCGCCGGCAGCCATCGGCAAAAAACCCTACCCATGGGTATGATCCTACAAGCAAAGTTCAACTTACCAAGCAAGGATTGAAGATCCCTCAGCTGTATTTTCTTCATCCCATGGATCCGCCGTATTTCCGTCTGCAAGTCCACTAACTTTTCTTGCGGTAACCTACATTCCATTGCCATTGAATCAATAACAATGCCCAAAAAGCTAATCTTTGTGGTGGGGCCCTCAGTTTTTTCAGCGGCCAGGGGAACTCCAAACCGTTCTGCAATGTGTTGCAACGTTGACAATAAAATCGCACACACACTGGAAGAAGGTGGGCCTATGCATAGGAAATCATCTAAATAGTGTATCATAGATTCCAGCCCGGACACCTCTCTTACCACCCACTCCAAAAAGGAACTGAAAACTTCAAACATAGCACAGTAAATGGAGCAACCAATAGGTAAGCATTTGTCCACATAAAATTGCTCCTGCCATTGGCAACCCAACAGCCAAAAGCTGTCCGGGTGTACTGGGAGCAGCCTAAACGCCGCCTCAATATCAGCTTTTGCCATCAGTGCCCCTTTTCCATAGCGCCTGACCCATCTAACCGCCGCATCAAACAAGGTGTATGACACAGTGCAAACGTCTGGGTCAATGAAATCGTTAACCGATCCCCCTTTTGGAAATGATAAGTGGTGAATTAGCCGAAACTTATTCGGCTCTTTCTTTGGCACCACCCCCAGTGGAGACACCACCAAGTCTTTCAATGGTTTTGCCCCAAACGGCCCCCCCATCCGTCCTAAAGCCACTTCCTTGTCCAATTTCTCCCCCACCACCCCTGGGTGTTGCAATGCAGATTTTAAATTCCGTGCTACTGGAGGAACCACCGCCAGTGAACACGGAATTTTTAACCCCTCTCTAAAACCCTCAGTGATCAGTAACGCCGCTTTCCTATCCGGATACTTACTACTTACTTAGGAAAGGCTGCATCCTTTCCACCTTCACCGGCGTCCTCCCTTTTGTTAGCAGACTCCCCTGCACGCTTACCTTTTTTGAAACACTGAGCCAGGGTGTGGGCTCCCCCACATCCTGAACACTCGTGCTTGAATTTGCACGACCCCCCAAACTTACAGGATCCTTCATTATACTGCCAGCATACCCCCCATTTTCTGCCGGCCGGTAGTCCTGGGGAGTTAGTACCCCCGGCCCCCCTTGAAATAACTGAGGCGGGGCCCTAGCCGACGACATCAGTTTCATCCACAGGCTAATATCCTAATGGTCCCAACGCAGAGCCGGACGCACCGCTCTGCGTTGACGAAACTGCTCATCGTAACGTAACCACGCAGTTCCCCCGTACACCCTATGCACCTCACCTATAGCATCCATATAACAAAACAACCCCGAACAATGTTCGGGGTTCTTTTCACCAATGACACTAGCCATGATAGCGAACGTTTGCAACCAATTTACAAACGTCCGCGGTATCAGTCTATATCTCCTCTTCTCCTCATCCTCCTTCTTGGAATCGTCGGGTTTAACCCTATCCAGGTTAAACTTTTCCAATGGCAACAAGGAGAAAATTTCCACATACTCACCTTTATGAATGTTTTCCCGCACTTCCGGTTTCAAGTGTGCCCCTAACGGGCCTTCAAAACAAACATATATCTCACATTTTGCAGCATCTGCCAGTCTAACCACATCAGTCCTGCCTTTAGCTTCTGCAGCCCCCTTCTCACCTGCTGTTTCCTTGTCTGCCACCTTCTCTGGCGTTGTGTTAGCTGGCACCTCTGTGATCGCAGCCTCCCTTGTCCCCCTTTGTGCATCCCCTTGCGGAGCCTGCCCTGGTTCCTCTCCAAAGCGACCAACCAGGACCCTTAAACCCTCCAATAGCTCCTGGAGCTGTCCCCCTTACCCCGAACTGGCGGGTGCCGTACTCGCCAGTTGTTGGTCAGGAGCCTGACCCACACCACTCTGTGAAGGTGTCACCATCCCTCCTGCAGTCATTGCTAGCCCCCCCAGCAAACCCTGCAAAGCATTAGTAAGGGATAACTTATCGCTAGACTTACTGGGCTGACCAGGAGTCCTCCCAACAGCCACCGTGCTGCTCTCCCTCGCTGGTTCCAGCTGCCGTGGCTCCTCCTCCTCCTCGGACACCCCATCTTCGGACTGTTCCCCTTGCACTGGGACTGGCTTCAGAGGTAGCCCCCCAGGAGAAGCCCTCCTGGAGGCCGGAAGCCCACGCTGGTGTGAGGCCTGCACTGTGCGACGAGTCACTGCTGCTCGCTGCTGCCCTGAACTTCCAGCTACCGGGCCAACCTGGGCACTGTTTACATCGCCATCTTGGGACACGTCCCCCCCGCCTGGTAAGCTCCGCCCACCCGCAGTGCCGCTCGATCCACGCGACCCGAACGTTGCTGCTCTCAGCACCGTTCTCCCCCTTCTGTCCACCCTCTCACACTCGTGCAGAGCTGCTGATGGGCTGTTCGGAACCCTCCGTGCAGTGCCGGCATGCAGGGAAGCGGCGCCATGTTGGCCCATGGCCCCGCCCACCGCTCCGTGACCGCGGCGTGTAACTCACCTGGGCCCCGCTGAATCAACTGTGTGGCTCCTCTTGGCCAGCAGTTTAGATTGCTCCCCCCTCGGGCTCTGTGCCAGGCGGCCCGCTCCGTGTTCTGGCCCAGGCGAATAACGCGCCGGAGGCCGCGATCTCCACGCACACGCGGACGGCTCACCTGCTCCCCCTGCATGACTTGCTTCACCCCCGAGCATCGCTGTGACCTGGTTGTGAAGCCAGTCGGATCCATTCGCCGCCGCCTGCCGCAAACACACCAAAATCGCCTCGACGTCAGCCATTGTGTCTGAGGAGCAGAGAAATTCTGCCTCCTCGTGTCTCCTTCCCAGCACACTGCTCCGTTTTTGCTCCTCCCCTCTTTTATATGGCCACTCCCCTACTTACTACCTACTACCTACTACCTACCCTACTTTCCTGTTATCTCCTCCCATAATTTTCCTTGAAACATTAACCCTATATGTATCACTAGACACACTGTCATGCCCGGCCCTGCACTATTCCTCTTCTTTCCATCATTCCGGGTCTCACTTTCTGGCTTTAGCAGCTTTTCTTTGATTGTCAGTATCTCTTTTCATTTGTACTCCCGCCCCATATTAGCTTTGGTATATCCCGTTGTGTGCTGACGTGAGGTAGGCCAGGAAAAAGGAAAATTGTTATCAAATACTTACCGTAATTTTCCTTTCCTGGCCCATCCTCATGTCAGCACAGGACTCCCTCCTTAGTGGCCTGTCGCAGGCTAAGTTATCAAACGTCTTAGTTGGGGGAGGGGCTGTCTTTTATTCAGCTAGATACAGGTGGTCATGTGGGTCTCCAGAAGAGGTGTTAAGCCGTTGTGTGACGATGTGAGGATGGGCCAGGAAAGGAAAATTACGGTAAGTATTTGATAACAATTTTCCTTTATATAGCGTAGGTAGGTACACATACATGATATTATATAGTGTAGGTAGGTACACATACATGATATATATATATATATATATATATATATATATATATATATATATATATATATATATATAGTGTAGGTAGGTACACATACAGACGCTCACTTACCTCTCACAGAGATGTCACTTTCTGTACCGAAACATCTAGACATAACCCGGCTCTGCAATGTGATTGATATGAATAGTTGCTGTGTGCTTTGTGAGGGAAACCTTCTTCTTCCCATTACAACTTTCTGCCAGCAGAGGGCAGCAGATTTTCCTCAACAATTTGGCAGTATTTTGCCCCACCCATTTTTACTTCTATCCTGACAAGTGCACCACTCCCGACTGCAGAGAAACACCCCCACACCAGGATATTACCAACCCCCATAACAGGAGATTACCACTCCCCCAATACCAGGAGATTACCACCCCCATACCAATATATTACCCCCATACCAGGATATTACCACTCCCCATAACAGGAGATTACAATCCCCCCCATACCAGGAGATTACCACCCCCAATACCAGGAGATTACCACCCCCATATCAAGATACCCCCCCTCATAACAGGATACTACCACCCCATACCTGGATATTACCCCCTATAACAGGATATTACCACCCAAATACCAGGATATTACCACTCCCCCAATGTCAGGAGATCACCATCCCCATACCAGGATATTACCACCCCCCATACCAGGATAAGCAAACCCCCAATTTCATTAGATTACCACCCCCAATCTCAGGAAATTACCACCCCCTAATACCATAATATTACCACCCCCCATACTAGGATATTACCACCCCAGACAGCAAGGAGCTGATTATGAGTAAGCTATGAGAGATCTTGGCTGAAGAAAACCTTGGTATTGGTCGGAGGAGCAGACCCAAGGCCTAGGCATGAGTCCTGAAGCAGCCTGAAGAAAAAAAGGTATCAGATTAATCATAATACAAACAATAAAACATCACATAGCACAGACAGAAAATAACAGAGTAGTGGAAAAATATGGTGTCCCTTCCAGAGAGTAATCAACATTGGGTGTTCGCCTGTTTGCCAAATAGCGAACAATTTGGGGTGTTCGCGGCAAATTCGAAAGCCGCAGAAAACCCTTTAAAAGTCTATGGGAGAAATCAAAAGTGCTAATTGTAAAGGCTTATATGCAAGTTATTGTCATAAAAAGTGTTTGGGGACCTGGGTCCTGCCCCAGGGGACATGTATCAATGCAAAAAAAGTTTTAAAAACTGCCCTTTTTTTTGGGAGCAGTGATTTTAATAATGCTTAAAGTGAAACAATAAAAGTGAAATATTCCTTTAAATTTCGTATCTGGGGTGTCTATAGTATGCCTGTAAAGTGGCGCATGTTTCCCGTGTTTAGAACAGTCTGACAGCAAAATGACATTTCTAAAGGAAAAAAAGTAATCTAAAAGTATTCATGGCTATAATGAATTGTCAGCCCGGGCAATACACATAAAATTTATTGAAAAAAACGCATGGGATTCCCCCACAGTCCATCACCAGGCCCTTTGGGTCTGGTATGAATATTAAGGGGAACCCCGAACCAAAATTTAAAAAAAAATTGCGTAGGGGTGCTCCCAAATTCCATACCAGGCCCTTCAGGTCTGGTATGGATATTAAGGGGAAACCCTGTGCCAAAATTTTTTAAAAAATGGTGTGGGGTCCCCCTTAAAATCCATACCAGACCTGAGGGTCTGGTATGGATTTTAAGGGGAACCCCGTGCCAAAATTTAAAGAAAATGGCGTGGAGGTCCCCCAAAAATCCATACCAGACCCTTATCTGAGCACGCAACCTGGCAGGCCACAGGAAAAGAGGGGGGAATGAGAGAGCGCCCCCACTCCTGGACCATACCAGGCCACATGCCCTCAACATGGGGAGGTTGCTTTGGGGTGGCCCCCCAAAGCACCTTGTCCCGATGTTGATGGGGACAAGGGCCTCATCCCCACAACCCTTGCCCAGTGGTTGTGGGGGCCTGCCAGTGGGGGGCTTATTGGAATCTGGAAGTACCCTTTAACAAGGGGACCCCCAGATCCCTGCCTCCCCCTGTGTGAAATGATAACGGGGTACAAATGTACCCCTACTATTTCACAAAAAGTGTGTGAAAATGGTAAAAATGACATGACACGGCTTGGGACAAGTCCTTTATTAAAAAATAAAAATGTCCCACAAAGTCTTCTACTTCTTCTCTTGCTTCGCCGAATGAGTGAAAAATAAAAAATAAAAACCTGCACGCCGCCACCGATCCGCCTCCATGGGAGGCACCCGCCGTATCTGGGGTAGCCACAGGGATGTCCCCGTGTGTCAGACGGGGCGGGGTCACCCAGTGATGTCACCGTGTGGCCCCGCCCTCAGTTATAAAAGAACTGTCACCTGAGAGGACGGTTATTACAGCGGGTGCCTCCCATGGAGGCAGATCGGTGGCGGCGTGCAGGTTTTTTTTTTTCAGTCTATCGGCGGATCAAGAGAAGAAGAAGAAGACTTCATGGGACATTTTTTTTTTTATTTTTTAACCACTTAAGCCCCGGACCATTTGGCAGCCTAAAGACCAGAGAACTTTTTACAATTTGACACTTCGCTGCTTTAACTGGTAATTGCGTGGTCATGCATTTTGGACCCAAACAAAATTTGCATCCTTTTTTTCCCACAAATAGAGCTTTCTTTTGATGGTATTTGATTGCCTCTGTGATTTTTATTTTTTGCGATATAAACAGAAAAAGACAGAAAATTTTGAAAAAAATTACCGTATTTATCGGCGTATAACGCGCGCCGGCGTATAACACGCACCCCAAGTTTAGGAGGGAATTTTAAGGAAAAAACTTTTAGGAGTAAACTTTAAGGAAGAAAAACTTACATTAAAATGCCCATCAATGCAGCTTTATCTGTCCATCTGCAGCCTTTTCAGTGTCAGTGCAGCCTTGCCTCAGTGTCCATTGCAGCCTTGTCAGTGCAGCCTTGTCAGTGCAGCCTTGTCAGTGCAGCCTTGTCAGTGCAGCCTTGTCAGTGCAGCTTTGCCCCAGTGCAGCTTTGCCCCAGTACAGCTTTGCCCCAGTGCAGCTTTGCCCCAGTGCAGCCTTGCCCCAGTACAGCTTTGCCCCAGTGCAGCTTTGCCCCAGTGCAGCTTTGCCCCAGTGCAGCCTTGCCCCAGTGCAGCCTTGTGTGATTGCCATGATCGCCGCCGATATACACAGCCGTGTGTAAATTCAAATATGGCGCCGAGACTGCAGGGACTCGTCGGAGCCGAGATACATATACCCGAGTATCTCCGGCTTTTCTCGGCGCCGCTCACAGTCATGCCCTGTCCCGCCCTATGATGGACATAACACAGGTCCAATGGCGGGACTGGGTGGGACTGTGAGCGGCGCAGAGAAAACCCGAAGATACTCGGGTATGTGTATCTCGGCTCCGACGCCATATTTGAATTTACACATGGCTGTGTATATCGGCGGTGATCGCGGCAATCGCCGCAATTGCTCCGATCAGAACAAAATTAGTGGGGTTCGGCCTATAACACACACCCACGATTTTAAGGGGAAAAAAGTGCGTGTTATATGCCGATAAATACGGTATATTTTCTACTTTTTGTTATAAGAAAAATCCAATAAACTCAATTTTAGTCATACATTTAGGCCAAAATGTATTCAGCCACATGTCTTTGGTAAAAAAAGTCAATAAGCGTATATTTATTGGTTTGCGCAAAAGTTATAGCGTCTACAAACTAGGGTACATTTTCTGGAATTTACATAGCTCTTAGTTTATGACTGCCTATGTCATTTCTTGAGGTGCTAAAATGGCAGGGCAGTACAAAACCCCCCAAATGACCCCATTTTGGAAAGTAGACACCCCAAGGAAATTGCTGAGAGGCATGTTGAGCCCATTGAATATTTAATTTTTTTTCCCAAGTGATTCAATAATAACAAAAAAAAATTTTTTTTTACAAAAAGTTGTCACTAAATGATATATTGCTCACACATGCCATGGTTATATGTAGAATTGCACCCCAAAATACATTTTGCTGCTTCTTCTGAGTACGGGAATACCCCATGTGTGAGACTTTTTGGGAGTCTAGCCAAGCACTGCCTTCAGTATTGGTAAGGGCGTAAATTTTTGATTTCACTCCTCACTACCTATCACAGTTTTGAAGGCAATAAAATGCCAAGATGACACAACCCCCCCCCCCCCAAATGACCCCATTTGGGAAAGTTGCGGGAAAATTCCAAACTTTTTTTTTTACACAAAGTTGTCACTAAATGATATATTGCTCACACATGCCATAGGCATATGTGGAATTACACCCCAAAATACACCGGCAATTCATTAATAGCCGCGAGTAGTTTTAAATGACTTTTTTTCCTTTGAAATATCATTTTGCTGTCAGACTGTTCTAAACATGGGAAACATGCGCCCCTTTACAGGCATACTATAGACACCGCCCAGGTATGAAATTTAAAGGAATATTACACTTTTATTGTTTGACTTTAAACATTATTAAAATCACTGCTCCCGAAAAAACATCCGTTTTTAAAACTTTTTTTTGCATTGATCCATGTCCCCTGGGGCAGGACCCGGTCCCCAAACACTTTTTATGACAATACCATGCATATAAGCCTTTAAAATTAGCACTTTTGATTTCTCCCATAGACTTTTAAAGGGTGTTCTGCGGCTTTCGAATTTGCCGCAAACACCCCAAATTGTTCGCTGTTCGGCGAACTGGCGAACAGCCGATGTTCGAGTCAAACATGAGTTTGACTCGAACTCGAAGCTCATCCCTACCGAAAACCAATCACCGCCTTCAGGATTTCTAAGAACATAAGTTTCACAGTTTCGAAGGCCATAAAATGCCAAGGTAGCACAACCCCCCCAAATGACCCCATTTTGGAAAGTAGACATCCCAAGCTATTTGTTGAGAGGCATGGTGAGTATTTTGCAGCTCTCATTTGTTTTTGAAAATGAAGAAAGAAAAGAAAAATTTTTTTTTTTTCTTTTTTCAATTTTCAAAACTTTGTGACAAAAAACAAGGTTTGCAAAATACTCACCATGCCTCTCAGCAAATAGCTTAGGGTGTCTACTTTCCAAAATGGTGTCTACTTTCAAAAATATCTGTGATAGGCAGTGAGGAGTGAAATAACGGAAAATTGTATACTCACCTTTCCGTAATTTTCCTTTCCTGTAGCATCTTCATGGCAGCATACACGTTGGGTTGTGACTCCACCTCCACAACCTGATAGGACCACATAGCTATAAATTAGAGAGTAGACACCTGCCCCAGTATTCTCTGTAAATATATACACATGTCACCTCAGAGGGTGGGTGATTGTATGCTGCCATGAAGATGCGACAGGAAAGGAAAATTACGGAAAGGTGAGTATACAATTTTCCGTTTTCCTGTCGCATCATGGCAGCATACACGTTGGGGAGTAACTCGCCAAACTGGGTGGGAATGCTAAATTAAATTTATTGACAAGAAACTGAAGAGTTGGCCCGTATGACGGCCCTCCCAAATTCAACTGCTGCTAAGCGTGCAGCGTCTATTCTATAATGGGAAATTAAGGTGTTCCTCGAAGAGCAAGTGGCCGCTGGTGGAATGCGCTCTTAGATCTTCAGGAATCTGTAAGGTGCTTAAGGAGTAGGCCTTCTTGATAGCTTTCACGAGCCATGAGGCGATGGTACGGGCAGAAGCTGCCTGGCCCTTCCTGAACCCATGTGGGATGACTAAAAGGTTCTCGCATTTTCTGAATGACTTGGTTACCGAGAGGTAATGCAGAATGTTGCCCTTGACATCCAGGGGATGAGGGATGCCCTGATCCGTGATCAAAGCCGGGAGGTCAATCTCCTGGTTAAAATGGAATGAAGAGGAGACTTTTGGGATAAACTTTTCTGAAGGCTTCAGCCTGTCTGGGTAAATCATCAGATATGGTTCTTTGATCAGCAAAGCTTGCATTTCTGAGACCCTCTTCGCCGATGTGATGGCAATTAGGAATGATACCTTTAGAGTCAGGTCCCAGAGGGAGGTATCCTCCAGTGGGAAGAATGGTTCTCCGGATAGAATCTCTAGGACAGTTGATAGATCCCATGTTGGAAATGAAGGCTTTCTGGGAGGCCTTAGCTTCAGGCAGGCTTTTTGAAATTGAACCACGAGAGGGTTAAGTGCCCACCTAACCCCTGTCAGAGCAGAGATGGCAGAGACTTGGACTTTCAGGGTGCTGGACCTAAGGCCTTTGTCTAGACCTGACTGGAGGAACTCAAGCACTTGTATTGCTGATGGGGAAGAAGGGTCCCAACCTTGTTCCTGAGCAAAGGAAGAGAACTTTCCCCAGATTCTCTCGTAGGTGCTATTCGTGGAGGATTTTCTGGCTTGAAGCAGGGTATCGACTACCTTCTGAGAACAGCCTTGATCTAGGAACCTAGACCTTTCAGTCTCCAGGTCGCTAGGTGCAATCTCTCTGGATTCGGATGTAGTAGCTGGTCCTGGGTTAGTAGATCCGTTGTCACCGGGAGTGGAAGTGGATCCGCTGTGCTCAGTTGCAGGAGGGTGGTGAACCAAGGCCTTCGTGGCCAAAAGGCAATCACAGCCAGGACTAGAGCTGTTGAATATTTGAGCCTCAGAAGGAACTTGGCTACCAGTGGGGTCGGTGGAAAAATGTAGCCTAGGCGAAAGTTCCAGGTGTGCTGGAGACAATCCGTTCCCTCCGCTGAGGGGAAAGGGTTCCTTGACAGAAACCTCTGACACTTCTTGTTCTCTGGTGTTGCTGCGAGGTCTATGTCTGGATGATCCCATGTCTGGCATATGAGGGCAAAGGCCTGCGGGCTTAGACACCACTCGTTGTTGGAAACGAATGTTCTGCTGAGAGAATCCGCCAGTAGGTTCTGAACCCCCAGAATATAGGCCGCCTTCAGGTCCCGCAGGTTCAGTTGAGCCCATCGCATCACCGGACCAACTTCCCGCATCATGGAGATGCTCTTGGTACCCCCCTGCCTGTTGATGTAGGCTACAGCCACTCGGTTGTCCATTTGAATGAGGACCTGCTTCCCTCTCAGAAGTGAGCTGAATGCCAAGAGGGCTTGGAAGGCTGCCTTCATCTCTAGGACGTTTGATACTACATCCTTGGTTTTGAAGTGCCAGCGGCCCTGAGCTGCATAATGTAGGTAGTGTGCCCCCCATCCCTCCAGACTGGCGTCCGAAGTTACCACCTCCTGGTGGAGGATGACTATCTGCTTGCATCTGCTGAGGTTGTCGGATTGGGTCCACCACCGTAGAGATAGCCTGGCTTCTTCTGAGATGCGAATCAATTGGGACATGGACCATCCATCCCACTGGCGCAGGAAGGAGGCTTGCAGAGGTCTGGTATTCCATTGCGCCCATCTGACCATTGGAATGGTTGCTGATAGGGAACCCAGAAGGCTGAGGTATGCTCTGGCCGGTAGGCATGATGCTGGAACCGCATCCTTCACTTTCTGAATTATTAGGGACAACTTCTCCCTTGGCAGTTCCACCGTGTTGGCTCGGGTGTCTAATTCGGCTCCCAGGAAGACCATCCTTTGAGTAGGCTGAATGTTGCTCTTCTGCCAGTTGATTATCCAACCCAGACTTGTTAGGGTGGAAACTAAGACCTCGCGATGTTGCACGAGTGATTCCTGGCTGTTTGAGAGGAGAAGAATGTCGTCCAGGTAATGGTGGACCCTTAGACCCTTCTCCCTCAAAGAGGCTATCACTGGAAGCAGAACCTTCGTAAACGTTCTGGGAGCCGTAGAGATCCCGAAAGGGAGGCTTCGAAATTGGAAGTGCCCCTGACCCACCGAGAATCGCAGGAACTTTTGAAATGCCACGTGGATTGGTATGTGCAGGTAGGCATCCTGGAGATCTATGGAGAGCATCCAGTCTCCTAAGTTTATGGCCTGGAGGATAGACTGCAGGCTTTCCATCCTGAAAGACTCCACTCTGATGGACTTGTTGAGGTTCTTCAGGTCTAGAACCGGCCGAAAGTCCCCTGACTTCTTTTTGACGAGGAATAGTGGAGAATAGAATCCCCTGCCTCGTTGTGCCAGCACAACCTCTATTATCGCTCGTTTTTGAAGAAGTTCTAGGACATAGTTTAGAAGGGACAACCTTTTCTCCCCAGATGGAGGAATACGGGTTGGGCATAATTGATCCCTTGGGGGTCGATTCTTGAAAGACCATCTGTGGCCGAAACTGACAGTGGCCAGGGTCCAGGTATCGTGTATGGTCTCCGCCCAGACCAGCTTGAAACTGGAGAGTCTTGCTCCCACTACCGCTGGCCGGACGGGCGCACCTTCAAAAAGGCTTCTGGAATTTCATGAAAGAGGTTTGAGGGTTCTTCCAGTTCCTTCGGTACTCCTTCCCTGGTCTGTACGCTTTCGCGTCCCTATACCTTTCTGGGAGATTCCGCTTAAAAGGAGGAGATCTCTGTTTAGGCCTCCTATCCGAGGGAATGAGCCCGGATTTTCCACCAGTTACTTTGGAGATAGCCGTGTCTAACTTTGTTCCGAAGAGGTGCTCATTGTTGAACGGAATACGGCACCAGTTAGACTTGGATGCCGGATCCGCCGTCCAGGGCTTCAGCCACAAAGCTCTTCTGGCCATCACTAAGGCCAACATAGACTTTGATGCAGACCTGATGGTGTCGACTGAGGCTTCCGCCACGAAATCACCGGCCAAGCTTAACTCTTGTAATGCCTTCACTATCGTCTCTTGGTCTGCACCCTCTGATACCAGCTTTTCCGTGCTTGAAGACCAGCTCAAGATGGCCCTTCCTACTGCCGCGAGTGCTATTGCAGGCCTGCATGCGCCTCCAGCTGATAGGTAAGCCCGCTTAAGATCCGTGTCGATCTTTCTGTCGAGAACGTCTCTAAACATTACCGCATCTTCTAGCGGGAGGGTAACATGCCTGGCGAGGCGCATCAAAGATGCCTCCACTACCAGAGGGGACACCAGAGGGTTCACTTTAGGCTCCTTGAGTGGGTATAACTTCTGGAGTCTGTTATTCAGACTAGATTTTTTCTCCGGTCTCTGCCACTCCTCTTTAATTAAGTCTTCCAGTTCGTCGATGAACGGAAAAGTTTCTGGTTCCTTCTTAAGCTGAGGAAAATATCTCCTTTGCTTTGGTTGGACTTCCTGGGGTTCCTCCCATCCTATTGCCTCCTTAACCGATTTAACAAACGGCTCTATCAGACTGAAGTCGAATCTGGCCGACACCTCCAGACCCTCATTATCAGACAGGGAGTCTTGCTCCTTTGATGTGCTGGCCCTGACTGGAGAGGTAGTGGTGGAGAAATCCACATCTGGTATCGAGGCCTGAGGGGCTGAGTCCCCAACTTCTGAGGCTCTCTCTCTTGTGGCCTCTTCCAGGCATTTCTGACAAGCCAGTTTATCCGGAAGAGCCGCCGCACCGCAAATCCAGCATGCATTCCCAGCAGGACGGGAATGGCGTGCAGGGGAATGGTGTCTGCGTGAGGACGACCTTCTATGGTGGGATCGACCATGTCGGGAATGCGACCTGGAGCGGCTTCTTCTGCGGCTTCCTCTTGAGCGGCTTCTTCTATGGTAGGAGCGGCTCCGTCTATGTCTGGAGCGGCTTCTCCTGCGTGAGGACTCTCTTTGTCTTGACGCAGACGTTCTTGAGGACCTGGTAGGGCTGACCAATTTAGGCAGCATTAGAAGTGCTCTCTTTTTCAATCTTCACTACTTACCCTTGTCTCCCCCCCCTTACCTAGTAGGCTGGCGGTGATCTGCTGGGGCAGCGGTCTCCATGGTGAGTGGGCTGGAAACCTGCAGGGAAAAAAACAAGCAGCAATGCAGAGAGAGAGAGAGAGAGAGAGCAGGGATCCTGCACAGAACTGAATAGGAGAAGGGTCACCCACCTTTGTAGAGCGTTTTTCCTCTGTGTTTTGCAATTGACAGGGGATCTGTAGCATGCAGCAACCAGCAGCAGCACCTCAGCTAGTGCTGGGTTTTTAAATTCGCCGCCATCAGCGCCGGACGCTCGCGCATGCGCAGTAGCGCCGCGAGACACCCGGCGCCATCTTGGAAGCTGGAAAATGGCATAGAGGCGCCCAGAGAGCTGTACTGCGCATGCGCGAGGACGCCGAGAACGCTCAGTGGTCCCACACAGCAGCTATGGAACAACAGAGCCCAGCAGAGCACAAAAACGGTAGGAGAGGGGGGAAGAGAGAAGGGGAGAGGGGGGATGGAGACCGCTGCACACAATTAAGCCTGTTTAAGGCTTATTTCCATGAGGCCATACTGAAGCTTCCCTGGCCAATCCTCCAGCAAGCCTGTTTAAGGCTTTTGTGGGCTGTTGCACTTGAAGCCTGTTTAAGGCTTATGTCATGGCAAACAGTTTGAGTTGAGATGAGTACCCCTGAGATCACCAGAGTGGGGCTCCTTCCATTTAGCTCGTTTAGAGGCTGTACAAGAAGGACTTCCACCCAGGAGAGGCTAGAACCTGGCTGGGGCGAAGCGGTAAGGGGATGCTGATCCGTGCGGTCCTGACAGGTGAGGAAAAATAAGAGAATACTGGGGCAGGTGTCTACTCTCTAATTTATAGCTATGTGGTCCTATCAGGTTGTGGAGGCGGAGTCACAACCCAACGTGTATGCTGCCATGATGCGACAGCAAAAAAAATGTACACCCTTAGAAAGCCTGAAGGCGGTGCTTGGTTTTTGGGGTCCCGAAAGCGGCTAGGCTCCCAAAAAGTCTCACACATGTGGTATCTCCGTACTCAGGAGAAACAACAGAATGTATTTTAGGGTGTAATTTTACATATGCCCATGGCATGTTTGAGCAATATATCATTTAGTGACAACTTTGTGCAAAAAAAAGTCTTATTCTGGCAACTTGTGTCAAAATATAAAATGTTCCATGGACTCGACATGCCTCTCAGCAAATGGGGTCATTTTGGGGGGGGGTTGAACTGTCCTGGCATTTTATGCACAACATTTAGAAGCTTATGTCACACATCACCCACTCTTCTAACTACAAAAGCCTTTCTGACACTTTTTGTTTACATGAAAAAATATATTTTTATGCAAAAAAATTACTTTGAACCCCCAAACATTATATATTTTTTTAAAGCAAAGGCCCTACAGATTAAAATGGTGGGTGTTTCATTTTTTTTCACACAATTTTTAAACACTTTTTTTTTTAAAAACACACTTTTTTTAATTTTAATGCACTAAAACACACTATATTGCCCAAATGTTTAATGAAATAGGAGGGGGGCGTGGCTTGGCCGAGCTAGGAGATGGCTGCCTGAAAGAACAGCTCCCGCCGTTGCATTCGATTTATCAGCCCTACCGGAGGTAATTACCACTAATCTCGTCAGAGAAACGATGGGGACAGCCTCCCGACACACATCTACCTCACGATCCCGCTCGCCCCGCGAAATAACGGGAAACCCAAGCCAAAACATCCCTGAAATGTTCAGGACGCAGAGGAACAATATGGCGTCCTCCCGTCACGACTCCTCACAGGCCCCGGCAACACAGCTGACAGGACAGTCGCCAACTTCCCAATCGCTTCCCCCCCGACCTCGGGATTGCAGGGCCATCCACAACCGCCATCCCTCAACATAAATGATCTGAGGGCGATCGCCACTGACATAAAGGACACCCTATCTGCCGCCATTGCGAAATTAAGAGTGGACATTCACACTCTAAATGATCGGGTTCTGGATGTGGAAAAGACCACAGCGAAACATGACATGGTCCTCCGCAAAGCGACCCGCAGAATAGACACGCATACTATGCAGCTGAGAGAGGCACAACGCCGCATCGAGGACCTCGATAACCGCGGCCGCCGGCACAACCTCAGAGTAAGAGGACTGCCAGAATCCATTGAGGCTGAACATTTGACCCCTGCTGTGACAGAATTATTCAATAACCTACTGGGCAGACCACCACAAACATGCATAGAACTAGAAAGAATTCATAGAGCATTACGCCCAAAAGGCAGAGAGACTGATCCACCCAGAGACATCATATGTTGTATTGTGGACTACAAGATAAAGGAAGAAATCCTGAGACAGGCAAGGGTTAAACAACCACTACAATACAATGGCGCGCGTCTGCAGATTTTTCAGGATCTATCTGGTATCACACTGCAGCAACGCAGGGATCTGAAACCGCTCCTGGATGTGCTAAGGGCCCAGGGAATTGTCTATCGTTGGAAGTTCCCCTTCTGTCTAGCGGCTACCCATCTTGGACGTACAGCATTCCTAAAAGTGCCTGAAGATCTACACCACTTTTGTGACACTCTGGGCATACCATTAGTTGATGTACCAAACTGGTATGCGGACTTCCGCCATCATGCCACAGGACGACACCCCTCACAGGAAGAGCCGATGGAGGCACAGGATTCGCGCCACCAAAGAAGGAGATCTCCTTCCAGCACCAGATCGCATGCAGGCCATCAAGGCGTTCAACACCGTCACAACACCCTGGAGTCCCCACGCTCTCGGAGAGCCCGTCGGGATTACTGACACTGACGTTCATCACAGCGGCTACCGAACTTGCAGCTATCCAGCTTGGAGATGACAGTTGTCAACACGGAATCTCACAGTTGGTTCAGTTAGGTATTCCTGACACTGTTGAGTTCAATTAGTTTCTGCATTCGATTGTCTCCTTACCTTCTGTATAAAGCTCCTGCTTCCTACTAGCTCTGCAAAATGTCCCTCAGACAACAATTATTACACCCGGTCTATCCTCTATTATTACCCCTCACTGACACACGCTTGGTTAATGTGCTCACTAACAAGTAGATCGGAAGAACACTATACGACACGCTTATACTCACAATCATACTAGGCACAACCTTAATAACTATAACAAAAACCCACAATGCAGGATAGCAATACTGCATACAGTAGTGAACTCAAGTGAGAATCTCCCGATTGCTATCACATTCCCGCTACTGCACACTAAACACAGCATGAGTTAAGACAACCATCTAATGTCTTTACCATACAATAACAAATACCACTCGTTAGTATTTCAGATTGCTGTACTCACAAAACATACGTAGCTCTATGTAGAAAGGTGGTTCACTTTGTTGGTTATGGGCGGATTCTGGTTCGGGGGTTCTCCCATCGCAACAAAGAACGCACGTCTGTGCACAGACCAGACAGTAATAATGAGCAACTGTTTAACAATACATCTTCTTACCGCTAATTGCCTGATCACCTAACTACCCCACCTCTTCAGTGTGCCAGATGCCAACACATCTCCCGAAAGACAAACTACTTAATATAGTGCCCACCCACCCCCCTGCATATACCGCCTTATATCACCTATTCTCACATAGTTAAACTGTTCCCTAACGACATACGATCTGCCAAGACTGGCTGACAGATGCTGTGCATATACCACCGCCTAGTCTGTTGGGTCAGCTGACACCTACAGGGGGCTCACCTTTCCATATATCTGTTTATTACTACTTGTTCACTAATTTGTTTATAGAAGTGGAAGACGCTTAGTAACTAAACAGTTTACAGACAGAGGAGACAGCTCTAAGAGGATGAGTTATGCCGAATTGTGAAGGATCGCAGTTAGTTATGGAGCACGAGCTCAAATTTTCCAGTGCCTATGCCGAGGTTCCTAACAATGATATTTTCATTCTCACCTGTTTAAATGTTCTTGTTTTCTCTCTTTTTTTGTTTCTTTTTTTTCAACTGTTTACACCGAATGGATGGATATCCAAGTTTTAAAGTGATATGATGTTAATTTAACTGTCGTGGCACACATTCTTACATGAGGAACAGGATACTACAAGCTGCCCTCTCAACATAACGCCCGGCTTACCAAATACTGAAACCTTATGTTCAGTTAAGTTTCACGAATGCACCACCTAAGATAGCTATCTAAGTTTCTGCAACTGAGGGATCCCTGCCCTCTTCCACGTTTTAAGGGAACAATTTTGGTGAATATCATTACATAAGGGACTACTACATTCTAACCTATAAGTCAAAACCCTTGCTCAGAATCCCTCCTTGCATAAAACTAACTAGAATGCAACGGCGGAGTACCACCGTTATCGATAACTCACAGTATTTCCGTGGTCCGGTACATTCCAACCCCCACACAGTGCAGAGAGAAGGTCCAGACTGGTTTCTGGATAGTTTCACACCAATAGTGCACTGTAATCTCCTGACCTTTCCTGTTATAGCTAAGGTCAGCTAAATACCCACATCCCCTCCCCTATACACCCACCCTAGATTATCTAGACACTCCGCTTCACTACAGGCCTTACATCTCATCCGGAGGAACCACAGTATCTCCATGTCACAAACTAGTTGGAATCCCACACCACCCCCTGACATGGCAGATACCAGCCCTGACGCACACAAAGCATCAGTACCTACTACACCACTGAATGACCTCCAGATAAAAATTGACTCAATAAATATCAGAGGTCTGAATACTCCCGAAAAAAAGGTCCCAACTTTTATACACACTGCACAAAAATAAAACACAAATTGCATTTATCCAGGAAACTCACTTTCGGGTTGATAAATTACCCAAACTGGGGAATTACAGGTACCCTATATTGTACCATGCCTCCAATGCGTCCTCCAAAACAAAGGGGGTTGCTATACTGATTTAGAAAAACTGCCCTTTACACATTACAGATACCAAACAAGATCCCAATGGTAGATACCTATTTCTTAAAGGAACACTAAATAACAAGCCCATCACTCTTGCGAATATATATGCTCCCAACAAACGACAGGTCACCTTCTTTAGAGAAACCCTACAGCTGCTTACAGAATTATTTTCTGGCATCCTTGTATTGGGTGGTGACTTTAATGTAGCATTGAACCCCCAACAAGATTCCTCCACTGGAACAACGTCCTTGCCATACAGAGCTCTTAGAGCGATCAAATAACAACTACAGGAATTGACCTTGCATGATACATGGCGCACACTCCACCCAAATGATAGGGACTTTACATTCTTTTCGCCACCCCACAACAAGTATTCCAGAATTGATCACTTTTTTATCTCCCAGAATGACATATCTTACATCAAACGTGCGTCCATAGACCCCATGACACTCTCTGATCACAACCCAATCTCACTGACATTACAAATCCCGTTGTCACGTCCCTTGAATTCAATATGGCATCTAGACAACTCTCTTCTAACAGACCTAGATTCTTCAACCAAAATCAAAACCCGACTCGTCCAATATTTTAAAGAAAACTCCATTGGTGATCCTAGCCCACACATCGTATGGGCTGCTCACAAATGTGTCATAAGAGGGGAACTCATTTCTATAACAGCATCCAAAAATAAACAACGTAAAGCGTATATAAACTCTTTAACCTCTAAAATCCATAAATTGGAAAGGGTTCATAAAGCATCCCTAGCCTCTAATTCACTGGCAGAACTCCTGCAGGCAAGGGAGGAACTGAAGGAAGAAATTAATAAATCCCTACGACGCAAATACATCTTTACTCAAAAACTGTATTATGAATGTGGCAACAAATCGGGGAAATTAATGGCAAAAGCTTTACAACGCAGAAAAGCAGCCTCGACCATTCACAAGATTACAGACCCTAGAGGGAATCCTTTACTTCCCCAGAGGACATTGCCACACAGTTCGTGAATTATTTCACTAAACTCTACAACCTACCACAGACAGACGTGACAGACCCCTCACAAAATAGACAGGAGGCAATATCTACCTTTCTGGCACAATACGGTATACCACCCATACCCCCGGAGGAATCCAGGACCCTTGAGTGCCCCATTAGCATTGAAGAAACGACAACAGCGTTAACACAACTCAACGTAGGTAAGAGTCCTGGCCCTGATGGGCTTACGGTAGGGTACTACAAAACATTCCAGGAGACTCTTATCCCCCATTTTACTAAAGCATTCAACACATTCTCTGCCTCCCCACAGAGTAATAACGACTTACTAGAAGCACATATCACCCTAATTCCGAAACCCGGCAAAGACGATACCCTTGTGACCAACTACAGACCCATATCTCTCCTGAATGTGGATCTAAAATTATATGCTAAAATTCTTGCCAGTCGATTACTTCCTTTTATCCCCAACCTAGTCTCCCTTGACCAAGTTGGTTTCGTCCCTGGTAGGGAAGCCAGAGATAACACCATAAAGGCCCTACATATCCATCACTTTCTTTCGTCGTCCTCCCATCCCAAACGACAGGGATTCTTTTTGTCGCTCGACGCGGAGAAGGCGTTCGACAGAGTGGCTTGGGACTACATGTCAGCGACGTTACAGGCATTGGGACTTCCTCCGAAATTCCACCAAATGATAATGGTCTTATACTCACATCCTACAGCCAGAATAAGAATTAATGGACGCCTGTCGGACGCCTTCTCCGTGTCGAACGGTACACGTCAGGGATGCCTGTTGTCACCCCTTAATTTTATACTCACACTGGAACCTATTCTACGCAAGATACGGGAAAATCCTGACATTAACGGTATTGACATACACAATAAGCCATATAAAATAGCTGCATATGCGGACGACATCCTACTTTTCCTTTCAAACCCATTGATTACTATACCCAACCTATTGAAAGACTTTGCTTCCTTCAACAAACTCTCAAACCTAAAAATTAATTTCACAAAGTCTAAAGTCTTGAATATTTCCCTCCCGCAATCATTGGTGACGCAATGTAAAATGAATTTCCCCTTCCAATGGGAGCCACATGCCCTTACCTATCTAGGGATCCAAATACCGAAGCACTTCGAGGAGTTATACGATAGAAATTATCTACCAATCCTAGGTAATATCCAAAAAGATCTAGGTACATGGTCATCTGGTCCCTTCTCGTGGTTTGGAAAGATAGCCATCATAAAGATGAATATCCTGCCTAGACTCCTATACCTCCTTCAGACCATTCCAATCAAATTACCCATTTCATTTTTTAACGCATACAAAAGAATCTGTCGCAATTTCATATGGGCAGCAAAATCCCCCAGATTAAGCTGGAATAAACTGACTATCCCCAAACTAAAAGGAGGCCTCAGCCTCCCAGACATCCAGAAATACCATTGGGCATGTCATCTCACACGAATTATCGATTGGCACATACACAAATCCACTAAAGACTGGGTCAACATCGAAGAAGCCTTTTCACGAGTGCCGCTTGCTCACCTACCCTGGATTGATATAAAAGCACTACCTACAGAATACACTACACATCCGTTGACCGGTCCCACTATCCGAGCCTTCACAACTACAGCTAAAATATTTGGATGGCATTCCTCCCCAGGACCAATGACCCCCCTGACCAATAACCCAGACTTCACACCTGGAATACAACTTAGCGATAGATCTCAAACAACTGACCAACCCCCTCTTAGAGCATCACAATTCTTCCACAAGGGTTCAATGCTACCTTACGACAAGCTCAATTTCCCTGCATATCACATACCATTTTACAAATTTCTACAAATCAGACATTTTCTAACCACTGCCCAACCTACTTCCCAATGGTTTAGAGACCTAACTCCTTTTGAAGCACTCTGCAACAGCACACCTCCACAAAGACACCTTATCTCAGAGGTCTATTCACTATTATTTAATGACCTAGACCCCACAATTATGATGGCCAACAAAAAATGGGAAACAGAACTCGAACTGACCTTAACAACAAAAGAATGGGAAAACATTTACGAACACATCCATAAAGGCTCCGTAAATGTTTCAGCACAAGAAAATTCATACAAAATATATTCGAGATGGTACAAAACACCAGACAAGATTCATCTTTACCACCCATCTGTTTCCCCTATATGTTGGAGATGCAACGATGAAGTGGGCTCTCTGCTTCATATCTGGTGGAAATGCCCTCGGATACAACCATTTTGGATAAAAGTTCATGAGGTAATACAACACGTCACTACTTACACTTTATCTTTTACACCGTCACAATACCTACTACATCATTCCACGATTTCACACCATGCATATAAAAAATCCCTCACACTCCATCTAGTGAACGCTGCCAAACAATGCATTCCAATACACTGGAGGAGCAATACACCACCTACTATGACAGAATGGTTCAAGCGTATAGAGAAAATCTCTGAGATGGAAAACTTAATCCATCAAGCCAAAGATACCCCTACAAAATATGGGAGAACATGGGCATGTTGGATTCACTTCAGGGAGTCCCCAAAATACCAAGAGTATCTTCAAACTCTGTAAAATGACATGCAATAATAAGCACCTGGTAGACCACTATATATTGGGTTGTAAACGTCCTAGCATTTAGACTTACAGGTACACTATCCTTTTACAGAGTGTTTATCAGTACACTCTCACCCTCCATCCGTAAAATATATGAAGCGACACAAACATCTTTTGATCCTATCTACACGTCCTAGTGGTTATGAGTCAGACATTGTCTGATATACAACACCCCAACCAATAAACCAAAACACAGTTAGGACAACATCTCCGATACCCCGCCCTCCCCACCTATTCTTCCCTTACATACATCAAAGCCAGTATAAATAAATTTGTGATTACCATTCTCCCCGCACAGCATGCTCCCTTTAGGGGTGCGGGAATAAGAAACTGGCATCGCCATTTTGTTTTTTGTTTTTCTTTTTAATCCTAATTACTCCACACAAATAAATTTGTAGACCGCAGAATTTATGTTGACATACAGGTCGACATGTGTTACATCTCTTAGTTACTTCACAAGTTATACTTAAATACCTATTATAGCTATACTTACCTATGGTTAGCACAGTAGACACTAATGCAGTATGTCTCTTTTTTCCTTCTCTTTTCCTCTATAAAGATAAGTTGTTAAAATAAAAAAAACTTATGCATGTACCTCACATTCCGGATGTAAAGTATAGCATTCATCTAATGTTCATGTAATTACTAACGCAATGTAAGATCTGACTTTGTAATGTTGTTCCACTTGTATTACATGACCTTCTTAACATAAAATAAAAATCTTTTGAAACAAAAAAAAAAAAAATGAAATAAAAAAGATGATCTTAGGCCAAGTACATGGATACGAAACACGATATGCTTTAAAATTGCACACAAACGTACAGCGGCGATAAACTACATACATTTTTAAAAGCCTTTATAGGTTACCACATTTGATTTATAGAGGAGGTCTACTGCTAAAATTACTGCCCTCAATCTGACCTTTGTGGTGATACCTCACATGCATGGTGCAATTGCTGTTTACATTTGACGCCAGACCGACGCTTGTGTTCGCCTTTTCACGAGAGCAGGGGGGACAGGGGTGCTTTTTTTTTTAAGTATTTATTTTGCTTTTTTATCTTATTTTTAAACTGCTCCTTTCGTCTTTTTTGTTTTAATCATTTTTATTGTTATCTCAGGGAATGTAAATATCCCCTATGATAGCAATAGGTGGTGACAGGTACTCTTTTTTGAAAAAATTGGGGTCTATTAGACCCTAGATCTCTCTGCCCTCAAAGCATCTGACCGCACAAAGATCGGTGTGATAAAATGCTTTCTCAATTTCCCAATGGCACTGTTTACATCCGGCGAAATCTAAGTCATAAAATGCTCGTAGCTTCTAGTTTCTTAGGCCATAGAGATGATTGGAGCCATTCTGGTCTCTTATTGGTTCTATGGTCAGCTGGTGGAACCACCGGCTGCATTCTCAGGTTCCCTGTTGGGACAGGAGAGCCAGAGAAAACCATAGAATACGATGGGAGGGGGGACATTCCCTCCCACTGCTTGTAAAAGCAGTCTAGAGGCTAATTAGCTGCTAGGATTGCTTTTATATGAAAGCCAACCGCTGGCTGAAAAGAATGATACCAAGATGATACCTAAACCCACAGGCATCATTCTGGTATAACCACTCAAAGTCCAGCAACATACCAGTACGTTGCTGGTCCTTGTTGGACATATATTGTAATCTTTTTTTTCATGCAGCCTGTGGGCTGAACAAAAAAAGAGATTGATCGGTGGGTATGCCCACCATTAGAATACCTCCCTTCATCCACCCACTTCTAATGCTGGGCATGCATGCACTGTTTATATATGCCAAAGCATGGGGACATCCGCCCCAAAAGGTAGGAGCAAATCGCTCCTCCGCCCCTGCTTCCCCCATACTTTGGCATATATGCTCTTTTTTTTAACTGTGGTGGTGAAATCACCTCCTACAGTGCTGGAGTCACAGCTTTATGTATCGTGGGAGCAAACGCTGTTGCTGTCAAGATAAATAAATCCATGCTGCAACTGAATGACATACCTGCTAAGCAAATGATGGTTAATAATACAACAAAGTAACATTACAGTATAACAGTAAGACATACCATACCTGCAAAGCAAATCCAAAAAAAATAGTAAAAAATAAAACATTTTTTAACGCAATCTGTGCCTAACATATATATATGCCAAATAGGGATGAGCTTCGAGTTCGACTCAAACATCGGCTGTTCGCCAGTTCGCTGAACAGCGAACAATTTGGGGTGTTCGCGGCAAATTCGAAAGCCGTGGAACACCCTTTAAAAGTCTATGGGAGAAATCAAAAGTGCTAATTTTTAAGGCCTATATGCATGGTATTGTCATAAAAAGTGTTTGGGGACCTGGGTCCTGCCCCAGGGGACATGGATCAATGCAAAAAAAGTTTTAAAAACGTCCTTTTTTTCGGGAGCAGTGATTTTAATAATGCTTAAAGTCAAACAATAAAAGTGTAATATTCCTTTCAATTTCGTACCTGGGGGGTGTCTATAGTATGCCTGTAAAGGGGCGCATGTTTCCCGTGTTTAGAACAGTCTGACAGCAAAATGACATTTCAAAGGAAAAAAAGGAATTTAAAACTACTCGCGGCTATTAATGAATTGCCGGTCCGACAATACACATAAAAGTTCATTGATAAAACGGCATGGGAATTCCCCAAAGGGGAACCCCGAACCAAATTTTGAAAAAAAAATGATGTGGGTGTCCCCCTAAATTCCATACCAGGACCTTTAGGTCTGGTATGGATATTAAGGAGAACCCCGGCCAAAATTTTTTTAAAAAATGGCGTGGGGTCCCCCTCAAAATCTATACCAGACCCTTCAGGTCTGGTATGGATTTTAAGGGGAACCCCGTGCCAAAATAAAAAAAACGTCGTGGGGTACCCCCAAAAATTCATACCGGACCCTTATCCGAGCACGCAACCTGGCAGGCCGCAGGAAAAGAGGGGGGAGAGAGAGCGCCCCCCCTCCTGAACCATACCAGGCCACATGCCCTCAACATTGGGAGGGTGCTTTGGGGTAGTCCCCCAAAACACCTTGTCCCCATGTTGATGGGGACAAGGGCCTCATCCCCACAACCCTTGCCCAGTGGTTGTGGGGGTCTGCGGGTGAGGGGACCCCCAGATCCTGGCCCTCCCCGGACCGGCAATTCATTAATAGCCGCAAGTAGTTTTAAATGACTTTGTTTCCTTTGAAATGTCATTTTGCTGTCAGACTGTTCTAAACACGGGAAACATGCGCCCCTTTACAGGCATACTATAGACACCCCCCCAGGTATGAAATTTAAAGGAATATGACACTTTTATTGTTTCACTTTAAACATTATTAAAATCACTGCTCCTGAAAAAACGGCTGTTTTTAAAACTTTTGTTTGCATTGATCCATGTCCCCTGGGGCAGGACCCGGGTCCCCAAACACTTTTTATGACAATAAGTTGCATATAAGCCTTTAAAATTAGCACTTTGATTGTTCATGTTCGTGTCCTATAGACTTTAATGGTGTTTGCGTGTTCAAACAAATTTTTTGCCTGTTGGCATGTTCTGGTGCGAACCGAACAGGGGGGTGTTCGGCTCATCCCTAATGCCGAAGCATGGGGGCATCCGCCCCAAAAGTTAGGAGCAGATCTCTCCTCCACCCCTGCTGCCCCCCATGCTTCGGCATATATGCTTTTTTTTTAACTGTGGTGGTGAAATCACCTCCTACAGCGCTGGAGTCACGGCTTTATGTATGATAGGAACAAATGCTGTTGCTGTCAAGATAAATAATTCCATGCTGCAGCTGAATGGCGTACCTGAAAACAAAAAAATGGTTAACAATAAAACAAAGTAAACAGTAAAGTATAAAAATTACATACCTGAAAAGCAAACATGATAAAATATAATAACAATAAAACATTGCAGAATAGAATACAGTAAAAAAAGAGCAGAACAATAGAGAGAGAATAGAGAGAGAGAGAACAATAAAACGACAACTATTTTAGTGTTTTTTTATTTTATATATTTTTTTGTGTTTTATTTATTTACACTTTTTTTTACACTTTTTTTCGTAACTGTAATGGTTGTAACTATAACAATTTCCAGGTTCGGGTCTCTCAAAATGTGATGGCATCTTGGGAGACCCTGTGAAAATTTGTCCTAGTCCGTTCATTGCTGTACCCTACGCTAAAACTCAACTAGTGTTGGTAGCGTTCAAAACATTCACCAATGCAAAGACCAGGATTGTCAGGACAGGAGGGACAATAACAGTGAGTGTCACACCTATATCCGCGCTTGCTGCAGACACGACATCTTCTTTGGGGGGCTCGTTGGGTAGGGGTACTCGGGAGGACATACGGAAAATGCCTCTCATGCAGCCGGCTTACTGCATTTGGATTGGGAAGGTGAGGTTGAGCACTGTCTGAAAACAGAAGGGCTCTGACGATCTCTTCGTGGAATTTAAGGAAGGATCCAGTCCATCCTGAAGCTCTGTATAGCACATGAGTGTTCAGCAAAGCCAATTGAAATAAATAAACAGACACTTTTTTGTACCAGCGTCTGGCTTTACGGGCAACTAGCTACGGCGCCAACAACTGGTCGTTGAGGTCCACCCCTCCCATTTTTTGGTTATATTCGTGGACACAGAGAGGTTTCTCCACAACACCAGTCACCGTAGGTATTTGGACTGTCGTGTCTGCATGCAGGGAGGAAAGAACGGAAACATTCTTATCCCTTCACTTCATAGCGAGCAAATTATTACACTTCAAGCAGGCTCTCTCCCCCAGCCTAAGATGGGAATCTACAAGCCTCTGGGGTAAGCCCCGGTGATTAGATCGCACGGTGCCACATGGGTCAATTTGATGATCAAACAAGTGACTAAAAAGTGTCACGCTCGTGTAATAATTGTACACATACAAGTGGTACCCCTTTCCGAATAAGGGTGATACCAAGTCCCACACAATCTTGCCAGTGCTCCCTATGTAATTTGGGCAGTTCTCCGGCTCTACGTGGCTATCTCTTCCCTTGTAAACCATAAAACGACATGTATAGCCTGTGGCCCTGTCACAGAGCTTATACATTTTGACCCCGTATCTGGCACGCTTGCTGGGAAGATACTGTTTGAAAGACAAGTGGGCAGAAAATGTAATCAGGGACTCATCAACGCAGACAACTTGATGGGGAGTAAACAAGTCTGCAAAACGTTGGTTGAAGTGGTTTATGAGGGGCCGAATTTTGTAGAGCCAATAGTATCCAGGGTCTCCATGAGGACGACAGAGTTCGGAGTTCCCCTTAATATCCATACCAGACCTGAAGGGCCTGGTATGGAATTTGAGGGGGGGCCCACGCATTTTTTTCGTTACATTTTGGTTCGGGGTTCCCCTTAATATTCATACCAGACCCAAAGGGCCTGGTAATGGACTGTGGGGGAATCCCATGCCATTTTTTTCAATGACTTTTTTGCGTACTGCTGAGACTGACAATTCATTATAGCCGCGAGTACTTTTGAATGACTTTTTTTCCTTTAGAAATGTCATTTTGTGCAGGGATTGTTGTAAACATGGGAAACATGCGTCATACTATAGACACCCCCCAGGTATGAAATTTAAAGGAATATTTCACTTTTATTGTTTCACTTTAAGCATTATTAAAATCACTGCTCCCGAAAAAACTGCCGTTTTTACAACTTTTTTTTGCATTGATACATGTCCCCTGGGGCAGGACCCAGGTCCCCAAACACTTTTTATGACACTAACTTGCATATAAGCCTTTCAAATTAGCACTTTTGATTATTCATGCTCGTGTCCCATAGACTTTAACAGTGTTAGCGTGTTCGATCAAATTTTTTGCCTGTTCGCATGTTCTGCTGCAAACCGAACCGGGGGTTGTTCGGCTCATCCCTAATGATGACCCTTACCGAAGGTAGCAACACAGGCCACAATCCAAAAAGAGTGGATCTAACTCTGTTGTTTTCTGACTATGCTATATGTTGTTTTATTGTTTGTATTATGATTAGTCTGATACCTTTTTTTCTTTTATCTCTGTAGTACTATATATTGTCTCTGTTCATACTATGCAATACAAATGTCCTGAAGAAGCGGTGAATATCCGCGAAACATGTCGAGCATGCCAATTTAATTAACACAGGGTCAACTGGTATTGACATTCTTTTCAGCTGTACCCCCTCTTTTGATTGAACAGACAGAGATACAATTTTATAAATATGTATGTTTTAATATGTCTATGTTAATTTAAAAAATGTTTTTTGTTTTACATAATTGTGTATCTTAATTGTTACAGTACCATTAAAGTCCAATAGCCTGTCTTTACACACATGACCTTTAATGACATCCCAGTCTTAGTCCGTAGGGTTCAATATTGAGTTGGCCCACCCTTTGCAGCTATAACAGCTTTAAAGTGATTGTAAAAACTCTATTATTTAAAAAATAAATAAAAATAACAAACATGTTATACTTACTTCCTCTGTGCAGTTGGTTTTGCACAGAACAGCCCTGATCCTCCTCTTTTGGGGTTCCCTCTTTTCTGGCCCCTCCCTCCTATCGAGTCCCCGCTCAGCCAGCAGCTTCCTATGGGGGCACCCGAGCCGAGTCAGAGCTCCGTGTATCCATTCAGACATGGAGCCCCAACCTGGCCCCAGCCCCTCTCTTACTTGATTGGCTAACTAACTTTGCTTGACAGCTGAGGGAGCTAATGGCACCGCTGCTGTGTCTCAGCCAATCAGGAGGAGTGTCCTGGATGGCTAAGGCATTCATGGACATCACTGTAAAGAGATGCGGCTCCGGTAAGTGTAACAGATCCCCGTTGCACTCCGCTTGAGTGCTTCCATCAGTACACTGCTTCCTCCAATCTGGACATTCAGATATCAGATTTTACAGCCAAATATTGGAACAAAGATCCAGATGATACTAGCTTAGTAACACAGCTTGAATATGGACTGTTTATTTTGAGATCTCACACACATACATACACCATAGGGATGAGCTTCATGTTCGAATCAAACCCATGTTCGACTCGAACATCGTCGACGGCCCTGTGTAGTGTGTTCCTGCGTTCATAGATAGAGAGAGAGAGAGAGAGACAGACAGACAGACAGTGTCATTTGATTTAAGTTAGATAGATTAGGCAGGACAGTCAGTCAGTTAGCTACACTTACAGTGTATTGTGTATATATATGCATCCCAGGTGTTGTATATATATCTATATATACTGTATTCAGTATATCTAGATCCGTTCCTGTTATCTTGCTACTGACAGGCAGGCTTGTGTTGTTACAGTATTTACAGCTACCTGAAGAAAATTGCAGATGTTCTTTTGATCCTATTAGTACCACAGTTAGGCAGCTAGACTATTTACAGTTAGTGTAGTGTGTCCTCCTCACAGTGTTCAGCTAAAGCTACAAGTTAGTTTAGTGTGACCTCTGCACAGTGTTCAGCTAAAGCTACCTGTAGAAGGTTGGTGGTGTTTTCCTGATCCTATCACTACCGCAGGCAGCTAAATTATTTACACGTTAGTGTAATGCGACCTCTGCACAGTGTTCAGCTAAAGCTACCTGTAGAAGGTTGGTGGTGTTCTCATACTACAGGCAGGAAGTTGATTTTGCTAGCTGCAGTATCAGTATATATATATATATATATATATATATATATATATATATATATATATATCCTAGCTTAGTGCAGCTACAGGCCATTAGTATGTCTGGAAGGCCAATAAGGAGAGGCAGACAGCCACAAGCAAATAAAAGTCGGGGAGGAGGCTCTGTGTCTAGAGGCAACAGTTCTGGTCGTGGAGACAGTGCATCCTCATCAGCATGTGGCCGTGGGACACTCTTGTCCTTTTTTTCGGCAGCTGGCCGTGTTGAGCCGCAACATGCAGAAGACTTGGTCGAGTGGATGACCAAGCCGTCCTCATCCTTCTTATCCTCTCTCACCCATGCTCAGGGTACTTTCTCTGGCAAAGCAGCTGCCAACGCGGCCTCTTCCCTCGGCTCAATGGCATCAGTGACTTCTTCCCTAGCTCCACCATGTCCTCCTGAGTAATCCCTTGAACTGTTTGACCACAGTGTTGGGTACATGCTCCAGGAGGATGCCCAGCGTTTAGAAGGCTCTGATGATGATACTGAGATAGATGAAGGCAGTAACGTGAGCAAGAACAGAGGGGGTGCCCAAGAAGGACAGCAATCTGGCAGTCATGCTCCCCCTGCTGCAGCATACTGCCAGGTTTGCTCCAGTGATGAGGAGGGAGGGGATGATGAGGTCACTGACTCAATGGGGGTCCCTGATTGGAGAGAGGAGGAGGAGGCACATCACCAACGAGGCAGGATGCCCTCCAGGGGCCAGCCTAAGGGCAGCACACTGACTGCATCACACCCCAAAGCTCCACATGTGCAGGGCACTGCAGTCTCTGCGCGTTATTCAAAAAGTTCTTTGGTGTGGGCCTTTTTTGAGACGAGTGCACCAGATCGCACCGCTGCTATTTGCAACATATGTCTCAAGCTTATCTCGTGTGGCCAAAACATCTCCTGCTTGGGTACCACATGCTTGACCAGACATATGTTGACCTGCCATGCAGTTCGTTGGCAAGCGTATCTAAAAGACCCACACCAAAGAACAAAGAGGACCTCTCCTTGCTCCTCATCAGCTGAGATCTCCAACCCCACTATACCTTCAGTCCTCTCTGAGACCTGCACTGAGAGGAATGAAGGTGTAGAATTAGGTGTGTCACAGCCAAGTACTTGTGGGCAATCTGCTTTTGGTACACCGATGTCAGATTGTACCAGGCAAATTTCCCTGCCCCAGCTGCTGCACCACCAAAAGAAGTTTGCTCCCAGCCATCCACATGCCCAGCGGTTGAATGCTAGCTTGGCAAAATTGCTAGCACTTCAACTGCTGCCTTTTCAGTTGGTAGACTCTGCCCCCTTCAGTGAGTTTGTGGAATGTGCGGTTCCTCAGTGGCAGGTACCCAAACGCCACTGTTTCTCACGGAAGGCGATTCCGGCTCTCTACCGGCATGTGAAAGGCAATGTCCATGCCTTGCTAGACAGGGCGGTCAGTGGTAAGGTGCATATTACCGCTGACTCATGGTCCAGCAGGCATGGACAGGGACGTTAACTAAGTTTCACGGCGCATTGGGTGACTCTACTGGCAGCTGGGAAGGATGCAGGACAAGGTACAGTAGTGTTGGAGGTTGTTCCACCACCACGCCTCCAAAATGCCACTACTAATGATTGTGACACAGATCTCTACTCCACCCCCTCCTCTTCTTCTTCCTCAATGGCCTCTTCCTGTGCTTTGTCCTTGGAGGCGTTCAAGGGGCTACGCATGTACGCAGGCCAAAAAATGCCACGCACTGCTTGAGCTGGTGTGCTTGGGGGACAGGAGCCACACTGGGGCAGAGGTTCTGTCAGCTCTGCAGGGGCAGGTTCAGAGGTGGTTGATGCCATGCCAACTTAAGGCAGGAATGGTGGTTTGCGACAATGGCACCAACCTCCTCTCTGCCCTCCGACAGGGACAAATGACCCATGTGCCCCATTTGGCTCACGTCCTTAACGTGGTGGTGCAGCGGTTCTTGGGCAGGTACCCGGGCTTACAGGATGTCCTGAGGCAGGCCAGGAAAGTCTGTGTGCATTTCCGCCGGTCATATAATGCCAGGGCTCGGCTGGCAGACCTCCAAAAGGAGTTTAACCTGCCCAAGATCTGCCTAATCTGTGACATGCCCAACAGGTGGAACTCAACGTTGGCCATGCTGCAATGGCTGCACATGCAGCAGAGGGCCATCAATGAGTACCTGTGCGACTATGGCACCAGGACAGGGTCAGGGGAGCTTGTTTTTTTTCCCCATGCCAGTGGGCCATGATCAGGGATGCATGCACTGTCCTGTCACCATTTGAGGAGGCCACGAGGATGGTGAGCAGTGACAGCATACATCAGTGACACTGTCTCCCTGGTCCACCTGTTGGAGCACACGCTGCGTGGAATAATGGACAGGGCACTTGAGGCAGAACAGAGGCAGGAAGAGGAGGACTTCCTTAGCTCTCAAGGCCCCCTTTATCCATACAGTGTTCCTGCGTGCCTGCCGATCACACAGGAAGAGGACGAGGAGGAGAAGGAGGAGGAGGATTGTGTCAGTATGGAGGTGGAGCCTGGCACTCAGCATCAGCAGCAGTCTTTAAGGGATCAGTCCCAAGAAACACATGGACTTGTACGTGGCTGGGAGGAGGTGGCTGCGGACCATGTCATCCTTAGTGACCCAGAGGACTCCGGATCGAATGCCTCAGCAAACCTACGCTGCATGGCCTCTCTGATCCTGCAAAGCCTGCGTAAGGATCCTCGTATTTGTGGTATCAAGGAGAAGGACCAATACTGGCTGGCTACCCTCCTTGATCCACGTTACAAGGGTAAGGTTGCGGACCTTATCTTGCCGTCGCAGAGGGAGCAGAGGATGAAACATCTTCGGGAGGCCTTGCAGAAAGGTTTGTGCAACGCGTTCCCAGAGACTGGGAGGTTACAAACTCCTGTTTCTGGACGTGTTGCTGAGGCTTCGGTCAGTCAAAGAAGGAGCGGTGGAGAAGGTGGCCGTCTGACCGATGCGTTCAGACAATTTTTTAGTCCGCAGCCCCAAGGTATGATCGGTTCCAGCAACCATCGCCAGCGTCTGTTTTACATGGTGCAGGAATACCTAGGGGCAAGATCTGACTTGGACACCTTTCCCACTGAGAATCCTCTGGGTTACTGGGTCTTGAGGATGGATCACTGGCCAGAGCTTGCACAGTATGCAATTGAGCTATTGGCCTGTCCTGCATCCAGCATTCTTTCGGAACGCACATTCAGTGCTGCTGGAGGCTTTGTAACCGATCACAGGGTGACTCGGTCGATCGACTGACCTTCATAAAAATTAATCAGTCTTGGATCACCACCAGCTACCAAGCACCTGATGCTGATGTAACCAAATTTTTTTTTTGAAATCTCAGATCCCTTCAAAGACTGCCTATGCTGATGCTGAGTGACTATCCTGTTATGCTGAGTAATTATCCTCTTCCTCCTCAATGATCATGCTGATAGCTTGTAAGAACATTTTTGGTTCTGGGCGCCGCCACCAGTGCCTAAGGCCCAATTTTTCAGCCCCTGTTTAACAGGGGCGTGTAATTACAATTTTTGATGCAATACTTTGCAGCAGGGCTCGTTCCTGCGTTCCAACTAGAGTATCTGTGAGGGGTTGCAGTGTTGTGGCACCAGCACCAGTGCCTAAGGCCCAATTTTTCAGCCCCTGTTTAACAGGGGCATGTAATTACAATTTTTGATGCAATACTTTGCAGCAGGGCTCGTTCCTGCGTTCCAACTAGAGTATCTGTGAGGGGTTGCAGTGTTGTGGCACCAGCACCAGTGCCTAAGGCCCAATTTTTCAGCCCCTGTTTAACAGGGGCGTGTAATTACAATTTTTGATGCAATACTTTGCAGCAGGGCTTGTTCCTGCGTTCCAACTAGAGTATCTGTGAGGGGTTGCAGTGTTGTGGCAGCAGCACCAGTGCCTAAGGTTCAATTTTTCAGTCCCTGTTTAACAGGGACATGTAATTAGAATTCTTGATCTAATATTTCACAGCAGAGCCCTGTGAGGGCTTAAAGTGTTGAGGCCACAACAACACCTAAGGCCCAAATTTCTACTGAGTATATAGGGCAGGCCCCTACTTTCAAACATCCAACTTACAAACGACTCCTACTTGCAAACGGAAGGAGACAACAGGAAGTGAGATGAAATCTACCCCATAGGAAGGGAAATTCTCTCCTGTAAGAGTTAATATGGGAAAAACTTTTCTCCTTTCCACTGATGCTTTATCACCAATCCTTGTTTCACTAAAAACCCCAAATTTAAAAAAAAAATTTGTCATTGGGACAAAAAGTGAGGTGAAATCTTCTGAAGAGGAGCACAGACAGCAAAACAAATGTCACAGGGGTGATAACCCTTCCCTATGTTTTCCAAAAAGCTGAAAAACAGATTTTTTGGCTGGAGCTACACTTTAAAAATGTACCAGTTCAAAATTACAAACAGATTCTACTTAACAACAAACCTACAGTCCCTGTCTTGTTTGCACCGCCTATATACTGCTGTTCAGAGTATATAGGGCATGGGGGCCCCATGCCTTTCCTTTTTTTAGTTTGGATGCGGGGTTCCCCTTAATATCCATACAGGACCCAAAGGGCCTGGTAATGGACTGGAGGGTACCCATGCCGTTTGTCTCACTGATTTTCATCCATATTGCCAGAACCCGACATTACATTAAAGCCGCAAGCAGTTTTGAATGACTTTTCCCCTTTAAAAATGTCATTTTGTGGAGGAACTGTTCTAAGCATGGGAAACATGCGCCACTTTACAGGCATACTATAGACACCCCCCAGGTACGATATTTAAAGTAATATTTCACTTTTTTTGTTTTACTTTAAGCATCATTAAAATCACTGCTCCCGAAAAAACGTCAGTTTTTAAAAGTTTTTTTTACTTTGATACATGTCCCCTGGGGCAGGACCCGGGTCCCCAAACCCTTTTTAGGACAATACCATGCAAATTAGCCTTCAAAATGAGCATTTTTGATTTTGAACGTTCGAGTCCCATAGAGGTCAATGGGGTTCCAACGTTCGTGCAAATTTTTGGTCCGTTTGCAGGTTCTGGTGCGAACCGAACCGGGGGGTGTTCGGCTCATCCCTAATACACCAGAATGAAACCTAATTAACATGAGCTAATTAACTAATCATTCAGACAGCCTAGGTGACTCCGAGGCATGACCTTTCAGGACAGACTTGCCATCTTTTAGCTCAGAAAACACAATCAAATCAACATTATCATAAATATAAACACAGCAAACATTCTCACAATAGCAGAAGCTAATTACAATTTACAATACAAACAGTGATCTCCCCCTTCCTCAGCCTAGTAGGCAACAAACTATAGTAGATGTAGACTCTGTTCTAGAGGCCTGTGATCACCTCTTTATATATATCCTGGTAGATATTGTGGATAAATATTACTGTTATATTTAATTAACCACCTTCTCATTGTCCATTAAACAGCTGTCCATCATTTTTCTCATTCACCTCGTGCCCCCAATGGACACAGGGTGACTTAGACATAGGAGTTGCATGGGGAGCTGAAACAATGGTTTCCCAACCTCTCCAATGGATTCTGGGTTCCACTGGCCTTCCCATCACTGTAAGTAATTAGGGGGTGCTGGAGGGGCTGCTACACACAGAAGGTTTTTTTTATCTTAATGCATAGAATGCACCTTCTGCCTTTACAAATCCTTCAACTCTTCTGAGAAGGCTGTCCACAAAAGTTTAGGAGCGTGTCTATGGGAATGTTTGACTATTCTTCCAGAAGTACATTTGTGAAGTCAGGCACTGATGTTGGATGAGAAGGCCTACCTCACAGTTTCCACTTTAATTCATCCCAAAGGTGTTCTATCGGGTTGAGGTCAGGACTCTGTGCAGTCCAGTCAAGTTCCTCCACCCCAAACTTGCTCATCCATGTCTTTATGGACCTTACTTTGTGCACTGATGCGCAGTTATGTTGGAACAGGAAAGAGCCATCCCCAAACTGTTCCCACAAAGCTAGGAGCATGAAATTGTCCAAAATGTCTTGGTATGCTAACACCTTACATAGTTACATAGTAGGTGAGGTCGAAAAAAGACATCAAGTCCATCAAGTCCAACCTATGTGTGTGATTATATGTCAGTATTACCTTGTATATCCCTGTATGTTGTGGTCATTCAGGTGCTTATCTAATCATTCTCTGCTCACCAGAGACCACCGCCTGTGGAAGGGAACTCCACATCCTTGCCGCTCTTATGCCCTGTACACACGGTCAGACATTGATCGGACATTCCGGCAACAAAATCCATGGATTTTTTCTGACAGATGTTGGCTCAAACTTGTCTTGCATACACACGGTCACACAAAGTTGTCGGAATTTCCAAACGTCAAGAACGCGGTGACGTACACCACGTACGACGAGACTATAAAAGGGCAGTTCAATACCAAGCGCGGCACCCTTTGGGCTCCTTTTGCTAATCTCGTGTTAGTAAAAGTTTGGTGAGAGACAATTCGCGCTTTTTCAGACTCATGGTTTTCAGATCGTATTTCTGCTGTTCAGTTTGTGCTTGTGGGTTTGTATCTGGTCTTCAGTGCGTGCAGCGAGTTCCCATTGATTTGTCATTGTGTTCTTGTCCGTTTTTCAGGTCGCTCTTTACAGGCCTTGCTGTTCTTCAGTGCATTCTGTAACTGCATTCTGACCAGCCAACCGTTTTCTAGCCATGTTGTGTGTATGTACTCATCATAGAGTTTGTGCTGTGCGGGGGCTTGGTGTTGGAGTTCTTACTTTGACATAAGCCCAGTCCATGAACAGGGCGAGTAGAAGTTCATGGACCAAGAATTGGTTGCTCCAACGTGACCAATTCTGTCACATGCCTTTGCTCCGTGAGATCCATGAGAATAATCCTGACGATTTCAGGAACTTTCTCAGGATGACGGACCCCATATTTCACCATTTGTTGGCTTTGCTGACCCCTTATATCAGCAGGCAGGATACCTGCATGAGGCAAGCCATTACTCCGGAGCAGAGGCTTGTCGCCACCCTGCGGTACTTGGCGATGAGGAGAAGCCTGCAGGACCTCAAGTTCTCGACAGGCATCTCCCCCCAGGCTCTGGGGATCATTATCCCGGAGACCTGTTCTGCCATCATCCAGGTCCTGCAGAAGGAGTATATTAGGGTAAGATTTTTATCCTTTAACATCACATTTTATTGTATTTAATGTTTGCTAATGTAATGTATTTCTTTCCTTATTCCCTAATTACCATGATTGTAATATGCTGTGAATGTCCCCTTTGTCCTCATGCATGCTGGTTTTATTGTACATTTTTTTTGTCCTTCATACATATTTGCCTTCACTTACTCCCCAGCATGCTCTCCTGGGCCTATATCCACCTTGTTTAGTGACTTAACAATGTATTTTTTCAGCTCCATAGTAGTGCTTTACCCTAAACACCCCCTAAAACATTTAAAAATGTTTTTTGTGCTTTAGATTCTGGCAGAGTGCCAGAGGCTTTTTTTTGGGTCCCAAAATCATTTGGAACCCTCCCTCCCCCCAACTGCTAACTCAGCTGATACCAATCCTCTATCTGCTGATTTTGCCAAACTCATACATACCCACCTCTTTTGTGGTCAGATTTATGGATGAATTCCCTAAAGCATGTAGTGCAAGGGCCTGCCTGAATACTTTCCAATGGTACTGTTTCAAGTTTTTGTATCCTATTATTATCTTGATAGGTAATAGCAGAATATAAAAATGCTAAAATGTGTACAGTGTGTATTTATATCTTTGTATTATGACACTTCTTACCTGTCCAGTGGGCTGCCAATAGTGTAGGTAAGGAGGGGCTGCCCAAAGTAATACACATTATTTAGGCATTCATCTCTCAATGAAGTGGGGAGGGTTACCTGTCCAAAACATCTCCCCCTAAAGTTTTTAAAATGGCCCATGAGGGGGGGATCTGATAGGTGGACCTTATACCTTTGTCTTTAAATACTCCCTAAAATAAATGTTATACTGATGTTGACCAAGAATGTTTGTGTCTAATCTGATTTCAATGTTTATGTGCAAAATGATTAATTTTTGGTTCTTGTTTGACTCCACAGTTTCCTTCCATGCCACAGGAATAGCAGACTGTGGCCTCCCACTTTGCCCGGCGGTGGGACTTTCCTAACTGCGTAGGGTCAATTGATGGGAAACACGTCCACATAGTCCCACCACCCAACTCAGGTTAATACTATTATAATTACAAGGGGTTCAATAGTATTGTGATGTTGGTGGTGGTGTCGGCTACTTAAGAGTTCCTGTATGTGGTCGTGGGGAAGAATGGCCGGATGTCAGATGGTGGAGTCATCGCCCAGACGGAGTTCTACAGGTGTCTCCAGAATTGCAGCTTGGGCTTGCCACCTCCAGAAGACAATGCGGAAGGACTCCCATTCGTCTTCGTTGCGGATGAAGCGTTTGCGCTGGGGGACCATCTTATGTGGCCATTACCTATGAGGACCCTCACCCCGGACCAGAGGGTTTTTAATTACCGGCTAGCCAGAGCCAGAAGAGTGGTGGAGAACACTTTTGGAATAATGACCAACCGGTTCCGCCTATTTCTTACACCCATACACATGGCGGAATATAAACTGAATAACATCATCCTGTGTTGCTGTGTTCTCCACAACTTTTTAAGGAGAAATTCTTGGAACTATGCTGGCTCAGTTGGGCCTGAGGCCGGAGTTAATATTAATGAACCAACTATGAAGGCGTTTGAAGCTGGCCATCCTGGCTTGCCCCCCCAGAGTGCCCGTGAGGTCCGTATAAGATACATGGAATACTTTGCGGGTAGGGGGGCCATCGATATGCCAGACAATGTCTGAGACATTTTTAAAATAAAAGTATATTTTAAACTGGACAAATATTTGTTTTGATTTCCTGCTTGGCTTTCTTTTAGCTGTCTCCTCGGTTATCTTTTATTAATGGTTTAATTTTGTGGGCTTTTTCTTCAACAGTGCAAACAAAATTTCTTTGACACATGAGGTGACAATCTCTTCTTTGGCTAACTATTAATTATTATGTTGTGGGTCTGCTACACACACACTTTGTTTTTATTGTGAATGTATGTAATGCATTACTGACAAAAATAATAATAATTTTCAACACCATGCCCTAAATTTGTGGAGTCCTGAAAATGGCGTGATTGTGTAAAATTAGAAAGCACCGTTGGGTGTTATTTACTAAAGGCAAAGACACTTTTCACTACAAGTGCACTTGAGACTGCATTGAAACTGCACTTGTAGTGCAAAGTGGATTTGCCTTTAGTAAATAACCACCATTGCCACTGAAAACACCAACTTTACTCCAAAAAATGCTTTTGAGCATTGAAAGAAGAAGCCACACATTGTTGATTATCAATCTTTTTAATCAAAGCACAATCACATGTGCGTTTCTAAAAGGTTTTTTGAACAAACCAACATGTTTGTTGTATAACAATTTTTTGGGTCACATTAAAATAAGTAGAAATTGTCTTTTATTAAGGTAAAACAGGCATGTTTAAAACCATAAAAAATACACAACTCTGGAACTTACAAAGTTCAACTTTTCAAGAAAGTGAAGGCAATATCAGACATGAGTATTTATAAACTGTGTTTGATATTGCGTTCAGCAGATGGGGTGAAGTCACCCCTGGAAAAGCCAAATTTTGAAGATGCACACAAATTGCCTAATGTCAACATGTGCTAGCTGCCATCATGGGGGATCAAGGGACGTGTTTTGTGGGTGCAACCCCTTCCTCTCAGCTACTTTATTATTGAGGAAGGGGTTGCACCCACAAAACACGTACATTAATCTCCCGTGATGGCAGATAGCACATGTTGACACACTGTGTGCCTCTTCAAAATTTGTTTTTTCTATAATATGTCAAAAATTTGTCATAAAAATAACAATAAAGCTGCAATAAATTAGGGATTTCTGGGTGTTTTAAATTCTCCCTAAAACATCAATGATGTTCTTTATTTTGTTTTGAACATCATTGATGTTTTGCTTGATGTTTTCCAAATCCCTATTACACCCCATTATCTCCCCGAGGATCTGGGCACTTTCACTGGTGAAATGACATTCCTCTTCCACAACATCACGATCACCTAAAAAAAAAAAATAACACACCATGTATTATAAATATGCAGGCATCCATCTCTTACCTGAAGCTGTGGTCGCAGACACTCACCTGTTGTGGTGACAATTTCCATCACGTCTCCCTCCTCCTCCGGTTGGGTTTGGGGGATTTCCCCTTCTTCCTGAGGTGGGGAGTCCCTGGTCTCCTCTGATGAGTGGTGTCCTCTGAGTTTTTTCTCCCCTATGTGAACAAAAATAGGTATACTTAGCACACAGATATTTGATGGCAAAAATAGGAATATGAAACATTGCTTGGAAGTGGAGTACAATTGTCTCTTTTGGCAGAGTTCAAAGATGAAGAAATATTTTTGTCCTTTGTCAAGCTTGAATACTTACCTGTTTTGTGCAAGCTTCCCAGATGGAGACACCCCTATCGTATCCACTGGAGCACCTGTGTGGGGCCCCCTAATTAAAAGGGTGTTCTGGTGTCCCACACTAGTGCTCCAGCGTCCAGATATGTAAACAGCTGCTGAGTGTCCTCTCCTTACACAGAATCTAGTTTGCATTTCATTCTAGTTACAAACCCATCTAGACAGCAAACTTATTTTAAGAGAAGTAGGGCATAAAAAATGTATTTAACTGCATCTGGACAAAACATGGTGTTTTATTGGCCGAATGAACAATGTTTCCTATGAACGAATAATGTGTCCATGAACATGAAAGTTGCCATTTTAAAATGTACAACACTGAAGAAAAGCACATGGAGCAGCACAAACGTTAGAAAAACAAAAAATAGGAACACAGGACAACTACTTACTTTTTTGCAGCACTCTCCTGATCCTTCTATACTGATCGCAAGAAGGTCTAAGATTCCCTGAGATCAGGAGCAGCAGATGACATTTATGTCGACAGGCTGTAGTACTATGACAGACTGCATTTTCTGCCAGGCCAGACTGAACCCAGGCCAGCACTCTCCAATCTTCCTTCCACGCTTCCTTCCCCCTCAGCTGAGGCTTCTGATGCCCAACCTGGGCCTTCCAGGCAGCAACATGTGGAGGAGCCCAGCTTGAGCCAGGTATAGCATTCTTCTAAATTTTTCTGTTGGTAAAATTAATGATGTTAAATATATGTTAGTTTGGATTCCTAATTTCTGATTTCACAAAGTGTTTTACATATCAATAAACAGTAGTGGCCACAAATGATTGTGACAAGAATGAAAAATGCTGGGGTCAGAATGATAGTCTTTTCTATTTATTCCCTTATATATATATATATATATATATATATATATACTCCCTTGTATATGGACTCCTCAGGCCTCCAATTTTGCATTAAAATAGTTGATGTGTGCCCTCCCTAGGGGCCAAAGGCTTCACCAATTTTTGCAGTTTCTCCAGCGTTGCCTCCCTCTTTCTTTGTATATGACCCCCTAATGAAGGTATTTTTTTCTATTATACTTGCCTATGTGTTTTCCTTCAAAAAGGACAGTTTGTTTGTGAGGAGGCAGGTACATTTCAAAAATACAATGTCAAATTAACAAGAGACACCAAGCAATCTCCTTGAGATTAAATAATACAAGATAATAATGGTGTTGTGGTAACTTGACACACAAAACACACACAAAACTATTCTGGAGTAAAAAAATAATTAATTAACCACTTCAGCCTGGAAGAATTTACCCCCTTCCTGACCAGAGCACTTTTTGCGATTCGGCACTGCGTTGCTTTAACTGACAATTGCGCGGTCGTGCGACATGGCTCTCAAACAAAATTGACGTCCTTTATTTCCCACAAATAGAGCTTTCTTTCGGTGGTATATGATCACCTCTGTGATTTTTATTTTTTGCGCTATAAACAAAATAAGAGCGACAATTTTGAAAAAAACACATTATTTTTTACTTTTTGCTTTATTAAATATCCCCAAAAATATATAAAAAAACATTTTTTTTCCTCAGTTTAGGCCGATATAGTAAAAATTGCAATAAGCGTTTATTGATTGGATTGAGCAAAAGTTATAGCGTTTACAAAATAAGGGATAGTTTTATGGCATTTTTATTAATAATTTTTATTTTACTAGTAATGGCGGCGATCAGCAATTTTTATTGTGACTGCGACATTATGGCGGACATGTCAAAAATTTTTGACACATTTATACAGCAATCAGTGCTATAAAAATGCATTGAATCCTGTGTAAATGACACTGGCAGTGAAGGGGTTAATCACTAGGGAGCGGGGAGGGGGTTAAATCAGTACTAGGGAGTAGGGATGAGCTTTGTGTTCGAGTCAAACCCATGTTCGACTCGAACATCGGCTGTTCGATCGTTTGCCGAATTCCAAACGTAATGGGCTGTTTGCGCCAAATTCGTGTGGCGCATCATGGCCCATAACTCACTGCGGCATCGCAGTGCATTGCTGGCTGATGATTGGCCAAGCATGTACTATGACCCGCATGCTTGGCCAATCACAGCGCCGTCGGTAGAGAGAGCTGTAATTGGCTAAAGCCAGGGTGGCTTTGGCCAATTATGGCTCAGGGGGTTTAGAACACGACCCAGTAATTATCCTCTTCCTTCTCAATGATCACGCTGATAGCTTGTAAGAACATTTTTGGTTCTGGGCGCCGTCACCAGGGCCTAAGGCCCAATTTTTTAGCCCCTGTTTAACAGGGGCGTGTAATTACAATTTTTGATGCAATACTTTGCAGCAGGGCTCGTTCCTGCGTTCCAACTAGAGTATCTGTGAGGGGTTGCAGTGTTGTGGCACCAGCACCAGTGCCTAAGGCCTAATTTTCAGCCCCTGTTTAACAGGGGCATGTAATTACAATTTTTGATGCAATACTTTGCAGCAGGGCTCATTCCTGCATTCCAACTAGAGTATCTGTGAGGGGTTGCAGTGTTGTGGCACCAGCACCAGTGCCTAAGGCCCAATTTTTCAGCCCCTGTTTAACAGGGGCATGTAATTACAATTCTTGATCTAATATTTCACAGCAGGGCCCATTTCTGCGCCCACCAAGAGCGAGTGAGGACTTACAGTGTTGTGGCACCAGCACCACCACCAAAGGCCCAATTTTTCTGCCCTTGTTCAACAGGGGCATGTAATTACAATTCTTGATCTAATATTTCACAGCAGGGCCCGTTTCTGCGCCCACCAAGAGCGAGTGAGGACTTACAGTGTTGTGGCACCAGCACCACCACCACTACCAAAGGCCCAATTTTTCTGCCCCTGTTCAACAGGGGCATGTAATTACAATTCTTGATCTAATATTTCACAAAAAACCCAAATTTTCAAAAAACATTTGTCATTGGGACAAAAATTGAGGTGAAGTCTTCTGAAGAGGAGCACAGACAGCAAAACAAATGTCACAGTGGTGATAACCCTTCCCTATGTTTTCCAAAAAGCTTAAAAAATATTTTTTGGCTGGAGCTAAACACGTTAAAAATGTACCCGTTCAAAATTACAAACAGATTCTACTTAACAACAAACCTACAGTCCCTGTCTTGTTTGCACCACCTGTATACTGCTGTTCAGAGTATATAGGGCCTGGCGGCCCCACACCTTTCCTTCAGGATTTAACAAACTAAACAAAATAATACAAAATCTAAAAACATTAAAAAAAAATATTTTCGGGAGATGTGACTAATAAAAATATTATATTTTATATTTTATAATCACGATAAATAATAAAGAAAGAAGTTTGTGAGAAGTCTGTGTGAATATGAGCAGCAAAACAACTTCATTCTTCTCACATTATAAAGAAGAAGAGAGTGCGCTGCATTAAACAATTTAAAACATTGCAGCCTGACGAAAATGCTATATCCATTACGAACGTTAATTTTACCAGACCAAGCAGTTCCGTCTCGGAATTTATTCTGAGTATGTGTGGCACTTTGTGCGTGGAATTGTCCACACACGGTCGGAATTTATGTGAACGGATTTTGTTGTCGGAAAATTTTATAGCCTGCTCTCAAACTTTGTGTGTCGGAAAATCTGATGGAAAATGTCCGATGGAGCCCACACATGGTCGGAATTTCCGACAACAAGCTCCGATCGCACATTTTCCGTAGGAAAATCTGACCGTGTGTACGGGGCATTACTGTAAAGAAACCTCTACACAATTTAAGGGTAAACTTCTTTTCTTCTAATTTTAATGAGTGTCCACATGTCTTATTAAACTGTCAAATGCTATTGCAAAATCCAGATACACCACGTCTACAGGCCTTTCTTTATCTAGATGGCAACTCACCTCCTCATAGAAGGTTAATAGATTAGTTTGGCGGGAACTATTCTTCATGAATCCATGCTGATTACTGCTAATGATTAGACATGAGCTTCGAGTTTGAGTCGAATTGCGAACATTATAGGCTGTTTGCGCCAAATTTGAGTGGTGCGTCACGGCCCATAATTCACTGTGGCATAGCAGTGCATTGCTGGCTGATGATTGGCCAAGAATGCACTATGACCCACATGCTTGGCCAATCACAGCACCGTCTGTACAGAGAGGGTGGCTTTGACCAATTATGGCTCAGGGGATTTAGTACACGCCCCACACTATATAAGGCCTCCTGCACGTCGGCCCTGTGTAGTGTGTTTCAGCATTGAGAGAGAGATAGAGAGAGAGAGAGAGAGAGAGAGAGAGAGAGAGAGAGAGTGTCATTTGATTTAAGTTAGATAGAGTAGGCAGGCGAGTCAGTTATTGTCAGTTATTATCAGTGTATTGTGTATATCTATGCATCCCAGGTGTTGTATATATATATATATATATATATATATATATATATATATATATATATACACTGTATTCAGTTTAGCTAGATCCGTTCCTGTTATTCTCTTCCTACTGACAGGCAGGTGTTTTTACAGTATTTACAGCTACCTGAAGAAAATTGCTGGTGTTATTCTGATCCTATTAGTACCACAGGCAGGCAGCTACACTATTTACAGTATTTACAGTTAGTGTACTATGTCCTCTGCACAGTGTGCACCTAAAGCTACCTGAAGACAATTGCTGTTGTTCTGAACCTATTAATACCACAAGCAGGCAGCTGCAGTATTTACAGTTAGTGTACTGTATGATCCAATAATTAATAAAAAGAGGGCGTGCTGTGCAGTTAAAGTGCAATCAGATAAAATGAGACGCCGTCTGCAGCAGGGTCCAACAGTGTTCACATTACACTCATAAATACATAAAATCATATAATGATCCCGCGCTACAGCACTAAATAAAGTGCAAAAGGTGCCCAATATATAGGGTAAAACAAATGGTGTGCAAATGCTGCCCAATAGATGGGATAATTATATAGTGTATAAGTGGTTAATCAATGAACAAGTGTATCAATCCAGGGGCATTAAAATAAATGTGATGATTGTCTCTTAATCAAGCATTTTTCAATAAATGTCCAAAAAGTTTCTTCAAAAATGCGTTTAGATAGATCACACATCAAAAAGGCGAGAGGTATAACAATCCCATCAATGAGCTCACAGAACTCTCACCTTTATATCTTGAAACAACCGCATAAGATAGTGTACAGGAATCTGTTCCGCTATTCCAACGCTGTTCCAACATCTACCACCAGGGGGTCCTCCATTCCAATTAGTATTAAACTTGAATGAAAGCTTCAAATCCACGTCCTCATAATAATCTCATACTCCCAGGAGGGGGGGACTAAGGAAGGGATGGGAGAAAAAGAGAACTCCAATGGTGTAGTATGTTTAAAGTTAAAATATACTTTTATTACTAAGATAGGCTGGACTCTTACATCAATATACTAAAAAAACAAGCATAAAAGACAGATCGTGTGGCATTTGGACGCCGTTCTCACGTCACTTCCGGTATTTACTCAACCTCCGGCCACGCCCTATGCATTACGTCATCACGTGACTTCATCAGGGGATCCGGATTGGTTGTGGGAGCTGTGTTTATATCTGGTAAAACCGGAAATAGAATCGCGGCCATTTTCCTGTGGTCCGCTGTAATAAACATCCGCTGCCATTTTCCTATAGTCCGTATTATATATTAGCCGCGGCCATTTTGTGGAAAAACCCAACTCTGGTGACATTTTCAGAGCAGAGATCTTACATATTAATTGTAGCTAGAGATTGACGCCGAGTAGGGATGAGCTTCGAGTTTGAGTCGAACTCATGTTCGACTTGAACATTGGCTGTTCGCAAGTTCGCCGAACAGCGAACAATTTGGGGTGTTCGCGGCAAATTCGAATGCCGCGGAACACCCTTTAAAAGTCTATGGGAGAAATCAAAAGTGCTAATTTTAAAGGCTTATATGCAAGTTATTTTCATAAAAAGTGTTTGGGGACCCGGGTCCTGCCCCAGGGGACATGGATCAATGCAAAAAAAAGATTTAAAAACGGATGTTTTTTCAGGAGCAGTGATTTTAATAATGCTTAAAGTCAAACAATAAGAGTGTAATATCCCTTTAAATTTAGTAGCTGGGGGGTGTCTATAGTATGCCTGTAAAGGGGCGCATGTTTCCCGTGTTTAGAACAGTCTGACAGCAAAATGACATTTCAAAGGAAAAAACCAATTTAAAACTACTCGCAGCTATTGCATTGCCGATAATACACATAGAAGTTCATTGATAAAAACGGCATGGGAATTCCCCACAGGGGAACCCCGAACCAAAATTTAAAAAAAAAAATGACGTGGGAGTCCCCCTAAATTCCATACCAGGCCCTTCAGGTCTGGTATGGATATTAAGGGGAACCCCGGCCAAAATTTAAAAAAAATGATGTGGGGTTCCCCCGCGCCAAAAAATTTAAAAAAAATGATGTGGGGTTCCCCCGCGCCAAAAAAAAAAAAAAAAAGCGGCGTGGGGTCCCCCCAAAAATCCATACCAGACCCTTATCCGAGCACGCAACCTGGCAGGCCACAGGAAAAGAGGGGGGATGAGAGTGCGGCCCCCCTCCTGAACCGTACCAGGCCACATGCCCTCAACATTCGGAGGGTGCTTTGGGGTAGCCCCCAAAAACACCTTGTCCACATGTTGATGAGGACAAGGGCCTCATCCCCACAACCCTGGCCGGTGGTTGTGGGGGTCTGTGGGCGGGGGGCTTATCGGAATCTGGAAGCCCCTTTAACAAGGGGACCCCCAGATCCCGGCCCCCCCCCTGTGTGAAATGGTAAGGGGGTACTCACCCCTACCATTTCACTAAAAAACTGTCAAAAATGTTAAAAATGACAAGAGACAGTTTTTGACAATTCCTTTATTTAAATGCTTCTTCTTTCTTCTATCTTCCTTCATCTTCTGGTTCTTCTGGTTCTTCCTCCGGCGTTCTCGTCCAGCATCTCCACTGCAGCGTCTTCCATCTTCTTCTCCACGGGCCGCTCCGCACCCATGGCATGGGGGGAGGCTCCCGCTCTTCTCTTCATCTTCTGCTTCATCTTCTTCTCTTCTTCCTTCTTCTCTTCTTCTCTTCTTCATTTTCTTCTCCGGGCCGCTCCGCACCTATGTACATCTGACGGTTCTTAAATAACGGGGGGCAGGGCCACCACTGACGCACGGGACATGACGGGACTTCCCTGTGGCATTCCCCGTGACGTCACAGGGAAGTCCTGTCAAGTCACTGTGCGTCAGAGGGGGGCGGGGTCACCGGCTGGCCCCGCCCCCTGTTATTTAAGAACCGTCAGACGAGGAGACGCCGTCACACAGCGGGAGCCTCCCTCCATGCCGGCCAGGAGAAGAAAATGAAGAAGAGAAGAAGAGAAGAAGAGAAGAAGAGAAGAAGAGAAGAAAAGAAGAAGAGAAGAAGATGAAGAGAAGAGCGGGAGCCTCCCCCCATGCCATGGGTGCGGAGCGGCCCGAGGAGAAGAAGATAGAAGATGCCGCGGAGGAGATGCTGGACGAGAACGCCGGAGGAAGAACCAGAAGAACCAGAAGGCGAAGGAAGATAGAAGAAAGAAGAAGCATTTAAATAAAGGAATTGTCAAAAACTGTCTCTTGTCATTTTTAACATTTTTGACAGTTTTTTAGTGAAATGGTAGGGCTAAGTACCCCCTTACCATTTCACACAGGGGGGCCGGGATCTGGGGGTCCCCTTGTTAAAGGGGGCTTCCAGATTCCGATAAGCCCCCCGCCCGCAGACCCCCACAACCACCAGCCAGGGTTGTGGGGATGAGGCCCTTGTCCTCATCAACATGGGGACAAGGTGTTTTGGGGGGCTACCCCAAAGCACCCTCCCAATGTTGAGGGCATGTGGCCTGGTATGGTTCAGGGGGGGGCGCACTCTCATCCCCCCTCTTTTCCTGCGGCCTGCCAGGTTGCGTGCTCAGATAAGGGTCTGGTATGGATTTTTGGGGGGACCCCACGCCGTTTTTTGTTTTTTTTGCCGTGGGGTTCCCCTAAAATCCATACCAGACCTGAAGGGTCTGGTATGGAATTTAGGGGGAACCCCACATCATTTTTTTTTTAAATTTTGGCCGGGGTTCCCCTTAATATCCATACCAGACCTGAAGGGCCTGGTATGGAATTTAGGGGAAAACAAAGTAATTTTTTTTTTTTATTTTGGTTCGGGGTTCCCTTTTGGGGAATTCCCATGCCGTTTTTATCAATGAACTTCTATGTGTATTGTCGGCAATGCAATAGCCGCGGGTAGTTTTAAATGGGTTTTTTCCTTCAAAATGTCATTTTGCTGTCAGACTGTTCTAAACACAGGAAACATGTGCCCCTTGACAGGCATACTATAGACACCCCCCAGGTATGAAATTTATATTACACTTTTATTGTTTGACTTTAAGCATTATGAAAATCACTGCTCCTGAAAAAACGGCCGTTTTTAAAACTTTTTTTGCATTGATCCATGTCCCCTGGGGCAGGACCCAGGTCCCCAAACACTTTTTATGACAATAACTTGCATATTAGCCTTTAAAACTAGCACTTTTGATTTCTCCAATAGACATTTAAAGGGTGTTCCGCGGCATTCGAATTTGCCGCGAACACCCCAAATTGTTTGCTGTTCGGCGAACTTGCGAACAGCCAATGTTCGAGTCGAACATGAGTTCGGCTCGAACTCGAAGCTCATCCCTATTACTGGGTCTTGAGGATGGATCACTGGCCAGAGCTTGCACAGTATGCAATTGAGCTACTGGCCTATCCTGCATCCAGCATTCTTTCAGGATGCACATTCAGTGCTGCTGGAGGCCTTGTAACCGATCACAGGGTGCGCCTGTCCACCAACTCGGTTGATCGACTGAACTCCATAAAAATGAATCAGTCTTGGATCACCACCAGCTACCAAGCACATGATGCTGATGTAACCGAAAATTTTTTTTTGAAATGTCAGATCCCTTCAATGACTGCCTATTGCTGATGCTGAGTGACTATCCTGTTATGCTGAGTGATTATCATCTTCCTCCTCAATGATCATGCTGATAGCTTGTAAGAACATTTTTGGTTCTGGGCGCCGCCACCAGTGCCTAAGGCCCAATTTTTCAGCCCCTGTTCACCAGGGGCGTGTAATTACAATTTTTGATGCAATACTTTGCAGAAGGGCTTATTCCTGTGCTCCAACTAGAGTATCTGTGAGGGGTTGCAGTGTTGTGGCACCAGTACCAGTGCCCAAGGCCCAATTTTTCAGCCCCTGTTTAACAGGGGCTTGTAATTACAATTTTTGATGCAATACTTTGCAGCAGGGCTCATTCTTGCGCTCCAACTATAGCATCTGTGAGGGGTTGCAGTGTTGTGGCACCAGTGCCTAAGCCCCAATTTTTCTGCCCCTGTTCAACAGGGACATGTAATTACAATTCTTGATCTAATATTTCACAGCAGGGCCCATTCCTGCGCCCACCAAGAGTAACTATGAGGACTTACAGTGTTGTGGTACCAGCACCACCACCACCACCAAAGGCCTAATTTTTCTGCCCCTGTTCAAAAATGGCATGTAATTTTAATTCTTGATCTAATATTTCACAGCAGGGCCTGTTCTTGCGCCCACCAAGAGTAATTGTGAGGGCTTCCAGCTTTGTGGCAACACCAACACCTAAGGCCCCAATTTCTGCAAAGTATATAGGCAGGCCCCTACTTTCAAACATCCAACTTACAAACGACTCCTACTTGCAAACGGAAGGAGACAACAGGAAGTGAGATGAAATCTACCCCTAGGAAGGGAAATTCTCTCCTGTAAGAGTCAATATGGGAAAAAAGTGTCTCCTCTCCATTGATGCTTTATCACCAATCCTTGTTTGACTAAATACCCCGAATTTTCAAAAAACATTTTTCATTGGGACAAAAAGTGAGGTGAAATCTTCTGAAGAGGAGCACAGACAGCAAATCAAATGTCACAGGGGTCATAACCCTTCCCTATGTTTTCCAAAAAGCTTAAAAAAAGCTGGAGCTACACTTTAAAAATGTACCAGTTCAAAATTACAAACAGATTCTACTTAACAACAAACCTACAGTCCCTGTCTTGTTTGCACCGCCTGTATACTGCTGTTCAGAGTATATAGGGCCTGGGGGCCCCACGCCTTTCCTTTTTTTAATTTGGGTGTGGGGTTCCCCTTAATATCCATACAAGACTCAAAGGGCCTGGTAATGGACTGGGGGGTACCCATGCGGTTTGTCTCACTGATTTTCATCCATATTGCCAGGACCCGACATTACATTAAAGCCGCAAGCAGTTTTAAATGACTTTTATTCCTTTAAAAATGTCATTTTGTGCAGGGACTGTTCTAACACAGGAAACACGGGTCACTTTACAGGCATACTATAGACACCCCCAGGTACGATATTTAAAGGAATATTTCACTTTTTCTCACTTTAAGCATCATTAAAATCACTGCTCCCGAAAAAACGTCCATTTTTAAAACTTTCTAAAACCCTGGGGCAGGACCCGGGTCCCCAAACTCTTTTTAGGACAATACCATGCATATTAGCCTTTAAAATTAGCACTTTTTATTTTGAACCTTCGAGTCCCATAGACTTTAGTAGGGTTCTAAAGTTCACGCAAACTTTGGGTCTGTTCGCAGGTTCTGATGCGAACCGAACCGGGGGTGTTCGGCTCATCCCTACTAATGATACGGTTCTCATTACTAAAATCTTCTATATAGTCCCTTATCATCCCCTCCAAGAGCTTGCATACTATAGATGTTAGGCTAACTGGTCTGTAATTCCCAGGGATGTATTTTGGCCCTTTTTTAGATAGTGGTGCTACATTGGCTTTTCTCCAATCAGCTGGTACCATTCCAGTCAGTATACTGTCAGTAAAAATTAAGAACAATGGTCTGGAAATTACTTGACAGACTTCCCTAAGGACCCTCGGGTGCAAGACATTTGGTCCCGGTGATTTATTAATGTTACATTTTCCAAGTCTAATTCTAATTCTGTCCTCTGTTAGCCATGAGGGTGCTTCCTGTGATGTGTCATGTGGATACACACTGCAGTTTTGGTTACTGAAGCCCCCTTGTGAAGACTGAGGAGATTGAATTCAATACCTTCGCCATCTCCCCATACTTTGTAATCAGATGTCCTTCCTCATTCTTTACCGGGCCAATATGGTCTGTCCTCCTTTTTTACTGTTTATATACTTAAAGATTTTCTTGGGATTTTTTTGCTCTCCTCCGCTATGTGTCTTTCGTGTTTTACCTTAGCCGCCCTAATTGCACCCTTACATTTCTTGTTGCATTCATTCTAAAGAAGTTCCCTTCACTGGAACTAAGGGGCCAAGCCCAACCCCTGAAAAACAACCCCACACCATCAGTGGCAGCCTGTCCATTAGGGGCGCACAGGCGCTTCCCCCTTTCCATATGTCCAGCCCCCTAATCTACATGCAGGGCACCAGATGCATGGATTCCAATGGGGTTGGAAAGGCTCTAATAGGCTTCAAAAAAAGGTTGCACTTCAAAAAAGGGTGGCTCGGGGTGCAGAGCACTGCGCTCCGAGCCCACCCAGTTGTTTGACAATAGTGAATGATTATTCACTATTCTCACACTGATCCTCCTCCCAGCCAATCAGGAAGTGGGTCCTGAGACCCATCACCCAATTGGCTGAAAGGAGAGGCAAACCTTTTGGATGCCTGGGAGGAGGAGGGAGAAGATGGTAAGTGCAAGCTGGATTACTGGCCGCAAGACTCCTGGGGGGGAGGGTGACCCAACCGATTGGGAGCAGTGGGGGTGGTGGAGCCACCGGCCAAACCAGAGGGGGTGGTTGTTTGCCACCCCCCCAAAAAAACACCAGCGGCCACTACACATCATAATCCCCCCACCAAATTATTTGGACCAGTGCTCAAAACAAGATCCATAAAGATATGGATGAACAAGTTTGGGGTAGATGAACCTGACTGGCCTGCACAGAGTCCTGACCTCAACCCAAGAGAACACCTTTGGGATGAATTAGAGCGGAGACTGCGAGCCAGACCTTCTCATCCAAGATCAGTGCCTGACCTCACAAATGTGCTTATGGAAGAATGGTCAAACATTCCCATGTAAACACTCCTAAATCTTGTGGACAGCCTTCCCAAAAGAGGTGAAGCTGTTATAGATGCCAAGGGTGGGCCAACTTAATATTGAACCCTACAGACTAAGACTGGGATGTTATTAAAGTTCATGTGTGTGTAAAGGCAGGTGTCCCAATACTTTTGGTAATATAGCGTTTCTCAGTGCTGCTGACTGATTGAAAATGATAATATTATGCCCTGACCAATCGACTCAGTTTGATCGAATCCTATCAGAATTGATCGGATGAGACTTTAAGGCTATTAAATTGTTCATGGATTTGATTGTTTTGATGGAATAACACAAAATGCAGCAATATGTACTGTGTTAAAAAAAACATTTGAGTGCTTCTGAGTGCTGTAACCGAGTCCTGAAGGAGCTCAGAGGGCGAGTTTAACCAACAACTTTGCACACGGCCCTCCCGGGGAGCAAAGCTCAGTAAACATGTGATTTATTGCTATGGGTGTGGGAGAGATATACAAGGGACTGTTATAAGGAAGTGAAACATTTCAAGATTCATCTGAGCGTGTCACAGAGGTAAGAATTTGTTGAATCTTTCAAGTATTCACTGTGATGGGGGTCACTTTGGGTGGGGGCTCATGGAACCCAGCATACTTTAGAGAGGTTGGGAAACAGCTCAACAGACCTCTCCTATGTGTAAGTCACTCTGGGGGTGATTTACTATAATAAATTAGCTGCGCCGGCCCCATGACCCCGCTGGACGACAACCCAGCCTTTCCCCCGGGTCTTTTCCTAAAAGATCCTGCCCCGGATACCCTCGGCTCCCCAGCTAGAGCACAGAAATTCTTCCTAAATGGGTCTTTCCTCTCTTTCCCGACACTTGTAACTACTCTACCTAACTACGACATACCCTTTTACAAATACTTGCAAATAAGACATTTCCTCCAACCCTCCAACCAAAACTCTCCCTGGCACCGAGACCTCACGCCGTTTGAATTGCTTTGCGCCTCAACAGAACCACAAGGCCATCTCATTTCCTCAAATTACGCACTATTGTTCTCAGGCCACAAAATTAAAGATGACACCCTTACACAACAATGGGGAAAGGATCTAGCCATAGACCTCACCCCCTCAGAGTGGGAACACATATTTACCCTCATGCACAAGGGCTCCATTAATGTCACGACGCAGGAGAATAGATACAAAATTTTCTCAAAATGGTACCGGACCCCCGACAAAATACACCACTTCCACCCCTCTGTCCCTTCTACCTGCTGGAGGTGTAATACCGCTAGAGGTACTCTACTTCACATCTGGTGGGAATGCCCCCTTCTCCAACCCTTCTGGTCAGACATTCATGAACTAATCTCCCGAATCACCACATATACTCCAGACTTCTCCCCCGCCAGATACTTATTGCACCACAGACAAGGGTCCCCCTCCTCATACAAAAAGACCCTAACTATTCACCTGATTAATGCAGCCAACCTTTGCATCCCGGCACGTTGGAGGAACCCCTCCCCCCCCACAGTTCAAGACTGGACTCTCAGGGTAGACCGAATAGCGGAAATGGAGCAACTCATCTCCCAAGCAGCGGATACTCCTACCAAATTTCAGGCCACTTGGGCCTGTTGGACTCAGTATAGAAGCTCACAAAAGCAACAGGCCTTGGCCCAACCAACCCCTCAGACCCCCTGAGAGGCACACACGACAAGTGCACTAGTGTCCACTTTTGTTAACACACCCGCCCCTACTGTCCCCCCTCTCCCTATACCTCCCCCCACCAAAGATATAGACCTGACATTTTCAGGAAACCTAATGCTTGCCGTATACATGCATATCATACACGCCTTTACTCAATAGCGACTTCATAGATTCCCCCTTCGAGCGACTGACTCATCCTCGGTCCGCCCTACACTTTGGACGACTTCACCTCCTCGTACAAGTTTTAAATTCCAGTCACCAGACCGTTATGTTAAATACTATTCATGCCTTGTCAGGTATCCCGTTCTCGTTCACAGCTAAGATCCCGTCGGGGTGAACGGAAACGGGATTGCTTATACTGCGGTCTGGCCCTGCTCCGCAAACCACACCCGCTCTCTCTCTATCTGAATCTGCCTCCATAGTTGTAAGTGGCGATCCCTACTTTGTTATACTGTTGAGCCTCATGCATGATTACAAAGGTCTATATTGGCTCATGTTTATACTCTGCTGTTTTATAAGTGCATGCTGCCCATTGATTGTTTGTTTCTTTCTCTAAGATGTATGGCAAACATTACATGTTAACCTGTAAAATTTCAATAAAATCTTTTGGAAAAAAAAAAAAAATAAATAAATAAATAAATTAGCTGCGCCAGTTCACACCTTAATTGGTGCGCCGGAAAGGTCATTAACCAAACGTGCGAACCGGCGCACTTTGAAGTGCAAATAGCGATAATAAATACACGTGTATGTAAACTGCAACTGTCGCTAGGGTAACTGCAATTTTCCCATTGATAATAGCCCACGTCCAATACAATTGGTTAATTTCATCTCATTGGATGTGTTTTGTTAGGCAATTAGTAGGTGTTCTCAGTTATTTAACCCTTTTGATGCTAATCTCATTACTATCACTTCTAATATATTTTTGAAATGTTTTTTTTACCCAAATCTTTCAATACATTACAAAGAACGGAGAAGAGTTTCTAAACCCAATAAATTAATATTTTCAGATCCTAATCTTTAAAGGTGACCATACTCTGCAATCAGTTAGATCTTAAATAAATTAGATTTAGCACAAGAGCCTGATTGATTTCCTATAATGTGAATTAATTGTTCAAGTGTGTCTTCCTATTATCTATTTTGCCAAAATATTGAATTGTACAGAGATTGGTCAATCAGATTGCAAAGTGAATGACCATCTTAAGTGCCAAATTTGGAATGTAGAGGTGCCATGACCCACTTGTTTTTTCCTATTGATATCTCTTGGGCATTATATAAGGCACATGAGAACCCAACTTTTTCCAAGACATGCCAGAATGATCAGGAATCTTCAAACTACAGCTCTCCAGCTGTTGTGAAACTACACATCCCATGAGGCATTGTAAAATTCTGACATTCACAGACATGACTAGGCATGATGGGAATTATAGTACCTGAACAACTGGAGGGCTGTAGTTTGAAGACCCCTGTGATAGACCATTATTATGCCTCCAGAATTGGGAGTGTGGCATCTACCCAACTTCTCTCTGCTGGTGGACACAAGAACCTACATCTATAGATATATATTTAGGCAGCACAGTGGTGTAGTGGTTAGCACTAGTTATGGGCCAAACACCCCCCCGTTCGGTTCGCACCAGAACATGCGAACAGGTAAAAAATTTGTTCAAACACGCGGACACCGTTAAAGTCTATGGGGCATGAACATGAAAAATCAAAAGTGCTAATTTTAAAGACTTATATGCAAGTTATTGTCATAAAAAGTGTTTGAGGACCCGGGTCCTGCCCCAGGGGACATGGATCAATGCAAAAAAAGTTTTAAAAACTTACGTTTTTTCGGGAGAAGTGATTTTAATAATGCTTAAAGTGAAACAATAAAAGTGTAATATTCCTTTAAATTTTGTACCTGGGGGTGTCTATAGTATGCCTGTAAAGGGGCGCATGTTTCCCGTGTTTAAAACAGTCTGACAGCAAATGACATTTTAAAGGAAAAAAAGTCATTTAAAACTACTCGCAGCTATTAATGAATTGTCGGGCCGGCAATACACATAAAAGTTAATTGATAGAAATGGCATGGGATTCCCCCACAGTGCATTACCAGGCCCTTTGGGTCTGGTATGAATATTAAGGGGAACCCTGAACCAAAATTTGAAGAAAAAATGCGTGGGGGTCCCCCCAAATTCCATACCAGGCCCTTAAGGTCTGGTATGGATTTTAAGGGGAACCCCGCACCAAAATTAAAAAAAAATAGTGTGGGGTCCCCCCAAAAATCCATACCAGACCATTATCTGAGCACGCAACCTGGCAGGCCACAGGAAAAGAGGGGGGATGAGAGAGCACCCCCGAACCGTACCAGGCCACATGCCCTCAACATTGGGAGGGTGCTTTGGGGTAGCCCCCCAAAGCACCTTGTCCACATGTTGATGGGGAGAAGGGCCTCATCCCCACAACGCTTGCCCGGTGGTTATGGGGGTACACGGGTGAGGGGCTTATCGTAATCTGGAAGCCCCCTAATCTGTGTGAAATGGTAATGGGGTACAAATGTACCCCTACTATTTCACAAAAAAAGTGTCAAAAATGTTAAAAAAGACAATAGATGGTTTTTGACAATTCCTTTATTAATTTCTTCTTTCCCCGCTTCTTCTTCCATCTTCTTCTGGTCTTCCTTCGGTGTTCTTCTTCTTCCTCCATTATGTTCTTCCCCCGCTTCTTCCTCTATCTTCCTCCACTTCTTCCTCCGGTCTTCTCGTCCGGCTCCTTCTTCTCCGCTTCGTCCTCTGACCTGCCTCAATGGGAGTCTCCTGCTGTGTGACGCTTCTGTTCAGGTGACAGCTCTTATATAATGGAGGGTGGGGCCACCCGGTGACCCCGCCCCCCTCTGACACACAGGGACTTCCCTATGGCTTTCCCCGTGTTGTCAGAGGGGGCGGGGTCACCCGTTTATGGGAAATCTCCATGTGTCACTGAGTTGCCCTGAACTCTATTATATAAGAGCTGTCACCTGAACAGAAGCGTCACACAGCGGGAGACTCCCACTGAGGCGGATCGGAGGACGAAGTGGAGAAGAAGGAGCCGGAGGAAGATGCCGGACGAGAAGACCAGAGGAAGAAGAGGAGGAAGATAGAGGAAGAAGCGGGGGAAGAACAAGATGGAGGAAGAAGAATAACACCGAAGGAAGACCAGAAGAAGATGGAAGAAGAAGCAGGGAAAGAAGAAGACATTAATAAAGGAATTGTCAAAAACTGTCTATTGTCTTTTTTTAACATTTTTGACACTTTTTGTGAAATGGTAGGGTACTACCCCATTATCAATTCACACGGGGGGCTGGGATCTGGGGTCCTCTTGTTAAAAGGTGCTTCCAGATTCCGATAAGCCCCCCACCCGCAGACCCCCACAACCATCGGGCAAGGGTTCTGGGGCTGAGGCCCTTCTCCCCATCAACATGGGGACAAGGTGCTTTGGGGGCTACCCCAAAGCACCCTCCCAATGTTGAGGGCATGTGGCCTGGTATGTTCAGCAGGGGGTGCTCTCTCATCCCCCCTCTTTTCCTGCAGCTTGCCAGGTTTCATGCTCGAATAAGGGTCTGGTATGGATTTTTGGGGGGACCCCATGCCATTTTTTATTTTGGTGCAGGGTTCCCCTTAATATCTATACCAGACCTTAAGGGCCTGGTATGAAATTTGGGGGGACTCCCACGCATTTTTTTTTAAATTTTGGTCTGGGGTTCCCCTGTGGGGGAATCCCATGCCATTTTTATCAATGAACTTTTATGTGTATTGCCGGACCGGCAATTCATTATAGCCACGAGTAGTTTTAACTGACTTTTTTCATTTTGCTGTCAGACTGTTCTAAACACGGGAAACATGCGCCACTTTACAGGCATACTTTAAGCATTATTAAAATCACTGCTCCTGAAAAAATGGCCATTTTTAAAACTTTTTTTTGCATTGATATATGTCCCCTGGGGCAGGACCCAGGTCCTCAAACACTTTTTATGATAATAACTTGCATATTAACCTTTAAAATTAGCACTTTTGATTTTTCCCATAGACTTTTAAAGGGTGTTCTGCGTCTTTCGAATTTGCCGCGAAGACCCCAAATTGTTCACTTTTCGGCGAACAGCCAATGTTCGAGTCAAACTCATGTTCAACCCGAACATAAAGCCCATTCCTAGTTAGCACTTTTAAATAGCAGCAAAAAGGGTCACTGGTTTGAATCCTGCCCGTGACACCATCTGCCTGGAGTTTGCATGTTCTCCCTGTGCCTGCGTGGGTTTCCTCCAGGTACCCTGGTTTCCTTCCTCACTCTAAAACATGCTGGTAGGTAAATCGTATCCTGTCTAAATTTGTCCTAATATGTATGAAGGTGTGTTAGGGACCCACACAAACATTACCCCATGTTAAAAAAAGAAATTCTTAATTTGCAAATAAGGATTATTTCTTCTTCAGAGAACAGTGAGCAGAGCATGGTGGTGGGAAGAAATTAGCAGCAGTACAAGCAACTTCCTGTAGGGGCGTGATGTCATTCCTGTGTGCTGGCCACCGCTTCCGGGAACCAGATATGCACCACGGGTACATACCTCCGCACACACAGCAGTTGCGCATCTCGCATACACAGCGGTCGTGCATCTAGATGCATTTGGCGCATCTAGTTGCAGGAACCCAATTTTTAGGGAAAATAATAGTAAAGCAGATACAGATTTCCAGGACTGGACTAACAAATGTTTCTAGTGAAAGGCAACTGGTGTTTTCTATTAAACAAGGTCTAAATGGGCCATTGACATGCATCACAGTTGAACTTAGGAATGTGTCTTTGCAAAGTTAAACTAAATGAAATCCTTTCTTATTTTTGCTTGGGGATAGAGTGCAGAGGGATTAGAAGTCTTTGGGGATGTCTGCACCCCTTATAGGGTGAAAACACCTCCCAAATTTTGCCAATTTCTCCTTTAAATTTATTCACTTCCTGTCACATAGCCAAACAGGAAGTGAGGGTAAAACCCCACCTTTGTCTTTCCTTGGGGATACTCAGGTCAATCTAAATAGTTTCCCCATTAGGTAAATTGCACTCTAGTATTTTGCTGTGTACATCCCAAATTATTGGGTATCTTGGACTTTGGGGTTTATTTACTAAAGGCAAATCCACTTTGCACTACAAGTGCACTTGGAAGTGCAGTTGCTGGAGATCTGAGGGAGACATGCAAGGAAAATAAAAAATCTGAATTTTTGCTTCTACATGATTGGATGGTAAAATCACCAGTGCTCACCCTCAGATTTACAGCGAGTACACTTGTATTGCAGAGTGGATTTGCCTTTAATAAACCCCAAAATACCTAAGAATGTGGGGTGTACACAACAAAGTGCTAGAGTGCAATTTGCCTAATGGGGACACTAGTTAGATTGACCTGTGTGTCCCCAAGGAAAGACATAGGTCAGGTTTTACCCTCACCTGTTTGGCTATCTGACAGCAAGTGAAGCCAATTGTAAGAAAAGGGACACAAAGCCCAACCTAAAAAAGACAAGCAGGAGTTCTAACACTCACTTGGTTTCCCTCAAATGCACACAATTAGAATAGGATTGTCTTGAGCTTGATTATAGCTCAGTGCTCTAAATCAGTGCTTCTCAATCCTGTCCTCAAGTACTCCCAACAGGCCATGATTGCAGGTTTTCCTTCATCTTGCACAGGTGCTTTAAATCACAGTCAATGGCTTTGTATTTTGGAAAGCTATTTTAGCTAAGATAAATTCCCAAAACATGTCTTGTTGGGGGTACATGAAGTCTGAGGCTGAGAACCACTGCACTAAAATGGAAAATTGAATACTTACCTCTCTGTAATTTTCCTTCCCTGGTGTCTATCCATAGCAGCATACACACAATCCATGCATATGCTACCATGAAGGCACCAGGAAAGTAACTTAGACAAATCAAACCTTTTTTGTTTTGCCATGCCAATCAGCCTAGTTAAGCTGCAGCTGGGAAATCTGTTGCATGACAATTAACAAAACACATAAAATACACACACACACACTTCAAAGCAGATAACCTGTTAAGGATGTCCTTAAATTACTAACCCAAAAAACACACTCTCTGAGCATGCCCAGAAACATCTAAGTGCTGTTCACACTCAAAAAGAATAACAAAAGCAAAGTCCCTGAGCATTCCCAGACCAACCCAAATGCAGCTAGCACAAAATAAGCCACGCCCTGTCCAAAATGAAGCACATCATCCAGCATGCTAAAAAATTACAGATGGGACAAATACCCCCGGTCCATGGGGGCAAACAAAGAGCCTAATATTGGCAAAAGTTATGCAACAAATAACATTGCAGTCTATGGGAACTGACTTGTTAATTTGGCGAGTCCCCACTTCGTCGGCTTATCTTTAGGGATGAGCTTCGAGTTCGAGTCTAACATCGGCTGTTCGCCAGTTCGCCGAACAGTGAACAATTTGGGGTGTTTGCAGCAAATTCGAAAGCCGCGGAACACCCTTTAAAAGTCTATGGGAGAAATCAAAAGTGCTAATTTTAAAGGCTTATATGCATGGTATTGTCACAAAAAGTGTGTGGGGACCTGGGTCCTGCCCCAGGGGACATGGATCAATGCAAAAAAAGTTTTAAAAACGTCCGTTTTTTCAGGAGCAGTGATTTTAATAATGCTTAAAGTGAAACAATAAAATTGTATAATTCCTTTAAATTTTGTACCTGGGGGGGTGTCTATAGTATGCCTGTAAAGAGGAGCATGTTTCCCGTGTTTAGAACAGTCTGACAGCAAAATGACACTTCAAATGAAAAAAAGTCATTTAAAACTACTCGCGGCTATTAATGAATTGCCGGTCCGACAATACACATAAAAGTTCATTGATAAAAACGGCATGCAAATTCCACACAGGGGAACCCTGAACTAAAATTTAAAAGAAAATACCAAAAAATTACCGCGCTACTCTATACAATGAAAAACTCTGTTATATAACTTAAAAAGCTGCAGTCCTAATGTGAGGCGTGCACATACTAGACAAAAATAATTTAAAAAAGACTGCGCTAGAAACAATGACATGTGATGTAACTAAACAAACATGATTGAGTATATGAATAAATACAATTCATCGAGTGTGAAAAATAATAAAACACCAAAAATCTAATGAAAGTAAGTAAAAATAAAAGTGACTGAAAAATGAAAGTCCCAAATAAAGTTGAAAAAAGTGACTAAACAGTCAAAAAAACAGACTGTCCTTGGAGCCAAGGCAGATACAATCGGTGATCGTAGATAACACCCAGTGAGGAATCCTCCACCTATTAAGATGTGCGCTTACCAGAGGTAAGCTGTAAATCAGCTTATTAGTGAACATCCACTTAGGGGAAATCAGCTCCTCAGGTCTCCTCACAGGGAAGGGGGCAGACAGGATCTCTCAATGTGATGGATTCAATCCGCATAACGGGAGGACCCAGAAGGATAAAACAAATTCTCCATAGTGTAAAACTGTATATCATTTATTAAGGTAAAAGGATGATCACACTTACATGTAAAATCACGGTAAAAAGGCACATAAGATGTACAACAGCCGGCCGGCTCGCATGCACCCGTTCAAATGAAAACGATGACGTCAAATTTAAAAGAAAAATTATGTGGGGGTCCCCCTAAATTCCATACCAGGCCCTTCAGGTCTGGTATGGATTTTAAGGGGAACCCCGCGCCAAAATTTTTCATGTTGATGGGGACAAGGGCCTCATCCCCACAACCCTTGCCCGGTGGTTGTGGGGGTCTGCAGGCAGGGGGCTTATCGGAATCTGGAAGCCCCCTTTAACAAGGGGACCCCCAGATCCCGGCCCTCCCCCCTGTGTGAAATGGTAAGGGTACCCCTACCATTTCACAAAAAAACTGTCAAAAATGTTAAAAATGACAAGAGACAGTTTTTGACAATTCCTTTATTTAAATGCTTCTTCTTTCTTCTATCTTTTATCTTCTATCTTCCTTTGGTTTCTTCCTCCATCATCTTTTTCTTCTGGTTCTTCTGGTTCTTCCTCCGGTGTTCTCGTCCGGCATCTTCCTCCGTGGCGTCTTCTTCCCTTCTTCTTCTCGGGCCACTCTGCATCAACCATGATGGGAGGCTCCCACTGTGTGATGCTTCTCCTCTTCTGACGGTTCTTAAATAACGGAGGGCGGGGCCACCCGGTGACCCCGCCCCCTCTGACGCAGGGGGACTTGACGGGGACTTCCCTGTGGCATTCCCCGTGATGTCAGAGGGGGGTGGGGTCGCCCGTTACATAACCCCGCCCCCCTCTGACGTCATGGGAAATGCCACAGGGACGTCCCCGTCAAGTCCCTGTGCGTTAAAGGGGGGCAGGGTCACCGGGTTATTTAAGAACCATCAGAAATAGAGAGGCATCACACAGCGGGAGCCTCCCATCATGGTGGATGCGGAGCGGCCGGAGAAGAAGAAGGGAAGAAGACGCCATGGAGGAAGATGCCGGACTAGAACATCGGAGGAAGAACCAGAAGAACCAGAAGAACCAGAAGAAGAAGAAGATGGAGGAAGAAACCAAAGGAAGATAGAAGATAGAAGAAAGAAGATAGAAGATAGAAGAAAGAAGAAGCATTTAAATAAAGGAATTGTCAAAAACTGTCACAGTTTTTTTGTGAAATGGTAGGAGTACATTTGTACCCCCTTACCATTTTACACAGGGGGGAGGGTCGGGATCTGGGGGTCCCCTTGTTAAAGGGGGCTTCCAGATTCTGATAAGCCCCCCACCCACAGACCCCCACAACCACCAGGCAAGGGTTGTGGGGATGAGGCCCTTGTCCCCATCAACATGGGGACAAGGTGTTTTGGGGGGCTACTCCAAAGCACCCTCCCAATGTTGAGGGCACGTGGCCTGGTATGGTTCAGGAGGGGGGCTGCTCTCTCATCCCCCCTCTTTTCCTGCGGCCTGCCAGGTTGCGTGCTCAGATAAGGGTCAGACTTGAAGGGTCTGGTATAGATTTTGAGGGGGACCCCACGCCATTTTTAAAAAAAATTCTGGCCGGGGTTCCCCTGTGGGCAATTCCCATGCCGTTTTTATCAATGAACTTTTATGTGTATTGTCGGACCAGCAATTCATTATTAGCCGTGAGTAGTTTTAAATGACTTTTTTTCCTTTGAAATGTCATTTTGCTGTCAGACTTCTAAACACGGGAAACATGCGCCCCTTTACAGGCGTACTATAGACACCCCCCAGGTACGAAATTTAAAGGAATATTACACTTTTATTGTTTCACTTTAATTATTATTAAAATTTACTGCTCCCGAAAAAACGGCCATTTTTAAAACTTTTATTTGCATTGATACATGTCCCCTGGGGCAGGACCAGGGTCCCCAAATACTTTTTATGTCAAAAAAAAAATCCTGACCCCCCAATACATACAAGGCCATTTGGGTCTGTTAACCACTTAACAACCGGCCCATAGCCAAATGACGGCTACAGGGCGGTTGCTTAACTCTGGGAGGGCGTCCAGGGACATCCTCCCAGAATTTCGCTCTCGCGCGCCCCCTAGGGCGCGCACTCGAGAGCATCCATGACAGCCGGGTCCAGAGGACCCGGCGCACCACGGATCTCGGTAAATGGCTGCAAATCGCGGCCGTTTACCATGTGATCGCTTTGTCAAATGACGAAGCGATCACATGTAAACAAACCGGCATCATCTGATGATGCCGGTTCCTCTCCTCCCCTCTTGTGTACCGATCGGTACATTGTGAGCAGAGAGGGGGATGGATGGATGGTAGCAGCGCTGTGGGCTGCATCTGTAGTGCCCACAGCGCTGCACAGAGACATCCAGCCATCCATCCATCCATGCTCAGCCATCCCTCACTACCCTGCAATGCTGTGCAATACTCTGCAATGCCCCACAATACTCTGCAATGCCCCACAATACCCCACAATACTCTGCAATGCCCCACAATACTCTGCAATGCCCCACAATACTCTGCAATACTCTGCCATACCCTGCAATACCCCGCAATACCCTGCAATACCCCACAATACTCTGCCATACCCTGCAATACCCCGAAATACCCCGCAATACTTTGCCATACCCTGCAATACCCCGAAATACCCCGCAATACTCTGCCATACCCTGCAATACCCCGCAATACTCTGCCATACCCTGCAATACCCCGAAATACCCTGCAATACTCTGCCATACCCTGCAATACCCCACAATACTCTGCAATACTTCGCAATACTCTGCAATACCCCGCAATACTCTGCAATACCCCGCAATACTCTGCCATACCCCGCAATACTCTGCCATACCCTGCAATACCACGCAATACTCTGCCATACCCTGCAATACCCCGCAATACTCTGCCATACCCTGCAATACCCCAAAATATCCCGCAATACTCTGTAATACCCAGCCATACTCTGCAATACCCCGCAATACCCAGCCATACTCTGCAATACTCGGTGATACCCAGCCATACTCTGCCATACCCAGTCATACTCGGCGATACTCTGCAATACCCAGCCATGCTTAGCCATACTCGGCCATGCTCAGCCATACTCGGCCATGCTCAGCCATACCCAGCCATGCTCAGCCATACTCGGCCTCTGTATGTGGCCAGGCTGTGGAAGTCTCACACATGTGGTATCGCCGTACTCAGGAGGAGTAGGAGAATCTATTTTGGGGTGTCATTTTTGGTATGTACATGCTATGTGTTAGAAATATTGTATAAATGGACAACTTTGTGTTAAAAAAAAGCGTTTTAACCACCTCCCACCTGCCGTCATACGACGTCCTTGACTTTGTGCGGGGATATCTGAATGATGGGTGCAGCTACAGGCATCATTCAGATATCAGCTTTTTCAGTCGGCGATTCCCTACACCATAAGAATGATCATAGCGGCTGTTACACTGCTTGATCGTTCTTACGGGAGGCGAGAGGGGACATCCCCCCCTCCCGCCGCCCTCTGGTGCTTCTACTGACTCACCGCTACGATCGAAGCCAGGATCGTTTTTTTTTTTTTTTTTTCATTTCAGGCACAGCCTAGAGGTGAGACGTGGGGTCATTTTGACCCCATATCTCACTGTAAAGAGGACCTGTCATGCCATATTCCTATTACAAGGGATGTTTACATTCCTTGTAATAGGAATAAAAGTGATCAAAAAAATTGTTTTTGGAAAAAAGTGTCAAACTAAAATAAATAAAGTAAAATGAATTAAAAAAAAAAAAAATTAAAGCGCCCCTGTCCGTGTGCTCGCATGCAGAAGCGAATGCATACGTAAGTCCTGCCCACATATGAAAACGGTGTTCAAACTACACATGTGAGGTATCGCTGTGATCGGTAGAGCAAGAGAATTAATTTTGGCCCTAGACCTCCTCTGTGACTCAAAATTTGTAACTAGTAAAAAATTTTAAAGCGTCGCCTATGGGGATTTTTAAGTAGCGAAGTTTGGCGCCATTCCACAAGCGTGTGCAATTTTGAAAGGTGACATGTTAGGTATCTATTTACTCGGCGTAACTTCATCTTTCATATTATGCAAAAACATTGGGCTAACCTTACTGTTTTGTTTTTTTTTAAAGCACAAAACAGTTTTTTTTCCAAAAAAAAGTGTTCGAAAAATTGCTGCGCAAATATCGTGCGAGATAAAAAGTTGCAATGACCACTATTGTATTCTCTATGGTCTTTTCTAAAAAAACATATATAATGTTTTGGGGTTCTATGTAATTTTCTAGCAAATAAATGATGATTTTTACATGTAGGAGAGAAATGTCAGAATTGGCCTGGGTGCTCCAGAACACCTGAAGGTGCTCCGTGCATGTTGGGCCTCTGTATGTGGCCACGCTGTGTAAAAGTCTCACACATGTGGTATCGCCATACTCTGGAGTAATAGCAGAATGTGTTTTGGGGTGTACTTTGTGGTATGCATATGCTGTGTGTGAGAAATAACCTGCTAATATGACAATTTTGTGAAAAAAAAAAAAAGAAAAAAAAGAAACTTGATTTTGCAAAGAATTGTGGGAAAAAATGACAACTTCAAAAAACTCACCATGCATCTTTCTAAATACCTTGGAATGTCTTCTTTCCAAAAAGGGGTCATTTGGGGGGTATTTGTACTTTTCTGGCATGTTAGGGTCTCAAGAAATGAGATAGGCCGTAATTCAGGTGTGATCAATTTTCAGATATTGGCACCATAGCTTGTGGATGCTATAACTTTCACAAAGACCAAATAATATACACTAATTTGGGTTATTTTTTACCAAAGATATGTAGCGGTATACATTTTGGCCAAAATATATGAAGAAAAATTACTAATTTTCAAAATTTTATAACGGAAACGAAGAAAAATGCATTTTTTACAGATTTTTCAGTCTTTTTTCTTTTATAATGCAAAAAATAAAGAACCCAGCGGTGATTAAATACCACCAAAAGAAAGCTCTATTTGTGTGAAAAAAAGGACAAAATTTTCATATAGATACAGTGTTGCATGACTGAGTAATTGTCATTCAAAATGTGAGAGCACCAAAAGGTGAAAATTGGTCTGGTTATTAAGGGGGTTTAAGTGCCTAGTGGTCAAGTGGTTAAGGTCCCTCCCACACACTAACAAACTCCTAGCCAAATACACAGCAAGCCAGCCCATGAAAAGGGGGTGGATGCTTGGGGGAAGGAGGGGCTCGGGCACCCCAAAAGTCAACCACCTTGTTCCCATATTCAGAGGGACAAGGGCCTTTTCCACACAACCCTAGGCTGGGGTTGTGGGGGGCTGCAGACAGGGGGCTTTACGGAATGTGGTAAACCCCTTTTAAACTAGTGGGTAGAAGGTGCTTTGTGGTTGGTATTGGGCTGTTGGTATATACCCCAAACCAAACCTATGTTGAGTGCATGTGGCCTTGTATGGTTCCGGAGGGGGTTGGGCAATCGGTCTTCTCGCCCCTTTCCTTGCTGGCCCTGTTGTATGCTCTGAAAAAGGATGTGGTTTGGATTGGTGAAGGCAGCTCACAGACTTTGGAGAATAGAGTGGAGTGTGGAGTTTCCCTTTAAAAGCAAAAGCTAGCCCAAGGAAATCATATGCAGTAGAGGGGAAACGTTAAATGCTTTTTTAGGAGGAGCTAGAGGAGTGAGAGTCTTTTTACATAATTTTAACAAGGTGCATGTCACATGTTGGCAACGTAACATGCTAACATGACCTGTGTGCAAATCTCCTTAAAAAATACATAAAGGTGAACCAGCATAAAAAAATAAAAGTAGAGTTTAGAGGTGCACCCAGTCAACCCACGCAATTGCATTTACGTTGCTTGACATTTACTAAGATTCTGGCCGTGCAGTGGACAAACGCATTTGAACAAGCACAAGAGCCGCTTGTGCATGCACAGTGCTTACATTGATCTCACGCAGTTCTGAATGTAATTGTTACTTGTGAGGAAGTTTAGTAACAACTACCCATCACCCCACAATCACTCCATAATACTGGCACCTCCATCTTCTGTTAATATTGAATTGAAGATGTAATGCGCCATGTCCATAGTGGCGCACAGATTGCATTCTCCTGTGCACCAAGATCACTATAGTAAATGGGGGATTTGTGCTCTGTTCCCGGCGTAAACATTTTGTAAATATGAAAATGTTGCATTGCGCCTCATCGTGCGCCATCAGTAGATCAGCCCCCCTGTGTCTATCATAGTTATCAACATTGTCAACATATTTATACGGACACTTTTTTTGTCTGTGGGCAGAGTCTTATTATAATTAGGCGATGGGGCATTCATTTGTAGGTGTCAGACTTACACGTACCTGACTGACGAACCCGGTATAGCAGGGGAGGCCTCCCGTACGTATCTGGTTCCCGGCCCCTGGTAGTGTAAACAGAAGGCACAGGAGTGCAGAGTGGTAAGAGAGCCTGGCGGGTGACTTGCGGAGGTAAGGCCCAGGATCCTGATGCGTATGGTCTGGAAGTCCTAGGAAGTAAGGGACTAAGCGACTGGTGCAGAGCAGGAGCAGAAATGGCAGATCCGGTCTCAGGCAGAGTTGGCAGCAGACGGTCAGCAAGGTACATAGAAACAGGCAGGCTCAAAGTCTGGGTCACAGGCAGGTTTGGCAGCAGGCGGGCAACGTAGTACAGAGGAGCAGGCAGAAACGTAGTCAAGGGAAGCCGTGGTCAGGTGCAGGCAGATAACAAGAGAAGTCCAAGACAAGCCGGGGTCACTAGGAGATCAGACAGGCAAACAGGAAGTGGACAGGAAACAGGAACTCAGGCACTGGGAGCTGCAGATCGGACAGCACCGAGCAGAAGGTTCCAGCACATTAAATAGGGTGGTTGGCGCCAAGTGCCGTGCGCGCGCCCATGCTGACGCGCCCAGGCGCGAACCGGCGCACACCGGAGCGCCCAATAGCCGATCTTCTTGGAGAGCTTCTCTGACAGTGCCCCCTCCTAAAGGGCAGCCTCCGGATGCCCATCTGGGCCAGTCTATCAGCATGAGCACTCCAGAAGTCTCTTAAAAGTTCCTTAGTGTGCAGATTGCTTTCTGGTTCCCAGGAGTTATCTTCTGGTCCATACCCCCTCCATTTGATCAAATATTGGACTTGATCATGTCTCTTCCTGCAGTCCAGGATTGCTTCCACTTCAAATTCTGTCTCGTTATCCACAATTACAGGTTCAGGTGGGCCGGTATTACGACCCGAAAAGGAATTAGGGACAGCAGGTTTCAGCAAGGATACGTGGAAGACCGGATGAACTCTTATTGTATTGGGTAGATCCAGTTCATAGGTCACGTCATTAATTTTCCTTTTGATTGGAAAGGGACCCATGAATTTGGGACCCAACTTCTTCGAGGGACAGGCCAACTTTAAGTTGAGGGTGGACAGCCAAACCTGGTTGCCAGGTTCCAGAATGAGTTCTCCACGCTTCTTCCTATCAAACATCCTTTTATTATATTCTTGGGTTTTAGCCATGGTTTCGCGTAGTAATTTATTATTGGTGATGAAGAAATCCATTGTTTCAGCAGCCGCAGGAATAGGGCACTCAGGTAAGGATTCAGGCAGAAATGACGGATGAAAACCATAATTGGCGAAGAATGGTGTCTGTTTAATAGCTGAGTGCACAGAGTTGTTGTATGCGAACTCAGCAATAGGCAGAAGAGAGACCCAATCGTTCTGTGAGAAGGTGGAAAAGCATCGGAGGTATTGCTCCAGGGTTTGGTTAGTCCTCTCTGTCTGCCCGTTTGTCTGGGGGTGATAGGCGGATGAGAACGCCAACTCAATCTCAAGTGACCCACAGAGAGCCTTCCAGAACCTGGAAGTGAACTGCACACCTCTATCGGAGACTATACTTGCTGGTACTCCATGTAATCTTACGATTTCTCTGACAAAAATTTTCGCAGTTTCCACGGCAGAAGGTGTACCTTTCATGGGTAAGAAATGAGCCATCTTAGACAGCCTATCCACAATGACAAAAATGGTGGAAAAACCCTCTGCCAGAGGGAGTTCCACGATGAAGTCCATCGCAATCATCTTCCAGGGTCTTTCTGGAACGGGTAAAGGTTTTAGTAGACCCCAGGCCTTTGTCCGACTATTTTTGTTCCGAGCACAGGTGGTGCAGGATTCCACATAACTCTTACAATCCTTTACCAGTTGGGGCCACCAAAATGTACGTTGCACCAGCTCTGTCGTCTTCAGTACGCCAAAATGCCCAGCTAACTTATGATCATGGCAGAGTTCCAGTACTGCCACTCTTAGATTCTCTGGGACCAAGATCTTGTCTTTGAACTGGAACAACCCATTTTGCAAGCATACGTCGACTCCCATAGGTGGGGACAGATTCCTGGAGGCCTGTTTAATTTGGGATATGATATCCCCCTGTAGCAACAGAAAATTTCCAGCAGGGAGGATGGTGTCAGAAGGTAAAGGTTCCTCGGAATCCTGGAACATGCGGGATAATGCGTCCGACTTGGTGTTCTTGGAGCCAGGTCTGTATGTGATGTGAAACTGGAACCTAGAGAAGAACAAGGCCCACCTTGCCTGCCGAGGTCTCAGTCTCTTGGCAGTTCTCAAGTACTCGAGATTCTTGTGGTCAGTATAGACCAAAATGGGATGTGCAGCACCCTCTAAGAGATAACGCCACTCCTCCAATGCGGCCTTAATAGCTAGAAGCTCTCTGTCTCCAACATCATAGTTCCTTTCGGCAGTGAAGAGTTTCCGAGAAAAAAAGCTACTGGATAAAGCAGGGACTTGGCACCTTGCCGCTGAGAGAGTACTGCCCCCACAGCGACTTCTGAAGCGTCCACTTCAAGGACGAAAGGTAAGGCAGGGTTTGGATGTTTCAGGATGGAGGCGGAGGTAAACAACTTTTTAAGTTTGTCAAAGGCAGATTGCGCCTCGGTGGACCAACAAAAACGGTTCCCTTGCTTGGTTAGTTCGGTAATTGGTGTAATAATTGCAGAGAAGCCTTTAATGAATTTGCGATAAAAGTTGGCGAAGCCAATGAAGCGTTGGACCCCTTTTTTATCGGAGGGAGCGGGCCAGTCGAGGATAGCTGCCACTTTTTGCGGATCCATCTTAATGCCGTCACTAGAAATGATTAGGCCGAGGAACTGGATACATTGGCGTTCGAATTCGCACTTTTCTAATTTGGCGTAAAGTTCATGCTGCCTGAGCCGGGTTAGAACATTTCGGACCTGCCTGCGATGTTCGATGACTGAGGAGGAGAAAATCAAGATGTCATCTAGATATACTATAACGTATAAGTCCAGGAGGTCATGGAAAATGTCGTTAATGAAGTGCTGAAACGTTGCAGGCGCGTTGCACAGACCAAAGGGCATAACAAGATATTCAAAGTGCCCGAACCGGGTACGGAAGGCAGTTTTCCACTCATCTCCCTCCCTGATGCGGATTAGATTATAGGCCCCACGGAGATCGAGTTTAGTGAAGATTGTTGCTGAACCTAGTCTTTGGAAGAGTTCGGGTACCAGAGGTAAGGGGTAGCGATTCTTGATGGTTATTTTGTTTAACTCTCTATAGTCGATACAAGGCCGAAGGGAGTGGTCCTTCTTCTCCACGAAGAAAATGCCGGCCCCGGGCGGTGACGTGGATGGACGGATGAATCCTCTCTTTAAGTTCTCATCAATATAAGTCTTGAGAGTAGCCAGCTCCTGCTCTGTTAATGGGAAAATTCGTCCAAACGGAACTTCAGACCCAGGCAAAAGTTCTATCGGGCAATCATAAGGCCTGTGAGGAGGAAGGGTTTCCTCCCCCTTTTTACTGAAGACGTCAAGAAAATCCCGATACGAAGTGGGAATCGCTTGCTGCGATTCGGTGTCCACGTCCAGACACATGAATTGAGAGGCATCTGTAGGGGTACTGGGCAAACAGTGTTGGTGACAATAGCGGGAGCAGAACTTAATTTCTCCGGAAGCCCAATCGATACTAGGGTTATGGGCTTGTAGCCACGGCATTCCCAAAATAATCGGAAAAAGTGGAGAAGAAATCGCATCAAAACGAAGGAATTCTCGATGGTGAGTATCCATAATGGCCAATAGAGGAATAGTCTCCTGGGTGACGGGACCCGAGCTGAGGGTGGAGCCGTCAGTGAGATGGACCGCAAGTCCCTGTGATTTTGCTTGGAGAGGAATGCGGTGGATAGTGGCAAAGGTTAGGTCTATAAAGCAGCTAAAGGGTTAGCAGGTGAGGAGAGCACCTGGACTCTCTCTTCCAGCCTAGTGTAGCCTTCCTGAAGGCTCTTTACAGCTTGAGTGAGACCCGCCAGGTGTCTACATAGCTCCTCCATGGGAGAGGATCCCTGCTCGGGCTCGGACATGGCTGTCCGATACTGTCAGACTTACACGTACCTGACTGATGAACCCGGTATAGCAGGGGAGGCCTCCCGTACGTATCTGGTTCCCGGCCCCTGGTAGTGTAAACAGAAGGCACAGGAGCGCAGAGTGGTAAGAGAGCCTGGCGGGTGACTTGCGGAGGTAAGGCCCAGGATCCTGATGCGTATGGTCTGGAAGTCCTAGGAAGTAAGGGACTAAGCGACTGGTGCAGAGCAGGAGCAGAAATGGCAGATCCGGTCTCAGGCAGAGTTTGCAGCAGACGTTCAGCAAGGTACATAGAAACAGGCAGGCTCAAAGTCCGGGTCACAGGCAGGTTTGGCAGCAGGCGGGCAACGTAGTACAGAGGAGCAGGCAGAAACGTAGTCAAGGGAAGCCGTGGTCAGGTGCAGGCAGATAACAAGAGAAGTCCAAGACAAGCCGTGGTCACTAGGAGATCAGACAGGCAAACAGGAAGTGGACAGGAAACAGGAACTCAGGCACTGGGAGCTGCAGATCGGACAGCACCGAGCAGAAGGTTCCAGCACATTAAATAGGGTGGTTGGCGCCAAGTGCCGTGCGGCGCCCATGCTGACGCGCCCAGGCGTGAACCGGCGCACACCGGAGCGCCCAATAGCCGATCTTCTTGGAGAGCTTCTCTGACAGTAGGCCTGCAAAAAAATGGGTGTGGTTTAAACAAAATATTGGGCTTGGCTCATAGGGGTGTGGTTCGAGTCTGAGATAAACGAGGGATGGAGGGAGAAATAAAGAAAGAAATAGGGAGGGAAGGAGAGAGATGGAAGGAAAGAAAGAGGGATGCAGGGACAGCAGGCCCAGATCCTTCAGCACAATAGAAATATGTGTATTCCAGAAAGTTTAACAATCAGCAGATACAGATACTCCAAACACCTGGTGTTGGCACTTCAATCATCCATGGTTGTTTTGGTGTCAGGATGATTGAAGCATATTATTTCTATTATTACATTGTAATATATAAAATGAAACTCACTATAATGCAGAATCAGTGGGAGCCCTGAGTGTGTCACTTGTCACCGTCACCTGCCACCAGATGCCATCAGGTGTCCCCAGCGGAGTCCCTCCTTACATTAGGTGCCCCCAGCGGAGTCCCTCCTTACATCAGGCGCCCCCAGCTGAGTCCCTCCTTACATCAGGTGCCCCCAGCGGAGTCCCTCTTTACATCAGGTGCCCCCAGCGGAGTCCCTCCTTACATCAGGTGTTCCCAGTAGAGTCCCTCCATATATCAGGTGATCCCAGTATTATTATATTATATTATTATATACGATTTATCTAGCGCCAACAGTTTACGCAGCACTTTGCAATGTAGAGGGGGACAGCACAATTACAGTACAGTTAAATACAAAAGGGACAGGAGGGCCCGGCTTGTAGAGCTTACATTCTAAAGAGAGGGGGTGGTGGTACTAAAGGTAATAGATGCAGGGAATGATTTGATGGGGTGGCTCAGGAACAGTTGTTAGGTGGGTGTGGGATTGGCTTCCCTGAATAAGTGAGTTTTCAGGGATCTCCTAAAGGTGGACAGGGTAGGGGCTGATCGGACCTAGCAGGGCAGGGAATTCCAGAGGATAGGAGAGGCTCTGGAAAAGTCCCTAAGCTGAGCATGGGAGGAGGTAACAAGGGAGCTGGCAAGCAGGAGGTCCTGGGAGGAGTGGAGGGGGCAATTTGGGTGATATCTGCAGATGGGGTTGTATGTTGTGGTTAGCATTTTGAATTTTATATGGTGGGGTAATGGAAGCCAGTGAAGGGATTGGCAGAGAGGGGCAGCAGTCACGGATCAATTAGTGAGGTGTATTAATCTAGCAGCCACATTAATAATAGACTGAAGGGGGGATAGCCATTAAGGAGAGAGTTGCAGTAGTCAAGGCGGGAAATAATCAAGGAGTGAATAAGGAGTGAAAAAAATCTGGAAAACGTTGATTTTCCTGGGACATTTCCCAGGAAATGGTAAGACCGTGACAAACGTCTAAATACCAGGAATGTCCCTGAAAATTCGGGATAGTTGGCAACTATGGTCTATTAGGGGCACAGGGTGACTGAGAAAATGATGGACAACTACTTAATGGACACTGAGAATGTGGTCTGGACATAGGTGTGCGCAGACTATTGCATTAGGGTGTGCACCCCAACACAGATACGTGTGTATGTGTATATATACTGCCGGTGTCAGTAGAGCCGTGGACAATGTCAGTAGGGCAGAGGTAGGTGTCAGTAGTTTTTATTTGTATTATTAAACAAAATTAAAAATAAAAATTTAAATAATTTTTTAACATTTTTATTATTATTATTTTTAACAATTTTATTTTTCTAATAATTTTTTAACATTTTTTTGTATTGTTATTTTTAACAATTTTATTTTTTTAAATTTGTTTTTTCCAAAATTTTTTTGGAGCCCCAGTAGGAGGGGCTTTGGTAAAACATCACGGGTCTAAACAGGGGGTATCCACAGCACACAAGGTGATTAGGGTGTGCCCAGGCACACCTGGCACACCCTGTGCGCACGCCTATGGGTCTGGATTACTTCAGATGGTCTAAGCTTGGGACTAGTAGACAGATGTATGTGAAAGGAAAGCTGATTAATGAGATCTGGAAAGCCCGGGTCTCCTGTTGTTTACTAGTCTGAAGGGTCTTTCACCCATTGGTAATTGTGCTAATTAACACACCTTTGTCCCCTAGCAAACTATTGGGGGATGTGTTTATACTTGTAACAATGTGTATTTTATTTTGGAAGTTTGAACCAGCTAATCTGGCCTGAAGTTGGGATATGTGTTTAATTGCAACATTGTCTTGGGGGGAATTGAGTCACCTAGGCTTGTTTAAGTGTAATGTTAATTCATGTTTCTGGTTACAGTTTGTATTGTTAGGGTAATATGATCAGGAGGGGGAGTCCTCCCATGGTGTATATATGCTGTGTTACTTGGTCAAATAAAGTTATTCCATGTTCCAATTTAGCATCCAAAACGAGTTCTGCCTCATTCTTGGTTGCAAGTAGCTATAATATCTGATATTGATCTTTGGACTAGAGGAAGCGGTGTACTGACAGAAGCACTCAAGTGGAATGTAGGAAGCGGATTTGTCACATTCACTACTGACTAAGATCTAAACAGAAAGCCTTGCCGGGGAAACCCAAAAGTCTAACAGCAGTCGTAGAGTCTTCAAGACTTTAGCTGTATCATCTGTGTACTCCGTTAAAACTGCATTTTAATTAATCACCATTTTCTTTTTGAAGATCGGGGCTTTATATATAATAAAGGGCTTTGAATTTCAAAATCACAGTGCATCTGCAGTTGATATGACATCACGCCAGAAAACACTTTTCATGTGAGTCATCTGAAAAAGAGCAATGAGGGTGCAAATCAAGTCAAAGCTAATGAAAGGAGTAATATGCCAGACAGTGAGTGGCAAGGGAAGCTGGCCTTATGCCCATGCTCACTCGTTGACATGCACGTCACAGCAGAACAGACACTGTGCAATGGGCCTGTGTTTTACATAGTTGCATGGTTGGTAAGATTAAATAAAGAAACCAATTAATCCATGAGGGTGTGTATTAGGGTTGCCACCTGTCCAGGATTCACCCGGACAGTTCAGGTTTTGAATCATGTGTCCAGGTTTCAGTCCACCTGAAACCCAGACACATTATTCAGACAGGAAATAATTGGGCAGGGATTGGCAGTGTGTGTATAAACACCTGGTCCGTCTGATCCAATAAAGACAACCAAAAAAGAGGAAAACCTGGTGCTCAAGGCAGGGTAATACCCCTCCAGATTTTATAGACAGACCAGGTAATGTAGTAGAAAAAATATATTTTATTATAAACATACAGTAAAATTGCATAAGCAAAAGGGTAGATAGAAAGTATACCCAAAATTACATTGATATGAAGCTCAGCTGCCCTGTAGACAATGTTTGGCTAGCAAGAACGCATACTACAAATGATGCCTAACATGTTTCGGACCTTGTAGTTCTTCTTCGGAGGCTTATGTAATTTTTTGAAAGTCATGAGTATTCTATATGTAGCGCTGACAATTTTTGCCTGTCTTTTTAATGTAATGTTAAAAGTATGGACAATGCATTCTTTAGTATTTGGCACCATCTAGTGGCCAAAATGTGAAATGGACTTTATTTTACATTCTGTTCAAGAACATTGGAGAAATGTTACAGGAAGTGACTGTTTGTTTACATTTTACAAAGAACTGACCTACCCATAATGCCAGAAAAAGAACATAAGAATGGCGCTCAGAATTACTGATGAATAACAACAAACAGGCAATAAAAGCTCAAGAAGATTCTAGATATATATATATAAGACAATAAGTCCATGGATATGTCCATAATAAAAACCAATAATAGCTGATGATGGTTGATTTGCTAGTAGAGGGGATGGTTGTAACACAGTCAGCAAAGGCATAGTTTCCAATAGTCCCAAATTTCCCGGGACATTCCCGGGATTTGGACCCTTTTCCCGATTTTAGCATTTCCCCGGAAATGTCCCGGGAAATTTTTTTTGTTCGATTTTTTTTTCTCTATCGCTAGAGGTCCGCGGCCGGCGGAGATAATGTCTCAGTCGGCTGCCATTTTCTAGAGGACCAGGCGGGTTCAAGCTACAATGGAAAGAGAGCTGCGGCACCACCCACCCCCCGCCCCTAGAGGGGTGCATGATCATCCCGTGCCTGTTCACACTGCTGCCTAAACATTGATCAGCTCTGTGAGTTTGAGCCAAGCTCAGGCTCAGCATTGAGCAGCGGCAGGTGTCCTGTGATTGGCCGAGCAGGTCATGTGCAAGACGCATGGAGGACCTGAGGGAGCTGGTCACATGTGGATGCAGGGCTGGACTGTGTCTGTGGGTAATCATGCCAGCCCTGCATGCTCCTGGAGTTCTAACTAATGCTGTGTGTCTCTGCTTCCTGAGGTTGGTCTCTCTCATCTGCTCTGTCAGCCGCCCCCCTCCTCTCTGGCTGGGACTTGTAGTCCACCTAGTAGCTGAGGCATGGGAGGCTGGGATTTGTAGTTCTCCTGGTCGCTGGGACATGAGAGGCTGGGACTTGTAATCCTCCTACTAGCTGGGACATGGGGGGCTGGGACTTGTAGTCCTCCTAGTAGCTGGGACATGAGAGGCTGGGACTTGTAGTCCTCCTAGTAGCTGAGGCATGGGAGGCTGGGACTTGTAGTTCTCCTGGTAGCTGGGACATAAGAGGCTGGGACTTGTAGTCCTCCTAGTAGCTGGGTCATGAGAGGCTGGGACTTGTAGTCCTCCTAGTAGCTGGGACATGAGAGGCTGGGACTTTTAGTTCACCTCGTAGCTGGGACATGAGAGGCTGGGAATTGTCCTCCTAGTAGCTGGGACATGGGAGGCTGGGAGTTGTACTTGTAGTCCTCCTGTATTGGGGGGCATGGTAGGCTGGGACTGGTAGTCCTCCTGTATTGTGGGACATGAAAGGCTGTTACGTATAGTCCTCCTGTAATGTCAGACCCCCCCTCTTCTGTCAGACCCCCCTCTTTCATCTCTCTCCTCCCTCCTTTCTTTCACCCCCCCTCACTACTGCCTCTCTCTCTCACTTCCTCCTCCTACCTTCCTTTTTCCCTCCTCAGAGGGTGGGGGCCCTATGAGATAGGCTGTACGGGGTCCCAATAACTTCTAACAGCAGCCCTGTGAGTGAGTGCACCAGTTTGGATGTTTCTTGACCTACCCCCTGTCATAGAGGCTCTATGACAGGGGGTAGGTCAGTGTGGAGTGTAGGGGTCCCTCCATGACAGGGGGTAGGGCAGTGTGGAGTGTAGAGGTCCCTCTGGGGACCCCTACACTCCACACTGACCACCTGTCATAGAGGGACCCCCACACTAACCTACCCCCTATCATAGAGGGACCCCTACACTGCAACACTGCATACTGACTGTCACGGAACGCCCCACACTCCGCTTGAGTGCTTCCGTCATATACCGCTTCCTAAGTTCTGGAACACGAGTCCAATGGATCTGGCTATAGGAACCCCAAGAACTAGACAACACCAGTCTTGGAGTACATCAGAACTCCTTTATTTTGAGATCTCACAGACCTTTATACAGCAGGGATGACTCAAAGCTAACCTAATTAACATGACCTAATTTACTACAAAATGTACCCAGACCAGATGACAGTCTTGTGGGCACCGAGCTTCACACATTAATACAATTAACAATACAAACAACAATCTCCCCCCTCCTCAGCCTAGACCATTCGTCTATTAGCCAGGGCTGGTGGCTAATGTGATCAGCTCTCTCAATTAACATAAACACATGTTGATAACACCAGCATCTCCTCACAGGATGTGTCCCAGCAGAATGAATCAGTCTTATCAGCAGGGGGCTGCTGGAGGAATCCCCCCTCCCTCTTCAGGGACACAAATATACAGTAAGGAGTCCCCATACAATATATACATGACTGAGTCCGATTAATACAGTTCAGACTGGATTTCTCATTCACCTCAAATGCTAGGGCCCATAATCGGTGGGCAACAGGCTTGCACACAGTCCTCTCCAACAGCCTCCGCTCTGGCCATGCCCGTGACATTTCTCCCCTTTCGGCAGGAGACTAACACAGGAGGAGACCCCAGACGGGTTGACTCCGAAGTTAGTCCACAGGTCCAGTCCTCTACTGCCTGTACCCACACAGTACCCCAAACAAATCATCCCAAACAGTGTATTACTCACCCAGCCATCCTCTGCCTCTCTCAGAGAACATATCTGCCGCTGGGGAGAGGCCCGGACTGGCCCTTCTCCCTGGAATCCTTTCTGCCGCTGGAGAGAAGACAGGGGGACTGGGCTCACTCCATCCTGCTGTTGGGGATCTGGGCTGACTGCCCAGCATCCCTGGGGTATACAGGTGGGGACTGAAGCCCCATCAACCGACACCAGATCAAGCTGCAGTTGTGAGGTGATGACTGCATTCTCTCCTTGGATCCTGATCTGCAGCTCGCGATAGACTGCCACCTCCTCACCTTGGGCCTCCACAATTGCTGCAGGTGTGGGGCAGAGGTCTTGGACCCTCTGTCCGGTTGCCAGCACTTCTGCTGGGGGTTTGCCAGGTGGTTCCTCCTCTACAGAAACATCTATTAAATCCCCAGTCTCTGGAATTGGTAAAAGTGTGGGACAGAGGTCTTGGACCCTCTGTTCAGTTACCAGATCTTCAGCTGGAGAAGTTTGTTTTAACTCCATAGATGCTGCTGGCAGAAAATCACATGTCCCTGTCAGTGTTGTGGGAGAAAGGCTGACTACCTCTTCTCTCAGGAAGGCTGAAGCCACTGTTGGTGCTGGGCAGAACACAGTGAACTTTGGCCCTGATAGCAGCTCTTCTGCTGGAGGCTCATCAGGTTGTTCTTCCTCAGCAGAAAAGTCTATTAAATCCTCTACCTCTATAACTGGTGTCTGTGGATAGAGGTTCACCATCTCCTGTCCATGGAACTCAGAAGATGCCATCAGTGCTGGGCAGAGGTTAGCAGAGCTCTGCCCTGTTGTCAGCACTTCAGTTTTGGGGATGGCAATCTCCAGATTTTCCACTGCAGATTCTCTGGCATGCTGCTGGACAGGCACATTCCTCCATCCAAGATCATCCCATGCAGAAACAGGATCATCAAGGTCAGTCAGCACTTGCTGCATCCGCCATAAGACCTCCGCCTCCATAGCTGTGGGGGCAGGTTGGCAAAGCACACTATCGCTCTGCCACATTGCCGACTCTTCAGCCAGGATTTCAGGGTTGTCAGCTGGTATTTCCTGATAGTCCCAGGCAAAGGGAGCCCAGCCCTGGCACTGAGCAATGTCTAACAGCCGTCTGTAGGCGATCTCTAGCTCCCATTCCTGAACGGCCAGAAACTCCAAATCTTCCTGTGCCCAGTGCACTTCCGAAATGTTCAGTAGCCCTTCTCTGAAATCCATGATTTCGTCCACCCGCCGCTCCAAATCACTCCCAAAGTTAGGGTCCCCTGTCAGCTTCACAAACAACAGTCCCAAGCCGCCATAGCTTAAGCCTTCCGTTGGGCTGTCATCCGCTATCCAGGGACATGCTTGGGATACATGCCACCGGAGGGCTCTGTAGCTCTCATCCAGCTTCATCTCTGCCCAGACCAGCCTGCTTAATTCAGCTGTCTGCTTCTTGTGTGGTTTTTCTCCCAAAAACCGCACCCACAGTCCGTACTGCGACCAGTACCTTTCCTCGATGGAGGGGAGAACTTTTCCCTGGTGTCGCTGCTTACGGGCTAGCGCTTCCTTCCAGAGTTTGCAGCGAATAGAATCACACCATCCCAGCAGGACCTGCTCTGATACTGGTCCTCTGTGCTGTATCTGCATCTCTCGCAACCTCCTTCTGAATTCCTCATCCATGGCGGCTGGTATCTGTACCTCTCCTCTTCTGCTATCTGGACCTTGGATCCAGATGGAAGTTTGGATGTCCCAGACTTCAGGAAGCTTTCCCGCTGCTTGCCACCAATGTCACGGAACGCCCCACACTCCGCTTGAGTGCTTCCGTCATATACCGCTTCCTAAGTTCTGGAACACGAGTCCAATGGATCTGGCTATAGGAACCCCAAGAACTAGACAACACCAGTCTTGGAGTACATCAGAACTCCTTTATTTTGAGATCTCACAGACCTTTATACAGCAGGGATGACTCAAAGCTAACCTAATTAACATGACCTAATTTACTACAAAATGTACCCAGACCAGATGACAGTCTTGTGGGCACCGAGCTTCACACATTAATACAATTAACAATACAAACAACAATCTCCCCCCTCCTCAGCCTAGACCATTCGTCTATTAGCCAGGGCTGGTGGCTAATGTGATCAGCTCTCTCAATTAACATAAACACATGTTGATAACACCAGCATCTCCTCACAGGATGTGTCCCAGCAGAATGAATCAGTCTTATCAGCAGGGGGCTGCTGGAGGAATCCCCCCTCCCTCTTCAGGGACACAAATATACAGTAAGGAGTCCCCATACAATATATACATGACTGAGTCCGATTAATACAGTTCAGACTGGATTTCTCATTCACCTCAAATGCTAGGGCCCATAATCGGTGGGCAACAGGCTTGCACACAGTCCTCTCCAACAGCCTCCGCTCTGGCCATGCCCGTGACACTGACCAACCTGAGATGTAAGGAAGCACTCTGCTGGGGACACCTGAGATATAAGGAGGGAATCTACTGGGGACACCCGATGGCATCTGGTGGCAGGCGACGTGACAAGTGACACACTTGGGGCTCCCACTGGTTCTGCATTATGGTGAGTTGAACTATTTAATTTTTTATTACAATGTAATAATGATAATAATGCGCTTCTATCATCCTGACACCATAACAACCATGGTAAAGGGATGATTGAAGCGCTAACACCAGGTGTTTGGAGTATCTTTATTTGCTGATTGTTAAACTTTCTGAAATACACATATTTCTATTGTGGTGTAAGATCTGGGCCTGCTGTCCCTCCATCCCTTTCTTTCCCTTTGTTTCTACCTCCATCCCTCATTCATCTCAGACTCTAACCACACCCCCTTCAAGTCACGCCCCTTCAAGCCACGCCCGCTATTTCACGTAAACCACGCCCAATTTTGCGCCGCATTTTTCTTTCCTATGCCACGCCTACTTACGCATGCCTGCACCCTTAATATAATGCAACTCCACCTAAAGCCAAAAAAAGTGTCCCTAAAAATTTTTTTCAATGTTGGCAACTATGCAAAGGGCAGCTCTTCTCAGGAGTGAAGCTAGCTCTTAGTCATCCAGGAAAAAAAGAAAGAGAGGAGCATCTCTAAGTAAAACTGGAACATTCCTGGCCGGGTGTGATCCTTGCTGTACGCACATTACTCTGCACACACTCCATGCGTCTATCCACCTGTGATGAACAGTGCTGGGTTCTCCTATGATGGCTCCTCAGTGTCCAGTGATCACTGCTTTCCCCTGTAATCCTCCAGCCAGGGATCAGCATGGAGCTTGTGCAGAATAATGTGCGTACAGCAAGGATCACACCCAGCCAGGAATGTTCCAGTTTTACTTAGAGGCGCTCCTCTCTTTCTTTTTTTACCCATAATGCCAAGTGACCTCCCATGGACACTCAGCACTGAACTGCATGCTGGGTAGATTATAAAAAGGCCCCGCGCGGCCATCTTAGGTCTCTTCTGGACGCGTGGCCTGCCTACAAGGACCTGTGAGGGGGTTTCCAGAGAGCGCAACCTACACCTGCTGTGGAGCGGTGTGACCAGCGACTCTGCCTTGTACCAGTGAGCTGGAGAGATGGTGTGACACAACTAGAAAGGATCCAGAGACACCTGTCGGAGCCATCTGAGGGTCCCAGCTCGTCCTGCGGAGCAGTGTAATGGCGCCAGCTGACAAGAAGCAATACCAAGTGCACCAGAGCAGAGCTGATTCGTTCTCCAGGCCTGGTTGGGTAAGAGGGCTGCCGCTATAGTTCCTTAATGCACCTTTATACACCTAGACTATTAACACAATGTTTCTGGGACCTACAGTCCCACAGAGAAGATTTTATTCAAGAAGGACAGAGTTTAGACAGGCCTCAAGCCTATCTTTCACTGTATTTCTGACACTGTGTTATTCAAGCCAATTGCACCGAGGCAGTTACGGGTGTACTGCACTACAAGAATAGTTCTAACATTCATTTTCCGTTAATCTTTGTTCAACTGTCGGATTACAATTTACACAACACAAATAGCTAGCAGAAGACTGAAAGGACTGCATCTCTCATTGCAAGGCCTTGCATCCTACTAAAGATAAGAGGAACTGCATTATAAAGTAGGGGGAGCTCCCTAATAATTGTGTTGTATTTTATTGCTTAACTTTAGGTTCCTGTGGTTACCAAGGTGTGTTGGAAGTGGGAAGGTGCTCAGAGTTAAGGCGTTTGTGCTCTGAACATTAGTCCCACTTGGAGACGCACTCTGAGGGGTCAGCTAAGACAACTTTGTATGTACAAACTGTTGTGAATACCTATTGGACTGTTTCATGACATTTGTGTGACAGTGCAAATACTGTAATTACTATTTTATACCAGTTCTAGTAAAAATACATTCCTGGTTAAGTACAATTTGTGTGGAGTATTGTTCCTTTTCCAGCAGGTGGAACAGCAGATACCCAGGTAATAAGAAAGGTATACTATTGTTATATTGCATATTGTGGGGTTACCCTTCACTGAGGTAAACCCCAGATGGCACCTGGGTAAAGAGGAGCAGGCATGCACAGAGGGGTGAGAGAGCAAAGGGGCGGCACCTGTCCCAACTGTAAGGACCCCAGGTGTGTGGAGTCAAACTCCTACCAAGATTCTGACCAACAAGCGATGGAGTCTGGATGTATACTGCAGTAGAGTGCTGTATATGTTTTTCTGTATATGTATAAAAGAAAAAAAAAAGAGTATAAAGAAAAGGGTACTCATAGGATGTTGTAGAGATGCAGATTGGTAAGTATATAGACACTAGGGATGAGCTTCAAGTTCGAGTCGAACTCATGTTTGACTCGAACATCGGCTGTTTGCCAATTCGCCGAACAGCGAACAATTTGGGGTGTTCGCGGCAAATTCGAAAGCCGCGGAACACCCTTTAAAAGTCTATGGGAGAAATCAAAAGTGCTAATTTTAAAGGCTTATATGCATGGTATTGTCCTAAAAAGTGTTTGGGGACCCAGGTCCTGCCCCAGGGGACAAGGATCAATGCAAAAAAAAGTTTTAAAAACGGCCGTTTTTTTGGAGCAGTGATTTTAATAATGCTTAATGTCAAAAAATAAAAGTGTAATATTCCTTTAAATTTCGTACCTGGGGGTGTCTATAGTATGCCTGTAAAAGGGCGCATGTTTCCTATGTTTAGAACAGTCTGACAGCAAAATGACATTTCAAAGGAAAAAAGTAATTTAAAACTACTCGCGGCTATTAATGAATTGCCGGTCCGACAATACATATAAAAGTTCATTGATAAAAACAGCATGGGAATTCCCCACAGGGGAACCCCGAACCAAAAAAAAATAAAAATGACGTGGGGGTCCCCCTAAATTCAATATCAGGCCCTTCAGGTCTGGTATGGATTTTATGGGGAACCCAGCACCAAAATTTAAAAAAAAATTGTCGTTGGGTCCCCCCAAAAATCCATACCAGACCCTTATCCGAGCATGCAACCTGGCAGGCCGCAGGAAAAGATGGGTAAGACGAGAGAGCGCCCCCCCCTCCTGAACCGTACCAGGCCACATGCCCTCAACATTGGGAGGGTGCTTCGGGGTCCCCCCTAAAGCACCTTGTCCCCATGTTGATGAGCACAAGGGCCTCATCCCCACAACCCTTGGCCAGTGGTTGTGGGGGTCTGCAGGCGGGGGGCTTATCGGAATCTGGAAGCCCCTTTTAACAAGTAGACCCCCAGATCCCGGCCCACCCCCCTGTGTGAAATGGTAAGGGTTTTGTACCCCTACCATTTCACAAAAAAACTGTTAAAAATGACAAGAGACAGTTTTTGACAATTCCTTTATTTAAATGCTTATTCTTTCTTCTTTCTTCTATCTTCTATCTTCCTTCAGTTTCTTCCTCCATCTTCTTCTTCTTCTGGTTCTTCTGGTTCTTCCTCAGGTGTTCTCGTCCGGCATCTTCCTCAGCGGCGCCTTCTTCTCTTCATCTTCTTTTCTCGGGCCGCTCCGCATCCACGATTGGATGGGAGGCTCCCGCTGTGTGACGCTTCTCCTCTTCTGATGGTTCTTAACCACTTGCCGACCACTGCACGACGATGTACGTCGGCACAATGGCACGGGCAAGCATAAGGGCTTATATATAAGTCCTTGCCTGCCCGCGGGCGGGGGGTATGATCGACCCCCCCGGTGCCTGCGGCGGTCGGATTCTCATCAGGGGCGATTAAAGGTGAAGGGGAGGGCACTCATTCGTGGCCCCCCCTCGCGATCACTCCTGGCGAATTAAATGCTTCCTCGGCTTCTGTAATGTAAACAGAAGCGGAGGAAGTGATGTCATCTCTCCTCGAGCCGGTCTTTTCATTCCGGCGCCGAGGAGAGAAGACATCCAAGTAAGTTTGCACCAACACTACACTAACAGTAGAACACGCAGGCACACTTTTCACACCCCATCAGCCCCCAGTCACCCCCCGATCACCCCCCTGTACCCCCTGTCACAGTGACACCAATAGCAGTTTTTTTTCTGATTATTGCATTGATGTCAGTTTGTGACAGTTATAAGTGGTAGGGCAGTTAGGGTTAGCCCCCTTTAGGTCTAGGGTACCCCCCTAACCCCCCTAATAAAGTTTTAACCCCGTGATCACCCCCAATCGCCAGTGTCACTAAGCGATCGTTTTTCTGATTGCTGTATTAGTGTCACAGGTGACGTTAGTTAGGGAGGTAAGTATATAAGTTCGCTGTCAGTGTTTTATAGCGACAGGGACCCCCATATACTACCTAATAAAGGTTTTAACCCCCTGATTGCCCCCTAGGTAACCCTTTCACCAGTGATCAACGTATAACTGTTACGGGTGACGCTGGTTAGTTAGTTTTTATGTTTATTACCTAATAAAGGTTTAGCCCCCTGATCGCCCGGCGGTGATATAAGTTAAGTTTTAGGGTCAGATAAGGTCTGCGTCGCCCCAGGCAACGTCAGGTTAGTGCCAGTAGCTCTAACACCCACGCACGCAGCATACACCTTCCTTAGTGGTATAGTATCTGAACAGATCAATATCTGATCCGATCAGATCTATACTAGCGTCCCCAGCAGTTTAGGGTTCCCAAAAACGCAGTGTTAGCGGGATCAGCCCAGATACCTGCTAGCACCTGCGTTTTGCCCCTCGGCCCAGCCCAGCCCACCCAAGTGCAGTATCGATCGATCACTGACACTTACAAAACACTAAGAACACATAACTGCAGCGTTCGCAGATTTAGGCCTGATCCCTGCGATCGCTAACAGTTTTTTGGTAGCGTTTTTATACAGTCGCTGACAGTCAGGAGCTTTTTTTCCTGTGACTCTCACTAGTGTACCACTAAATTTAGAGCCCAAAATGGCAAATCGAAGGTACACTAGTGAAGAGGCCTACACGTTTCTGAGCATGACAGATAGTGAAGAGAAAGTCACTCATCTGTCAGATTCAGGCTCAGAATACGATCCTGTAGAAGACAGCGGCTCCATGACAGATAGCTCTGACGACGGAGTTGTGGTCCCTGCCAAGGTCAGGCATACCAGACCCCGAACTTCTTCTGCTGTTGAGGTGCAGGAATCGCAGGGCTCTCGTATGGAGCAGAGCAGTACTAGTGCCGCTATTCCTTCTGGTGAACTGGCAAGCACTAGCGGCCTAGTACACCCTGGTCATACATCCAGCACTGCAGTAACACTTGGTGACGTGGCGAGTCCCATAAGTGCAGTTCAAGCTGGCAAGGTGGCAAGCACAAGCAGTGTCCCACTGCCACCAAGAAAAAGATGAACACAGGCCCGTCATGCCCATAGTGCCCTTCCCGCTGCATTCGCCAATCCTAATTGGGAACCCATCACTTCTGCAGCACCCGTACTTCCCCCATTCACTGGCCAACCCGGCATTCAGGTGGAAAAGTTGATTTTACGTCACTTGATTTTTATTTGCTGTTTTTCACAGAAGATCTCTATAGATCTATTGTGGACCAAAGCAATTTGTACGCTGGTCAACACATTGCCACTATTTCCCAGTCCTCCCTTGCCATAGATTGGAGACCAATTACAGTTTCCGAATTTAAGCTCTTTCTGGGCCTTTCCCTCGACATGGGCATAAATAAAAAGAGTGAGTTGCAGTCATATTGGTCCACTGACCCAATTCACCATATGCCCGTGTTCTCTGCCTCCATGGCCATGGCACGATACGAGCAGATTTTGCAGTTCATGCACTTCAACAACAATGAACTCTGTCATCCTCGTGGAGACCCTGAATACGATCGGCTCTACAAAATTCGGCCCCTCGTAAACCACTTCAACCAACATTTTGCAGACTTGTTTACTCCCCATCAAGTTGTCTGTGTTGATGAGTCCCTGATTAAATTTTCTGGACGCTTGTCATTCAAACAGTACCTTCCCAGCAAGTGTGCCAGACACGGGGTCAAGATGTATAAGCTCTGTGACAGGGCCACAGGCTATACATGTGGTTTTATGGTTTACGAGGGCAAAGATAGTCACGTAGAGCCGACAAACTGCCTGACTACATAGGAAGCACTGGCAAGATTGTGTGGGACTTGGTGTCACCCTTATTCGGAAAGGGGTATCATTTATATGTGGACAATTATTACACAAGCGTGCCACTTTTTAGTCACCTTTTTGATCATCAAATTGGAGCATGTGACACCGCGCGATCTAATCGCCAGGGCTTTCCCCAGTGGCTTGTAGATTTCCGTCTTAGGCTAGGGGAGAGAGCCTGCTTGCGGTGTAATAACTTGCTCGCTATGAAGTGGAGGGACAATAAGAAAGTTTTCATTCTTATCTCCCTTCATGCAGACACGACGGTCCAAATTCCTACGGCGACTAGTGTTATAGAGAAACCCCTCTGTGTCCACTAATATAACCAAAATATGGGAGGGGTGGAACTCAATGACCAGTTGTTGGCGCCGTACCTAGTTGCCCGTAAGGCCAGACGCTGGTACACAAAAGTGTCTGTATACTTATTTCAATTGGCTTTGCTGAGCACTCATGTGCTATACAGAGCTTCAGGACAGACTGGATCCTTCCTTAAATTCAAGGAAGAGATCGTCAGAGCCCTTCTGTTTCCAGACGGTGCTCCACCTCACCTTCTCTAACCACATGCAGTAAGCCGGCTGCATGAGAGGCATTTTATTTATGTCCTCCCGAGTACCCCTACCCAATGAGCCTCCGAAAGAAAATGTCATGTCTGCAGAAAGCACGGATATAGGCGTGACACCCGCTATTATTGTCCCTCCTGTCCTGGTAATCCTGGTCTTTGCATTTGTAAATGTTTTGAGCGCTACCATACACTAGTTGAGTTTTAGCGTAGGGTACAGCATTGCACAGACTAGGACACACTTTCACAGGGTCTCCCAAGATACCATCGCATTTTGAGAGACCCAAACCTGGAACCGGTTACAGTTATAAAAGTTACAGTTATTAAAAAAATGTAAAAAAAAAGTAAAAAAAAATAAAAACACAAAAAAATATATAAAAAAAACAAAAATAGTTGTCCTTTTATTGTTATCTCTCTCTCTATTCTCTCTCTATTGTTCTGCTCTTTTTTACTGTATTCTGCAATGTTTTATTGTTGTTATGTTTTATCATGTTTGTTTTTCAGGTATGTAATTTTTTGATACTTTAATGTCTACTGTGTTTTATTGTTAACCATTTTTTTGTTTTCAGGTACGCCATTCAGCTGCAGGGCGAATTTATTCATCTTGACAGCAACAGCGTTTGCTCCCACGATACATAAAGCCGTGACTCCAACGCTGTTGGAGGTGATTTCACCACCACAGTTACATACTTCAGCATATATGCCAAAGCATGGGGGCAGCAGTGGGCGGAGGAGCAATTTGCTCCTACCTTTTGCAGGAGGATGCCCCCATGCTTCAGCATATATAAACGGTGCATATATGCCCAACATTAGAAGTGGGTGGATCAAGGGAGGTATTCTAATGGTGGGCATACCCACCGATCAATCTCTTTTTTTCGTTCAGCCCACAGGCTGCATGAAAAAAAGTTTACAATATATGCCCAACAAGGACCAGCAACGTACTGGTATGCTGCTGGACTTTAAATGGTTATACCAGAATGATGCCTGCAGGTTTAGGTATCATCTTGGTATCATTCTTTCCAGCCAGCGGTCGGCTTTCATGTAAAAGCAATCCTAGCAGCTAATTAGCCTCTAGACTGCTTTTACAAGCAGTGGGAGGGAATGCCCCCCCCTCCCACTGTCTTCCATGTTTTTCTCTGGCTCTCCTGTCCCAACAGGGAACCTGAGAATGCAGCCGTTGATTCGGCCAGCCGACCATAGAGGTGATCAGAGACCAGAGTGGCTCCAAACATCTTTATGGCCTAAGAAACCGGAAGCTACGAGCATTTCATGACTTAGATTTCGCCGGATGTAAACAGCGCCATTGGGAAATTGGGAAAGCATTTTATCACACCGATCTTGGTGTGGTCAGATGCTTTGAGGGCAGAGGAGAGATCTAGGGTCTAATAGACCCCATTTTTTTTCAAAAAATATGTCACTACCTATTGCTATCATAGGGGATATTTACATTCCCTGAGATAACAATAAAAATGATAAAAAAAATTAAAGGAACAGTTTAAAAATAAGATAAAAAAGCAAAAAAAAATAAGAAAGAGAAAAAAAAAAAGCACCCCTGTCCCCCCCCGCTCTTGCGCAAAGGCGAACGCAAGCGTCGGTCTGGCGTCAAATGTAAACAGCAATTGCACCATGCATGTGAGGTATCACCACGAAGGTCAGATCGAGGGCAGTCATTTTAGCAGTAGACCTCCTCTGTAAATCTAATAAATCTAATCTGTGAAGGCTTTTGAAGGCTTTTAAAAGTGTATTTAGTTTGTCGCCACTGCACGTTTGTGCGCAATTTTAAAGCATGTCGTGTTTGGTATCCATGTACTCGGCCTAAGATCATCTTTTTTATTCCATCAAACATTTGGGAAATATAGTGTGTTTTAGTGCATTAAAATTTAAAAAAGTTTGTTTTTTCCCAAAAAAATGCGTTTGAAAAATCACTGCGCAAATACTGTGTGAAAAAAAAAAAATGAAACACCCTCCATTTTAATCTGTAGGGCCTTTGCTTTAAAAAAAAAAAAAAAAAAAAAAAATATATATATATATATATATATATATATATATATATATATATATATATATATATATATATATATATATATATATATATATATATATAATGTTTGGGGGTTCAAAGTAATTTTTTTCATGTAAACAAAAAGTGTCAGAAAGGGCTTTGTCTTCAAGTGGTTAGAAGAGTGGATGATGCGTGACATAAGCTTCTAAATGTTGTGCATAAAATGCCAGGACAGTTCAAACCCCCCCAAATGACCCCATTTTGGAAAGTAAACACCCCAAGCTATTTGCTGAGAGGCATGTCGAGTACATGGAATATTTATATTGTGACACAAGTTGCAGGAAAAAGACAATTTTTTTTTTTGCACAAGGTTCTCACTAAATGATATATTGCTCAAACATGCCATGGGAATATGTGAAATTACACCCCAAAATACATTCTATTGCTTCTCCTGAGTTTGGGAATACCACATGTGTGAAACTTTTTGGGAGCCTAGCTGCGTACGGGATCCCGAAAACCAAGCACCGCCTTCAGGCTTTCTAAGGGTGTAAATTTTTGATTTCACTCTTCACTGCTTATCACAGTTTTGGAGGCCATGGAATGCCAAGATGGCACAACCCCCCCCAAATGACCCCATTTTGGAAAGTAGACACCCCAAGCTATTTGCTGAGAGGTATGGTGAGTATTTTGCAGACCTCACTTTTTGTCACAAAGTTTTGAAATTTGAAAAAAGAAAAAAAAAATTTTTTCTTGTCTTTCTTCATTTTCAAAAACAAATGAGAGCTGCAAATACTCACCATGCCTCTTAGCAAATAGCTTGGGGTGTCTACTTTCCAAAATAGGGTCATTTGGGGGGGTTTTGTGCCATCTTGGCATTTTATGGCCTTCAAAACTTTGATAGGTAGTGAGGAGTGAAATCAAAAATTTACGCCCTTAGAAATCCTGAAGGCGGTGCTTGGTTTTCGAAGCCCCGTACGTGGCTAGGCTCCCATAAAGTCCCACACGTGGCATCCCCGTACTCAGGAGAAGCAGCAGAATGTATTTTGGGGTGCAATTCCACATATGCCCATGGCCTGTGTGAGCAATATATCATTTAGTGACAACTTTGTGCAAAAAAAAAAGTTTGTCATTTTCCCGCAACTTATGTCAAAATATAAAATATTCCATGGACTCAACATGCCTCTCAGCAAATAGATTGTGGTGTCTACTTTCCAAAATGGGGTCATTTGGGGGGTGTTTGTGCCATCTTGGCATTTTATGGCCTTCAAAACTGTGATAGGTAGTGAGGAGTGAAATCAAAAATTTACGCCCTTCGAAATCCTGAAGGCGGTGCTTGGATTTCAGGGCCCCATACGCTGCTAGGCTCCCAAAAAGTCCCACACATGTGGTATCCCCATACTCAGGAGAAGCAGCTAAATGTATTTTGGGGCACAATTCCACATATAACCATGGCATGTGTGAGCAATATATCATTTAGCGACAACTTTTTGTAAATTTTTTTTATTTTAATTTTTTTATAATTATTCAATCACTTGGGACAAAAAAATGTAATATTCAATGGGCTTAACATGCCTCTCAGCAATTTCCTTGGGGTGTCTACTTTCCAAAATGGGGTCATTTGGGGGGTTTTGTACTGCCCTGCCATTTTAGCACCTCAAGAAATGAGATAGGCAGTCATAAACTAAAAGCTGTGTAAATTCCAGAAAATGTACCCTAGTTTGTAGACGCTATAACTTTTGCGCAAACCAATAAATATACGCGTATTGACATTTTTTACCAAAGACATGTGGCCGAATACATTTTGGCCTAAATGTATGACTAAAATTGAGTTTATTGGATTTTTTTTATAACAAAAAGTTGAAAATATCATTTTTTTTTCAAAATTTTCGGTCTTTTTCCGTTTATAGCGCAAAAAATAAAAACCGTAGAGGTGATGAAATACCATCAAAAGAAAGCTCTATTTGTGGGAAGAAAAGGACGCAAATTTTGTTTGGGAACAGCATTCCATGACCGCGCAATTAGCAGTTAAATCGACGCAGTGCCAAGTTGTAAAAAGTGCTCTGGTCAGGAAGGGGGTAAATCCTTCCGGGGCTGAAGTGGATAAATAACAGAGGGTGGGTGATCCTGCCCCCCTCTGACATCACGGGGAATGCCACAGGGAAGTCCCCGTCAAGTCCCCGTGCGTCAGAGGGGGACCGGGTGGCCCCGCCCTTTGTTATTTAAGAACCGTCAGATAAGGAGAAGCGTCACACAGCGGGAGCCTCCCTCCATGCCATCATGGATGCAGAGCAGCCCGAGAAGAAGATGAAGAAAAGAAGATAAAGAGAAGGAGACGCCGCGGAGGAAGATGCTGGATGAGAACACCGGAGGAAGAACCAGAAGAAGAAGATGGAGGAAGAAACCGAAGGATGAAGGAAGAAAGAAGTTAGAAGAAAGAAGATGGAAAGAAGAAGTATTTAAATAAAGGAATTGTCAAAAACTGTCTCTTGTCGTTTTTAACATTTTTGACAGTTTTTTTGTGAAATGGTAGGGGTACTTTTGTACCCCCTTACCATTTAACACAGGGGGGAGGGCCGGGATCTCAGGGTCCCCCTGTTAAAGGGGGCTTCCAGATTTCGATAAGCCCCCCCGCCCGCAGACCCCCACAACCACTGGCCAAGGGTTGTGGGGATGAGGCCCTTGTCCTCATCAACATGGGAACAAGGTGCTTTAGGGGGAACCCCAAAGCACCCTCCCAATGTTGAGGGCATGTGGCCTGGTACGGTTCAGGAGGGGGGGCGCTCTCTCATTCCCCCTCTTTTCCTGCGGCCTGCCAGGTTGCGTGCTCGGATAAGGGTCTGGTATGGTTTTTGGGGGGACCCCACGCCAATTTTTTTTTTAATTTTGGCGCGGGGCTCCCCTTAAAATCCATACCAGACCTGAAGGGTCTGGTATGAATTTTGAGGGGGACCCCTACGTCATTTTTTTTTTTTTTTAATTTTGGTGCAGGGTTCCCCTTCATATCCATACCAGACCTGAAGGGCCTGGTATGGAATTTAGGGGGACCCCCACATCATTTCTTTTTTAAATTTTGGTTCGGGGTTCCCCTGTGGGGAAATCACATGTCGTTTTTATCAATGAATTTTTATGTGTATTGTCGGACCGGCAATTCATTAATAGCCGTGAGTAGTTTTAAATTACTTTTTTCCTTTGAAATGTCATTTTGCTGTCAGACTGTTCTAAACACAGGAAACATGCACCCCTTTACAGGCATATTATAGACACCCCCAGGTACAAAATTTAAAGGAATATTACACTTTTATTGTTTGACTTTAAGCATTATTAAAATCACTGCTCCCGAAAAAACTGACGTTTTTAAAACCTTTTTTTGCATCGATCCATGTCCCCTGGGGCAGGACCCGGGTCCCCAAACCCTTTTTAGGACAATACCATGCAAATTAGCCTTTAAAATGAGCACTTTTGATTTCAAACGTTCGAGTCCTATAGACTTCAATGGGGTTCTAACGTTCATGTAAAGTTTTGGTCTGTTCGCAAGTTCTGGTGCGAACTGAACCGGGGGGGTGTTCGGCTCATCCTTAATAGACACGGTAGAGATTGTTATCTGAAAGCTTCACCCCAAGCATGAGTATGCTGAATAGGGTGGAACAGATAAGGAAAGGTAGATTTGGATTTGAGAGAGTGAAAACACTGTTTGCTAATCACATACCTCTGCCTTGTGTCCTGTAGTGTATCGTCCCGCCACCACCACGGCATCACTGTGGATGTCTGGGATGTGGGCTAATATACCCCTGGTGAGGCTGACTGAGATCAATTGCACTGTCACAGAGTCTCTCAGTGTGACAACGCGTGGCGCAAGCCCACCCCAAGTGGCAGTGTCATGTCCCGCATCACTGCGCCACCGATGTGCATGTAGCCCGCCGGTCTGTGCCTCACACTGAATCGCAAACAGGAAGGAACCTGTCATCAGGCAGGCTCCAAAGGGCATGGTTGTGTCCCAAATGTGCCCCTTTAGACAGGAATGTGGCTTGGAACAGGGATTGACAGGAAGGTGGGGGGGCACTATGTGCGCCTCATTAATATTCTCTTTGGAGTGCCCAAAGGTGTCCCAGGTCTGTTACAATCCTATAGTGTATGCTAAAACAAAAAAATTTACTATGCGCCTCTAAAGTGTTTGGGTTTGGCTTGAAGAAAAAGTGGCAACCTTAATCCCCACAAGAGGGCGGTGTCCGTGTGTCACTCGTGCTCCCCCTTATGGGATTCACAGTGGTAAACAGGTCTTTCCTTGGATATCTCACTCTCCTTAGTGTAATTGGTCAAGCAGGTATCATGTAGGGATAATAAAATGCCTCCATAGCGTGATTCTATTTAATAAATAGAAGATAAATATTGCACTTCCATCAGGTAACAGACAACAAGCATTGAAAAGCAGGAAGTCTGGTGCTTGATGCGCTCCACAGACCTGAACCGGATGTGACATAATGACGCTCTATATCCGTCACATCTGGTTTAGGGTCCATGGCGCGCAAAGAGCGCCGGACTTCCTGCTTTTCAATGCTTGTTGTCTGTTATTCATGAATTCTATAGGCTGCTTACTTTAGATCAGGGACGTCCAAAGTCTGGCCTGCGGGCCAATTGCGGCCCGCATTCTGGTTTGATGTGGCCCCCACTTGCAATTTGCATATATATTCTTCTGTGGCCCCCAAGCTCGGGCATGTTATATTTTTTGTAAATATATATATATATATATATATATATATATATATATATATATATATATATATTTCTCCCTTCTTTAGCCTGACAAATCTCCGATCACCACTCAGGGTTAGGATGAGTTTGGGCATGTTGCTGGACGTGTTGCTGGGTGTGTTGCTGGGCATGTTCATAAGTCGATGTGCCAGAGCCCGCTTGGAAGCTGACAGCGCTCAGCACCAATCACAGGCACTGAGACATTTCCCGGTCCACAGCTGCAGAGATTGGGAAATGTCTCAGTGTTGGTGATTGGCAGTGGCACTGCGCGCTGTCAGCTTCCTTGCGGGCTCGGGCACATGGACTTGTGATGAACACACCTGAGCTCATCCTTACACTGAGAGGCGCTGGTGAATTTTTTTTTTTCAGGCTAAAGAAGTGTATTTAATATATATATACAACTCTTGTATATGTATATATATATATATATATATATGTATGTATGTGTGTATATATATATATATATATATATATATATATATATATATATATATATATATATATATATATATATGTATGTATGTGTATATATATATATATATATATATATATATATATATATATATATATATATATATATATATATATATATATATATATATATATATATATATATATATACACAGTGTATCCAGTTTAGCTATATTTGACTGCAGGCCATTCCTGGTGTACTGTTTCTAATATACTTCAGGTGGTGTACACAGTATACAGTGCTGTGCACCCATAGTGCAGTTGCTCATACTTTTCTGGTGGTCAATACAGTGCACTCATATTTGTTATTAAACTTCTGTTGGTGTACACAGTACCATGCACCCCTAGTGCAGTTGCTACTACTTTCCTGGTGTTGTACACAATACATACAGTGCACCCATAGTTGTTAGTACACTTCTGTTGGTGTACACAGTACCGTGCACCCCTAGTGCAGTTGCTACTACTTTCCTGATGGTGTACACAATACATACAGTGTACCCATAGTTGTTATTATACTTCTGTTGGTGTACACAGTACCGTGCCCCCCTAGTGCAGTTGCTACCACTTTCCTGGTGGTGTACACAATACATACAGTGTACTCATAGTTGTTATTATACTTCTGTTGATGTATACAGTACCATGCACCCATAGTGCAGTTGCTACTACTTTCCTGGTGATGTACACAATACATACAGTGCACCCATAGTTGTTATTGAACTTCTGTTGGTGTACACAGTACCGTGCACTCCTAGTGCAGTTGCTACTACTTTCCTGGTAGATTACACAGTACACAATACAGTGTAGTGTTTTTTTGCTAAACAAAATTTACAGCATGTCCGGAAGGCCACCAAGGAGAGGCAGATGCTCACAGGCCACTAAAAGAGGGCAAGCAGGCTCAGTGTCTACAGTCGACAGTGCTGGTCGTGGACACAGGGCATCCTCAGCACGTGGCCATGGGGCACGCTTGTCTTTTTTTCCTGCAGCTGGCCGTGTTATTGAACCAACACATGCAGAAGAGTTGGTGGAGTAGTTTGCCTGCCAATGCAGCTGCCAAAGCAGCCTATTCCATTGGCTCCATGTCAACAGTCACTCCTTCCCTAGCCCCACCATCATGCACGGGGTAGTCCCCCAAACTATTTGACCACAGTGACGGGTACATGCTGCAGGAGGATGCGCAGCGATTTGAAGGCTCCGATGATGGTTGAAGAAGGGAGTAACGTCAGCCTAGAGAGAGGGGATGCCTAAGAAGGTCAAGAAACTGGCAGTCATGTTCCCCCAGCTACAGCATACTGCCAAGTTTGCTCCAATGATGAGGGGGGAGGGGATGATGAGGTCACTGACTCAATTTGGGTGCCTGATAGTAGAGAGGAGGAGGAGGCACATCTCCAATGAGGTAGGATGCCCTCCAGGGGGCAGCTTAAGGGCAGCCACCCTATTGCATCACACCGCAGAGCTAAGCAGGTGCAGGGCGCTGCTGACTCCGCATATTTTGAAAAGTTCTTTGATGTGGGCCTTTTTTGACATGTGTGCAGCAGCTCGCACCATTGCTGTTTGCAACATATGTCTGAAGCGTATCAAGCGTGGCCAAAACAGCAGCCACTTGGGCACCACATGCTTGACCAGACATATGACTACCTCCCATGCAGTCCGTTGGCAACAGCACTTAAAAGACCCACATCAAAGGACAAGGCGGACCTCTCCTTGCTCCTCATCAGCTGGGTTCTCCAACCCCACTATGCCTCCAGTCCTCTCAGAAACCTGCACTAAGAGGAATGAAGGTATAGAAATAGGTGTCCCAAGTACTTGTGGCTAGGGATGAGCTTCGAGTTCGAGTCGAACTCATGTTCGACTCGAACATTGGCTGTTCGCAAGTTCACCGAACAGCGAACAATTTTAATTCGAATGCCGCGGAACACCCTTTAAAAGTCTATGGGAGAAATCAAAAGTGCTAATTTTAAAGGCTTTTATGCATGGTATTGTCATAAAAAGTGTTTGGGGACCTGGGTCCTGCCCCAGGGGACATGGATCAATGCAAAAAAAGTTTTAAAAATGGCCATTTTTTCAGGAGCAGTGATTTTAATAATGCTTAAAGTCAAACAATAAAAGCGTAATATCTCTTTAAATTTTCCTAGCTGGGGGGTGTCTATAGTATGCCTGTAAAGGGGCTCATGTTTCCCGTGTTTAGAACAGTCTGACAGCAAAATGACATTTCGCAGGAAAAAACCCATTTAAAACTACTCGCGGCTATTGCATTGCCAGTCCAACAATACACATAGAAGTTCATTGATAAAAACGGCATGGGAATTCCCCACAGGGGAACCCCGAACCAAAATTTAAAAAAAAATGACGTGGGGGTCCCCTAAAATTCCATACCAGGCCCTTCAGGTCTGGTATGGATATTAAGGGGAACCCCGGGCAAAATTTAAAAAAAAATGACATGGGGGTCCCCCTAAATTCCATACCAGTCAGAGGGGGGCGGGGTCACCGGGTGGACCCGCCCCCCATTATTTAAGAACCATCAGACGAGGAGATGCCGTCACACAGCGGGAGCCTCCCTCCATGCCAGCATGGATGCGGAGCGGCCCGGAGAAGAAAATGAAGAAGAGAAGATGAGAAGAAGAGAAGAAAAGAAGAAGAGAAGAAGAGAAGATGAAGAGAAGAGAGGGAGCCTCCCCCCATGCCATGGATGCGGAGCGGCCCGAGGAGAAGAAGATAGAAGACGCCGTGGAGGAGATGCTGGACGAGAACGCCGGAGGAAGAACCAGAAGAAGAAGAAGATGAAGGAAGATAGAGGGCGGGGCCACCCAGTGACCCCGCCCCCCTCTGACGCACAGTGACTTGAAGGGACTTCCCTGTGACATCACGGGGAATGCCACAGGGAAGTCCCGTCATGTCCCGTGCGTCAGGGGTGGCCCCGCCCCCCGTTATTTAAGAACCGTCAGACATACATAGGTGCGGAGCGGCCCGGAGAAGAAAACGAAGAAGAGAAGAAGGAAGAAGAGAAGAAGATGAAGAAGAAGATGAAGAGAAGAGCGGGAGCCTCCCCCCATGCCAGAAGAAGAAGATGGAAGACGCCGCGGTGGAGATGCTGGACGAGAACGCCGGAGGAAGAACCAGAAGAACCAGAAGATGAAGGAAGATAGAAGAAAGAAGAAGCATTTAAATAAAGGAATTGTCAAAAACTGTCTCTTGTCATTTTTAACATTTTTGACAGTTTTTTAGTGAAATGGTAGGGGTAAGTACCCCCTTACCATTTCACACAGGGGGGCGCGGGATCTGGGGGTCCCCTTGTTAAAGGGGGCTTCCAGATTCCGATAAGCCCCCCGCCCGCAGACCCCCACAACCACCGGCCAGGGTTGTGGGGATGAGGCCCTTGTCCTCATCAACATGGGGACAAGGTGTTTTGGGGGGCTACCCCAAAGCACCCTCCCAATGTTGAGGGCATGAGGCCTGGTACGGTTCAGGAGGGGGGGCCACACTCTCGTCCCCCCCTCTTTTCCTGCGGCCTGCCAGGTTGCGTGCTCGGATAAGGGTCTGGTATGGATTTTTGGGGGGACCCCACGCCGTTTTTTGTTTTTTTTTTGGCGCGGGGTTCCCCTTAAAATACATACCAGACCCTTCGGTCTGGTATGGAATTTAGGGGGACCCCCACGTCATTTTTTAAAAAAAATTTGGCCGGGGTTCCCCTTAATATCCATACCAGACCTGAAGGGCCTGGTATGGAATTTAGGGGGACCCCCACGTCATTTTCTTTTTTTTATTTTGGTTCGGGGTTCCCCTGTGGGGAATTCCCATGCCGTTTTTATCAATGAACTTCTATGTGTATTGTCGGATCGGCAATGCAATAGCCGCGAGTAGTTTTAAATGTTTTTTTTCCTTTGAAATGTCATTTTGCTGTCAGACTGTTCTAAACACAGGAAACATGCGCCCCTTTACAGGCATACTATAGACACCCCCCAGCTACGAAATTTACAGGGATATTACACTTTTATTGTTTGACTTTAAGCATTATTAAAATCACTGCTCCTGAAAAAACGGCCGTTTTTAAAACTTTTTTTGCATTGATCCATGTCCCCTGGGGCAGGACCCAGGTCCCCAAACACTTTTTATGACAATAACTTGCAAAAAAGCCTTTAAAATTAGCACTTTTGATTATTCATGTTCGTGTCCCATAGAGTTTAATGGTGTTCGCGTGTTCGAACAAACTTTTTTCCTGTTCGCATGTTCTGGTGCGAACCGAACAGGGGGGTGTTCGGCTCATCCCTACTTGTGGCCAATCTGCTAGCGGTACACCAACATCAGATTTTAGCAGGCAAATTTCCCTACTCCAGTTGCTAAACGTAAAAGAAATTCGGTCCCAGCCATCCACATGCTCAGCGGCTGAATGCTAGCTTGGCCAAATTGCTAGCACTGCAACTGCTGCCTTTTCAACTGGTAGATTCTGCCCCCTTTCGTGAATTTGTGGAATGTGCGGTAACTCAGTGGCAGGTTCCCAAATGCCATTTCTTTTCACGGAAGGCCATTCCAGCTCTCTACCAGCATGTGGAAGGCAATGTCTTGACCTAGTTGAACAGGGCAGTCAGCAGTAAGGTGCATATTACTGCTGACTCATGGTCCAGCAGGTATGGACAGGGACGTTACCTTTCTTTAACAGCGTACTGGGTAACTCTGCTGGCAGCTGGGAAGGATGCAGGACAGGGTTCAGTATTGTTGGAGCTTGTTCCGCCACCACGCCTCCAAAATCCTAGTGGTGATTCTGCCACAACTCTCTCCTCCACCCCCTCCTCTTCTTCTTCCTCTATGGCCTCTTCCTCTGCAGATTTCTCCCCTGAACCAGCGGTGCTCCATAGGCATTCAAGGGGCTACGCAAGCACTCAGGAAAAAAGATGCCATGCGGTGCTTGAGTTGGTCTGCTTAGGGGATAGGAGCCACACTGGGGCAGAAATTCTGTCAGCTCTGCAGGGGCAGGTTCAGAGGTGGTTGACACCACGCCAGCTTCAACCAGGAATGGTTGTATGTCACAATGGCACCAACCTCCTCTCTGCCCTCCGACAGGGACACATGATCAATGGTCCCTGTTTAGCTCATGTCCTGAATTTGGTGGTGCAGCGGTTCTGGAGCAGGTACCTGGGCTTACAGGATCTCCTGAGGCAGGCCAGGAAAGTCTGTGGTCATTTCCGCCAGTCATATAATGCCAGTGTTCGGCTGGCTGACATTCAAAGAGAATGCAACCTGCCCAAGAACTGCCTCATTTGTGACATGCCCACCAGGTGGAACTCAATTGTGGAAAAAAATCTTGCGAGCCACAATTATCCAGTGCCTTAATGGAAATTCAACCAAACAGCTACCCGGCTGCAGGCGCAGATCACGTATTCATGACCGTGCGATAAATGATATATGAAAAAAATGCGCCGCGCCTAGGGGTGTAACTGAATAACTGTAAATCTAAGTGCAAATCATAGATAATAAAGCGTGCAAATCAAATAGAGCCTAAAGCTCTGATCACTTACTAAGATCACCTGCTGTGTGAATCCTAAAGCTCTGATCACTTACTAAGATCACCTGCTGTGTGAATCCTATGACCAAACACACTAAAAAATATCTAGTGCAATAAATCACAAAGTGCAATGTGCATAGAAAAACGTAATAAGATAAATCTACAATCCACAGTGATTAAAATATAATCATTCCTAATAAGGTGTATATGCTAAAAAATGTTACACATATGTAGATCCACTGTGATTAAAATGAAAAAGAAAAAAAATTAAATAAAACAATATATATATTCGTAAAACACAAACAGAGTAAATCAATCACATGCGTGGGCGAATTGAAACTATAATCGCCCTAATAAAGGTGTTCAAATCACATCCGTGAAAAAATCTTCCAATCCAGTAACATAAAGTGACCAAGTTCAAATAAAAGTCAGTGTAATGGTGATGGTTCAAAGAAAAAGTTCCGGTTTTGAATCAAACGTGCCCAAAGAAAAACATGCTGTGAAGTGCCTTGGTGACCCCCAATGTGATTGCGCTCACCTTGGAGCGTGTGACACAGGTTTTAATTGTGTCAATACACGCTTTTGGAGCCACCCCTGGGCTCAGTATTAGGTACAGCTGATTCCCACACTGGATTCTTTATGGCTCCACTCACATCAGACCATATAAAAGAAAAAGGCTAATATAGTGTAATACCGTAGGATACTTTTATTAAAATCACATCCAATCCCCACATGGGGTACTCACATTTATAAGGTGCTCATGTGCACCAAACATAACATAGGAAAAAACGGCTGTGCGGCGTGCTGCGGGGTGTGAGAGCTCCTGATGAAGACACGTGACTCCCTGTGTCGAAGACGCGTAGGGGAGGGGCCAGGACGGAGCGATCAGCACAGAGCTGGGTTGTGGAGCTCTCACACCCCGCAGCACACCGCACAGCCGTTTTTTCCTATGTTATGTTTGGTGCACATGAGCACCTTATAAATGTGAGTACCCCATGTGGGGATTGGATGTGATTTTAATAAAAGTATCCTATGGTATTAGGCCCCATTCACACTAGCGCGTTTTTTGATGCATTTTGCATTTTGCAGAAATGCACGGGAATTTTTTAACATGGGTTCCTATGGAACATGTTCACATCAATGCTTTTTTGTATCTCAGCGTTTTTGGAAAGGGTCGGGGACTTTTTTTCATGCAAAAAGCAGCGTTTTGCATGTAATGGTTTTCAATGGACAAGCATCAAAAACGCAAGTGCTGCGTTTTTGCAGCGTTTTTGCAGCGTTTTTGATGCGTTTTTGGTGCGTTTTTGCCGTTTTTTTTTTTTTTTGTAATTTTTTTTTGTAATTTTTTTTAAGACTGTAAAAAAAAATGAAAAAAAAAAAAAACGCAAAACGCAAAACGCGGCAAAAACGCGGCAAAAACGCCGCAGAAACGCGGCTCAAAAACGTGGCAAGCATGAAAAAAAAACCTCCAAAAACGCTCAAAAGCAACATGCATAGGTGTGAATCGAGCCTTATACTATATTAGCCTTTTTCTTTTATATGGTCTGATGTGAGTGGAGCCATAAAGAATCCAGTGTGGGAATCAGCTGTACCTAATACTGAGCCCAGGGGTGGCTCCAAAAGCGTGTATTGACACAATTAAAACCTGTGTCACACGCTCCAAGGTGAGCGCAATCACATTGGGGGTCACCAAGGCACTTCACAGCATGTTTTTCTTTGGGCACGTTTGATTCAAAACCGGAACTTTTTCTTTGAACCATCACCATTACACTGACTTTTATTTGAACTTGGTCACTTTATGTTACTGGATTGGAAGATTTTTTCACGGATGTGATTTGAACACCTTTATTGGGGCGATTATAGTTTCAATTCGCCCACGCATGTGATTGATTTACTCTGTTTGTGTTTTACGAATACATATATTGTTTTATTTAATTTTTTTTCTTTTTCATTTTAATCACAGTGGATCTACATATGTGTAACATTTTTTAGCATATACACCTTATTAGGAATGATTATATTTTAATCACTGTGGATTGTAGATTTATCTTATTACGTTTTTCTATGCACATTGCACTTTGTGATTTATTGCACTAGATATTTTTTAGTGTGTTTGGTCATAGGATTCACACAGCAGGTGATCTTAGTAAGTGATCAGAGCTTTAGGATTCACACAGCAGGTGATCTTAGTAAGTGATCAGAGCTTTAGGCTCGATTCACACCTATGCATGTTGCTTTTGAGCGTTTTTGGAGGTTTTTTTTTCATGCTTGCCACGTTTTTGAGCCGCGTTTTTGCGGCGTTTTTGCCGCGTTTTTGCCGCGATTTGCGTTTTGCGTTTTTTTTTTTTTTCATTTTTTTTTACAGTCTTAAAAAAAAATTACAAAAAAAAAAAAATAAAAAAAAAAAAACGGCAAAAAAGCACCAAAAACGCACCAAAAACGCTGCAAAAACGCTGCAAAAACGGTGCACTTGCGTTTTTGATGCTTGTCCATTGAAATCCATTACATGCAAAACGCTGCTTTTTGCATGAAAAAAAGTCCCCGACCCTTTCCAAAAACGCAGAGATACAAAAAAGCATTGATGTGAACATGTTCCATAGGAACCCATGTTAAAAAATTCCCGTGCATTTCTGCAAAATGCAAAATGCATCAAAAAACGCGCTAGTGTGAATGGGGCCTCAGGCTCTATTTGATTTGCACGCTTTATTATCTATGATTTGCACTTAGATTTACAGTTATTCAGTTACACCCCTAGGCGCGGCGCATTTTTTTCATATATCATTTATCGCAAGGTGGAACTCAATGTTGGCAATGCTGCAGTGGCTGCACACACAGCATAGGGACATCAATGAGTACCTCTGTGAGTATGGCACCAGGACAGGGTCAGGGGAGCTTGGCTTTTTTCGTCACGCCAGTGGCTACTGATCAAGGATGCATGCACTGTCCTGTCACCATTTGAGGAGGCAACGAGGATGGTGAGCAGTGACAGTGCATGTGTCAGTGACACTGTCCCTCTTGTCTTCCTGTTGGAGCACATGCTTCGTGGAATAATTGACAGGGCTCTTGAAGCAGTACAGCGGAAGGAAGAGGAGGACTTCCTTACCTCTCAAGGCCCATTTTATCCAGAGTAGTATTCCTGCAGGCCCGCCGATCACACAGGAGTAGGGATGAGCCGAACACCCCCCTGTTCGGTTCGCACCAGAACATGCGAACAGGAAAAAAGTTTGTTCGAACATGCGAACACCGTTAAAGTCTATGGGATACGAACATGAATAATCAAAAGTGCTAATTTTAAAGGCTTATATGCAAGTTATTGTCATAAAAAGTGTTTGGGGACCTGGGTCCTGCCCCAGGGGACATGGATCAATGCAAAAAAAAGTTTTAAAAACGGACGTTTTTTCAGGAGCAGTGATTTTAATAATGCTTAAAGTCAAACAATAAAAGTGTAATATCCCTTTAAATTTCGTACCTGGGGGGTGTCTATAGTATGCCTGTAAAGGGGTGCATGTTTCCTGTGTTTAGAACAGTCTGACAGCAAAATGACATTTTGAAGGAAAAAACTCATTTAAAACTACCCGCGGCTATTGCATTGCCGACAATACACATAGAAGTTCATTGATAAAAACGGCATGGGAATTCCCCAAAGGGGAACCCCGAACCAAAATTAAAAAAAAAAATATGACGTGGGAGTCCTCCTAAATTCCATACCAGGCCCTTCAGGTCTGGTATGGATATTAAGGGGAACCCCGGCCAAAATTAAAAAAAAAAAATGACGTGGGGTTCCCCCTAAATTCCATACCAGACCCTTCAGGTCTGGTATGGATTTTAAGGGGAACCCCGCGCCAAAAAAAAAAAAAAAAACGGCGTGGGGTCCCCCCAAAAATCCATACCAGACCCTTATCCGAGCACGCAACCTGGCAGGCCGCAGGAAAAGAGGGGGGGACGAGAGTGCGGCCCCCCCTCCCTCCTGAACCGTACCAGGCCACATGCCCTCAACATTGGGAGGGTGCTTTGGGGTAGCCCCCCAAAACACCTTGTCCCCATGTTGATGAGGACAAGGGCCTCATCCCCACAACCCTGGCCGGTAGTTGTGGGGGTCTGCGGGCGGGGGGCTTATCGGAATCTGGAAGCCCCCTTTAACAAGGTGACCCCCAGATCCCGCCCCCCCCCTGTGTGAAATGGTAAGGGGGTACTTACCCCTACCATTTCACGAAAAAAGTGTCAAAAATGTTAAAAATGACAAGAGACAGTTTTTGACAATTCCTTTATTTAAATGCTTCTTCTTTCTTCTATCTTCCTTCATCTTCTGGTTCTTCTGGTTCTTCTGGCTCTTCTGGTTCTTCCTCCGGCGTTCTCGTCCAGCATCTCCTCCGCGGCGTCTTCTATCTTCTTCTCCTCGGGCCGCTCCGCACCCATGGCATAGGGGGGAGGCTCCCGCTCTTCTCTTCTTCTTTTCTTCTCTTCTGTTCTTCTTCATTTTCTTCTCCGGGCCGCTCCGCAATCCATGCTGACATGGAGGGAGGCTCCCGCTGTGTGACGGCGCTCCTCGTCTGACAGTTCTTAAATAACCGGGTGGGCGGGGCCACCCGGTGAACCCCGCCCCCCTCTGACGCACGGTGACTTGACGGGACTTCCCTGTGACGTCACGGGGAATGCCACAGGGAAGTCCCGACAAGTCACCGTGCGTCAGAGGGGGGCGGGGTCACCGGGTGGCCCCGCCCGCCGTTATTTAAGAACTGTCAGACGAGGAGCGCCGTCACACAGCGGGAGCCTCCCTCCATGTCAGCATGGATTGCGGAGCGGCCCGGAGAAGAAAATGAAGAAGAACAGAAGAGAAGAAAAGTAGAAGAGAAGAGCAGGAGCCTCCCCCCTATGCCATGGGTGCAGAGCGGCCCGAGGAGAAGAAGATAGAAGACGCCGCGGAGGAGATGCTGGACGAGAACGCCGGAGGAAGAACCAGAAGAGCCAGAAGAACCAGAAGAACCAGAAGATGAAGGAAGATAGAAGAAAGAAGAAGCATTTAAATAAAGGAATTGTCAAAAACTGTCTCTTGTCATTTTTAACATTTTTGACACTTTTTTCGTGAAATGGTAGGGGTACTTATGTACCCCCTTACCATTTCACACAGGGGGGGGGCCGGGATCTGGGGGTCACCTTGTTAAAGGGGGCTTCCAGATTCCGATAAGCTCCCCGCCCGCAGACCCCCACAACCACCGGCCAGGGTTGTGGGGATGAGGCCCTTGTCCTCATCAACATGGGGACAAGGTGTTTTGGGGGGCTACCCCAAAGCACCCTCCCAATGTTGAGGGCATGTGGCCTGGTACGGTTCAGGAGGGAGGGGGGGCCGCACTCTCGTCCCCCCCTCTTTTCCTGCGGCCTGCCAGGTTGCGTGCTCGGATAAGGGTCTGGTATGGATTTTTGGGGGGACCCCACGCCGTTTTTTTTTTTGGCGCGGGGTTCCCCTTAAAATCCATACCAGACCTGAAGGGTCTGGTATGGAATTTAGGGGGAACCCCACGTCATTTTTTTTTTTTTAATTTTGGCCGGGGTTCCCCTTAATATCCATACCAGACCTGAAGGGCCTGGTATGGAATTTAGGGGGACTCCCACGTCATTTTTTTTTTTTAATTTTGGTTCGGGGTTCCCCTTTGGGGAATTTCCATGCCGTTTTTATCAATGAACTTCTATGTGTATTGTCGGCAATGCAATAGCCGCGGGTAGTTTTTAAATGAGTTTTTTCCTTCAAAATGTCATTTTGCTGTCAGACTGTTCTAAACACAGGAAACATGCGCCCCTTTACAGACACACTATAGACACCCCCCAGGTACGAAATTTAAAGGGATATTACACTTTTATTGATTGACTTTAAGCATTATTAAAATCACTGCTCCCGAAAAAACGGCCGGTTTAAAACTTTTTTTTGCATTGATCCATGTCCCCTGGGGCAGGACCCAGGTCCCCAAACACTTTTTATGACAATAACTTGCATATTAGCCTTTAAAATTAGCACTTTTGATTTCTCCCATAGACTTTTAAAGGGTGTTCCGCGGCATTCGAATTTGCCGCGAACACCCCAAATTGTTCGCTGTTCGGTGAACTTGCGAACAGCCAATGTTCGAGTCGAACATGAGTTCGACTCGAACTCGAAGCTCATCCCTACACAGGAGTAGGGATGAGCCGAACACCCCCTGTTCGGTTCGCACCAGAACATGCGAACAGGAAAAAAGTTCGTTCGAACACGCGAACACCATTAAAGTCTATGGGACACGAACATGAATAATCAAAAGTGCTAATTTTAAAGGCTAATATGCAAGTTATTGTCATAAAAAGTGTTTGGGGACCTGAGTCCTGCCCCAGGGGACATGGATCAATGCAAAAAAAAGTTTTAAAAACGGCCGTTTTTTCAGGAGCAGTGATTTTAATAATGCTTAAAGTCACACAACAAAAGTGTAATATCCCTTTAAATTTCGTACCTGGGGGGTGTCTATAGTATGCCTGTAAAGGGGCGCATGTTTCCTGTGTTTAGAACAGTCTGACAGCAAAATGACATTTTGAAGGAAAAAACTAATTTAAAACTACCCGCGGCTATTGCATTGCCGACAATACACATAGAAGTTCATTGATAAAAACGGCATGGGAATTCCCCAAAGGGGAACATCGAACCAAAATTAAAAAAAAAAAATGACGTGGGAGTCCCCCTAAATTCCATACCCGGCCCTTCAGGTCTGGTATGGATATTAAGGGGAACCCCAGCCAAAATTTAAAAAAAAAAATGACGTGGGGTTCCCCCTAAATTCCATACCAGACCCTTCAGGTCTGGTATGGATTTTAAGGGGAACCCCGCGCCAAAAAAAAAAAAAAAAAAAAATGGCGTGGGGTCCCCCCAAAAATCCATACCAGACCCTTATCCGAGCACGCAACCTGGCAGGCCGCAGGAAAAGAGGGGGGGACGAGAGTGCGCCCCCCCTCCTGAACCGTACCAGGCCACATGCCCTCAACATTGGGAGGGTGCTTTGGGGTAGCCCCCCAAAACACCTTGTCCCCATGTTGATGAGGACAAGGGCCTCATCCCCACAACCCTGGCCGGTGGTTGTGGGGGTCTGCGGGCAGGGGGCTTATCGGAATCTGGAAGCCCCCTTTAACAAGGGGACCCCCAGATCCCGGCCCCCCCCCCGTGTGAAATGGTAAGGGGGTACAAAAGTACCCCTACCATTTCACTAAAAAACTGTCAAAAATGTTAAAAATGACAAGAGACAGTTTTTGACAATTCCTTTATTTAAATACTTCTTCTTTCTTCTATCTTCCTTCATCTTCTGGTTCTTCTGGTTCTTCTGGTTCTTCTGGTTCTTCCTCCGGCGTTCTCGTCCAGCATCTCCTCCGCGGCGTCTTCTATCTTCTTCTCCTCGGGCCGCTCCGCACCCATGGCATGGGGGGAGGCTCCCGCTCTTCTCTTCCTCTTCATCTTCTTCTCTTCTTCTCTTCTTCTCTTCTTCATTTTCTTCTCCAGGCCGCTCCGCATCCATGCTGGCATGAAGGGAGGCTCCCGCTGTGTGACGGCGCTCCTCGTCTGACAGTTCTTAAATAACGGGGGGGCGGGGCCACCCGGTGACCCCGCCCCCCTCTGACGCACGGGACATGACGGGACTTCCCTGTGGCATTCCCCGTGACATCACAGGGAAGTCCCGTCAAGTCACCGTGCGTCAGAGGGGGGCGGGGTCACCGGGTGGCCCCGCCCCCCGTTATTTAAGAACTGTCAGACGAGGAGCGCCGTCACACAGCGGGAGCCTCCCGCCATGCTAGCATGTGTGAGGAGTGGCCCGGAGAAGAAAATGAAGAAGAGAAGAAAAGAAGAAGAGAAGAAGATGAAGAAGAAGAGAAGAGCGGGAGCCTCCCCCCATGCCATGGGTGCGGAGCGGCCCGAGGAGAAGAAGATAGAAGACGCCGCGGAGGAGATGCTGGACGAGAACGCCGGAGGAAGAACCAGAAGAGCCAGAAGAACCAGAAGATGAAGGAAGATAGAAGAAAGAAGAAGTATTTAAATAAAGGAATTGTCAAAAACTGTCTCTTGTCATTTTTAACATTTTTGACAGTTTTTTAGTGAAATGGTAGGGGTACTTTTGTACCCCCTTACCATTTCACACAGGGGGGGCCGGGATCTGGGGGTCCTCTTGTTAAAGGGGGCTTCCAGATTCCGATAAGCCCCCCGCCCGCAGACCCCCACAACCACCGGCCAGGGTTGTGGGGATGAGGCCCTTGTCCTCATCAACATGGGGACAAGGTGTTTTGGGGGGCTACCCCACAGCACCCTCCCAATGTTGAGGGCATGTGGCCTGGTACGGTTCAGGAGGGGGGGCGCACTCTCGTCCCCCCCTCTTTTCCTGCGGCCTGCCAGGTTGCGTGCTCAGATAAGGGTCTGGTATGGATTTTTGGGGGGACCCCACGCCGTTTTTTTTTTTTTTTTTTTTGGCGCGGGGTTCCCCTTAAAATCCATACCAGACCTGAAGGGTCTGGTATGGAATTTAGGGGGAACCCCACGTCATTTTTTTAAAAATTTTGGCTGGGGTTCCCCTTAATATCCATACCAGACCTGAAGGGCCTGGTATGGAATTTAGGGGGACTCCCACGTCATTTTTTTTTTTTAATTTTGGTTCGGGGTTCCCCTTTGGGGAATTCCCATGCCGTTTTTATCAATGAACTTCTATGTGTATTGTCGGCAATGCAATAGCCGCGGGTAGTTTTAAATGAGTTTTTTCCTTCAAAATGTAATTTTGCTGTCAGACTGTTCTAAACACAGGAAACATGCGCCCCTTTATAGGCATACTATAGACACCCCCCAGGTACGAAATTTAAAGGGATATTACACTTTTATTGTTTGACTTTAAGCATTATTAAAATCACTGCTCCTGAAAAAACGGCCGTTTTTAAAACTTTTTTTTGTATTGATCCATGTCCCCTGGGGCAGGACCTGGGTCCCCAAACACTTTTTATGACAATAACTTGCATATTAGCCTTTAAAATTAGCACTTTTGATTTCTCCCATAGACTTTTAAAGGGTGTTCCGCGGCATTCGAATTTGCCGCGAACACCCCAAATTGTTCGCTGTTCGACGAACTTGCGAACAGCCAATGTTCGAGTCGAACAGGAGTTCGACTCGAACTCGAAGCTCATCCCTACACAGGAGGAAGAAGAGGAGGAGGAGGAGGAATGTGTCAGCATGGAGGTGAAGGATAACACTCAGAATCAGCAGTAGTCTTCAAGGGATCGTTTGCAGTCCCCAGAAACCCATGGAGTTGTACGTGGCTGGGAGGAGGTGGTTGAGGACCCTAGGGTTTGTGGTATCAAGGAGAGGGATCATTACTAGATGGCAACTCTTCTTGATCCACGTTACAAGGGTAAGGTTGCAGAACTTATCCTGGCTTTGCAGAGGGAGCAGAGGATAAAACATCTTCGGGAGGCCTTGCAGAAAGGTTTTTGCAATGCATTTCCAGAGCCTGAGAGGTTACAATTTCCTGGTGCTGGACAACTTGTTGCTGAGGCTTCGTTCAGTCACAGAAAGAGCGGTGGAGAAGGTGGCCGGCTGACCGATGCAATTCTTCAGTCCTAAGCGCTCAGATCTGATCGGTTCCAGCAACCATCGCCAGCGTCTGAATTACATGGTGCAGGAATATCTAGGGGCAAGACCAGACTTGGAGACCTTTCCACCAGAACATCCACTGGGTTACTGGGTCTTGAGGATGGACCACTGGCCAGAGCTTGCTCAATATGCAATTGAGCTACTGGCCTGTCCTGCATCCAGCGTCTTTCTGAACGCATATTCAGTGCTGCTGGAGGCTTTATAACCGATCACAGAGTGAACCTGTCCACAGACTCTGTTGATCGGCTCACATTCATAAAAATGAATCAGTCTTGGATCATCAGCTACCAAGCACCTGATGCTGATGTAACCAAATGATTTTTCTATGGATGTGAGATCCCCTTAAGACTGCATATGCTGTGTGACTATCCTATTATGCTGAGTGACTATCCTATTCCTCCTCAATTTTCATGATGATAGCTTCTAAGAATATTTTCGGTTCAGGGCACCACCACCACTTCCTAAGGCCCAATTTTTCTGCCCCTGTTTAACAGGGGCGCGTAATTACAATTTTTGATCAAATATTTCACAGCAGGGCCTGTTCCTGCGCTCAGCAAAAGTATCTGTGAGGCTTTACAGTGTTGTGCCACCACCACCACCACCGCCTAAGGCCCAATTTTTCTGCCCCTGTTTAACAGGGGCATGTCATTACAATTCTTGATATAATATTTCACAGCAGGGCCGTTCCAGCGCCCACCAAGAGAACCTGTGAGGGCTTACAGTGTTCTGGTACCACCTAAGGCCCAATTTTCCACAGAGTGTATAGGAAAGGCTGTATAGTATATACAGGTGGTACCCTATTTTCAAACATCCGACTTACAAATGACTCCTACTTAGAAACGGAGGGAGACAACAGGAAGTGAGAGGAAATCTACCTCTAGGAAGGGAAATTCTCTCCTGTAAGAGTTAATATGGGAAAAAGGTGTCTCCCCACGGATGCTTTGTATCACCAATCCTTGTTTCCCTAATAACCCAAAATGTTCAAAATCCAATTGTCATTGGGACAGAAAGTAAGGTGAAATCCTCTGAACAGGGGCACAGACAGCAAAACAAATGTTACAGGGGTGATAACCCTTCCCTATGTTATCCAAAAAGCTTACAAATAGATTTTTTGGCTGGAGCTACACTTACAAAATGTACCTGTTCCAAATTACAAACAGATTCAACTTAAGAACAAACCTACAGTCGCTATCTTGTTTGTAACCCGGGGACCGCCTGTATACTGCTGCTGTTCAGAGTATATATACTATATATAAGGCCCCCTTTTATTTTTATTTGGGTGCGGGGGTTCACCTTAATATCCATACCAGACCCAAAGGGCCTGGTAATGGGCTTGGGGGGGCAAGTCTACATTACAGCTGCAAGTAGTTTTAACCACTTCAATACCAGGCACTGAGACACCTTCCCGCCCAAGCCAATTTTCAGCTTTGAGCGCTGTCGCAATTTGAATGACAATTGCGTGGCCATGCTACACTGTACCAAAACTATTTTTTTATCCTTTTGTTCCCACAAATAGAGCTTTATTTTGGTGGTATTTGATCACCTCTGCGATTTTTATTTTTGCGCAACAAATAAAAAAAGACAGAACATTTTGAAAAAAAAACAAGTTTTTCTTTGTTTCTGTAAAATTTTTGGTAAATAAGTACGCTTTCTTCTTCAATGATGGGCATTGATATGGCTGCATTGATGGGCACTGATAAGGTGGCACTGATGGGCACCGATGAGGTGGCACCAATGAGGTGGCACTGATGAGGTGGCACTGATGGGCACTGATGATGGGCACTGATAGGCGGCTCTGATGGGCACTGATAGGTGGCACCGATGGGCACTGATAGGTGACACTGTATGTGGCACTGATGGGCACTCATAGGTGGCACTGATGGGCACTCGTAGGCGGCACCGATGGGTATTTATGGGTGGCACTGGGGAGTGCTTATGGGTGGCACTGATAGGTGGCACGGATGGGCACTGATAGGTGGGCACAGATGGGTACTGATAGGTGGCACTGATGGACACTGATGGGTGGCACTGATAACACTGATGGGTGGCATTGATTGGCATTACTCAAATAATGTCTTACTTAGAGGTGCCAGTCAGTGCCCATTTGTGGGCACTGATTGGCACAGATTGGGTACCTTGCCATCAACATGTTGGGGGCTTCCCTGGTGGTCCTGGTGGGTTCCCTGGTGGTCTAGTGTGGGCATCCGAGGGGGGGCTGCGCTGATAATCAATCAGCGCAGACCCCCCCTGTCAGGAGAGCCACCGATCGGCTCTCCTCTACTCGCATCTGTCAGACACGAGTGAGGAAAAGCTGATCAATGGCTTTTCCTGTTGACATCGTGATCAGCAGTGATTGGACACGGCTGATCACGTGGTAAAGAGCCTCTGTCGGAGGCTCTTTACCAAGATCGGTGTAGCGCTGTGTCAGACTGACACACTGCACCACCGATCACCGCAATGTGCTCGGCGGCTATTATCCTGAAGGACGTCATATGATGCCCAGTCAGGATAACGGAACCACCGCCCAGCCATCATTCTGCTGTAGGCCGGGCGGGAAGTGGGTAAATGACTTTTTTCCTTTAGAAATGTCATTTTGTGCAGGGACAGTTCTAAACACGGGAAAAATGAACCACTTTACAGGCATACTATAGACACCCCCCAGGTACGATATTTAAAGGAATATTATACTTTTATTGTTTCACTTTAACCACTTCAGCCCCGGAAGGATTTACCCCCTTCCTGACCAGAGCACTTTTTTACAATTTGGCACTGCGTTGCTTTAACTGCTAATTGCACAGTTATGCAATGCTGTACCCAAACAAAATTTGCGTCCTTTTCTTCCCACAAATAGAGCTTTCTTTTGATGGTATTTGATCACCTCTGCCATTTTTATTTTTTGCGCTATAAACGGAAAAAGACTGAAAATTTTGAAAAAAAATGATATTTTCTACTTTTTGTTATAAAAAAAATCCAATAAACTCAATTTTAGTCATACATTTAGGCCAAAATGTATTCGGCCACATGTCTTTGGTAAAAAAAATGTCAATAAGCGTATATTTATTGGTTTGCGCAAAAGTTATAGCGTCTACAAACTAGGGTACATTTTCTGGAATTTACAAAGCTTTTAGTTTATGACTGCCTATGTCATTTCTTGAGGTGCTAAAATGGCAGGGCAGTACAAACCCCCCCAAATGACCCCATTTTGGAAAGTAGACACCCCAAGGAAATTGCTGAGAGGCATGTTGAACCCATTGAATATTTTTTTTTGTCCCAAGTGATTGAATAAAAAACAAAAAAAAAAAAAAAATACAAAAAGTTGTCACTAAATGATATATTGCTCACACAGGCCATGGGCCTATGTAGAATTGCACCCCAAAATACATTCAGCTGCTTCTCCTGAGTATGGGGATACCACATGTGTGGGACTTTTTGGGAGCCTAGCCGCATACGGGGCCCCGAAAACCAAGCACCACCTTCAGGATTTCTAAGGGCGTAAATTTTTGATTTCTCTCCTCACTACCTATCACAGTTTTGAAGTTTTGAAGGCCATAAAATGCCAAGATGGCACAACCCCCCCAAATGACCCCATTTTGGAAAGTAGACACCCCAAGCTATTTGCTGAGAGGCATGTTGAGTCCATGGAATATTTTATATTTTGACACAAGTTTCGGGAAAGTGACAATATTTTTTTTTTTTTTTGCACAAAGTTGTCACTAAATAATGTATTGCTCGAACATGCCATGGGCATATGTGGAATTACACCCCAAAATACATTCTGCTGCTTCTCCTGAGTATGGGGATACCACATGTGTGGGACTTTTTGGGAGCCTAGCCGTGCACGGGGCCCCGAAATCCAAGCACCGCCTTCAGGATTTCTAAGGGCGTACATGTTTGATTTCACTCCTCACTACCTATCACAGTTTTGAAGGCCATAAAATGCCAAGATGGCACAAACCCCCCCAAATTACCCCATTTTGGAAAGTAGACACCCCAAGCTATTTGCTGAGAGGCATGTTGAGTCCATGGAATATTTTATATTTTGACACAAGCTGCGGGAAAGTGACAATATTTTTTTTTTGCACAAAGTTGTCACTAAAATATATATTGCTCAAACATGCCATGGGCATATGTGGAATTACACCCCAAAATACATTCTGCTGCTTCTCCTGAGTATGGGGATACCACATGTGTGGGACTTTTTGGGAGCCTAGCCGTGCACGGGGCCCCGAAAACCAAGCACCGCCTTCAGGATTTCTAAGGGCGTAAATTTTTGATTTCACTCCTCACTACCTATCACAGTTTTGAAGGCCATAAAATGCCAAGATGGCACAAACCCCCCCAAATTACCCCATTTTGGAAAGTAGACACCCCAAGCTATTTGCTGAGAGGCATGTTGAGTCCATGGAAAATTTTATATTTTGACACAAGCTGCGGGAAAGTGACAATTTTTTTTTTGCACAAAGTTGTCACTAAATGATATATTGCTCAAACATGCCATGGGCATATGTGGAATTACACCCCAAAATACATTCTGCTGCTTCTCCTGAGTATGGGGATACCACATGTGTGGGACTTTTTGGGAGCCTAGCCGTGCACGGGGCCCGAAAACACAGCACCGCCTTCAGGATTTCTAAGGGCGTAAATTTTTGATTTCACTCCTCACTACCTATCACAGTTTTGAAGGCCATAAAATGCCAAGATGGCACAACCCCCCCAAATGACCCCATTTTGGAAAGTAGACACCCCAAGCTATTTGCTGAGAGGCATGTTGAGTCCATGGAATATTTTATATTTTGACACAAGTTTCGGGAAAGTGAGAATTTTTTATTTTTTTTTGCACAAAGTTGTCACTAAATGATATATTGCTCGAACATGTCGTGGGCATATGTGGAATTACACTCCAAAATATATTCTGCTGCTTCTCCTGAGTACGGGGATACCACATGTTTAGGTTTTTTTGGGAGCCTAGCCGCGTACAGGGCCCCAAAACCAAGCACCGCCTTCAGGATTTCTAAGGGCGTACATTTTTGATTTCACTCCTCACTACCTATCACAGTTTTGAAGGCCATAAAATGCCAAGATGGCACAACCCCCCCAAATTACCCCATTTTGGAAAGTAGACACCCCAAGCTATTTGCTGAGAGGCATGTTGAGTCCATGGAATATTTTATATTTTGACACAAGCTGCGGGAAAGTGACAATTTTTTTTTTTTGCACAAAGTTGTCACTAAATGATATATTGCTCAAACATGCCATGGGCATATGTGGAATTACACCCCAAAATACATTCTGCTGCTTCTCCTGAGTATGGGGATACCACATGTGTGGGACTTTTTGGGAGCCTAGCCGTGCACGGGGCCCCGAAAACCAAGCACCGCCTTCAGGATTTCTAAGGGCGTAAATTTTTGATTTCACTCCTCACTACCTATCACAGTTTTGAAGGCCATAAAATGCCAAGATAGCACAAACCCCCACCAAATGACCCCGTTTTGGAAAGTAGACACCCCAAGCTATGTGCTGAGAGGCATGGTGAGTATTTGTTTTTGAAAATGAAGAAAGACAAGAAAAAAATTTTTGTTTTTCTTTTTTCAATTTTCAAAACTTTGTGACAAAAAGTGAGGTCTTTAAAATACTCACCTTACTTCTCAACAAATAGCTTGGGGTGTCTACTTTCCAAAATAGGGTCATTTGGGGGGGTTGTGCCACCTGGGCATTCCATGGCCTCCAAAACTGTGATAGGCAGTGAAGAGTGAAATCCAAAATTTACGCCCTTAGAAAGCCTGAAGGCGGTACTTGGTTTTCGGGGTCCCGTACGCGGCTAGGCTCCCAAAAAGGCTCACACATGTGGTATCCCCGTACTCAGGAGAAGCAACAGAATGTATTTTGGGGTGTAATTTCACATATTCCCATGGCATGTTTGAGCAATATATCATTTAGTGACAACTTTGTTAAAAAAAAAAAAAAAAGATTTGTCTTTTTCCCGCAACTTGTGTCACAATATAAAATATTCCATGGACTCGACATGCCTCTCAGCAAATAGCTTGGGGTGTCTACTTTCCAAAATGGGGTCATTTGGGGGGTTTTGAACTGTCCTGGCATTTTATGCACAACATTTAGAAGCTTATGTCACACACCACCCACTCTTCTAACCACTTGAAGACAAAGCCCTTTCTGACACTTTTTGTTTACATGAAAAAATTATTATTTTTTTGCAAGAAAATTACTTTGAACCCCCAAACATTATATATTTTTTTAAAGCAAATGCCCTACAGATTAAAATGGTGGGTGTTTCATTTTTTTTTCACACAGTATTTGCGCATTGATTTTGCAAACGCATTTTTTGGGGAAAAAAACACACTTTTTTAAATTTTAATGCACTAAAAAACACTATATTGCCCAAATGTTTGATGAAATAAAAAATATGATCTTAGGCCGAGTACATGGATACCAAACATGACATGCTTTAAAATTGCGCACAAACATGCAGTGGCGACAAACTAAATACATTTTTAAAAGCCTTTAAAAGCCTTTACAGGTTACCACTTTAGATTTACAGAGGAGGTCTACTGCTAAAATTACTGCCCTCGATCTGACCTTTGCGGTGATACCTCACATGCATGGTGCAATTGCTGTTTACATTTGACGCCAGACTGACGCTTGCGTTTGCCTTTGCTATCCCCTATGATAGCAATAGGTAATGACAGGTACTCTTTTTTGAAAAAACTGGGGTCTATTAGACCCTAGATCTCTCCTCTGCCCTCAAAGCATCTGACCACACCAAGATCAGTGTGATAAAATGCTTTCCCAATTTCCCAATGGCGCTGTTTACATCCGGCGAAATCTAAGTCATGAAATGCTCATAGCTTCCGGTTTCTTAGGCCATAAAGATGTTTGGAGCCACTCTGGTCTCTGATCACCTCTATGGTCAGCTGGCTGATTCACCGGCTGCAGTCTCAGGTTCCCTGTTGGGACAGGAGAGCCAGAGAAAAACACGGAAGATGGTGGGGGTCATTCCCTCCCACTGCTTGTAAAAGCAGTCTAGAGGCTAATTAGCCACTAGGATTGCTTTTACATGAAAGCCGACCGCTGGCTGAAAAGAATGATACCAAGATGATACCTAAACCTGTAGGCATCATTCTGGTATAACCACTCAAAGTCCAGCAACATACCAGTACGTTGCTGGTCCTTGTTGGGCATATATTGTAAACGTTTTTTTCATGCAGCCTGTGGGCTGAACGAAAAAAAGATATTGATCGGTGGGTATGCCCACCATTAGAATACCTCCCTTCATCCACCCACTTCTAATGATGGACAGACATACATGCACCGTATATATATATATATGCCGAAGCATGGGGGCATCCTCCCGCAAAAGTTAGGAGCAAATCGCTCCTCCGCCCTCTGCTGCCCCCACGCTTCGGCATATATGCTGAAGTATGTAACTGTGGTGGTGAAATCACCTCCGACAGCGCTGGATTCATGGCTTTATATATCGTGGGAGCAAACGCTGTTGCTGTCAAGATAAATAAATCCGCGCTGCAACTGAATGGCGTACCTGCTAAGCAAATGATGGTTAACAATAAAACAAAGTAACATTACAGTATAACAGTAAAACTTACCATACCTGCAAAGCAAATACAAAAAAACATATTATTATTATTATTATTATACAGGATTTATATAGCGCCAACAGTTTACGTAGCGCTTTACAACTTAAGGGTAGACAGTACAAATACAATACACTTTGATACAGTAGGAATCAGAGGGCCCTGCTCCTTCGAGCTTACAATCTAAGAGGGAAGGTCAAAAGATACAAGAGGTAATAACTGTGGGTGATGTGCTGATTGAGAAGATAAATGTACAGTTGTTAGGTGGGGGCCAGATAGGCTTCTGTGAAGAGATGAGTTTTCAGGGATCGTCTGAAAGTGGATAAAGTAGGAGAAAATCGGATTGGGGTAGAGCATTCCAGAGGATGGGGGAGGCTCTGGAGAAGTTCTGAAGGCGAGCATGGGATGAGGTGACAAGGGAGTTTGAGAGCAGGAGGTCTTGGGAGGAGTGAAGAGAACGATTAGGTTGGTATTTTGTGACTAGGTTAGAGATGTAGCTGGGGGCCAGGTTGTGTATGGCTTTGTAAGTTATAGTTAGTATCTTGAATTTAATTCGGTGACTGAGTGGCAGCCAATGGAGGGATTGGCAGAGGGGTGTAGCAGACGCTGAGCGGTTTGTGTGGTGGATGAGCCTGGCAGCAGCGTTCATGATGGACTGAAGTGGGGATAGCCTATTTAGAGGTAAACCAATGAGGAGGGAGTTGCAGTAGTCGAGGCGGGAGATGACCAGGGAGTGGATTAGAAGCTTTGTGGTGACATTGGTTAGGAAGGGGCGTATCTTGGAGATGTTGCAGAGATTGATGTGGCAAGCTTTGGATAGTGATAGAATGTGGAGTCGAAAGGTTAGTTCAGAGTCCAGGATTACACCTAGGACCCTGGCGTGGGGAGATGGGTTGATAGTTGAGCCGTTGATATTGACAGGGAAAGCAGGGGAAGTGGCACCTGAGGGAGAAAATATCATGAGCTTGGTTTTGGATAGGTTGAGTTTGAGGAAGTGATGTGAAATCCAGGCTGATATGTCTGCTAGTAAGTTGGTAATGCGTGAGGAGACAGATGGAGAGAGCTGGGGGTGGAGAGATAGATTTGGGTGTCATCAGCGTAGAGATGATATTGAAAGCCATGGGAGGCAATCAACTGACCCAAGGAAGTGGTGTAGATTGAGAAAAGGAGAGGTCCAAGAACAGAACCTTGGGGGACCCCAACGGAAAAAGGAAGAGGAGAGGAGGAAGTAGAGTTGTAAGTGACACTGAAGGAGCGGTGTGATAGGTAGGATGAGAACCAGCGAAGAGTACAGTCACGGAGACCAAAAGAGTGGAGTTTTTTGAGGAGGAGGGGGTGGTCCACTGTGTCAAAGGCAGCAGAGAGATCCAGGAGAAGTAGTACAGAATAGTGTCCATTGGCTTTAGCCATTAGTAGGTCATTTGAGAGTTTAAGGAGAGCAGTTTCCGTGGAGTGTTGAGGGCAAAAACTGGACTGGAGGGGATCTAGAAGTTTATTCATGGTCAGATAGTCGCTTAGTCGGTTGTAGACCAGTCTTTCAAGAAGTTTGGAGGAGAAGGAGAGTAAGGAGATTGGACGTAAGTTGTTGAGATTGGTGGGATCCAGTGAGGGCTTTTTTAGAATGGGGATGACTAGCGCATCTTTTAGAGAGTTTGGGAAGATGCCACAGGAGAGGGAGAGGTTGAAAATGTGAGTTAGAGAGTGTAGAATCGAGTCAGAGGGTGAGCGTAGCATTTGCGAGGGAACAGGATCCAGGGGGCAAGTGGTTAGATGGGTGCTAGATAAAATACAAATACAAAAAAACATAGTAAAAAATTAAACATTTAACGCAACCTGTGCCTAAAATATATATATGTCGAAGCATGGGGGCATCCTCCCGCAAAAGGCAGGAGCAAATCGCACCTCCACCCACTGCTGCCCCCACACTTCGGCATATTTGCTGAAGTATGTAACTGTGGTGGTGAAATCACCTCCGACAGCACTGGAGTCATGGCTTTATATATCGTGGGAGCAAACGCTGTTGCTGTCAAGATAAATAAATCCGCTCTGCAGCTGAATGGCGTACCTGAAAACAAGAAAATGGTTACCAATAAAACACAGTAAAGTATAAAAAAATTGCATATCTGAAAAGCAAACATGGTAAAACATAATAACAACAAAACATTGCAGAATAGAAGACAGTAAAAAAGAGCAGAACAAAAGAGAGAGAATAGAGAGAGAGAGAACAATAAAACGACAAGTATTTTTGTTTTTTTTATTTTATATTTTTTTGTGTTTTTATTTTTTTTATTTTTTTACACTTTTTTTAGTAACTTTAACTTTTGTAACTTGTACCAGGTTTGGGTCTCTCAAAATGCGATGGCATCTTGGGAGACCCTGTGAAAGTGTGTCCTAGTCTGTGCAATGCTGTACCCTACGCTAAAACTCAACTAGTGTATGGTAGCGCTCAAAACATTCACAAATGCAAAGACCAGGATTGCCAGGACAGGAGGGACAATAATAGCGGGTGTCACGCCTATATCCGTGCTTTCTGCAGACATGACATTTTCTTTGGGAGGCTCGTTGGGTAGGGGTACTCGGGAGGACATAAATAAAATGCCTCTCATGCAGCCGGCTTACTGCATGTGGTTAGGGAAGGTGAGGTGGAGCACCGTCTGGAAACAGAAGGGCTCTGACGATCTCTTCCTGGAATTTAAGGAAGGATCCAGTCTGTCCTGAAGCTCTGTATAGCACATGAGTGCTCAGCAAAGCCAATTGAAATAAGTATACAGACACTTTTTTGTACCAGCGTCTGGCCTTATGGGCAACTAGGTACGGCGCCAACAACTGGTCGTTGAGGTCCACCCCTCCCATATTTTGGTTATATTCGTGGACACAGAGGGGTTTCTCCACAACACCAGTCGCCGTAGTAATTTGGACCGTTGTGTCTGCATGAAGGGAGGTAAGAATGAAAACATTCTTATTATCCCTCCACTTCATAGTGAGCAAATTATTACACTTCAAGCAGGCTCTCTCCCCCAGCCTAAAATGGGAATCTACAAGCCGCTGGGGAAAGCCCCGGTGATTAGATTGCACGGTGCCACATGCTCCAATCTGTTGATCAAAAAGGTGACTAAAAAGTGGCATGCTCGTGTAATAATTGTCCACGTACAAGTGGTACCCCTTTCCGAATAAGGGTGACACCAAGTCCCACACTATCTTGCCAGCGCTTCCTATGTAGTCAGGGCAGTTTGTCGGCTCTACATGACTATCTTTGCCCTCGTAAACCATAAAACTACATGTATAGCCTGTGGCCCTGTCACAGAGCTTATACATCTTGACCCCGTATCTGGCACGCTTGCTGGGAAGGTACTGTTTGAATGACAAGCGGCCAGAAAATTTATATTTAAATATATTTATTACATTTTGGATAGAAAGTATTTTACACTCACGTAAAAGCAAACAAAGAAACCATAATAAGCTACAGTAGAATACCAAGTCACATACATCGTGTGAAGGTATTGTGAGGGTAACACCACTTGTTTTTGATCATTATACTAACACATTAATTGGAACTGTATATCTATACTTCTAGAACAGTTATAAAGAAACAATGTTATGGCTAAGAATAGAGATCTTGTTCTGTAGCTCGAGCCACTCCGATAGAACCCCCCTGCTTCCCTATCACCCGAGGTAGACCAACCGGGTCGCCCCGCACACCCCACCCCAATGGTAACTTTCTGTGGAAGTGCGCGTGGGACCCCCTGTGCCAATCCCCAGATCCTAGAATCAGATGTATTGATACTTGCGGGGGGCAATACAGGAGGGGCCCTTATGTACACAAAACCTTCCGTAGTAGGAAGTATAAGCAAAATTTTCAATAATGAGTAATGACCCTCCGGTGGGCGGGTGAGGTCCACCGGGGAATTCCTTTAGTTGAGGAATTCAAGGTCCTGCATGTAAAAAGAGAGTTAGGGACCCCAAGAAGGGTGAAAATAAACGTAGGAAAAGGAAAAGGGGAGCCGGAGAGGGGGGAGATGGATTAAATTGAGTTAAGTCCAGAGGAGAGGGTGGGAAGAGATCCTCCTCCTGTCATACCTGGTATGAGGTTAATGTTCTGAAATGTAGCCCACGGTTCCCAGGTGGACATAAACCTCCCCACTTTGTCATTAAGTTTAGCCACAAGATGCTCTTGAGTCATAATCCATGATATTTTATTAGTACAGCTCCTGAAGGATACCGTTGGTTTTTTCCAACTTTTAGCTAAGATGATTTTAGCTCCTAGTAAAATAAAAAATGAGAGGCCTTGAGCTTGTTTTGACAACCCCGGCATATGTTGATTGAGAAGAGCAAAATGAACATTGGGGTGCACCGGTAATTTAAATAAGGTACTAATCATGTTGAAAATTTTCCTCCAAAAGGTTCTAATTCGGGGACAAGTCCACCAGACATGTATCACTGAACCATCCAGCTCACATCCCCTGAAACATAAGGGGGATATTCCCTGGAACATCACCGCCAGTCTGGCGGGAACATAATACCACCTAGATATGACCTTTATGCTGGCTTCTATGAGAGATATATTGCATATACCTTTAAGGGAGCAAAACCAATATTTATACCATTCTAACAATGTCCTTGTCTGGCCGGTATCCTCCTCCCAGGACTTGTGTAGACTGGTTTGTCCGATTTTGTCATTATTGCAGAATAGATCAAGGAGATGCCCCTTTATGGTCCTGGATATTAGCACACCAGTGTTCGTAAGGAGTAATGGATAAAGAATTTAAATTGTTGCGCCAGATTGTGTGAAGGAAATGTGAGATTTGTGTAAACCTGAATTTCTCGGAATCCAGCATATCGAGAGTGTTCTGGCAGTAATTGAAGGTAATTGGACCAGTTGGAGTGAAAAAGTGTCCTATGCGATAAAGTCCTTTATCCATCCACCATTTGAATGCTTTTATATTTACTCCCGGAGGAAATTCGGAATTATGGAAAATGTGTGCAAGGGGTTTCATTGGTGAAGCCAGCGAAGACTGCCTGAGAAATTTTGTGCTGAGAGAAATGGAATGAGATAGAGTGGGGGACATGATTGCTGGTCTGATTTTGGGGTCGCACCACAAGAGATAGTCTAAGGTGTGAAGAGGCGTCGCTCTTCTCTCGATAGCGAGCCAGTCTGGTTTTGGACCCTGGGAAAATAACATGGACAATTGAGTCATTTGTGCCGCTTGATAATATGCCCAAAGATCTGGTAACCCCATTCCGCCCTGGGATTTTAGACGTAATAGGATACTGGACAGGCATCTATATCCTCTCCTACCCCAGACAAAGCTTATTATTTCCGACTGTAATTTTCGTAGGAAGTTTTTCTTGATTGGGATGGGAAGGGAGCGGAACAGGTACAGGAGTCACGGGAGAAGTGTCATTTTAACCGCGTGGACCCTTCCCAGCCAGGATAGACGACACTTTGCCCATTTATCTAGATCACCACTGCATTTACTGAACATGGGTATATAATTCACTTTGAACAGATTACCGATGTCCGCTGTGAGGTTGACTCGCAAATATGGAATGGATTTCGGGGCCCAAGGGAAGTCAAAACTGCTCGCGAGTTGAGAGAGAATACTGGCCGGAACTGAAATGTTCAGCGCCGTGGATTTGCCCATATTGACCTTTAAGCCTGATACCGCGCTAAATGCATTGAGGGTTTTGTATATTTCCGGAATGGAAATGAGTGGGGAAGTGACATATATCATGAGGTCGTCTGCATAAAGGGCACATTTGTGTTCCTGTTCTCTACACTGTACCCCCTTAATGTCTGGGTTTGACCTAATAGCTATAGCTAGGGTTTCAATTGCTATCGCAAATAGGAGAGGGGATAGGGGAAACCCTTGTCTGGTGCCCCTGCCTATAGGGAACGAGGTGGAGTACCTGCCCATCAAGCGAACCTGCGCTGTCGGGTGTGAATACAGGGAGCGAATCAGATTCAGACAATTTGGACCAAAGCCCCATTTATGTAGAGTATCAAATAGGTATTTCCAGTCTATGGAATCAAAAGCCTTATATAGGTCAATTGATAAAAGAAAACCGGATTGGGGTGGACTTCCATCCCAGTGTGACTTTAACAGTGAGATAACGTCTATTGTCCGTCTGATCTGGTCCGTTCCCTGTCGGCTAGGGATAAACCCCACCTGATCCCTATGAATGTATGAGGAGATAAAGCTTGATAACCTGTTTGCCATAATTTTTGTTAAAATCTTAATGTCATTATTGATTAATGATATTGGGCGATAATTACCCACCTCACCGGGGTCTTTCTCTGGTTTAGGGATCATTGAAATATAGGCTGTATTTAGATCTGAACCTAATGGGGTACCCTTTCTAAGGGCATTAAAAAATTTTGAAAGGTGTGGGGCTAGAGTAGGGGCAAATTTTTTATAGTATCCCGTGGAAAATCCATCCGGTCCTGGGGCGGAGCCTAGTTTCAAAGATTTGGTTGTATCTAAGACTTCTGTCTGGGAGAAGGGGCTCTCAATAAGATCGCTATGCTCTTTCGAGATGGAGGGTAATCCTATGGAATTCTGGAATTCCTGTTGTGTTTTAGTTATATGTGGTGGATGAGGCTTATATAATTCCGCATACTATTGGAGGAAGGCCTCCATTATTTTAACGGGGTTCTGAGATAGATCCCCGGACTGTATTTTTATTTTTGGGAATGCTAGAGATCTGGGTTTGGGGCTAAGCTTAATTGCAAGTTTGGAGCCTATTTTGTCTTTTTGGGAGTATAATTTGTCCTCCGACCATCTAAGTTGTTTCTCTGCTGATGTAGTGAGATTCATGTTCAAATGTACTCGAGCCTTATCTAGTTTGTCTAACAATTCAGGGGACGGATTTAGTTTGTGAGCTCTCTCGGGGAGTTAGAACGTTCTGAGGCTCTTTGAGTGATTAGGGTGACCATCAAGTGGTCCGACAGGGGAGTGTCCACGATCTTGGATTTTAAGACCAGTGGGATCGTGTGTGGGCTGGTAAATATGTGGTCTATCCTGGCATAGGAGCTATGGGGGGCTGAATAATGAGTGTAGTCTTTAGAATGTGGATTCATTTCCCTCCAGATGTCTATTAAGCCATTATCATGAAGGAGTTTTGCGATTTTAGAACTTTGCTTGGACAGGCGTTTGGATCTAGGCATACCGGAGCTTGACTTGTCCAATGTGAAGTCGAAAGCTGTGTTGGAGTCCCCACCAATAAAAATTGTGCCCTTCAAATGTGGTTGTAGCTTATGCAGCAGGGAGTCCCTGCCCCTTGTTAGGGGCGTAATATGAGACAAAGGTGTATAACACCCCATCTATTGTCCCTGAGACTAAAATGTAATGACCCAGGTGGTCCAACACAAATTCCGAGTCAGCTAAGTTAATGTGTTTTGCAAAGCAGATTGCAACTCCCTTTGTTTTGTTTTTGGCCGAGCGAGGAAAAATTGTGGGAATTGATGATGAAGGAAAGAGGGTTGTGACGAAAATATAAGCGTAGGATAGTTTTGCCTTAACTAGATGTGGTGTGATCTGTAGATGTAGTGTAATTGTAGATGTAGTTTAATCCTGGGTTATTAAAAATATAGTATTCTATGTCAGTCATGCACATATGTTCTTTCATTAGCATTTGAAAAGGACAGAGATAGTTTTTTCTAGGATCAAAGTGACACCTAGATGCCAATAAAAGTTCCCATTAGAGTAAACATAGATTGCCACCTTCCTGGGGCTCAAAGAAAACTGCTAGTCATCTTGGCCATACGGATCTGCAGGGGGCATTCACAAGGCTCCGGACAGTCTGTAAGCTTTGATTAATATCAAGAGATCTAAGGAACCTATTTTATCTCTCATAAAAGCTAAAATATTAACGGCAGAGAGATGAAAATAATTCCTTTTGATCGTACACCTGATGGGCTACGTGTACATGTAACTCTGTATGTTTAGCAGAGGTGGAATCCTAGAGAACCACACAAAACCGTTATATGGCGCCTGATTGCGGCAGGCAGGCAGTGATTGGTACTGTTGCGATCGGACTGATGCGCTGGTATCGGAAATCCTATCCATGACCCAGCAATCAGCGCCGTTCTGGGCCAATTTGACTCTGGTCATTTCAGAACACAAAACATTTGTGGGCTGAGACAGGAACACCCCCCAGGGTTGATTGGCCAAGGGCTAAAGTCCAGCCCGCATCCATATTTCAATAAATTGGGTAGCCTGAGATATGGACATTGTTCTTCCACGAAGCCAGTTCGAAACTGGGGAGTTCCCACATGTTCCAGTATGCTTCTACTAACAAATAGACTTGGGTAAAGTTTATTTCTGTTTTTATCCCTTTTTATTTTCATAGCAAATTGCCAGTTGTGTGTCTTTCTGCATTTTTTGTATCTTTTTTGGTAAATCCTTTTTCTTTGTATATCTTATATGCACTGCCCACTTTCGGGATATTAAATGATAAAATTAATAAGTGACTTCTGTGTACTAAGCTAGGACTCATATCTCTGGAGAGGTTGTTGTATTTTAGTGCCTAAGTACCTGGTTTAAGTTATGTGCCAATCGGTATGCAATTGCACTGTGTGTTGGCAGATTGCATGCAGATTGTAAGCTAACAGATCTTCCAGACAGAGATCTGTGTGTGTGGTGGCTCAGCAGACCAGTCTGCGGACAAACTGTTGGGTGGTGGCAGGCTATCGTTTATTGTGTGTCTGGTGTGTGGGTGTGGGGACAGTGGGAGGAGTGGTTAACACTGGGGTTCAAGCATGCAGGATAGCTGGAGGAATCCTAGAAGTGTGTAGTAATTGCTAGACTGTTCCACAACCCTTAGAGCGCACCAGATTGTATGTAAGATTTGTATCTGCCTGTGTGTGGTCAGCTAGCTGGATTGGAGTGCAGTCTCCCTCTAGTGGTGGCCAAAGGTAGTGCAGGCTGTGAAAGTAACACAGCCGGTCTTACATGCTCAGTATAAGTTCCCCCTTATTCCCTTAGTTCCTCACATACCCCGGTCACGGAACGCGCGTCGCGGTTAGTTAGTCACCGTGGGCGTGCGAATCCGTGACAGATTGGCGGCAGCGAGCGGAATTTGCTTAGTACATTAGTACATGGTTTATTCATTTAACCTGTGTACTAAAGGTTGGAAGCTTGTTAGAAGCAACTGACCTACAGAAGCTCACTCAGTGCATAATTTTTGTTTTGTAGAAGACATACTTGGCTATTTGCTCCCCACCCCCTCTTGTTTTTTCTTTTCTATCTTTTATTTGGGCAAAAAACTTGGAGATAACCCACGAGAAGATATGCTGGTACAAGAGGCAATCCGAAGAGACCGCGATTGACCTCTGTGAGCTAAGAGGCATCAGTACAGTCGGCAAGACGAGGGCCCAACTTTTATGTGCGTTGATAGAGGATGACCATGAACAGTTCACCATGGCATCTAAATCCAGAGACTGTGCCATTCCAGATGACTGTGTGAGACAGCATGATTCTGTTCTCAAACCCTCTCAGCGGAAGAAATCACTACAGCAGATGAAGCAAATAGAAAGAGATGACCACCAGAGTGAAATAAAGCAAAGAGAGAGAGAGCACAAACTGAACAGTCCCCAAATCCAGCCTGGAAATGCAACATCACCTCCATCTGCTTTAAGAACTACAAGAGCCAGACCTACATCTGTGGAAACCTTGAAGTGTTTTGTCTGTAACCAAGGTGGACATTACTCAAGCCTTTGTCCAAAGAGGAGGAGGCCTAGCCCACCAGCAAGTGTGAAAAGTGCTCCCCCTACTGTATTGCTTGTTGGGGAAAATGTAGGAGACCGAGCGGAGAACCTGCAGCCAGTTACCGCAAGTAACAGCGTTACAGTCAGACTCCGAGGTATGGGATCAGAGGATGTCCTAGCTCTTCCAGGATTGAGGTGCTGTGAGGATGTGATCCCAGGGGAAGCCATGTTTGTCACCGGAGGTGGAGGAGCCATCTCTGCCATGCCTATGGCTTGTGTTTCGTTGAACCTGGACTCTGAAAGCCAAATGAAAGAAGTGGGCAGAGCAGATCCCATGTATGTAGGAGGCCATGCGGATAGCCTGCAGCTGGTTACCGCAGGTAACAGTGTTACAGTTGGACTCCAAGCTATGGGATCAGAGGATGTCCTAGCTCTTCCAGGATTGAGGAGCTATGAGGATGTGATCCCAGGGGAAGCCATGGTTGTCACAGGAGGTGGAGGAGCCATCCCTGTCATGCTTATGGCTTGTGTTTCGTTGAACCAGGAATCTGAAAGCCAAGTGAAAGAAGTGGGCAGAGCAGATCCCACAAATGTAGGAGGCCGTGCGGATACCCTGCAGCTGGTTACCGCAGGTAATAACGTTTCAGTCAGACTCCGAGATACGGGATCCACGGATGTCCTAGCTCTTTCAGGATCGAGGAGCCATGAGGATGTGGTCCCAAAGAAAGCCACAGTTATCACAGGGGTTGGAGGAGTCACCCCTATGTTACCAACAGCTTGTGTTGCTTTGCTCAGAGGATCAAAAAGCAAAGTGAGAGAAGTAGGCATAGCAGATGCCAGTAATGTACTATCGGGTACTGACCGGGTGCAGTTGGTAGCCCGCTATGAGCCAAAGTCATCCCCCCTGAAACCTGCATCTCCACCTGAAGCCCCGGATTCACGTAAAGTACTGTTGGGTGACTCAGTGCACGTTGGGAACTCTGGGGAGGGTCAGGGGACTAGTGACTGTGTGCCAGGTCCAGGCCCTAATGGGTTTCTGGAGCCAAGGCCCAGAGAGGAAACTAAAGTCAGAATGAACTCTGAAATTGATAATGTTTTGTGTGATGTAAAAAGTCATGATCTGTGCTGTGCAGACATTCCCTCTGCTGCAGTGGTGACTCCCGGGGCCCACCGGGCTGCCCCGAACTGGTCATTGCCCACTGCTACAGAGGGACTGTCTGTAAAAGGGCCCAATCCAACTGGGTCGGACCCTTGTGAATTTGGTCAAGCAGGCCTGAGGTCCCCTCACCCTGTTGTCTCCCTGGCGTCTGTGGCAGATCGCTCTGAGTCCCCTGAGGCTGTTAAAATTGACATCAGCCTGGAGGAGTACAGAGGTCTGGCTGATGGACTGCCAGTTGGGGATGGCGGGATGAGGGTGTATGGGGAACAGGACTGTGACTCTGTAACCACATGTAAAGAAAAGGAATGTTTTGGAGTACCTGCTGAAAAGGAAAACTGTGTTTCAGTAGATCCTGGTAAGGACAAGCAAGGTGTGCTTGTAACCTTATGTGAGGCAAAGTCTTCTGTAGTCTGCTCCTCTGCCATCACAGCTACCAGTACTTCCATTGTGGATTCTGGGCTGTGCATCACAGAGGAAAGACCACAGGGTGAGGGGGCAAATCTGATCCAATCTGACTCTACTCCCTTGGCAGTTGCAGCTGACAGCACTGAGTTCTTAGGGGATGATACATTTGTTGCCAGCCAAGAAGAACTCAGGTGTTGTGCCAACAGATGCTCTGCTGAGGATGGAGCAGGAGTATGTGATGGGGGTCAAAGGACAACCCCCGGTGGAATTCAGTCTTCTGTGATCTTCTCCTCTGTCACCACAGTTGCGAGTACTGCTATTGCGGATTCATTGCTGTGTGTCACTGAGGGAATATTACAGGGTGACAGGGCAAATTTGGCCCCATCAGGGCCTACCATCTCAGCAGCTGCAGCTGACAACACCAGGTACTTTCTGGCTGATAAGTCTGATGTTAGCCCAGAGGAACTGAGGTGTTGTGCTGGCAGGCCTTCTGCTGAGGAGGACAGAGTAGGAGAGTATGACACGGGTCAGAGCATGACCCCTGGCAGAATAAAATCTTTTGTGGCTTTATCCTCTGTACCCACAGCTATGAGTATCATGATTGAGGATTCGTTGCTATGCATAACAGGGGAAGAACCACAGAATTATGGGGGAAAACTGACCCCATCTGAATCTGCTCTCTCAGAGGCTGCAGCTGATGGCATTGTGTTCCTACAGGCTGATATGTTTGGTGTCAGCGTAGAGGAATTCAGGGGTTGTGCTGGCAGGCCTTCTGTTGAGGCAGAACGAGAAAAAGTGTGGGAGACAGGCCAAAGAGTGGAGGCCCTGGTACCCAGGTCATGGAACCAGGCCCAGATCACCCAGGGACGGCCTTATGCCAGGCTCAAACATCTGGGTGTGGTAGCTCATAGAGTACCACCAGATGGCCAGGGCCAATGGCTGAGAATGCTGACAACACACAATGACAAATTTGCCTGTACCCTTTCAGTAGGTAGTCAGTGGCCAGTGGATGAAGTGGATCCGCAGGGCAATCTACTGGCCAATCCTGATCCAGACCCGTTAGGATCAGTCAGAGAGGGGTGCGGTCGCCCTCTCCTATCTGCAAAGGGACAGGCTGAAATGTCGGTGGTGCCAAGCTTCAGTTGGGGGAACATTCACCCCCATCTTAGGGAATCTTCCATGCAGACGCGTTAGCTGACCCGTTTAGGCTCAGCTGTGCGTCATCTGGAAGGGGGAGATGTGACGAAAATATAAGCGTAGGATAGTTTTGCCTTAACTAGATGTGGTGTGATCTGTAGATGTAGTGTAATTGTAGATGTAGTTTAATCCTGGGTTATTAAAAATATAGTATTCTATGTCAGTCATGCACATATGTTCTTTCATTAGCATTTGAAAAGGACAGAGATAGTTTTTTCTAGGATCAAAGTGACACCTAGATGCCAATAAAAGTTCCCATTAGAGTAAACATAGATTGCCACCTTCCTGGGGCTCAAAGAAAACAGCTAGTCATCTTGGCCACACAGATCTGCAGGGGGCATTCACAAGGCTCCGGACAGTCTGTAAGCTTTGATTAATATCAAGAGATCTAAGGAACCTATTTTATCTCTCATAAAAGCTAAAATATTAACGGCAGAGAGATGAAAATAATTCCTTTTGATCGTACACCTGATGGGCTACGTGTACATGTAACTCTGTATGTTTAGCAGAGGTGGAATCCTAGAGAACCACACAAAACCGTTATATGGCGCCTGATTGCGGCAGGCAGGCAGTGATTGGTACTGTTGCGATCGGACTGATGCGCTGGTATTGGAAATCCTATCCATGACCCAGCAATCAGCGCCGTTCTGGGCCAATTTGACTCTGGTCATTTCAGAACACAAAACATTTGTGGGCTGAGACAGGAACACCCCCCAGGGTTGATTGGCCAAGGGCTAAAGTCCAGCCCGCATCCATATTTCAATAAATTGGGTAGCCTGAGATATGGACATTGTTCTTCCACGAAGCCAGTTCGAAACTGGGGAGTTCCCACATGTTCCAGTATGCTTCTACTAACAAACAGACTTGGGTAAAGTTTATTTCTGTTTTTATCCCTTTTTATTTTCATAGCAAATTGCCAGTTGTGTGTCTTTCTGCATTTTTTGTATCTTTTTTGGTAAATCCTTTTTCTTTGTATATCTTATATGCACTGCCCACTTTCGGGATATTAAATGATAAAATTAATAAGTGACTTCTGTGTACTAAGCTAGGACTCATATCTCTGGAGAGGTTGTTGTATTTTAGTGCCTAAGTACCCGGTTTAAGTTATGTGCCAATCGGTATGCAATTGCACTGTGTGTTGGCAGATTGCATGCAGATTGTAAGCTAACAGATCTTCCAGACAGAGATCTGTGTGTGTGGTGGCTCAGCAGACCAGTCTGCGGACAAACTGTTGGGTGGTGGCAGGCTATCGTTTATTGTGTGTCTGGTGTGTGGGTGTGGGGACAGTGGGAGGAGTGATTAACACTGGGGTTCAAGCGTGCAGGATAGCTGGAGGAATCCTAGAAGTGTGTAGTAATTGCTAGACTGTTCCACAACCCTTAGAGCGCACCAGATTGTATGTAAGATTTGTATCTGCCTGTGTGTGGTCAGCTAGCTGGATTGGAGTGCAGTCTCCCTCTAGTGGTGGCCAAAGGTAGTGCAGGCTGTGAAAGTAACACAGCCGGTCTTACATGCTCAGTATAAGTTCCCCCTTATTCCCTTAGTTCCTCACATACCCCGGTCACGGAACGCACGTCGCGGTTAGTTAGTCGCCGTGGGCGTGCGAATTCATGACAAGGGTTGGTAAGAGGAAGGGAAGTGAGTCTCTTGTAGGAGGAGGACATCTGTGTGCATGGTCTTGTAAAGCTGAAAAAGCTTTCTACGTTTTATGGGGGAGTTGAGTCCCTGTATGTTGTGGGAAATGATCTTAAGGGTATTCATCCCTAAAGTAGAGTTAGCCATCCAGTGGGGTCATGTGGTGTATGCTATAGATATAGGTCTTACCGGCCTTGTGAGTGAACGGGGCATCCATGTAATTAAGGGAGCGAAAGACTGTCTTGTTAAGTCCTGGGAGGAGCAACCGAGACCGGACACTGCATCTGTGAATGTGGGGGAACAGGAAGAGGGAATGGAGGAGAAAAGAGATGAGTAAGAGTAGGAGAGAAAACACAAGCGTTAGTTTAACCTTCAAATTGCTAAGTAATTGAGAGCACAATAAACATTGTATACAACTTGGGGGGGACCTGGGCTCCCCCTTATCCCAGGGTAGGACGGGAGACTCCCCCCTACCCCTAAAACCTGAGAGGACCGGAGAACCATTCCTGGATCTACCGGTAAGAATACCAATGGCACAAAAATTTGCCTTTGGTTCCTAGGGGAGGTGCAATGTTGCCACCTCTACCCTGCCACCTTAAAAACCAAACTATATTAGAGGAGGAAGTAAAATGGGAGTCCTCCTTGTTATAACTGTTAGAGCGAACCAATGAAAAGAAAAAAAAGGGAAAAATAAGGAGAAGGGAAAAACAAATACCCTTAGTATCTTAACCTCGAGGGGGATGAGAAAAGGTCCCCTGTAACAAAAGCTAAAACCAAATTATTCACATACCCATTGGACCTCCATCCTGTGAACCGTATCCCTCCCCCATAACCCCAATGAGGGGCAACAGCCCATATAAGCAGCCACCCCGAGTCCCAGAGTGCCAGAGGATTGGACCCCTCTCACCCTGTGAACCGGGGCAAACATTTCCCTCCCCAGACTAACAATAAAAATGAGCCTAAGGAAAGAAGTCCCAAGTTGCCCGTGATGTCCTAGGCTGTTCCTGAGGACCAGAGTTCCACTATGATACAGGGATCCTGGGGTCACCCGCAGTTCCGAAGGGCAGAGGCTCAGGATCAATATTGGGAGGTGTATCCTCAAGGAGAGGGGTAAGCATCAGAGTTCCTGTTTTGGTAAGGGCTCCAAGAATCAGGACCCGTGAGGGGAGAAGAAATAAGTAGTGTCTATGAGTTCGAACCGGGCCGATGTAGCCAAAAGAGAGAAACCGGATCAGAACCCTGAACCTGTGACTGTTGTGACATCAAGTTGGAAAGATTTCTTTGGATCGTTTGGAACCTTGCTTCAGCCAGGAAGGTTGTAGTGGGCTTGCTGGTGGTGGACGTTTCGTGGAAGCGGGTGTGCTTCTGCTTTGCATTTGGGATGACAGATCATGAGAGATTAGACCCAAGTGTAGGAACAGATGTTCTCCTTCAGTAAGGGTAGAGAAGCCAAAGCTTTTATTTTTATATGCAAAGTTGAGGCGCAGGGGAAAGGACCAACGGTAAGAAATTTCTTTCTCAATTAAGCACTGTATCAACGGTTTGAGAGAGCGCCTTTTCTGAACTGTATATGGAGATAAGTCTGCAAAAATTTGAATCCTGTGGCCTAGCAACTTGAGGTCAGCTGAGCCCCTGGATTTCCTCATGACCTCCTCTTTGACTGAGTAAAAATGAGGCTTCACGATTATATCGCGAGGTAGACCATCTGTACGTGGGGGCTGTAGGGCTCTGTGTGCTCTGTCAATCTCCAGACGATGATCTGAGATGTCAGGGATAAGGTCTCTTAGCAGGCTTTTGACAGCAGCATGAGTGTCCTTTTCGGTCTCTGGGAGACCTCTAATACGGAAATTGTACCGTCTCGATCTATTTTCAAGATCGTCAATTTTAGAGAAGGCGGTTTCAAGTTGGTCCTGCAGGTCCTCTATTCTGGCTGAGTTTTGGTTGATGCAAGAGGCTGCCTGGTCAGCTTTCTGCTCAATGTTGTCAATCTGCCCCAATTGCTGCAAGTCAGCATGTATAGAGGAAGTTATCTGAACAGCGTTCTGGGCCAGGCTTTTAGAGAGTAAATGTGTGAAAGCCTCCATCATGGAGGGGAAGTCTGTGGGAGCAGGGATGTTTGCAGATGATTCTGTCACTGTTAACAGCATCCCTGTATGTGGGTCTGTCATAGGGGTAGAGGGATAACCAGCACCCATCCATCCCAGCAAAGATTCTGTGGATGTGGGTGAAGAGGTCTGAGGCAGAGGGGGGAAGACCGGGGGTCTGATTGTCCTGATCCGCTATGGATTCCTTCGGTCCTCCTGTGTTGATGAGAGAGCACCGTGGGACCGCCGCCATCTTGGCATAGCTGACCGGAGCTGCCGCCGCCATCATCTGGTCCGTGAGGTTCCTCCGGGCTAGCGCCGTTTTGATATTTATGCTCCCGGGAGTTTCCCCCACCTGATTATCCCTGTTATGGACCTGGGGGTTCGCTCTGGTTGCTGTGGTGGCGATCGAGGGGTAGCGGTGGAGCGGAGCTCTAGCAGCCGATGGCCAGCTTAGCCGCTGCCGCGCATGCGCCTCCGCGGCCAGAAAATTTAATCAGGGACTCATCAACGCAGACAACTTGATGGGGAGTAAACAAGTCTGCAAAACGTTGGTTGAAGTGGTTTACGAGGGGCCAAATTTTGTAGAGCCGATTGTATTCAGGGTCTCCAGGAGGACAACAGAGTTCATTGTTGTTGAAGTGCATGAACCGCAAAATCTGCTCGTATCGTGCCCTGGTCATGGAGGCAGAGAACACGGGCATATGGTAAATTCAGTCAGTGGACCAATATGACCGCAACTCACTCTTTTTATTTATGCCCATGGAAAGGCCCAGAAAGTGCTTAAATCCAGAGACCGTAATTGGTCTCCAATCTCTGGCAAGGGAGGACTGGGGAATAGTGGCGATGTGTTGACCAGCGTTTAAATTGCTTTGGTCCACAATAGATCTTCGGTGAAAAACAGCGAATAAAAATCCAGTGGCGTAAAATCAACTGTTTCCACCTTAATTCTGGGTTGGCCAGTGAATGGGGGAAGTACGGGTGCTGCAGAAGTGGTGGGTTCCCAATTCAGATTGGCAAATGCAGCAGGAAGGATACTATAGGCACTATGGGCCTGTGTTCGTCTTCTTGGTGGCAGTAGGACACTACTAGTGCTTGCCATCTTGCCAGCTTGAACTGCACTTATGGGACTCGCCACGTCACCACATTATACTGCAGTGCTGGATGTACGACCAGGGTGTACTAGACTGCTGGTGCTTGCCAGTTCACCAGAAGGAATAGCGGCACTAGTACTTCTCTGCTCCATACGAGGGACCTGCGGTTCTTGCACTTCAAGGACAGAAGAAGAAGTGGGGCAGGGACCACAATTCCGTCATCAGAGCTATCTGTCATGGAGCCACTGTCCTCTACAGGATCATATTCTGAGCCTGAATCTGACAGATAAGTGACTTCCTCTTCACTATCTGTCATGCTCAGAAATGTGTAGGCCTCTTCACTAGTGTACCTTCGATTTGCCATTTTGGGCTCTAAATTTAAGGGTACACTAGTGAGACTCACAGGCAAAAAAGCTCCTGACTGTTAGCGACTGATTCAAAACGCTACCAAAAAACTGTTAGCGATCGCAGGGATCAGGCCTAACTCTGCAAACGATGCAGTTATGTGTGCTTAGTGTTTTGTAAGTGTCAGTGATCGATCGATGCTGCACTTGGGTGGGCTGGGCAGGGCTGGGCCGAGGGGCAAAACGCAGGTGCTAGCAGGTATCTGGGCTGATCCCGCTAACACTGCATTTTTGGGAACCCTAAACTGCTGGGGACGCTAGTATAGATCTGATCGGATCAGATATTGATCCATTCAGATACTATAGCACTAAGGGAGGTGTACGGTGCGTGCGTGGGTGTTAGCGGTACTGGCGCTAACCTGACGCTGCCTGGAGCGACGCGGACCTTATCTGACCCTAAAAACGTAACTCATATCAACGCCGGGCAATTAGGGGGTTAAACATTTATAAGGAAATAAACGGCGGGTGCCCTGAAACTATAGTAAACTATAAAAAACAAACTAACTAACCAGTGTCACCCGTAACAGTTATACGGTGATCACTGGTGAAAGGGATAACTAGGGGGCAATTAGGGGGTTAAAACCTTTAGTAGGTAGTATATGGGGGTCCCTGTCGCTATAAAACGCTGACGGCGAACCTATATACTTACCTCCCTAACTAGCGTCACCTGTGTCACTAATACAGCGATCAGAAAAACGATAGCTTAGTGACACTGGCGACGGGGGGTGATCAAGGGGTTAACCTTTATTAGGGGTGGTTAAGGGGGTACCCTGGACCTAAAGGGGGGTACCCTAGACCTAATGGGGGCTAACTCTAACTGCCCTAACACTTATAACTGTCACAAACTAACACCAATGAAAAAAAAAAAACTGCTATTGGTATCATTGTGACAGGGGGTACAGGGGGGTGATCGGGGGTGATGGGGGGTGAAAAGTGTGCCTAGTGTGTTCTACTGTTAGTGTAGTGTTGGTGTAACTCACATTGATGTCTTCTCTCCTCGGCGCCGAAACGAAAAGACCGGCTTGAGGAGATGTGACATCGCTTCCTCTGCCTCTGTTTACATTACAGAGGCAGAGGAAGGATTTCATTCGCTGGGAGCGATCGCGAGGGGGTGGCCACGAATGGATGGCCTCCCCCTCATGTCTGATCGCCCACAAACAAATGCCGGCCGCCTCGGGCACCGGGGGGGTCCGATCGGACCCCCCACCCGCGGGGAGGCAGATCACGTACAGGTACGTGATTCTGCCTGCCCGTGCCATTCTGCTGACGTATATCAGCGTGAGGCGGTCGGCAAGTGGTTAAGCATTATTAAAATCACTGCTCCCAAAAAAAACTTTTTTTTCCATTGATACATGTCCCCTGGGGCAGGACCCGGGTCCCCAAACATTTTATATGACCATAACTTGCATATTAGCCTGTAAAATAAGCACTTTTGATTTTTTCACAATCGAGTCGGATAGACTTTAATGGGGTTTGCGTGTTCGCACAAATTTTTGAGTGGTGTTCAGCTCATCCCTAGCCACCACCTTTAGAAAAACTTTCTTACCAGATGGCAAGCAAAACCAGGCATGTGGCTATAGCCCAGCCAAGGCCTTTACTTGCATGGAAGATTGTGGGATATACCTATACAGCCATCCATCCAAAGCTTATCCCCATGATCTTCCATGCAAGTAAAGGCCTTGGCTGGGCTATAGCCACATGCCTGGTTTTGCTTGCCATCTGGTAAGAAAGTTTTTCTAAAGGTGGTGGCACACTTCATTGAATTAACTCACTGTGGTGTTAATACTAAAAGAATCTGGTTTATTACTCCATCATTCTTTTGCCAATAGAGACATGATGTTCATTTGTATGATCAAATGTTTATAATAATTGGACCTTATTAGCATGACTTCTCTTTTCTATAGCATTTATTGTAACAGTCCGTGGTAAAATTTGCAGGGCCAAAGGACGAAGTTAATCCAAGGGATTGAAGAAAAGGGGGAGATGAAAACAGGGAGCTGCCTGCAACTGCAGATATACAGAGTCCACTAGGCTGTAAATGATGATGACAAGCTGTGTATCCTTAGACTGAACATATTCCAGATCAGCAGTTGATTGATCAACCAAGCTGTAATGATTAATCGGAGCTATTCCACTGAACCAAAATCAATGAACCGAGGTCCGAGCCCTGACAATAATAAAGTTATAAGTAGGGATGAGCCGAACAGCCCCCTGTTCGGTTCGCACCAGAACATGCGAACAGGAAAAAAGTTTGCTCGAACACGCGAACACCGTTAAAGTCTATGGGACATGAACATGAATAATCAAAAGCTAATTTTAAAGGCTTATATGCAAGTTATTGTCATAAAAAGTGTTTGGGGACCCGGGTCCTGCCCCAGGGGACATGGATCAATGCAAAAAAAGTTTTAAAAAAGGCCGTTTTTTCAGGAGCAGTGATTTTAATAATGCTTAAAGTCAAACAATAAAAGTGTAATATCCCTTTAAATTTCGTAATTTCGGGGGGTGTCTATAGTATGCCTGTAAAGGGGTGCATGTTTCCCGTGTTTAGAACAGTCTGACAGCAAAATGACATTTGGAAGGAAAAAACCCATTTAAAACTACCCGCAGCTATTGCATTGCCGACAATACACATAGAAGTTCATTGATAAAAACAGCATGGGAATTCCTCACAGGGAAACCCCGAACCAAGATTTAAAAAAAAATGACGTGAGAGTCCCCCTAAATTCCATACCAGGCCCTTCAGATCTGATATGGATATTAAGGGGAACCCTGGCCAAAATTTAAAAAAAAAATGACGTGGGGTTCCCCCTAAATTCCATACCAGACCCTTCAGGTCTGGTATGGATTTTAAGGGGAACCCTGCGCCAAAAAAAAAAAAAAACGGCGTGGGGTCCCCCCAAAAATCTGTACCAGACCCTTATCCGAGCACGCAACCTGGCAGGCCACAGGAAAAGAGGGAGGGACGAGAGTGTGCCCCCCCTCCTGAACCGTACCAGGCCACATGCCCTCAACATTGGGAGGGTGCTTTGGGGTAGCCCCCCAAAACACCTTGACCCCATGTTGATGAGGATAAGGGCCTCATCCCCACAACCCTGGCCGGTGGTTGTGGGGGTCTGCGGGCGGTTCTTAAATAATGGGGGGCAGGGCCACCCGGTGACCCCGCCCCCCTCTGATGCACGGTGACTTGACGGGACTTCCCTGTGACGTCACGGGGAATGCCACAGGGAAGTCCCATCATGTCCCGTGCGTCAGAGGGGGCGGGGCCACCGGGTGGCCCCGCCCCCCATTATTTAAGAACCGTCAGACGAGGAGACGCTGTCACACAGTGGGAGCCTCCCTCCATGCCAGCATGGATGCGGAGCGGCCCGAGGAGAAGAAGATAGAAGACGCCGCGGAGGGGATGCTGGACGAGAACGCCGGAGGAAGAACCAGAAGAGCCAGAAGAACCAAAAGAAGAAGAAGATGAAGTAAGATAGAAGAAAGAAGAAGCATTTAAATAAAGGAATTGTCAAAAACTGTCTCTTGTCATTTTTAACATTTTTGACATTTTTTTAGTGAAATGGTAGGGGTAAGCACCCCCTTACCATTTCACACAGGGTAGGGCTGGGATCTGGGGGTCCCCTTGTTAAAGGGGGCTTCCAGATTCCGATAAGCCCCCCGCCCGCAGACCCCCACAACCACCGGCCAGGGTTGTGGGGATGAGGCCCTTGTCCTCATCAACATGGGGACAAGGTGTTTTGGGGGGCTACCCCAAAGCACCCTCCCAATGTTGAGGGCATGTGGCCTGGTACGGTTCAGGAGGGGGGGCGCACTCTTGTCCCCCCCTCTTTTCCTGCAGCCTGCCAGGTTGTGTGCTTGGATAAGGGTCTGGTATGGATTTTTGGGGGGACCCCGCGCCGTTTTTTTTTTTTTTGGCACGGGGTTCCCCTTAAAATCCATACCAGACCTGCAGGGTCTGGTATGGAATTTAGGGGGAACCCCACGTCATTTTTTTAAAAAATTTTGGCAGGGGTTCCCCTTAATATCCATACCAGACCTGAAGGGCCTGGTATGGAACTTAGGGGGACTCCCAAGTCATTTTTTTATAAATTTTGGTTCGGGGTTCCCCTGTGGGGAATTTCCATGCCGTTTTTATCAATGAACTTCTATGTGTATTGTCGGCAATGCAATAGCTGCGGGTAGTTTTAAATGGGTTTTTTCCTTCCAAATGTCATTTTGCTGTCAGACTGTTCTAAACACGGGAAACATGCGCCCCTTTACAGGCATACTATAGACACCCCCAGGTACGAAATTTAAAGGGATATTACACTTTTATTGTTTGACTTTAAGCATTATTAAAATCACTGCTCCTGAAAAAACAGCCGTTTTTAACACTTTTTTTGCATTGATCCATATCCCCTGGGGCAGGACCCAGGTCCCCAAACACTTTTTATGACAATAACTTGCATATAAGCCTTTAAAATTAGCACTTTTGATTTCTCCCATAGACTTTTAAAGGGTGTTCTGTGGCATTCGAATTTGCCGCGAACACCCCAAATTGTTCGCTGTTCGGCGAACTTGCGAACAGCCAATGTTCGAGTCGAACATGAGTTTGACTCGAACTCGAAGCTCATCCCTAGTTATAAGTGGAAATTAGACAATAGTCCAGTCAACAGGACTTGATGATGCAAGTAGATCGATTACTCACTGTATGTGTAGATCATGAAGGTAACGCTTGTGCAGCGCTGTCGCAAACAGCTGATCAGGGCTTTGTGGATTGTTGGAGGATCCCATCATGGCTGTATAGCCTCATGCTTACTCCAGGAGTATACGCTCACAGTTTGCAGGGCAAAACGAAAAACTAGTCCAAGGGATTGGAGAAAAGGGGGAGATGAAAACAGGGAGCCTTCTGCAACTGCAGATAGACAAAATCCACTGGGCTGTAGATGATGATGACAAGCTGTGTATCCTTGGACTGAACGTAATCCAAATCAGCAGCTGATTGATCATCATGGCTGTATAGCCTCATGCTGACTCCAGAGATAGCCACTCCCAGTTAGTGAATAGCAGGGACCCATCATGCAGCGTGCAGACTGGCTGCCATATAAAGAGCAAAGGCTCCTGGGTCCCCCTTATCAAGGACACAGCCGGGAACCACGCACCGGCTCAACAGTGAGGTGGTATGCCGGGTGATGCTTAAGATGGTGTCTGACGCTGCAGGGAGTAACGTCAACACGTTTCACTGGGAAACCCCAGTTTCATCAGGACTAGCGCCCCCTAGCTGAGGCCAGTTTAAATACACAAAATGTTTACCTCAGCTCCAATTAACTTATGCAGCGTACACACGGTCAGGCTTTATGACTGAACTGGTCCGACGGATGCCGACGGACCAAATCCGGCAGACAATCCGATCGTGTGTGGGCTTCACCAGACCTTCAGCGGACATTTCCAGTCGCAAATCTGACGGACTTTAGATTTGGAACATGCTCCAAATCTTTACGTCGTAACTCTGCCGGACCCAGAAATTCACTCGTCTGTATGCTAGTCCAATGGATAAAAACTGATGCTAGGGCAGCTATTGGCTACTGGCTATCAACTTCCTTATTCTAGTCCGGTCGTACATCATCACGTACAAATCCGTCGGACTTTGATGTGATTGTGTGTAGCCAAGTCTGTTCGTTGGAAAGTCTGTCGGAAGTCCGCCAAAAGTCCACCGAAAGTCTGTCGAAAGTCTGTCGGACGGGCTGTCGGACTTTTGTAGCTGAAAAGTCCGACCGTGTGTACACTGCATAACAGGTGAATCAAATGAAGACATGTGTTTAACCCAGATCAACACAGTATTTTGAAACATATTAACCACTAGGGAATAAATTATCATAATGACCGCAGTTTCCCCAAAGCAAATTTTGAAGGGAATAAAATGAAAAACATAAAAAGATTAGAGACTACACAAATAAAAATAAAAATAAACTCTAAGCATTTAAACCGATAAATTAATATGTTAGAGATTGTAATGGTGCATACACAGTATAATCCAAGATAAGAGATTATCTAGAGGGCTTAGAGTCCCAAGGAGCCATTCTATGAAGCCCTATGTAAAGGGACCCAGATATATGTGTATATTAAACATACAAGGAGACATAAGGAGAAGAGATAGTTTAAGATATTGTTGAGAATATTAGTAAATAGAGTGATAGAAACATATATATTTTATGCAAATTTACAGGAAACTTATACGGAACAAGTTATTCATACGAAAAGAGTTACTGTTCCAGAAAGACTTGAAGGTTCAACTCTCTGTTGAGTCCATATGGAAACATAACATTTAATATATATATCCAGAATTTCTCTTTTTTAAAGTGGAGTTCCACCCAAAAAAACAAAACAAAAAACATTTGGATATTTTTTTTTTTACTTACCTCTAAATGCCTGTTGCTAGGGGGTCCCTCGTAGTCTGCCTCTTCCAGTGCCTGGGCTGGTGACATCACTTCCCCCTCAGCACAGGAAGGGCTCAGCTCTGCTCCCTCCCATTACAGGTCCCAGGTGACTGAGCGGCCAATCACGGCATGCGGCGCCGCTCGCGCATGCGCTGTGGGTGCCAGGCTGTGAAGCCACAGCCCGGCACCCACAGTTGCAATGCCGGCGCTGCTGAATGGAGGGGGAGACGAGCGGGGCTTCGATCCCCCGCATCGCTAAACCCTGGGACAGGTAAGTGTCCAATTAAAAGTCAGCAGCTGCAGTATTTGTAGCTCCTGACTTTTAATTTTTTTTTTTTTTGACTGGACCTCGGGTGGAACTCCTCTTTAAGGAGCACTCTATCAAAGTCACCCCATCTCTTCCTAAGTTGCAGCGCATAAATTCCCTTAACCCTCAGCCCATCGGGTTTGGACTGATGGTGTAAAAGGAAATGCTGAGCCAATGGGGAATTATGTAACAGAATTTGCCCACTGGTGTGCGCCGGCGCACTCCCCGTGCACGTGCCCATGTGCGTTAGCGCTGTTTGGTGCCAAGGAGCCTTTAAGAGTGTGCACCCATGTGGTGCTGCTCGGCCTATGTAACGCTCCTGCCACATTTCAACATCTTATCAACGATGTATTCAGAGACTTTCTATACATCTTTGTAATTGTCTATTTAGACGATATCTTGATATTCTCTGGGTCACTTAATCAGCACCGGGAACATGTTTGCAGAGTCTTCGGCCGTCTTCGTCTGTACAGACTGTACGCAAAGGCAGAGAAGTGCGAATTTGAGCAAAAGGACATTCAGTTTTTGGGCTTAGTGAACTCCCCAACCGGTATCAAAATGGACCCTCAGAAGGTGTCCGCCGTGCTAGATTGGCCAATACCCTTGGACAAGAAGAGAGTACACCGCTTCATAGGTTTCGCAAATTTTTACAGGAAATTTATCAAAGGGTTTTCCGCCATAATCTCACCCATTACGCAATTAACCAAACAGAACTCTCATTTTCACTGGAGCCTGGAGGCCCAAGACGCCTTTGAAAAACTTAAAAGACTCTTCACTTCAGCCCCAATTCTCAGTCACCCTGACCCGTCTTTGCCTTTCATTCTGGAAGTTGACGCTTCCAAAGTGGCCATTGGAGCAGTCATTTCTCAACGGCAGGGTAACAAGGACCTAATGCACCCTATGGGATTTTTCTCTTGGAAACTCTCTTCGGCCGAACGTAATTATGACGTAGGTGGTCGGGAACTACTCTCTATCAAAGCAGCATTGGAGGAGTGGAGTTATCTGTTAAAGGGTGCTGTTCATCCGGTATTGATATATACCGATCACAAAAATTTAGAATACTTGAGATCCGCTAAACTATTGAAACCTCGACAAGCCCGTTGGGCCTTATTCTTCACTTGCTTCTGTTTCCACATTACGTATCGGCCAGGAACGAAAAACATCAAACCGGACGCATTGTCATGCATGTTCGACAACCCAAGAGATTCATCTGAACCCGATACCATCCTGCCTGCAAACAACTTTTTACTCCTTCAGACGGATCTTCTGTCTCTGATCAAGGAAGCATCCACAGATTCTTCAAGCTTTCCGGGGGTCACCTTAACACCTCAAGATGGTTTATTGTGGAAAGGAAGCCAAATCTTTGTCCCGAAGAGTGTTCGAGTCAAAGTGCTAACCCTACTTCATGATCATCCGCTAGCAGGACACTCTGGTCCGTAAGACCTTGATCTCGTGCAACGCACATTCTGGTGGCCCAATTTGAAGGAATTCTGTAGGAAGTATGTCTTCTTGCCCCGTCTGCACCCAGAATAAGACCACAAGAAACCGAGCCTGGGGGCTATTAAAACCTCTACCGGTACCCGACAGACCCTGGAAAATTATCACAATGGACTTTATAGTCGAACTTCCATGCTCAGAGGGGTGTTCAGCTATTTTTGTGGTCTTCGACCGCCTGTCCAAGATGGCCCATTTTCTACCCTTGAAGGGAACCCCATCTGCCGTGGAAACGGCCCGTGTATTTATTAAAGAGATTGTAAGGCTACAAGGAGTTCCTGCAAATATCGTGTCTGACAGGGGGGTGCATTTCACCTCATGCTTTTGGAGGGCCCTGTGTGAGATTCTGAAGATCGAATTAGCCCTGTCCTCAGCATATCATCCCCAAACTAACGGGCAGACAGAGAGGACAAATCAGACTCTCGAACAATACATTAGATGTTTTACATCTTTTGTACAGGATGATTGGGTGTCCCTGCTGCCCCTAGCAGAATTTGCATATAATAATGCCAGCCATTCCGCCACTGGTCAGTCCCCCTTTTTTGTCAATTATGGTTTTCATTTATCTTTTTTGCCTGACTTTCTTCCAGAATCCTCAGTTCCGGCGGTCCAGGATACATTGCAGTTTCTCAGCCACAACAACCGGGTATTGCAGGAGGCGGTATCCAAGGCACAAGCAGACAGTAAGAGAACCTTCGATCAGAAGAGAAGAGGACAGCTGAACCTTCGGCTTGGTGATCAGGTATGGCTGTCTACGAATAATATTAAGTTGACTTGTCCTTCTAAGAAGCTTGCACCTAAATTTATAGGGCCTTTTCCGATTAAAAGGAGGATCAATGAAGTGTCTTATGAACTATGTTTGCCTGACTCTCTTAAAATCCATCCAATGTTCCATGTGTCACTATTGAAGCCTGCTGTGCCTGATCCTTTTCCTGATAGAGGAACCAGGCCCCCCGAACCTGTCCTAGTAGATGGAAGTGAGGAGTATGAGGTGGAAGCTATCCTCGATTGTAGGAAGAGACTGGGGCAAGTACAATTTTTAATTAAGTGGAAAGAGTATGGTCCAGAAAACAATTCTTGGGAACCTGGCAGCAATATCCTTGCTAAGCGCTTAATTTGCGCATATTTTTCTGCTCATCCCGAAAAGAGAAGTTATCTGGGCATCCGGAGGCTGCCCATTGGAAGGGGGCAATGACAGGAACGTACTGGTACTGTCCAGGGGAATATGCGTGCGCTCCCCATGCATGCGTGCCTGTGCATGTTAGCGCTGTTTGGCGCCAAGGAGCCTTTAAGATTGTTACAGCTGCACCCATGCGGTGTTGTTCATCTGCAGCTCTGTACCAGTGTTTCCTGTATCTGCTCCAGGTGCCCTTGTTGCTGCATCTCCTGCCTTCCAGCTTGCGGATCCACTTCTGCCTGCTGTCATCTGCAGTTCAGCCATCCCTGGAGGATCTCTACTCAGTTCCTGTGCCGGCCGCTGCAACTTCCATCAAGCACTCCTACCCACTGTGCTCACGAGACCACTGTTCCCACTCCAGTGGCTCCTGAACCAGCACTGTAATGCCCCGTACACACGGTCGGATTTTCCGATGGACAATGTCCGATCGGAGCGTGTTGTCGGAAATTCCGACCGTGTGTGGGCGCCATCGGACATTTTCCATCGGATTTTCCGACACACAAAGTTGGAGAGCAGGAGATAAAATTTTCCGACAACAAAATCCGATCGCGTCAATTCCGACCGTGTGTGGCCTGTTCCGACGCACAAAGTGCCACGCATGCTCAGAAGAACTTCCGACACGGGACAGCTCGTTCTGGTAAACTTAGCGTTCGTAATGGATAAAGCACTTTCGTCACGCTGCAATGTTCAAAATGGTTTAATACAGCGCACTCTCTTCTTCTTTATAATGTGACAAGAATTAAGTCGTTTTGATGCTCATATTCACACACACTTCTCACAAACTTTTTTCGTTACTATTTATCGGGATTCCCTCAATATATTTTGATTTCTTACATCTGACAACATATTTTTTTTTTTTTTACTTTAATGTAGAATCTTTTTTTGTGTTTCTCTTTTTATTTTATTTTTTTTTTGGTGATTTTGATTTGTACTCCCGAAAATGTTTGTGTGTTTTTTGTGACAAGTTCCCACAACACCATTGATATGTTGTTCTATTTAATCTGTAGGAGATTGTTTGGTGTTGTTGTCCCTTGTTAATTTCACATTGTACTTTAGAAATGTACCTGAATACTCACCAACAAACTGTCCTTTTTGGATGAAAACACACACAGGAGAGTAGAATTTACCTAAAAATATTTTATTAAGGGGTCACAACTATAAACAAAGAGGGAGGCAATGCTGGAGAAACTGCAGAAGTGGGCGAAGCCTTGGACTCCCAGGGCAGACATCAATTATTTAAAAGCAAAATTGGTGGCCTGAGGAGTCCATATCTAAGGGAGGGCAGTCTGGTCCAGAAGTCCCAGAGATCCGGAAAGCAGCAGATGACATCTGTGTCCCCAGGCTGTGGTCATACGAGAGACTGCATCTTCTGTCAGACCAGACTGAACCCAGGGTCATCACTCTCAGGTCTTCTTTCCACGCTTCCTTACAGGCTTTGGCTGTGGTGGTGGAGTTGTGGCAGCAGGAGGAGGAGGAGGATGGTCCATCTCAATGACATCCGTCTTGGGTGTCAGTTCCCCACTCTCCCCCTTACGAAGGACTTTATAAATCAGGTCCTCAGAAATCTTGCGTTGGCCCTCCTGCATGCCCTGCAATTTGGTGGCAGCCATGCAGGCAAAGGCCTCTTCAGGACTGGGGAAGGCTCTGAGGGACGCCGAAGCCTCCTGGATCAGCCTGTACGCTGAATCCTGCACAGGACTGGGAGTGGCCTTCCTGGCCCTTTTATATGGCAGGCGGAGGGGAGGGACCTGAGACTCAGTCAGGCTGCGACTTGTCCCTGGCTTCTCTTGGCTGACACTTAGCCCCGCCTCCTCCTGGCTGCCACTAATCCCCGCCTCCTCCTGACTGCCACATTCCACAGCCTCCTCCTGGCTGAGGTCTTCCTGTGTATGAAAAAGGGACATAGTTTTAGTATTGTTTTCATCAATCACACACAATTTTCACCTCCTGACTGCTGCAAATTCAATGTTAACAAATATAACAGACTATCCTTCTGAGCCCAGCATTTTGCATTCTTGTCCCAATTTTGGGTGCCCACTACTGTGTATTGATATGTAAAACACTTTCAAGCAGCAATTAGTGATCAATAATAACATCTAGTAAACATCATTTATTTATTGCCCAGAAATCTGGAGAAGAATGCTATACCTGACTCCAGCTGGGCTCCTCCACTTCTTCCTGGCTGGAAGGCCCAGGTTGGACATCGGAAGCCTCAGCTGGGATGGAAGGAAGCGTGGAAGGAAGGGTGGAGAGGGATTCCCTGACTTCAGTGTGGTCTGACAGAAATCGCAGTCTCTCATAGTACCACAGCCTGGGGACATAAACGTCATCTGCTCCGGACCTCTGGGAATCTGTGACCTTCTTGCGCTCCCTAAGATAAGTGCTCCTCAGGCCACCAATTTTAGCTTTTAAATAAGGGATGGTTGCTGTGGGGACCACCGGCTTCACCAACTCCAGCAGTTTCTCCAGCGCTGCCTGCCTCTTCTGTTTGTGGTTATAGTGGGGGTGTCTGACCTGCCACAGACAGGGCAGCTCTCTGTACTTGTCAATAAACAGGGGCAGGAAATTGTGGTCGTGGAACCCATCCATTTTCTCTGCAAGACACAACACAAGACAAACCCTAATGTCAGGCCAAACTCCCCTAATCTTGTTACAATATAGGCTTCAATTTCGAAGCAGTATAGGCCCAAGTTTAGATCCTACCTTCGTTAGCACGATCGGCGTCTCTGATGCTCCTTCCTCCGCTCACAGATCGTACGTAAGACGCGCGCGTTACGATTTATACACACTGCGCATGCATATAACTCCGCCCGCCCCTGACGTTCTTTCTATTCTATTCCCCACCCCTTTTTGCTCGGCGCAGTGGAGGAAGAGCACATGGCGGATAGACAGCAGGATCGTGCGAATTACAGCAACGAGGAGGAGGAGGAGGAGGAAAGGCCGGAGCCTGAAACGTCCCGATCCAGAAGGAGATTAAAGGACTCAAATATGTCCTTTGGGGAGATGTTGGAGATGGTGGACATCCTGAAGAAGGCCGACTATGATGGAAAGTATGGGCCTTACCCCAACCACAATGTCCGAAAGGCCAAGATCATGGCGAAAGTGGTCAGGAGTCTGCACCGGAAATTCGGGGTATGACGATCGAAAGATCAGCTCAGGAAGCGGTGGTCGGACCTGAAATTACGAGAACATGAGCAGTACAGAAAGATCCGGAGAGTGCTGCAAAAAAGTAAGTAGTTGTGCTGTGTTCCTATTGTTCTTGTGTTTATTATGTTCGTGCTGCTCCATGTGCTTTTAGGAACTGTTGTACAGTTTAAAATGGCAACTTTCATGTTCATGGACACATTATTCGTTCGGATCACACATTTTTTTTTCGGACTATAAAATACCATTGTTTAGCCCATATGCATTTGGCCACCATTTTGAGGCCCTATACTTGTCTTCAAAGAATTGGGTTGTGTAGATGGCTTTGTTACTAGAATGAAATGCAAACTAGATTGTGTGTAAGGAGAGGACACTGAGCAGCTGTTTTCACATCTGGACACTGGAGCACTAGTGTGGGACACAAGAACACCATTTTTATTAGGGGGGCCACACAGGTGCTGCAGTGTATACTATAGGGGGGTCTCCATCTGTGAAGCTTGTACAAAACAGGTAAAGTATTGCAGCTTGACAAAGGACACTAAAAAAGCTACATCTTGGAACTCTGCTAAAATACACAATTGTACCCCACTTCCAAGCAATGTTTCATCTTTAGAGTTCTGCCATCAAATATCTGTGTGCTAAGTATACCATTTTTGTTTTACATAGGGGAGAAAAGACTCGGAGGACACCCCTCATCCGAGGAGACCAGAGCCCCCCCCCTCTGGAAGAAGGGGAAATACCAACACAAGCTGAGCAGGAGGATGAAGACGTGGTGGAAGTAGTCACTACAACAGGTGAGTGTCTGCGACCACAGGCTCAGATAAGAGATGGATGGCGGCATTTTTTTTAGACCTAATTTATTTTGGGTTTCCTTTCTTTTTAGGTGATCGTGAGGTTGTGGATGAAGATCCTTTCACATCCGAAAGTGCCCAGATCCTGATCGGGGAGATCATGGGGTGTAATTTACAATTGGAAAACATCAAGCAAAACATCAATGATGTTATTCCAAAATATAAAAACATCATTGATGTTTTGGGGCGAGTTTAAAGCCCCTCAAAATCACTTTCTTCTTTTGTGTGCTACAATGTGCGAAATGTTTTTGTGATTTTTCCCAAAGCCAAATTTGGAGGATGCACACAGTGTGTCAACATGTGCTCTCTGCCATCACGGGAGATCAATGGACGCGTTTTGGGGGTGCAACCCCTTCCTCAATAATAAAGTAGCGGTGAGGAAGGGCTTTCTCCCCCAAAACACGTCCCTTGATCCCCCATGATGGCAGATAGCACATGTTGACATTGGGAAATTTGTGTGCATCTTCCAAATTTGGCTTTTCCAGGGGTGATTTCCCCCCATCTGAACGCAATATCAAACACAGTTCCTAAATACTCATGTCTGATATTGTCTTCCAGTTCTACCAAATGTGAACTTTGTAAGATCAAGATTTGTGTCTTTCTTGTGGGTTTTACACAGGCCTGTTTTCGATAAAATGCACATTTTGATTTTGGATAATGACACCACAAAAATTGTTATACAACAAACATGTCGGTTTGTCAGAAAAACCTTTGGTAAATGCACATGTGATTGTGCAGGTATTAAAAAGATTGTTCATCAAGAATGTGTGGATTATTGTCTCAACGCTACAACACTTTTGGGGTGATGTAATTGTTGTTTGATGAGAAAATGGGGGTAATTTCCTAAGGGCAAATCCACTTTGCACTACAAGTGCAGTTTCAGTGCAGTTGCAAGTGCACTTGTAGTGAAAAGTGTCTTTGCATTTAGTAAATAACAGCCAACAGTGCTTTGTATAAGGTTACACAATCACAACATTTTCTGGACTCCACACATTTCTGTCAGGGTCAGCTCAAACAAACACAAGCAGTAAATGTCCACAAAGAAGAGCCTGGGGGGAGATGCCTGTCGAGAACTTGAGGTCCTGCAGGCTTCTCCCTGTCGCCAAATACCGCAGGGTAGCGACCAACCTCTGCTCCGGAGTGATGGCTTGCCTCATGCAGGTATCCTGCCTGCTGATATAGGGGGTCAGCGAAGCCAACAAACGGTGAAATACGGGGTCCGGCATCCTGAGAAAGTTCCTGAAATCATCAGGATTATTCTCACGGATCTCACGGAGCAAAGGCATATGAGAGAACTGGTCACGCTGAAGCAACCAATTCTTGGTCCATGAACTCCTCCCCACCCTGTTCATGGACTGGACTTGTGTCAAGGTCAGGACCCCAACACCAAGCCCCTGCACAGCACGAACTCTACGAGGAGTACGCATACGAAACATGGCTAGAAAACGGTCGGCTGCTCAGAACGAAGTAACAGAACGCACTGAAGAACAGCAAGGCCTGTGAAGAGCGACCTGAAAAACAGCAACGAGCGGACAAGATCGCACAGAAAACTCCGATACGACCTGACTGCACGCACTGAAGAGCAAATACAAACCCACAAGCACAAACTGAACTGCAGAAAACGATCTGAAAGCCACGAGTCTGAAAAAGCGCGAATCGTCTCTCACCAAACTTTTACTAACACGAGATTAGCAAAAGGAGCCCAAAGGGTGCCGCGCTTGGTTCTGAACCGGCCTTTTCTAGTCTCGTCGTACGTGGTATACGTGACCGCGTGGTTGTCGATCGGAAATTCCGACAACTTTGTGCGACCGTGTGTAGGCAAAACAAGTTTGAGCCAACATCCGTCGGAAAAAATCCGAGGATTTTGTTGTCGGAATGTCCGAACAAAGTCCGACCGTGTGTACGGGGCATTAGAGGGGTCTTCTCCCACAAGTCGGGCTCAACTACCAGGTACCTAACAGTTGGCTTATAGTATCCTGAAAACTTTCCAAAATGGCAGCCATGGTCAACTGGTTCAAAACTAAACTCACAGGGTTGTTGATACCAGGTCTCCTTTTCAAAACGGTATACAAGTTTATATTCATTTCTGCGTTATATTTACAGGGGCAGCTAAGAGAGGAATTTGGAGTGTGCTTTTATTACATACCCAGTTTTGCAGGATGCAATTTACTACATACCCAACATTTGTCATAACCTGACCTCTGAGAAAAAGAATACTTATACTGAAGTAACACCATTTTATCAGAAGGAGGGTATGAGTCCTTTGGGCCCTCCACGTTGGATTCCTTCCTTTGTCTAGTTACTGTTCCATTAGAAGGGGGCTGCATATGGTCTTTAGGGTGCCCAAGTCCTCAGGATTATAGATACAGTTAGTGATGATCCATGTAAGCAGAAAGATCATCAGTGTCAGCATAAAGAGTAGGCACAAGGCTTTCCCAAAAGTCTGTTGTGAGAAAAGTGAGGGCATCTTTTTCAGAGTCTTATTATCACCTGTTTCACTCGCTCTTCGAGGATTTGCATCGCCTGTTTGACCTCCTTTATCTGCGGCGTTGTGTTGTTTTGTCCTATTTACATACATAGTAGTTGCTATATTCTGGTTTGTGTGTTGTATGTTATATGTTGTATTTTCTTTTCAGATGTTGACTGCCTCGTGTGGATACTGGGACATTCCTTTGTGCATTGGGGGGCTAGGAGGGCTGACATCAGGCTTAATGGTCATCAGTTGGGCTTCCCTAGATCTCAGGCCAACATTAAGTGGATAGGCTTCCTTGGGTTGTTATGGAGCAAGGTGGTTCCAGAGGTCAATAGGGTCGCTAGATGGCATAGGCCCCCTGATATTTTCGGTTCGGTCCAGCAGACATCTCATCCGTGATGTCAAGTTTGACGTGCTACGTTTGCGGATGGCATTTCCGGACACAGTGCTGGTGTGGTCAGACATGGTGGGTCGCACCACCTGTCATTTTGCCAGGTCAATGGCTAAGCTGAATAGGGCCCCAATAAAGCTGAACAAGGAGGTTGGGAGGTTCGTAACACAGAGTGGGGGTTTCACTGTTAGGCACTGGGAGCTTGAGGTGGATACATGGAGATATCTACGCAGTGATGGGGTCCATCTGAATGCAGTGGGCACGGATCTATGGTTACTGGGTTTACAAGACAGTATACAGTTGGCATTACATTTTTGGTGGCGCACGAAGGTGTGAGGTTTCACACTTTGCGCTGTGGCGGTTGAGTCTTTGGAGGCATTTTAAATAATATGCTGTATTTAAATGATTGGGACACATCTAAGGTATGGGTCCCCGGTGGAATACCAGTTATGGTGGATTAACTGGGAGTATAATGGTGTATGCAATGCGGCAGGGACTGTGGAAATAGTTTACACAGATACAAGGTATTATTTCTGATAAGTAGTGCCTCCAAGGATCGGCAACCAAAAGGTTATTGTTTGTAATATTTATTACATTATTGTTAAATTTTAAATAAAGGGGCCAAACATGGCCAGTTTACTCCCAACTAGGGATGAACTTTGAGTTTGAATCGAACAGCGAACAATTTGGGGTGTTCGCGGCAAATTCGAAAGCCACGGAACACCTTTTAAAAGTCTGGGAGAAATCAAAAGTGCTAATTTTAAATGCTTATATGCATGGTATTGTCATAAAAGGTGTTTGGGGACCTGGGTCCTGCCCCAGGGGACATGTATCAATGCAAAAAAAAGTTTTAAAAACGGCCGTTTTTTTGGGGAGCAGTGATTTTAATAATGCTTAAAGTGAAACAATAAAAGTGTAGTATTCCTATAAATTTTGTACCTGGGGGGTGTCTCCAGTATGCATGTAAAGGGGCGCATGTTTCCCGTGTTTAGAACAGTCTGACAGCAAAATTACATTTCAAAGAAAAAAAGTCATTTAAAACTACTCACGGCTATAATGATTTGTCGGTCCGACAATACACATAAAAGTTCATTGATAAAAATGGCATGGGAATTCCCCACAGGGGAACCCCAAACCAAAATTTAAAAAATGGCATGGGGGTCCCCCTAAATTCTATACCAGGCCCTTCAGGTCTGGTGTGGATATTAAAGGGAACCCTGCACCAAATTTAAAAAAAAATGGCGTGGGGGTCCCCCGCAAAATCCATACCAAACCCTTCAGGTCTGGTATAGATTTTAAGGGGAACCCCGCGCCAAATTTTTTTTACCAGACCCTTATCCGAGCACGCAACCTGGCAGGCCACAGGAAAAGAGGGGGGTACGAGAGAGCAGGCCCCCCTCCCTCCTGAACTGTACCAGGCCATATGCCCTCAACATTGGGAGGGTGCTTTGGGGTAGCGGCCTACCAAAGCACCTTGTCCACATGTTGATGAGGACAAGGGCCTCATCTCCACAACCCTTGGCCGGTGGTTGTGGGGGTCTGCGGGCGGGGGGCTTATCGGAATCTGGAAGCCCCCCTTAACAAGGGGACCCCCAGATCCTGGCCCCCCTGTGTGAAATGGTAATGGGGTACAAAATTACCCCTACCATTTCACAAAAAAAGTGTCAAAAATATTAAAAATTACAAGAGACAGTTTTTGATGATTCCTTTATTTAAAGTCTTCTTCTTTCCATCTTCTTCAGGTCCTCTTCCTTCCTTCCTTCTTCCTTCGGTTTCTTCCTCCATCTTCTTCTTCCTCTGTTTCTTCCTCCGAATCTCTGCTTCATGCTTCGGTGTTCTCATCTCATCATCTTCCTCTGCGGCGTCTTCTTCTCCGCTTCGTTCTTGGGCCGCTCCGCATCCATGGGAGGCTCCCGCTGTGTGACGCTTCTCTTCTTCTGACACTTCTTAAATAATGGAGGGCGGGGCCACCTGGTGACCCTGCCCCCCTCTGATGCACGGGGACTTGACGGGGACTTCCCTATGGTTTTCCCCAGGACGTCAGAGGGGGGGGTCACCTGGTTATGTAACGGGTAAAGGTAACACGGGATAACTGCGCCACTTTACAGGCATACTATAGACACCCCCCAGGAACGATATTTAAAGGAATATTTCATTTTTATTTTTTTACTTTAAGCATTAAAAATATCACTGCTCCCGAAAAAAAAGCCGTTTTTAAAACTTTTTTTTCCATTGATACATGTCCCCTTGGACAGGACCCGGGTCCCAAAACACTTTTTATGGCAATAACTTGCATATAAGCCTTTACAATGAGCACTTTTGATTTTTCATGTTCATGTCCCATAGACTTTTTTTAAATCAGATTTTATCTTTATTTATTTATTTATTTATACCACAACAACATATACACAAACATAACATTGAAATCAAAACACAAAAAAATACACAAAGCCAAAAAAAAGGGGGGGAATTTTAACCCACCCCTTTTCCCACTCCTTCCACTGTCAAATCAATACACCAATACACAATCCTTTTAGCCTATAAATAAAAACTGTTTTTTTTTCCATAAATCTATATTCTGGCAACTTCTAACTCAGTCCTGTATCCATATGGTCAAGCCACGGCTTCCAAATAGTATCACACCTCTTAGATAAATTCCTCATAAAAAACATGCCTCTCACAGGAGATGGATCTATTCAGATCAAATATCCAATCAGATATAGTCGGAAGGTGAGGAGAGGTCCACCTAATGGCAATTTGTCTCCTAGCCACAAAGAGCGCTTGTGCAACAATAAACCACCTATCAAGATAGCCCAGTAGACATATAAAGGCCCCATGCACACGGACGTTTTTACAGCCTTGTTTGTGAGCGTTTTTTTGCAGCTTAAAAACGCCTGTCTATGTTAGTCTATGGCTTCATGCCCACCTAGATGTTTTTGAGCTGCAAATGGCATAGGCGTTTTTAAGCTGTAAAAAAACCCAGGACTAGTGCCTTCCGTTGCGCGGCGCTAGAGCTGTAAAAACGCGAAACGCGGAAAAACGCTCAAAAACGCAGACGCAGCATTTTTTTCGCGTTTTTTAGCTTAGGCGTTTTTTTGCTCCAAAAGGATGATTGGACACTGTAATCTCTGTAAAAACAGGAAATTCCTGTCTGGACATTAGATTACCCAAGAGTCCTTTACACAGCCATGTGACTGTGGGTAAGACAGAGAAGAGTTGAAGATGGCAAATGCTGTGTCTCAAGTGGAGCTCATAACTGCTGTACAGGCCCATCCTGAACTGTGGGATGTGGCACATCCACTTCATGGAGACCACATTAAAAAAGTGAAAGCATGGGAGGATATCAGTGCTGCCATTACCCCTGGCTGGGAAGACTTAAGAAATGCAGAAAGAAAGGAAATAAGTAAGTCTATTTTCCTTGAATGCATGATCTGTTTGTGTGTAATGTAAATGAAGATTGCATATTTAACCCTTTGTTTTCTACGTTATTTTAGGCAAAATTTTACAGTGCCGCTGGAAGTCCCTACGCGACAGTGTCAGGAGGGACCTCATGGATGAAGACAAGGCAGCACGTAGTGGAGCACCAGCGCCAGCCAAGAGACCACATGTCTATCATACAAATTTGCTGTTCTTACGGCAAAATATGATGAGCAACACCAGACCGTAAGTTTTTTTTTTTTTTCATATATTTACCTATGTACATTGCTTTTCAGGCGGTATGTTCCATGGCTATTGTAACCACTTGTAACCACTTGCCGAACAGCGCATGCACATATACGTCGGCAGAATGGCACCGCTGCACAAATGGGCGTACCTGTACGTCCCTTTTAATTTGCCGCCATGGCGGTGCGCGTTCCCATTGCGAGGTCCGTGAGTCCGACTGCGGGTCCTGCGGACTCAATGTCCGTGGGGACACTGGCAATCGTCTCACGGAGAGGAAGAGGTTAACCCCTTCACTGCCAGTGTAATTTTTACAGTAATCATTGCAATTTAATCGCACTGATTGCTGTAAAAATGACAATGGTGCCAAAAAATGTGTCAGAATTGTCCAATGTGTCCACCATAATGTCGCAGTCAGGATAAAAATCGCTGATCGCTGCCATTACTAATAAAATAAAAATTATTAAGAAAAATGCCATAAAACTATCCCCTATTTTGTAGACGCTATAACTTTTGCACAAACAAACTTTCTTAACTGAAATCTGTAGAAGAATACATATTGGCCTAAACTAAAAAAAAAATTTGATTTATATATTTTTTGAGGGATATTTATTATTTAAAAAAAATTAAAAATCTCACTTTTTTAAAAAAAATGTACACTCTTTTTTTGTTTATAGCACAGAAAAAATAAAATAAAGCGCAGAGGTGATCAAATACCACCTAAAAAAAGGTCTGTTTGAGGAAAAAAAGGACGTCAATTTTTTTTGAGCCACGTTGCACAACCGCGCAATTGTTTAAGTGACGCTGTAACGAATCACAAAAAGTGCTTGGGTCTTTGGCCAGCTAAATGGTCCGGGCGTTTATACATTTTGTATTGTCTGCAGGACAACTTCTAACATTACACAGAGAGAGGTGGATGGAGAAGAGGTTGAGAGACCAAGCAGTCCCATGATGAGCACTGGATCTCCACGCAATCGGCAAGGGAGGTGTTCAGTGCACAGATGAGGTAACTGCTTATGTCTGCCTGTCTATCTCATTGTCTGTCTGCCATGTACACGTCAATGTAAACATTTTTGTTCTTTTGCAGGAATCCAGGGCCTTGGAATCTGTGTCGACTGCCAGTCAGCAAGGTGGAGAGCAGCGCGGTCGTGGTGGTGTTCGTGGCCGTGGGTGTGACGTCAGACAAGGGGCGGGTTCAATCTGGAGGCAGATGACAGAGTGCTAGCCAGGGCCGGATTTACTCCCTTTGCCGCCCCAAGGCCGGGCCCTTCAATGCCGCCCCCCCCCCACACCACCAGAAAGAGCCCCCAGACATAATACGGTCAAAGACTGCAGACATGATACAAGAGATGGTCAGAGACTGCAATCATAGTACAGGACATGGTCAGAGACTGCAGACATGATACAGGAGATGGTCAGAGACTGCAGTTCCTATGGACATTAGTAGATAATGGCCGATCGGCCCTCTCACCTTACCCAGCGATACAGCAATGCTTCCCCTGATCAGGAGTCAGCTCACTCTAAATTGCCCGTGGTGACTCCGTTGGGTAGCACCCAGATCTGTATTCCTGCAATGACTCCATTCCTTTCTCCACCAGGGATGGCGCTAGGCTGTGTGGCTTTCCCTCTGGTGGCGCAGGGCAGCGGGGTTCTCTCTCTGATGGTGTTCCCTCAGCACTGCCCTCTCCCTCTGGAGCCCTGGGTGTACTTTCCTGGGTGTAGACCCCCCCAGGACAAACTACCCCCTTCCATTAGTACAGACCCCCCCCAGGACAAACCCCCCACCATTAATACAGACCCCCCAGGACAAACCCCCCCTCCCTTCATTAGTACAGACCCCCCCAGGACAAACCCCCCTCCCTTAGTACAGACCCCCAGGACAAACCCACCCCCCTCCCTTAGTACAGACCCCCCCAGGACAAACCCACCTCCCTTCATTACTACAGACCCCCCCAGGACAAACCCACCTCCCTTCATTAGTACAGACCCCCCAGGACAAACACCCCTCTATTAGTACAACCCCCCCAGGACAACCCCCTCCATTAGCACAAACCCCCCCAGGTCTACCCCCCTCCATTAGTACAAACCCCCCCAGGAAAACCCCCTCTCCATTAGTACAACCCCCTCAGGTCAACCCCCACCCCCTCCATTAGCACAGACCCCCCAAGGACAAACCGCCCCCCCTTCATTAGTACAGACCCCCCAGGACAAAACCGCCCCCCCTTCATTAGTACAGACCCCCAGGACAAAACCCCCCCTTCATTAGTACAAACCCCCAGGACAAACCCCCCCCTTCATTAGTACAAACCCCCAGGACAAAACCCCCCCTTCATTAGTACAAACCCCCCAGGACAAAACCCCCCCTTCATTAGTACAAACCCCCCAGGACAAACCCCCCCTCCATTAGTACAACCCCCCAGGTCAACCCCCACCCCCTCCATTAGCACAGACCCCCCAAGGACAAACCGCCCCCTTCACTAGTACAGACATCCCAGGACAACCCCCCCTCCATTAGTACAACCCCCCCAGGACAAACCCCCCCTTCACTAGTACAGACATCCCAGGACAACCCCCCCCTCCATTAGTACAACCCCCCCAGGACAAACCCCCCCTTCACTAGTACAGACATCCCAGGACAACCCCCCCTCCATTAGTACAACTCCCCCAGGACAAACCCCCCCGGACAACCCCCCCTCCATTAGTACAACCCCCCAGGACAAACTCCCCCTTCACTAGTACAGACATCCCAGGACAACCCCCCCCTCCATTAGTACAACCCCTCAGGACAACCTCCCCTCCAAGTGTGTACAATAGATAGAACAGATGGAGACAGGCACAGGCTTGGGCGGGACTCAGGAGTGAGAGACAGAGGAGAACACGCCCCCCCGCCGCACAGAGACCAGCCGCTCCGATCTTCGGCGGCTGCTCTCCTTCTCTGACAGGAGGAGGGAGGGGGGACGGGCTTGAGCAGCGAAAAAGACAGCGGTGGCGGCGGTGACCTGCGGAGGGAGCCGCCTCTGTCTGGACACAGAGAGGAGGAGGAGGGAGAGGAGCACTCTAGCGCTTCAGCGCCCCCACCTCTCTGGCGTCCGGGTGCACTGCATGCTGATGTTAGTGTGGGGGGCGGCGCCGCCCCTGTACCACTGCCGCCCCGAGGCCTGGCCTCGGTGGCCTTGTGGGAAATCCGGCCCTGGTGCTAGCACTGCTGCAGGAAGTGCGGCAGGAGAGGTGCAGTATGGATGCGTTTTTGGACACCAGCAAGCCACGTGCCTGCTTCTGCCGCAGCCTATACCACATCCTGGAGGGCATTGGGGAGACCAAGAGAAGCATTGTATGGATCGCATTTATGGTATTGATATGCAATACCGACAAGCAAAACTAAGTGGCGGGCCACCTCCATGCGATCCATATAATGCTTCTCATGATCCCCCGATGGCCCCTGGGACCTCAGCAGTGCTAGCACCCCCTCTCAATATCAGCCCCTGCTCAACGCCAACCACCACCTATCCCATCCCAGACCTCATTCTACACCCCACACTCCTATGGTGAATTTTCACCTTCCACCTCCCATTTTCAGCCCTCATACCCTGTACCCCACTATCAGCAGGATTTTTTAATTGATCGCCAGGCCCAAGCATTACCCCGTCCCCAATCCCCACATCTCCAAAGTGATCATGCATCCACCACCACCTATCACCAGTTGTGATCCCAAACCTTTTATTTTGTTATAATAAATATCTTTTTTGCTTGAAAATAAATGTGTTCAATGTGTCTTTTATATGATGCACAACAGCACTCCTTTGCACTCTGCTTGCCCCAAAGCCAGAGTGCAAAGGACTCTATCGTACTCTGCCTTCAGACAAGCGTAAGCTAGCTCTTTTTGGGCTTAGCCTAGGCTTACCCCGAAGGCAGAGTCAAATTGACTTGTTGAACAATCGTTGATAAATGGACATAAAAATAACAAACTTCAATTTTGAAATGCTTTATTTCAAAAAACACAAGAAAGCAAAGCTAGATGTATTCCAATTTTTTTTTACACATAATTCTGCCATGATACCTCTCCATCAGGGGATTCAAAAAATTCTGCAAATTGGTTTTGAATGCTCATGACACGTGCCGTTGAATACAAGTCCATAAATTGAACCCTCTGAAGTTGGTTACTGGGCTCCTGTTCAACATTATTTCTGTCACTGTCCCGTAGAAAATTGTGCAGAACGCAGCATGCCAGGACGACTTTAATGGCGTTGTCAACATCCAATTGCATACTTGTCAGCAAAACTTGCCATTTGGCCATGCACACCCCGAATGCACATTCAACAACACGGTGTGCACGGCTGAGCTGATAATTGTAGATCTTTTGTCGTTGACTGAGACCATAGCCACTGTATGGCCTCATAACATTTTCAGCCAGTCCAAAGGCCTCATCTGCCACCATGACTAATGGCAAGCTGGGTTCTTCAGTGCAGGGTAGAGGCTTGCTTTCAGGAATATTGAGTTGTCCCTCACATAGATGACGTCCGAAGGCCAACTCGCGGAATATGCGGGCATCACCTTGGCTTCCATATGCTCCCACATCAACAAAAAGAAATTTAAGATGTGTATCGGACAATGCCAGGAGGACCACCGAAAAATATTTTTTGTAATTAAAATATGACGATCCAGAGTGGGAAGGCTTCTTGACCCTGATGTGTTTCCCATCAAGGGCTCCTATACAATTTGGGAACTGAGTTTTTTCCCAAAAAGTGTCGACAACTGATTCCCAGATGTCTTTTGTTGGCTCTGGCATTACAATGTTATGCAATTCCTCCCATATTGCCACACATGTTTCCTTTATTATTTTTGACACCGTTGTGAGGCCAAGGAGGAAGTAATGATGCAACGAGGCATAACTTTGTCCTGTGGCAAGTAACCTAAGATAACATAATAAATTTAGTTATTGAAAGAGAAAATCATAAAAATAATTCCTAACCCTACCCTTAAACCTAACCCTATCTCCTAACCCTAACCCTAACCCTATCTCCTAACCCTATTTCCTAACCCTAACCCCTAACCATATCCCCTAACCCTATCTCCTAACCCTAACCCTATCTCCTAAATCTACTAACCCTCACCCTAACCCTATCTCCTAACACTATCTCCTAACCCTATCTCCTAACCCTAACCCTAACCCTATTTCCTAACCCTATCTCCTAACCCTAACCCTATCTCCTAACCCTATCTCCTAACCCTAACCCTTTCTCCTAACCCTAACCCTATCTCCTAACCCTATCCCTAACCCTATCTCCTAACCCTATCTCCTAACCCTAACCCTATCTCCTAACCCTATCTCCTAACCCTAACCCTATCTCCTAACCTTAACCCTAACCCTATCTCCTAACCCTAACCCTATCTCCTAACCCTATCTCCTAACCCTAACCCTATCTCCTAACCCTATCTCCTAACCCTAACCCTATCTTCTAACCCTAACCCTATCTCCTAACCCTATCTCCTAACCCTAACCCTATCTCCTAACCCTATCTCCTAACCCTAACCCTATCTCCTAACCCTATATCCTAACGTATCTCCTAACCCTAACCCTATCTCCTAACCCTATCTCATAACCCTAACCCTATCTCCTAACCCTATCTCCTAACCCTAACCCTATCTCCTAACCCTATCTCCTAACCCTAACCCTATCTCCTAACCCTAACCCCATCTCCTAACCCTATCTCCTAACCCTAACCCTATCCCCTGACCCTATCCCCTAACCCAATTCCCTATCCCTGACCCTATTCACTAACCATAACCCATATGTGTATTCACTTACCTGAGTGTCACTAGCAGCCGTTCCTCCGGTGACACAGAGCTATGCATCACAGTGTGCATCCTTGTGAGCCTTGGCCTGAGCCTCTCCAACAGGTCATCAAAGAGCGGCACTGACATCCTTGTAAAGTTAAGGAATTTTGTCAGATATGAGTGCAGTTGGGAATAAATATTGCCAAAGTACCCCGTAGACAATCGATTGGATACCATTGGATGCACCCAAAATTGACGTCTGCTGCTTCTCTCCTCCTCCTGTCTCCTTCTCCACAGCCTTCGCAATACAATCAGAAGGATTGCCTCATCGATCTTCTGGACGACAGGATCCATATTTCTCATAAAAATCCACAAATTGAACAAAGACTCAAACAGACTCTGAAACGCTCTCTCCTCTCTCTCTCTAATACCAAAATGGCACCGACACATGCTCAGTAACATATTTTCTTTGGTTTCTGTGGCATTGTGGGAAATTTGGGAGTGTATATAGCTGAGAGATGTGTTTTTCATTAAAAAACGCTACTGAACGCTAACGCTAAAAATGCGCAAAAACGCTAATGCAAAACGCGGTAAAAATTGTGTTTTAATGCCGGTTTTTCCAGGCGTCGAACCTAGCTTTACAGCTCGTTTTTTAAAATGTCCATGTGCATGAGGCCTAAAGGATCCACTGAAAGATTCAAATCCAAGAGCCCATTAAGTGTAACCACAATCTCTGCCCAATACCTGTGAAGTTTCGGGCATCGCCATAGTAAATTTATCAATGACCCCGGATTGCCACATCTGGAGCAAGCCAAGTCAGTTGTTAAGCCAATATTAAACAAAAAGTCCTATACACCCTGTGCAATATAGTCAAGTAAAGTCCCACAGACTTTAACGGTGTTCATGTGTTCGTACAAATTTTTTGCCTGCAAGTTCTGGTGCGAACCGAACTGGGGGGGTTCGGCTCATCCCTACCAGGCACACATATGTCAACAATACTGGTTAGTCGAAACACAATACTGGTGCCAAACGGGCTATTCAACCCCTTCCTGACCAGCCGCCACAGTTGTGCTGTGGCAGGTTGGCTCCCCTGGGCAAAACTATGTTACCTTACGTCGGTTCGCCTTTTGACCACTAGGGGGTGCGTGCGCGCCTCCGGAGGCATGCGCACCCACCCGCTGCATGATGCCAGAGCCGATGCATGTGCCCGGCGGTTGCGATGACCGCTGGGCACCCGTGATCGTTCCACACAGAGACAGAATGGAGATCTGTCAATGTAAACAGACAGATCTCCGTGCTGTCAGGGGTGAGGAGAGCGATCTGTTGTTCATACTAAGTATGAACAATGATCGGTCTTGTCACTCAGGCAGTCCCATCCCCCACCATTAGAATCACTCCCTAGGACACACATCCCTTTGATCGCCCCCTACTGTTAACCCCTTCCCTGACAGTGACATTTACACAGTAATCAGTGCATTTTTATAGCACTGATCACTGTATAAATGGCAATGGTCCCAAAAATGTGCCAAAAAGTGTCCGATCTGTCTGCCATAATGTCGCAGTCCCAATAAAAATCGCTGATCACCGCCATTACTAGTAAAAAAATAAATAAATAAAAATTCCATAAATCTTTCCCCTATTTTGTAGATACTATAACTTTTGCGCAAGCCAATCAATATACGCTTTTTGCAATTTGCAATTTTTATTACCAAAAATATGTAGAAGAATATGTATTGGCCTAAACTGAGGAAAAAATTTAGCTTTTTTTAAAAAAAATTGGGGATATTTATGAAGTACAAAATATTTTTTTCAAAATTGTCGCTCTTTTTTTGTTTATAGCGCAAAAAATAAAAACCACAGAGATGATCAAATACTGCCAAAAGAAATCTCTATTTGTGGGAAAAAAATGACGTCAATATTGTTTGGGTACAATGTCGCACGACCGTGCAATTGTCAGTCAAAGCGATGCAGTGCCGTTTTGGAAAAAAATGGCCTGAGCAGCCAAATCCCCCGGGGCTGAAGTGGTTAAATAGGGCTATAGCATTGGCTGATTGCTGTTTGGTCTGCAGCGTTTTGTGTGCTTTTTCCTGACCTCTGATCTTGACCACGCTTGATCCTGACCACACTTGTCTTCTACCTGCCCTGACCTCGGCTTGTCCCCAGATTCTGCTTCTGCCTCCTGTTCTTGCCTGATTGCTTCACTGTTACTGACATTGGACTGTGACCCAACTACTTTTGCATTTTTCAAATCCATTTTTTGCACACAAACACGATATAATACTCAATTTTTGGTTAAGTATAAAATATGATGTTACGCTGAGTAAATAGATACCAAACATGCCACGCTTTAAAATTGCATACGCCCGTGGAATGACACCAAACTACTGTACCTAGAAATCTCTATAAGAGATGGTTTAAATGGTTACAAGTTTAGAGATACACTGAAGGTCTGGTGCTAGAACTATTGCTATCACTCTGAGGTTCGCAGTGATACCTCACATGTGTGGTGGAATCACCATTTACACATGCATGCATGACTTACTAATGTCATCAGGGGCCAGAGTGACAAAACACATTGAGCAGGGCAAGTTGCATCACGTCCCTATTGCAGTGTCCAGCTGGCGGAACGCAAATGAGTGCAGGAATTATGTATGTGCTCACATATATGTGTAAAGGAGGCACTTTAAAAAAAAAAAAATATTCAAAACTTTTTTTTTTACACTGTTTTTTGATCAACTTTATTGCCTTCACAAGGGATTAACAATCGACCAACCGATCCTTTGATCAACCAATCCTTCCTGCGATCAATCCTGTGATTCTTATTTTGATGGATAATGCTTCTTGTGATCGATTGATCCTACCTTTGAGCGATCCTTTATTCTTCTTTCAATCGACTGGTGCTTCCTGCAATAAATTGGCCGATCTTTTCTTACATTGATTGAACTGATCCTTCTTTAATTTGATCATTCCTGCGGTCAACTGATTGATTCTTCCTGGAAATGATTGATCTATCCTTTCTTCCTTTGATTGATCCTTATTTAGATCCTTGCTTCCTTTGATCTTTCAATTTTCAATTCAATCCTTCCTTTCATTGCTTAATCCTTCCTTCGATTGAATGATTCTTCTTTCGATTGACCAATCCCTTGATCCTTCTTTCGATGGCCTGATCCTTCCTGCAATCGATTAACCGATCATTCTTGCCATGATTGGCTGATCCTTCCTTACTTTGATCCTTTCTGAGATCGACCTCCCAATCCTTTCTGCAATCCACTGATCAACCAACCCTTCCTTTAATTGACTGACCAATCTTTTGTGTAATCAATCGACCGATCCTTCCTGCGATCGATCTATCATTTGATCCTTCTTTCAATCGACTGATGCTTCCTGCGATCAATCGATCCTACCTTTGATCAATTTTTTATTCTTCGTTATATTGATTGGTGCTTCCTGAAATCGATTGACCGACTCTTCCTGCATTTGATTGACCGATCCTTACTTTGATCGACCGATCCTTACTTTGATCGACTGATCCTTCCTTACTTTGATATTTCCTGAGATTGACTGGCTAATCCTTATTTCGATCAACCAACCAACCGATCCTTCCTTCGACCAACCTTACATTGATCGATCGTTCCTTCATTCAATTGATCCTTCCTTAAATCCTTGGTTCCTTTGATCGATTCTTGCTTTGAACCTTTGATCCTTCTTTTGATTGACCGGTCCTACCTTTGATCTACCGACCGATCCTTACAGCAATCAATCGACCAATCGTTCCTTACCTTGATCATTCCTGAGATTGACTAACTGATTGACTGATCCTTCTTGCGATCAATTGATCCTTATTTGGACCAAGCAATGCTTCCTGTAATCGATTGACCAATCCTTCCTGTGATCAACCAACCAATCCTTTCTGCAATCGACCAACTGATCCTTCCTGTGATAGACAGATACTTCCTTCGACCAATCCTTCCTTGGATCGATTGATATTTCCTTCCTTCCTTCAATCCTTCCTTTGATCAATCCTTCCTTCTTATATTTGATCTTTCCCTCATTATTTTTGTGTTAGTAATTGATTGCAATGTTATTGATCCCTTTCCATATAGTATAATACCTGGGTAATCCCGCCTCTTCCTCTTCCTGACTTTCCGCCATCCTAATCTCTCTGCAGCATCTGTATCCCCTCCCCCTTCCTTCCTGTCATTTCTGTGGTCTTTGTGAAGCCCCTCCTCTCCCTGCCCCACCCCTCCCTCTCCCCTTTAATTTGTTCCGCATACAATAAGGGGATGAGTGGAAGACAGCATTTTGAGTACTTGGTCATTCTATTCAGCCTATGCAATGCACCAGCCATTGTCATTGTCTATCTGGACAATATTATGATCTTCTCTGTTTGGCTTGAGGTGCACGGGGTCATGTTACAAGTGTTAGTCCACCAGCGTGGACTCTATGCCAAGCCTGAAAAATGGACCCAGTGTCCGCTTCTACCTTTGTAGACTACTGGACTGTTCACAGGCACTCCTACCTCATACTGAGCTCTCATGGTTACTGTTCCACTATCAGTGGCCCCCGAGCTGGAGCTGTACGAGAGGCCTTCTTCTTCACATAAGGCTCACTGACCAGTAGGGATGAGCCGAACACCCCCCGGTTCGGTTCGCACCAGAACCTGCGAACGGACCGAAAGTTCGCACGAATGTTAGAACCCCTTTGACGTCTATTAGACTCGAACGTTCGAAATCAAAAGTGCTCATTTTAAAGGCTAATTTGCATGGTATTGTCCTAAAAAGGGTTTGGGGACCTGGGTCCTACCCCAGGGGACATGGATCAATGCAAAAAAAACTTTTAAAAACGGCCGTTTTGTCGGGAGCAGTGATTTTAATGATGCTTAAAGTAAAAAAAAAAAAGTGAAATATTCCTTTAAATATCGTACCTGGGGGGTGTCTATAGTATGCCTGTAAAGTAGCACGTGTTTCCCGTGTTTAGAACAGTCCCTGCACCAAATGTCATTTTTAAAGGAAAAAATCTCATTTAAAATTGCTTGTGGGTTTAATGTAATGTCAGGTCATGGCAATATGGATGAAAATCAGTGAGACAAATGGCATGGGTACCCCCCAGTCCATTACCAGGCCCTTTGGGTCTTGTATGGATATTAAGGGGAACCCCGCACCCAAATTAAAATAAGGAAAGGTGTGGGGCCACCAGACCCTATATACTCTGAACAGCAGTATACAGGCGGTGCAAACAAGACAGGGACTGTAGGTTTGTTGTTAAGTAGAATCTGTTTGTCATTTTGAACGGGTACATTTTTAACGTGTTTAGCTCCAGCCAAAAAATCTTTTTTAAGCTTTTTGGAAAACATAGGGAAGGGTTATCATCCCTGTGACATTTGTTTTGCTGTCTTTCCTCCTCTTTAGAAGATTTCACCTCACTTTTTGTCCCAATGACAAATGTTTTTTGAGAATTTGGGTTTTTTTGTGGAACAAGAATTGGAAAGCATCAGTGGAAAGGAGAAATGTTTTTCCCATATTAACTCTTACAGGAGAGAATTTCCCTTCCTAGGGGTAGATTTCATCTCACTTCCTGTTGTCTCCTTCCGTTTGCAAGTAGGAGTCGTTTGTAAGTTAGTTGTTTGAAAGTAGGGTCCTGCCCTATATACTCAGCAGAAATTTGGGCCTTAGGTGTTGTTGTGGCCACAACACTGTAAGCCTTCACAGGGCCCTGCTGTGAAATATTAGATCAAGAATTGTAATTACATGCCCCTGTTGAACAGGGGCAGAAAAACTGGGCCTTTGGTGGTGGTGGTGGTGGTGCCGGTGCCACAACACTGTAAGTCCTCACTCGCTCTTGGTGGGTGCAGAAAAGGGCCCTGCTGTGAAATATTAGATCAAGAATTGTAATTACATGCCCCTGTTGAACAGGGGCAGAAAAATTGGGCCTTTGGTGGTGGTTGTGGTGGTGGTGGTGGTGGTGCTGGTGCCACAACACTGCAACCCCTCACAGACACTCTAGTTGGAACGCAGGAACGAGCCCTGCTGCAAAGTATTGCATCAAAAATTGTAATTACACGCCCCTGTTAAACAGGGGCAGAAAAATTGGGCCTTAGGCACTGGTGCTGGTGCCACAACACTGCAACCCCTCACAGACACTCTAGTTGGAATGCAGGAACGAGCCCTGCTGCAAAGTATTGCATCAAAAATTGTAATTACACGCCCCTGTTAAACAGGGGCAGAAAAATTGTGCCTTAGGCACTGGTGGTGGCGCCCAGAACCAAAAATGTTCTTACAAGCTATCAGCATGATGATTGAGGAGGAAGAGGATAATTACTCAGAGATAGTCACTCAGCATTAGCATAGGCAGTCTTTGAAGGGATCTGAGATTTCAAAAAAAATTATTCGGTTACATCAGCATCAGGTGCTTGGTAGCTGGTGGTGATCCAAGACTGATTCATTTTTATGAAGGTCAGTCGATCGAACAAGTCGGTGGACAGACGCACCCTGTGATCGGTTACCATGCCTCCAGCAGCACTGAATGTGCATTCTGAAAGAACGCTGGATGCAGGACAGGCCAGTAGCTCAATTGCATACTGTGCAAGCTCTGGCCAGTGATCCATCCTCAAGACCCAGTAACCCAGAGGATTTTTGGTGGGAAAGGTGTCCAAGTCTGATCTTGCCCCTAGTTATTCCTGCACCATGTAAAACAGACGCTGGCGATGGTTGCTGGAATCGATCATACCTTGGGGCTGCGGACCAAAAAATTGTCTGAACGCATCGGTCAGACGGCCACCTTCTCCACCGCTCCTTCTTTGACTGACCGAAGCCTCAGCAACATGTTGTCCAGAAACAGGAGTTTGTAACCTCCCAGTCTCTGGGAACGCGTTGCACAGACCTTTCTGCAAGGCCTCCCGAAGATGTTTCATCCTCTGCTCCCTCTGCGATGGCAAGATAAGGTCCGCAACCTTACCCTTGTAACGTGGATCAAGGAGGGTTGCCAGCCAGTATTGGTCCTTCTCCTTGATACCACTAATACGAGGATCCTTACGCAGGCTTTGCAGGATCAGGGAGGCCATGCAGCGAAGGTTTGCTGAGGCATTCGGTCCGGAGTCCTCTGGGTCACTAAGGATGACATGGTGCGCAACCACCTCCTCCCAGCCATGTACAAGTCCATGTGTTTCTTGGGACTGATCCCTTAAAGACTGCTGCTGATGCTGAGTGCCAGGCTCCACCTCCATACTGACACAATCTTCCTCCTCCTCCTCCTCCTCCTCATCCTCTTCCTGTGTGATCGGCAGGCACGCAGGAACACTGTCTGGATAAAGGGGGCCTTGAGAGCTAAGGAAGTCCTCCTCTTCCTGCCTCTGTTCTGCCTCAAGTGTCCTGTCCATTATTCCACGCAGCGTGTGCTCCATCAGGTGGACAAGGGGGACAGTGTCACTGATGCATGCACTGTCACTGCTCACCATCCTCGTGGCCTCCTCAAATGCTGACAGGACAGTGCATGCATCCCTGATCATGGCCCACTGGCGTGGGGAAAAAAAACAAGCTCCCCTGACCCTGCCCTGGTGCCATAGTCGCACAGGTACTCATGGATGGCCCTCTGCTGCGTGTGCAGCAGCTGCAGCATTGCCAATGTTGAGTTCCACCTGGTGGGCATGTCACAGATTAGGCGGTTCTTGGGCAGGTTAAACTCCTTTTGGAGGTCCGTCAGCCGAGCACTGGCATTATATGACCGGCGGAAATGCACACAGACTTTCCTGGCCTGCCTCAGGACATACTGTAAGCCCGGGTACCTGCCCAAGAACCGCTGCACCACCAAGTTAAGGACGTGAGCCAAACAGGGCACATGGGTCATTTGTCCCTGTCGGAGGGCAGAGAGGAGGTTGGTGCCATTGTCGCAAACCACCATTCCTGCCTTAAGTTGGCATGGCGTCAACCACCTCTGAACCTGCCCCTGCAGAGCTGACAGAACCTCTGCCCCAGTGTGGCTCCTGTTCCCCAAGCACACCAGCTCAAGCACCGCATGGCATCTTTTGGCCTGCGTACTTGCGTAGCCCCTTGAATGGCTACGGAGCACCGATGGTTCCGAGGACAAAGCACAGGAAGAGGCCATGGAGGAAGAAGAAGAGGAGGGGGTGGAGGAGAGAGGTGTGTCACAATCATTAGCATTTTGGAGGCGTGGCGGAACAACCTCCAACACTACTGCACCTTGTCCTGCATCCTTCCTAGCTGCCAGCAGAGTCACCCAATGTGCCGTGGAACTTAGGTAACGTCCCTGTCCATGCCTGCTGGACCATGAGTCAGTGGTAATATGCACCTTACCGCTGAGCGCCCTGTCCAGCGAGGCATGGACATTGCCTTCCAAATGCCGGTAGAGAGCATTCCGGAATCCCCTTCCGTGAGAAAAAGTGGCGTTTGGGTACCTGCCACTGAGGAACCGCACATTCCACAAACTCACGGAAGGGGGCAGAGTCTACCAACTGAAAAGGCAGTAGTTGAAGTGCTAGCAATTTTGCCAAGCTAGCATTCAACCGCTGGGCATGTGGATGGCTGGGAGCAAACTTCTTTTGGCGGTGCAGCAGCTGGGGCAGGGAAATTTGCCTGGTACAATCTGACGTCGGTGTACCAAAAGCAGATTGCCCATAAGTACTTGGCTGTGACACACCTAATTCTACACCTTCATACCTCTCAGTGCAGGTCTCAGAGGGGACTGAAGGTCTAGTGGGGTTGAAAATCTCAGCTGATGAGGAGCAAGGAGAGGTCCTCTTTGTTCTTTGGTGTGGGTCTTTTAGATACGCTTGCCAATGAACTGCATGGCAAGTCAACATATGTCTGGTCAAGCATGTGGTACCCAGGCGGGAGATGTTTTGGCCACGCGAGATACGCTTGAGACATATGTTGCAAATAGCAGCAGTGCGGTCTGATGCACTCGTCTCAAAAAAGGCCCACACCAAAGAACTTTTTGAATAACGCGCAGAGACTGCAGCACCCTGCACATGTGGAGCTTTAGGGTGTGATGCAGTCAATGTGCTGTCCTTAGGCTGGCCCCTGGAGGGCATCCTGCCTCGTTGGTGATGTGCCGCCTCCTCCTCCTCCTCCTCATCTCTCCTATCAGGCACCCACGTTGAGTCAGTGACCTCATCATCCCCTCCCTCCTCATCACTGGAGCAAACCTGGCAGTATGCTGCAGCAGGGGGAGCATGACTGCCAGATTGCTATCCTTCTTGGTCACCCCCTCTCTCCATGCTCATGTTACTGCCTTCATCGAGCTCAGTATCATCATCAGAGCCTTCCAAATGCTGGGCATCCTCCTGGAGCATGTACCCAACACTGTGGTCAAACAGTTCGAGGGACTCCTCAGAAGGACATGGTGGGGCTAGGGAAGGAGTCACTGATAACATTGAGCCGAGGGAAGAGGCTGCTGCTTTGCCAGACAAAGTACCCTGGGCATGGGTGAGAGAGGATGAGGAGGATGAGGACGGCTTGGTCATCCACTCGACCAAGTCTTCCGCATGTTGCGGCTCAACATGGCCAGCTGCTGAAAAAAAGGCCAAGCGTGTCCCACGGCCACGTGCTGATGAGGATGCACCGTCTCCACGACCAGCACTAGATACAGAGCCTGCTTGCCCTTTCTTATTGGCTTGTGACTGTCTGCCTCTCCTTCTTGGCCTTCCAGACATACTAATGGCCTGTAGCTGCACTAAGCTGGGATATATATATATATATATATATATATATATATATATATATATATATATATATATATATATATATATATATATATATATATATAAATATATATATATATATGTACTGATACTGCAGCTAGCAAAATCAACTGCCTGCCTGTAGTATGAGAACACCACCAACCTTCTACAGGTAGCTTTAGCTGAACACTGTGCAGAGCTCACAAAAAAATAACTTGTAGCTTTTTTAGCTGCCTGCGGTAGTGATAGGATCAGGAAAACACCACCAACCTTCTACAGGTAGCTTTAGGTGAACACTGTGCAGAGCTCGCAAAAAAATAACTTGTAGGTTTAGCTGAACACTGTGAGGTGGACGCACCACACTAACTTGTAGTTTTAGCTGAACACTGTGAGCAGGACGCACAGCACTAACTTGTAGTTTTAGCTGAACACTGTGAGCAGGACGCACTGCACTAACTTGTAGCTTTAGATGAACTCTGTGCAGAGGTCTCACTACACCAACTTGTAGGTTTAGCTGAACACTGTGAGCAGGACGCACAGCACTAACTTGTAGTATTAGCTGAACACTGTGAGCAGGACGCACTGCACTAACTTATAGTTTTAGCTAAACACTGTGAGCAGGACGCACTGCACTAACTTGTAGCTTGAGATGAACACTGTGCAGAGGTCTCACTACACCAACTTGTAGTTTTAGCTGAACACTGTGAGCAGGACACACTGCACTAACTGTAAATAGTCTAGCTGCCTGACTGTGGTACTAATAGGATCAAAAGAACACCAGTAATTTTCTTCAGGTAGCTGTAAATACTGTAACAAGACAAGCCTGCCTGCCAATTACGGCTCTCTGTTCAGACGGCGCTGTGATTGGCCAAGCATGCGGGTCATAGTGCATGCTTGGCCAATCATCAGCCAGCAATGCACTGCGATGCCACAGTGAATTATGGACCGTGACGGCGAATGGGCGAACAGACGATGTTCGAGTCGAACATGGGTTCGACTCGAACACGAAGCTCATCCCTACTGACCAGGTACTTGACTCTATCTGTCTATCAGTTTATACAATTAATTAAGTTAGCAAAATGGATTATTTAGCCACTTGCTGACCAGCCGCCGTCATTATAGGGCGGCATGTTGGCTCATTCCAGTGAATTGCTGTAGTTGTAAGGTGGTCCATCTAACAGCTACAGTAGGTGCGAGCGCCAACGGCGCAGCAGAGGAGCTGATGAGCGTGGCTGGTAGCTGCGATGTCCGCTGGCCACCCGCAAACACTTCACAGAGAGCCAGAACGGGGATCTGTCAATGTAAACAAACAGATCCCCATTCTGATAGGGGAGTAGAGAGAGATCTGCTGTTCCTAATGATTACGAACAGAGATCCCTCTCTACTCCCAGTCAGTCCCCTCCCCCCACAGTTATAAACACTCATAAGGAACACATTTAACCCCTCGATCGCTCCCTAGTGTGAACCCCTTCCCTGCCAGTGACATTTATAGAGTCACCAGTGGCTATTTTTAGCTCTGATCACTGTATAAATGTCACTGGTCCCAAAAAAGTGACAAAAGTGTCCAATTTGTCTGCCACAATATCACAGTCCCGCTAAAAATCGCTGATCACCGCCATTACTAATAAAAAATAAAAATAATAAATATGCCCTAAATTGATCCCCTATTTTGTAGGGAAAATATTCCCTATTTTGCATAACTTTTGCGCAAACCAATTAAAATTTGCTTATTGCGATTATTTTTAAATTTTTTTTGTACCAAAAATATGTAGAAAAATACATATTGGCCTAAACTAATGAATACATTTAGTGGGGAAGGGAGGTTATTTAGCGGGACTTTTAAGGTGCCAACAAAAAAATAATAAATAATATCTTCAAACCATGATAGATATAAATAATACAAAATTTTATTGATACATACATAACAAAATAAGAAGTATGGTAAAATTTATGTGCACATGTACAAGAATACATCTAAAGATTCAAAACAAATGACATTCAAATAGTTATCCCGACATGTTTCGCCGCTCTTGGCTCATCAGGGGATGTTTGAAAGATAATTTAGATGTAGCACTGTATACAACCAAAACAAAACTATATTAACACCATTACATGGACTACGGGTACAATATATAATTAAAATTGGAATAATGATAATACAAAGAAGTAAGCTGTCAACTATCATACCAATCAACAGTCGCTCAACCAGTAGAGGATCTTTCGTCTGTGCCTCAGGGTCAGGTCACGAATCACCATCAGAAGCGCAGTGCACATGGAGGGACACCAGTGAGGATTGAGAAAAACTTTGGGCTGGGATCTAACCAACAAATATGTGTAAAAAAATTGTGTAAAAAAGGGGTTAAGGTGAATAGGGGAGTGTAACAAGCCCCTGCTCGCTCGGTTCCACTCTCCCGACACTCCTCTGCAGCTATAGAATCAGACTGCAGATCGCAACATCTGATGGTTCTGTCATGCGATGCTCCGGGACTAGAACTACAGCTATGTGCCATTCTAATCCAGTTGTGTAGCTCAGAACAAACACCAGGCAGGCTGTATGTAAGTTCAACCAGGAATCTCTTTTATTGCAATATACAGGCTCTTTTATACACTAAAAGTGGAGGTGCATACCTCTGGCTCATATTACTCTAACAATACACCTGTAACCTAATTAACCTAATTAACATGGACTAATTAACTAATCCCTTTAGACAGCCTAAATGACTCAGACATGACCTTTAGGCCAGACTGGCCATCCTGTAGCTCAGAAAACCCAATCAACATTATCCCAATAGCAGAGTTAATTAACACAAACAACATTTGGGATCTAATGACTCTTAGATCCCATACTAGAGACTTATTTACAATACACATTCTAGCAGGCAACAGACAGACAGGTGGCTGGAATTTACATCAGCATCTCCTAACAGTATCTGTCCCAGCATTATGAATCAGCCACTATTTCTAATATGGCAAATCCAGGGTCCCCAGAACCAGGACCCGAATCCACAGTAGTACCACCTCAAGGGTCCCCAGGCATACAGCTCACAAAGAGCACTGTTCCCCCAAATGCCAGGGCCCACGATCGATCGGCAAGAGGCTAGCATTCAGTCCCCTCCAAACATCTCTCTCCCAGCTAGGTCTGTCACATTTCTCCCCATTCGGCAGGAGACTAAAACAGGAGGAGACCACAGACGGGTTGACTTCAAAGTTAGTCAGTAGTTCCAGTCCTCTAATGCCTGTACAAACACAGTACCCCAAACAAATTGTTCCAAACAAAGCAGTACTCACCCAGCCAACCTCTGCCTCTTTCAGAGAACATATCTGCCACTGGGGAGAGGCCTGGACTGGCCCTTCTCCCTGGAGTCCTTTCTGCCGCTGGAGAGAAGACAGGGTGTCTGGGCTCACTCCGTCATGCTGTTGGGGATCTGGGCCGACTGCCCAGCATCCCTAGGGTATACAGGTGGAGACGGAAGTCCCATCCACCTTCACAGGAAATCCATCCTCTGTTAGTTGAGGGCAGAGTCCAGCAGTACTCGGCCCTGTTGCCAGCCCTTCTGCTGGAAACCCCACAACATCTGCTCCGGCTAACTGTTGGGGAGGGAGGCCGACTGCCCCGCCTCCCTGGAACTCTGTAGTTGTTGCCGGTGCTGGGCAGAGCACAGTGAAGTTTGGCCCTAATAACAGCTCTTCTTCTGCTGGAGGCTCACCAGGTTGTTCTTCCTCAGCAGAAAAGTCTATCAAATCCCCTGTCTCTGCAACTGGTATCTGAGGATAAAGGTTCACCATCTCCTCTCTGTGGAACCCAGAAGATGCTATCAGTGCTGGGCAGAGGTTAGCAGAGCTCTGCCCTGTTGTCAGCACTTCAAGTTTGGGGACGGCAATCTTCAGATTTTCCACTGCCAATTCTCTGGCATGCTGCTGGACAGGCACATTCTTCCATCCAAGATCATCCAATGCAGAAACAGGTTCATCGAGGTCAGTCAGCACTTGCTGCATCCGCCATAAGACCTCCGCCTCCATAGCTGCGGGGGCAGGTTGGCAAAACACACTGTTACTCTTCCACATTGTCAACTCTTCAGCCAGGATGTCAGAGTTGTCAACTGGTATTTCCTGATAGTCCCAGGCAAAGGGAGCCCCACCCTGCTGCTGAGCAGAGTCTAACAACTGTCTGTAGGCCATCTCAAGCTCCCATTCCTGAATATCCAGAAACTGCAAATCTTCCCGTGCCCAGTGCACTTCCGAGACATTCAGTCTTCACTCTCTGTGCTCCATTATTTCCTCCAAACGCCACTCCGATCACTCCCAAAGTCAGGGTATTCGGACAGCCTCCAGTATAACAATCCCAGGCCATCGTATTTCCTGATAGTCCCAGGCAAAGGGAGCCCCACCCTGCTTCTGAGCAGAGTCTAGCAGCTGTCTGTAGGCCATCTCAAGCTCCCATTCCTGAACGGCCAGAAACTCCAAATCTTCCTGTGCCCAGTGCACTTACGAGACATTCAGTCTTCACTCTCTGTGCTCCATTATTTCCTCCAAACACCACTCCGATCACTCCCAAAGTCAGGGTACTCGGACAGCCTCCAGTATAACAATCCCAGGCCATCGTAGTCAAAGCCTTCCGTGGGGCTGTCATCCGCTGTCCACGGGCACACTTGGGCTACATACCACCGGAGGGCTCTGTAGCTCTCGTCCAACCGCATTTCTGCCCGGATCAGCCTGCTTAACTCGGCTGTACACTCCTGGTTTGGCTGTTCCCCCAATAACAGTATTCGCACTTCATACTGCGACCAGTACCTTACATGGATGGAGGGGAGAACTTTTCCCTGGTTTCGCTGCTCACGGGCTAGCGCTTCCTTCCAGAGTTCACAGCGGATAGAATCAAACCATCCTAGCAGGACCTACTCTGATACTGGTCCTCTGTGCTCTATCTGCATCTCTCGCAACCTCCTTCTGAATTCCTCTTCCATGGTGGCTGGTATCTGTACCTCTCCTCTCCTGCTATCTGGACCTTGGATCCAGGTGATGGTTTGGATGTGTTCACGGCAAGGAAGCACAATCCCACCATTCCCTCCATGGCTCTCAAGTAAGTCTTTCAGCGTGGCTCTCCTGCAGGCTGGTTTGGAGTGATCCAGTAACTGCCACCAATGTAACGAGCCCCTGCTCGCTCGGTTCCACTCTCCTGACACTCCTCTGCAGCTATAGAATCAGATTGCAGATCGCAACATCTGATGGTTTGGTCATCCGATGCTCCGGGACTAGAACTACAGCTATGTGCCGTTCTAATCCAGTTGTGTAGCTCAGAACAAGCACCAGGCCGGCTGTATGTAAGTTCAACCAGGAATCTCTTTTATACAGGCTCTTTTATACACTAAAAGTGGAGGTGCATACCTCCGGCTCATATTACTCTAACAATACACCTGTAACCTAATTAACCTAATTAACATGGGCTAATTAACTAATCCCTTTAGACAGCCTAGATGACTCAGACATGACCTTTAGGCCAGACTGGCCGTCTTTTAGCTCAGAAAACCCAATCAACATTATCCCAATAGCAGAGTTAATTAGCACAAATAACAATGGGGATCTATTGACTCTTAGATCCCATACTAGAGAGTTATTTACAATACACATTCTAGCAGGCAACAGACAGACAGGTGGCTGGAATTTACATCAGCATCTCCTAACAGTATCTGTCCCAGCATTATGAATCAGCCACTATTTCTAATATGGCAAATCCAGGGTCCCCAGAGTCTGTGTGTCCTGGGGGACCAGGACCCAAATCCACAGTAGTACCACCTCAAAGGTCCTCAGGCATACAGCTCACAAAGAGCACCATTCCCCCAAATGCCAGGGCCCACGAACGATCAGCAAGAGGCTAGCATACAGTCCCCTCCAAAAGTCTCTCTCCCGGCTAGGTCTGTCACAGGGAGTAACCAGGAAAGGGAGGAAAGGGGGAGGGGGGAAGGGGGCAGAAGGGGAAAAAAGGGGGGGAGGGGAGGGGAAAATGGGGAAGAATAAAGGGGGGTGAGAAAGGGAGGGGGAAAAAAAATTTCTATAGGCCACGTGGCAATCAATGTTTTATATATATATGTACTAAACAGCGCATACTTTAACGTACTATCTATGAACTATCTATGTATGAACTTACTATTTAATTATCAATGAACAATGTTTTTCATGAAATTATTGTATTCAAAATACTCTATATAAATTTTCATTTTCTTTTTGTTTTATATACTTGCAATGCCTGCCAACTACACTGTCTTGTCACATCGTCTCCCCCAGTTTGTAGAACTGCCTACTCTTTGTCTTCCCAACACGGTCCACCTGATCCAGTGCAGTGCACTGGTCCTTTTCACACACTTGTTTTTTTCCTTAAATACCACATACATGTTGCTTTATCTTATATATCTGTAGTGCAATTTTTGCCTTTTTTTAATTTAGACACTATCATCTACCACATCCTTCTCCCATTTTCCTATGCTGCTGCTGCTCCCTGCCCTATGTACAGAGGGGAGAGTAAGAAGCATGCCCACTGATTAGGACATGTCACCTCCCAGCGCGTCCTCTCCCCTCCCGACTGTGGGCCGCTATGCAGCATGGGAACTGTAATATTATCAACTCTGTTCTTGTTCATTGACGTTCCGCGCATGCGCCATTCAGTTTGTATACTGGTGGCTAATGCAAGACATCTGATATCAACTTTGCAGCACCTATAGGTCCATATATAATCCCCCTCTATCGTCATATCGTCAGACTCCCTAAGGGTAGCCACGCCAAGTGATCGCTATACACAAGGTAAAACTGCATATAAATTGTGCCTCTTTCTCTGCTGTAGTTTGGTGGAATACCAAACTTTTCCAATAATGTTTTATATTCTAGTTCACCCTTTTTTAAATTATCTTGAATATTCTACTTGCTGCCGCTTGTATTACCTCCCCAATTGTGAGGGAGGCAGGTGATCTGCAGCAGGTATTTGTCCTCTTTTTGTTTATAAGATGACATATTTTTTATGCTACTTAGTACCAACATGAACTATGCTTCTTGTGTATATCAACTTACTTAGTCTTCACTGAGTTACAAACTTACTCAATATATCCTCCATAGTTATTCATTTTAATATTCCTAACAGACTTCTGCCTGCAGTACAGGCACTTTTGGCCTTCTCATCAACCACTATTCTTACTGATGTAAGTAAGTCACCTTTTTTTTTTCCCCTGGTTAGCACCATCACTCCACATGAGCTCACCCCTATTACATCACCATTTATTATGGTTTTTAGATGCTAATCATCCTACCTTTCACTTTTTGCACTCCCTTCCACATTCCACTCCTTCACACATTGATTGGTATGATAGTTGAAAGCATACTTCTTTGTATTACCCTGTTTCCCCGAACATAAGACAGTGTCTTATATTAATTTTTGCTCCCAAAGATGCGCTAGGTCTTATTTTCAGGGGATGTCTTATTTTTCAATGAAGAAGAATACCAGCACTGTTTACCAGTATTTCTTGTACTTTAGACCCTTCAGCAGAAAAGCAGTCACCCCCTAAAGTGACACACTGGATCAGAGGGGGGGGATTGAAATGGGGGGATCACTTAAAATGACACAGGGGGATCAGAGGAGGGAATCAATAAAAATGGCACAGGAGGATCAGAGGGGGGGATTACCATTTTAGTACCTCCTGTGCCATTTTGATCCCCCCCTTCTGATCCTCCTGTGCCGATTTGATTCCCCCCCTCAAATCCAACATGTGTCATTTTAAGTCATTTTATGTCCCCCTCCCCCCACCCCTGTGCCAGTGGACAGTTTAGTCTCTCCCCCCTCCCACCTTCACCAGACATCCCCCCCTCACCTCAGTCACCCCTGTGGCGGCGAGATTCCACACAATGTGCCCGATTCCTGTGTCTGGCAGCGGCGGTGCGGGCTCTCTGACGGGCGATGTTCCCCTGCGCAACATCAGGGACATCACTCGTCATCCAGAGAGCCCGCCGCAGCTCACTGATTTAAAGAGGCCTCGCACTGCCTGAACAGCTGCGGCCAATCAGTGAGCTGCGAGGCGGCGCCTGCCGCTACGGTCCAGAGTCAGACGCCTTATTATCGTGTGGATGCCTTATGTTCGGGGGATGCCTTATTATCGGTGGATGCCTTATTATCGGGGGATGCCTTATTATCGGGGAGGTCTTATTATCAGGGGGATGCCTTATATTACAACGAGATGCAAAACTGGAAGTAGGCCTTATTTTCAGAGGATGTCTTACTTTTGGGGAAACACGGTATCATTATTCCTATCATAATTATATATTGTACCCGTAGTCCATGTAATGGTTTTAATATAGTTTTGTTTTGGTTGTATACAGTGCTACATCTAAATTATCTTTCACACATCCCCTGATGAGCCAAGAGCTGCGAAACATGTTGGGATAACTATTTGAATGTCATTTGTTTTGAATCTTTAGATGTATTCTTGTACATGTGCACATACATTTTACCATACTTCTTATTTTGTTATGTATGCAACAATAACATTTTGTATTATTTATAACTATCATGGTTTGAAGATATTACTTATTTTTTTGTTGGCACCTTAAAAGTTCCCTACAATTACGTACAGGGATGTTGGTGCCCTTTTTCTTCTTTATCATTGTCACCTACCCATTTTGTCACTTTCAATAAATAAATTTAGTTTTTTTACATTTCTTTGGGATATTTATTATCGTAAAAAGTATTGTTTGTTTTCTAAAATGTTGCTTTCTCTTGTTTTATAGCGCAAAAAATAAACAAAACACAGAGGTGATCAAATACTTCCAAAAGAAAGCTCTATTTGTGGGAAAAAAAGACATACATTTTGTTTGGGTGCAACGTCGCACGACCATGCAATTGTTAAAGCAGTGGCTGTGCCGTATCGCAAAAAATGGCCTGGTCATTAAGAGGGCAAATCTTTCAATCCTTAAGTGGTTAATCAATCAATATGCAACAGTTCCTCCAATAATAAATTCTTCCACAACTAAAACCATGGTTACATAGTAGGTGAGGTTGAAAAAAGTCTATCAAGTCATACCTATGTGTATGATTATATGTCAGTATTACATTGTATATCCCTGTATGGTAAAAAGGTAATGAGGGCAAGGTGTGTACAGGGGGGAGGGGGGGGCCTTCTGCATGTGGACGAGCTCCTGTACGGCTCCCTGTGTGAGCTTCGCTACTCGCGCCGGGACTGCATACCCGCCGGTGACGTCGAGACGCGTGACGTCATTGCGCCCTTAGGGGCGTGGCTACGCCGTGCGCCTCGTCGTCTGGGGGATGCCTGATCTCCACACATGGCTGCCTGCTATGCAGCTGATTACGTGGAGTGGACACTGATTGGCTGATGTCCAATCAGCTGTCCTTTTTAAGACACAGACACTCCTTTGGCATCTGTCAGTCTTTTGAACTGCTGCCTGGAGGTCTGAGTCTTGAGAGATCACTAAACAGCCACAAGGTAATTTGATTAGATACTTTGCTCCATATATTTGAATACTTACCCTACATGCTTACTCTCCCCTTTTACTATAGCTGAACGACTACTTTGTCTTTCAGCAAAGCATTGGCTTAACTATATGCCTTGTACATTTACAACATCACTCTTTAAACACACAGATCTCCATCGGCCATCCCTTGTGAAAGTGCTGCAACGCTCTGCATTGCACTCCTGGTTGCCCACCTTGTGTTATGTGAACCAGAAGCCAGCCTGTTCCCAGTTGTACTGGTTTAACCGCTGTTCTTTGTCATTTTCTGCCTGTTTTTATGAATCAAATTGATGTAAGTATAATTAGTCCATACTAGACTTTTCTTATACTACTTTTTCAATAATTACTAAAATCGCATATATTGCAAAAATGCAGTCGCATACAATTTATGACGATATAGATATTTTCTACTACTTTTTTTTCTTTTATTGTCTTTTGATATTTACAGATAGATTTGAGCACCTAATCATAAATCCCTTGATGAAGGAGTAATACATACCTATTTCCGAAACATGTCGGGTTACGTGCCATACACCTCATCCGCCTGATCTTCTACATACAGGCTGCGGGCTGTAGGCACATGGGTGCTATATCCTCTATATGCAATTGAATGTACTGTGTTTGTATTTGCACTTTATATAATTGTATTCTCTACTGTCACCTTTTATATATTGAATGTGTTTAATAAAGATGGCACTCTAGTGCACTTTTATATAAAACAATCTATGAGATTAAATACTCATTTTTGGCCAGTAAAAATATCCATTAAGGGCGACCTAAATGCACTTATAGTGCATATCTCTTTTTATAATTATATATCCCTGTATGTTGCGGTCGTTCAGGTGCTTATCAAATAGTTTCTTGAAACTACTGATGGCCCCCACTGAGACCACCGCCTGTGGAAGGGAATTCCACATCCTTGCCGCTCTTACAGTAAAGAACCCTCTGTGCAGTTAAGGTTAAACCTATTTTCTTCTAATTTTAATGAGTGGCCACATATCTTATAAAATTCCCTTTTGCGGAAAAGTTTTGAAATCATATCTCCTAGAAGCGTCTCTTCTCCAGAGAGAATAAGTTCAGCGCTCGCAACCTTTTCTCATAACTAATATCTTCCAGACCCTTTATTAGCTTTGTTGCCCTTCTTTGTTCTCTCTCCATTTCAGTACATCCTTCCTGAGGACTGGTGCCCAGAACTGGACGGCATACTCCAGGTGCCGCCGGACCAGAGTCTTGTAGAGTGGGAGAATTATCATTTTATCTCTGGAGTTGATCCCCTTTTTAATGCCAATATTCTGTTTGCTTTGTTAGCAGCAGCTTGGCATTGCATGCCATTGCTGAGCCTATCATCTACTAGGACCCCCAGGTCCTTTTCCATCCTAGATTCCCCCAGAGGTTCTCCCCCCAGTGTATAGATTGCATTCATATTTTTGCCACCTAAATGCATTATTTTACATTTTTCTACATTGAACCTCATTTGCCATGTAGTTGCCCATCCCATTAATTTGTTCAGATCTTCTTGCAAGGCTTCCACATCCTGCAGAGAAGTTATTGCCCTGCTTAGCTTAGTATCGTCCACAAATACAGAGATTGAACTGTTTACCCCATCCTCCAGGTCATTTATGAACAAAATAAATTAATATTGGTCCCAGCACAGAACCCTGGGGGACCCCACTACCTACAATTCCTACCATGTATTACCTGCCTAAAATCCATAATGACTCCACCCATCCCCCTGGACGACCGATGGTGTGCGGTATAGATTTGGTTACCTCTCGTATCAGCCATTTTTATCTTCAACCACTAATGAGATGAACTCCATCGTACCTTAAAGATACTGGGGACACTATTAGACTTCTTCAAAATTTGGAGATACATGGGGACTATATATTGGCGACTGCCAATATAGCATTGTTATATGCTTGTATCCCCAATACATTATAGATCAAAGCCGTGAGACATTTCTTAAAACAGGATGTTACGTAACTGGGTGACCCCGCCCCTCTGACGTCATGAGGAAACCCATAGGGAAGTTCCCGTCAAGTCCCCGTGCGTCAGAGGGGGGCGGGGTCACCGGGTGGCCCCGCCCTCCGTTATTTAGCCAGTTGCCACCCGCCCACCGTCATATGACGGCGGGGTGGTGCAGCTCTTGTTCTGGGCCCCGTCATATGATGGCGGCACAGAATGGCCACTCTCGCGCGCCCGTAGAGGCGTGCACCACGGTGATCGTGTCCGCACCATGTTGCTAGGACACGGTGCACCACCGATCTGTGTATAGAGCCGCGTCCGTGGCTCTTTAACCATGTGATCGGCTGTGTCCAATCACCACCGGTCACATGTAAACACAGAGATACCGGTAATCGGCTCTTCTCGCCTCACACTGACAGAGTGTGAGGAGAGGAGAGCCGATCAGTGGCATCTCCTCACAGGGGGGCAGATTACAATATATAAATAAAGTGCCAAAAATAAATAAAATACCATGCCTACCAATGCCAGCATACAGTGCCCACCAATGCCAGTGATCAGAGCCCACCAGTGGCAGCAATCAGTGCCCAATCTGCCCACAAGTGCCACAAATCAGTGCCCATTAGCCATGCCAGTCAGTGCTGGCAATTAGTGCCGCCTATCAGTGCTGCCCATCATTGCCCATCACTGCTGTCCATCAATGCCCATCAGTGTCGCCCATCAGTGCCACCCATCAATGCTCATCAGTGCCCATCTGTACCGCCTATTCATGCCCACCAGTGCCATCTCAAAGTGCCCACCACTGCTGCCTATCAGTGCCCACCAGTGCCGCCTATTAGTGCCCATCAGTGCCACCTAACAGTGCCCATCAGTGCTGCCTATCAATGCTCATCAATGGCACATATCAGTGCCACCTATCAGTGCCCATAAGTGTGGCATATTAGTGCCTCCTCATCAGTGCCCATAAGTGCCGCCTCATCAGTGCCCATAAGTGCCACCTCATCAATGCCCTTCAGTTCAGCCTATCAGTGCCCATCAGTGTCGCCTCATCAGCGCACATCAGTGAAGGCGAAAAATTACTTAGCTACAAAATTTACTGACAGAAAAAAAGTAAAAAAAAGTATTTTTTTTTTCAAAATGTTTGGTCTTTTTTTTGTAAAAAATAAAAAACCCAGCAGTGATTACATACCAGCAAAAGAAAGCTCTATTTGTGTGAAGAAAATGATAGATAAAATGTTTGGGTACAGTGTAGTATGACCGTGCAATTGTCATTCAAAGTGCGACAGCGCTGAAAGCTGAAAAATGGCTTGGGCAGGAAGGAGGTGATCGTGCCTGGTAGGCAAGTGGTTAAGAAGTGTCAGAAGACGAGAAGCATCACACAGCGGGAGCCTCCCATCATGGATGCGGAGCGGCCCGAGAATGAAGAAGGGAAGAAGACACCGCGGAGGAAGATGCCGGACGAGAACACTGGAGCAAGAAGCAGAGGATCGGAGGAAGAACCAGAGGAAGAAGAAGATGGAGGAAGAAACCAAAGGAAGATAGAAGAAGGAAGATAGAAGAAAGAAGATGGAAAGAAGAAGACTTTAAATAAAGGAATTGTCAAAAACTGTCTCTTGTCATCTTTAACATTTTTGACACTTTTTTGTGAAATGGTAGGAGTACATTTGTACCCCCTTACCATTTCACACAGGGGGGATCTGGGGGTCTCCTTGTTAAAGGGGGCTTCCAGATTCCGATAAGCCCCCTGCCCGCAGACCCCCACAACCACCAGGCAAGGGTTGTGGGGAATAGGCCCTTGTCCCCATCAACATGTGAGGAAATGTGGCCTGGTACGGTTCAGGAGGGGGGGTGCTCTCTCGTCTCCCCTCTTTTCCTGTGGCCTGCCAGGTTGCATGCTCGGATAAGGGTCTGGTATGGATTTTTGGGGGGACCCCACGCCCTTTTTTTTTAAATTTTGGCGCGGGGTTCCACTTAAAATCCATACCAGACCTGAAGGGCCTGGTATGGAATTAAGGGGGACCCCCACGCCATTTTTTAAAAAAAATTTGGTTTGGGGTTCCCCTGTGGGGAATTCCCATGCCGTTTTTATCAATGAACTTTTATGTGTATTGTCGGACTGACAATTCATTAATAGCCGCGAGTAGTTTTAACCACTTAAGGACCGGAGCATTATGCTGCTTAAGGACCAGAGGACTTTTTCCAATTTGGCACTGCGTCGCTTTAACTGCTAATTGCGCGGTCATGCAATGCTGTTCCCAAACTAAATTTGCGTCCTTTTCTTCCCACAAATAGAGCTTTCTTTTGATAGTATTTGATCACCTCTGCCGTTTTTATTTTGTTGCGCTATAAATGGAAAAAGACCGAAAATTTTGAAAAAAAATGATATTTTCTACTGTTTGTTATAAAAAAAATCCAATAAACTAAATTTTAGTCCAAAATGTATTCAGCCACATGTCTTTGGTAAAAAAAATGTCAATAAGCGTATATTTATTGGTTTGCGCAAAAGTTATAGCGTCTACAAACTAGGGTACATTTTCTGGAATTTACACAGCTTTTAGTTTATGACTGCCTATGTCATTTCTTGAGGTGCTAAAATGGCAGGGCAGTACAAACCCCCCCCAAATGACCCCATTTTGGAAAGTAGACACCTCAAGGAAATTGCTGAGAGGCATGTTGAACCCATTGAATATTTTTTTTTGTCCCAAGTGATTGAATAATGACAAAAAAAATATTTACAAAAAGTTGTCACTAAATGATATATTGCTCACACAGGCCATGGACCTATGTGGAATTGCACCCCAAAATACATTCAGCTGCTTCTCCTGAGTACAGGGATACCACATGTGTGGGACTTTTTGGGAGCCTAGCCGCATACGGGGCCCCGAAAACCAAGCACCGCCTTCAGGATTTCTAAGGGCGTAAATTTTTTATTTCACTCCTCACTACCTATCACAGTTTTGAAGGCCATAAAATGCCCAGATTGCACAAAACCCTCCCAAATGACCCCATTTTGGAAAGTAGACACCCCAAGCTATTTGCTGAGAGGCATGTTGAGTCCATGGAATATTTTATATTTTGACGCAAGTTGCGGGAAAGTGACAATTTTTTTTTTTTTGCACAAAGTTGTCACTAAATGATATATTGCTCACACAGGCCATGGTCATATGTGTAATTGCACCCCAAAATACATTTAGCTGCTTCTCCTGAGTATGGGGATACCACATGTGTGGGACTTTTTGGGAGCCTAGCCGCGTACGGGGCCCCGAAAACCAATCACCGCCTTCAGGATTTCTAATAGGGTGTACACACGGTCGGACTTTGTTCGGACATTCCGACAACAAAATCCTAGGATTTTTTTCCGACGGATGTTGGCTCAAACTTGTCTTGCATACACATGGTCACACAAAGTTGTCGGAAAATCTGATCATTCTGAACACGGTGACGTAAAACACGTACGTCGGGACTATAAACGGGGCAGTGGCCAATAGCTTTCATCTCTTTATTTATTCTGAGCATGCGTGGCACTTTGTCCATTGGATTTGTGTACACACGATCAGAATTTCTGACAACGGATTTTGTTGTCGGAAAATTTTATATCCTGCTCTCAAACTTTGTGTGTCGGAAAATCCGATGGAAAATGTCCGATGGAGCCCACACGGTCGGAATTTCTGACAACACGCTCCGATCGGACATTTTCCATCGTGTGTACGGGGCATAAGGGTGTAAATTTTTGATTTCACTCTTCACTGCCTATCACAGTTTCGGAGGAAGACAAGAAAAAACATTTTTTTTTTCTTTTTTCAATTTTCAAAACTTTGTGACAAAAAGTGAGGTCTGCAAAATACTCACTATACCTCTCAGCAAATAGCTTCGGGTGTCTACTTTCCAAAATGGGGTCATTTGGGGGGGTTTTGGAAAGTAGACACCTGGGCATTCCATGGCCTCCGAAACTGTGATAGGCAGTGAAGAGTGAAATCAAAAATTTACGCCCTTAGAAAGCCTGAAGGCGGTGCTTGGTTTTCGGGGCCCCGTACGCGGCTAGGCTCCCAAAAAGTCTCACACATGTGGTATCCCCGTACTTAGGAGAAGCAACAGAATGTATTTTGGGCTGTAATTTCACATATTCCCATGGCATGTTTGAGCAATATATCATTTAGTGACAACTTTGTGCAAAAAAAAAAGAAAAAAATTTGTCTCTTTCCCGCAACTTGTGTCACAATATAAAATATTCCATGGACTCGACATGACTCTCAGCAAATAACTTGGGGTGTCTACTTTCCAAAATGGGGTCATTTGGGGGGGGTTTTGAACTGTCCTGGCATTTTATGCACAACATTTAGAAGCTTATGTCACACATCACCCACTCTTCTAACCACTTGAGGACAAAGCCCTTTCTGACACTTTTTGTTTACATGAAAAAATTATTTTTTTTTGCAAGAAAATTACTTTGAACCCCCAAACATTATATATTTTTTAAAAGCAAATGCCCTACAGATGAAAATGGTGGGTGTTTAATTTTTTTTTTTTTCACACAGTATTTGCGCAGCGATATTTCAAATGCATTTTTTGGGGAAAAAACACACTTTTTTAAATTTAATGCACTAAAACACACTATATTGCCCAAATGTTTGATGAAATAAAAAAGATGATCTTAGGCCGAGTACATGGATACCAAACATGACATGCTTTAAAATTGCGCACAAACGTGCAGTGGCGACAAACTAAATACATTTTTAAAAGCCTTTAAAAGCCTTTACAGGTTACCACTTTAGATTTACAGAGGAGGTCTACTGCTAAAATTACTGCCCTCGATCTGACGTTCGTGGTGACACCTCACATGCATGGTGCAATTGCTGTTTACATTTGACGCCAGACCAACGCTTGCGTTCGCCTTTGCGTGAAAGCAGGGGGGGCAGGGGTGCTTTTTTTTTTTTCTTTATTATTTTTTTGCTTTTTTATCTTATTTTTAAACTGTTCCTTTCTTTTTTTTGTTTTAATCATTTTTATTGTTATCTCAGGGAATGTAAATATCCCCTAAGATAGCAATAGGTAGTGACAGGTACTCTTTTTTGAAAAAAATTGGGGTCTATTAGACCCTAGATTTCTCCTCTGCCCTCAACGCATCTGACCACACCAAGATTGGTGTGATAAAATGCTTTCCCAATTTCCCAATGGCGCTGTTTACATCCGGCGAAATCTAAGTCATGAAATGCTCGTAGCTTCCGGTTTCTTAGGCCATAGAGATGTTTGGAGCCACTCTGGTCTCTGATCAGCTCTATGGTCAGCTGGCTGAATCACCAGCTGCATTCTCAGGTTCCCTGTTGAGACAGGAGAGCCAGAGAAAAACACGGAAGATGGTGGGGGGGCATTCCCTCCCACTGCTTGTAAAAGCAGTCTAGAGGCTAATTAGCCGCTAGGATTGCTTTTACATGAAAGCCAACCGCTGGCTGAAAAGAATGATACCAAGATGATACCTAAACCTGCAGGCATCATTCTGGTATAACCACTCAAAGTCGTGAATGGCGTACCTGAAGACAAAAAAATGGTTAACAATAAAACACAGTAAACCGTAAAGTATAAAAGATTGCATACCTGAAAAGCAAACATGATAAAACAAAATAACAATAAAACATTGCAGAATAAAATACAGTAAAAAAGAGCAGAACAATAGAGAGAGAATAGAGAGAGAGAACAATAAAACGACAACTATTTTTTTTTATTTTATATATTTTTTTTTTACACTTTTTTTTGTAACTAACTTTTATAACTGTAACCGGTTCCAGGTTCAGGTCTCTCAAAATGCGATGGCATCTTGGGAGACCCTGTGAAAGTGTGCCTAGTCTGTGCAATGCTGTACCCTACGCTAATACTCAACTAGTGAATGGTAGCGTTCAAAACATTCACCAATGCAAAGACCAGGATTGTCAGGACAGGAGGGACAATAATAGCGGGTGTCACGCCTATATCCGCGCTTGCTGCAGACACAACATCTTTTTTGGGGGTTCGCTGGGTAGGGGTACTCGGGAGGACATAAAGAAAATGCCTCTCATGCAGCCGACTGCATTTGGTTGGGGATGTGAAAGGGGGAAGTACGGGCGCTGCAGAAGTGGTGGGTTCCCAATTAGGATTGGCGAATGCAGCAGGAAGGGCACTATGGGCACGACGGGCCTTTGTTTGTCTTCTTCTTGGTGGCAGCGGGACACTACTTGTGCTTGCCACCTCACCAGCTTGAACTGCACTTATGGGACTCGCCATGTCACCAAGTGTTACTGCAGTGCTGGTTTGACTACGACCGCGATGTACTAGGCCGCTGGTGCTTGCCAGTTCACCAAACCGCTACCAAAAAACTGTTAGCGATTGCAGGGATCAGGCCTGACTCTGCGTTTAGTGTTTTGTAAGTGACAGTGATCGATCGATATTGCACTTGGGTGGGCTGGGCTGGGCCGGGCGGAGGGGCAAAACGCAGGTGCTAGCAGGTATCTGGGCTGATCCCACTAACACTGCATTTTTGGGAACCCTAAACTGCTGGGGACGCTAGTATAGATCTGATCAGATATTGATCTGTTCAGTTACTATACCACTAAGGGAGGTGTACGCTGCGTGCGTGGGTGTTATTGGTACTGGCGCTAACCTGACGCTGCTTGGGGCTGGTGCTTACCAGTTCACCAAAATGCTACCAAAAAAACTGTTAGCGATCGCAGGGATCAGGCCTGACTCTGCGAACGCTGCAGTTATGCGTTTAGTGTTTTGTAAGTGACAGTGATCGATCGATACTGCACTTGGGTGGGCTGAGCTGGGCTGGGCCAGGCGGAGGGGCAAAATGCAGGTGCTAGCAGGTATCTGGGCTGATCCCGCTAACACTGCGTTTTTGGAAACCCTAAACTGCTGGGGACGCTAGTATAGATCTGATCGGATCAGATATTGATCCGTACAGATACTATACCACTAAGGGAGGCATATGCTGCGTACGTGGCTGTTAGCTGTACTGGTGCTAATCTGATGCTGCCTGGGGCGATGCATATCACCGCCGGGCGATCAGGGGGCTAAACCTTTATTAGGTAATAAACGGCGGGTGCTCTAACACTATAAAAATAAACGAACTAACCAGCGTCACCCGTAACGGTTATACGGTGATCAGTGGTGAAAGGGTTAACTAGGGGGCAATCAAGGGGTTAAAACATTTATAAGATAGTATATGGGGGTCCCTGTCGCTATATAACGCTGACGGCGAACCTAAATATTTACGTCCCTAACTAGCATCACCAGTGACACTAATACAGAGATCAGAAAAATGATCCCTTAGCGACACTGGCGACGGGGGGGATCAAGGGGTTAAAACTTTATTAAGGGGGTTAGGGGGTACCCTAGACCTACAGGGGGCTAATACTAACTGCCATACCACAGTAACTATCACAAACTGACAGCATGCAGTAATCAGAAAAAAAAACTGCTTGGTGTCAGTGTGACGGGGGGTGATTGGGGGTGATCGGGGGGCGATGGGGGGGATCGGGGGTGTTTTGTGTGCCTAGCATGTTCTACTGAGTGTGTGTGTGTTTGTGCACTCACTCAGATGTCTTCTCTCCTCGGCGCCGAAACGGAAACTGCCGAGCCGAGGAGAGATGACATCAAATCCCCTGCCTCTGTGTACTACCAGGTACGTGATTTTGCCTGCCCGTGCCATTCTGCTGACGTATATCAGTGTGAGGCGGTCGTCAAGTGGTTAAATGACTTTTTTTCCTTTGATATGTCATTTTGTTGTCAGACTGTTCTAAACACGGAAAACATGCGCCCCTTTACCGGCATAATATAGACACCCCCCAGGTACGAAATTTAAAGGAATATTACACTTTTATTGTTTCACTTTAAGCATTATTAAAATCACTGCTCCAGAAAAAACTGTCGTTTTTAAAACTTTTTTTGCATTGATTTATGTTCCCTGGGGCAGGACCCAGGTCCCCAAACACTTTTTATGACAATAACTTGCATATAAGCCTTTAAAATTAGCACTTTTGATTATTCATTCTTGAGTCCCATAGACTTTAACGGTGTTCGAACAATTTTTGTGCCTGTTTGCATGTTTTGGTGCGAACCGAACAGGGGGGTGTTCGGCTCATCCCTATTCACTACTAAATATAACTACTTTTGGTTTGATCAAAAATTTTATCTCCAGCAGAGAGGCGTTGCTATGGGCGCTAAATTCGCCCCTAGCCTCGCCAATCTGTTTATGGCCAAGTGGGAGGAGGATGTCATCTATTCTGAACACAGACCATCATTGATCCTTTGGGCCAGATATATAGACGACATCCTCCTCCTATGGGATGGCCCCCCAGAATCTCTGCAACAATTTTTTTCCTCTTTAAATGAGAACGATTGTGGTATTTCTCTGTCTTATGAATCCAGCTCTAGCAAAATTAATTTATTGGATCTGCATATTGAGATTAGTGCACGTCAATTTAAATTCCAGACGTATTTTAAACCTACAGACCGCAACAGTTTTATTCCCACTGACAGTTGCCATCATAGATCCTGCCTCTGTTCAGTTCCTTGCAGTCAATATTTGAGACTGCATAGGAACTGTTCAGATATAGATACTTTTATAGTACAGGCCTCAATTCTCAAACAGAGCTTCATAGAGAAGGGGTGTAATCCAACTACGGTCGACTTGGAACTACAAAATATTGTACAAGTTGAGAGAAGTTCTTTGTTAACAATTAAACCTCGACGTGAACTCAAAGATTCTTTCAAATGGTTGTTGTTCACTCTCAACATAGAGATTAAGGCTATTATTAATCGCCATTGGAACATTCTTAGGAATGATCGCGTCCTGGGCTCTATATTACCAGAACAGGGTAGGGTTACCTTTAGGGGAGCCCCCTCTTTACAAGGTAAAATTGCCACTAATATTATTAACCCCCAGTACGTCCCTCCCTCTTTCATAATTTGTTTGGTTATTACCCCTGTAAGAGGTGCATAGTTTGTCAACATAACACACGTGTGAGATGTAAGACTACTGAATTTAAATCAAACGTTACTAACCAAGTTTATTTGATCAAACCGTTCTGTACATGTACTACCAATTATGTTTATTATATAATCATATGCCCTTGTGGCAAGCAATACGTGGGTAGGACAATACGTGCATTTACCACTAGGGTTAGAGAAGATATTGCTAAGATTAAAAGTGGCGACACCAAGCACAATGTGCTGAGATGTTACAGATAACATCATAACTGCCACTCACAAGGTTCTGAGTTTATTATTTTTGATAAATATATCCCCCCCATGGAGAGGGGTTGCCATGACTAGAGGTGTTTCACGTCTGGAAATGTATTGGATATATGAATTACAGTCCCACTCTCCACCTGGTTTGAACGTTAAGTGGAACATTAACACCTTTATCAATAAGGGTTAATGTTCATCACGCACTTTTTTGGCGTGTTTTTTAGTTATTTCAAATTCTGGGTGCAATTGTAGTCTCTTACAATTTTTAATTTTTTTAATGTTTTTACCTTTTTGATGTTCATGCATCTTTAGGGCTATATGTATGTTATATATATATATATATATATATATATATATATATATATATATATATATATATATATATTGTATTACTAGGCGACCCCGTGTTGTAGGTCCCACCTCATGGTGTTGCCCTATGCAAATTTTATTCCCACTTCACCTGTCCTCCTATTGAGGCTTGATTTTTTGTCCAATTTTGGACGGTGAAGTTTTCTTATTCATTTCAAGTTTGAGTCATATTTTTATATTTACAGGTACTCTTAAAATTTTTTAGAGAGGTGGGATTGGTATCATATCTGACCCTATTGTATGTGCATGTGTTATTCCTGGTTCTTAGAAACAAGTTTTGCCCCGCACATGGCTGTGTCCTTCGTGGTGACGTCATATCCGTTTCCGGAGTCTGTTGTGTCGCCACTCATCCTGCTCCCCGCTTAACATATTGTTCCACCTTGCGTGGTTGCGCCGATTCCAGTCCCAGTCTCTTAAGAACGAGGCTTGGAGTGCATGCAGTGCTGCCATTTTTGTTTGTTTGTGGAAGTGGCGCCACTTCTAGTCCCGGCTCTTCAGAGCGAGGCTTGGAGCATACGCGGTGGTGCCCTTTTGCTTGTTTCTGGAAGTGGATGCTAATCCACACAATTGACACCAAGAGGCTTCGGCTCATTACCGAGGTACCTTTTTTTACTATATAAATACAGTGCCTACAGCAGATGAGCACCCCAGATGATGTCTTGGTAGACAAAACACGTCGGGACACTCTGCTGAAGTAATTGTCATTTATTCTAAGCACTTTTTTTATCTGCTAATATGTGAGTGTATTTCCTCCTTTTTACTAATAAATAATTTCCAATTTCCAAACGCAATTACACTATGTGCCTACTTTCTTTTCCTTTTTACAAATATATTTTATTGGAGAAACCATCCATCCGGTTTCCTGTCTAATACCTACCCCATTGAGGTTCATTGTCGGAGTTGGTCTTCTGGCTGGAGGTCGTTTCTGCTGTTGCAGTTCCCCTGGGTGTATTGCCCTACAAGCCTGATTTACCCAGGTGTATACTTACTTGGGTTCAATCTGTCTGGTAAGCCTTCTGACTCTCTGGTGGTGGATCACTTATTAGCAAGTTTGGGCATGTTTTTCTATACCACACTGATGCTCAGTTCAAGTGTCAACTACTTTGAATCACATTTTAGATATATTTTTATTGTTTGGTTCACTTCCACAATTTGTTCTCAGTATTAATGATTTGTCTTTTTTGGACATTATTCATATAATTTTCATCTGTACATTTGTCGATATGACATTTGGTATACTATTTTCCCTGTAAAGGTTCATCATATTTGTGCACTCTTTATACTTATATGTATTTGTACACTGTTTATATTGTTTTCCGTTTACTCTGAGACCCTTTTTGTGCACTCCTTTATATACGTTTATGTATTTGTACACTGTTTTGTATTGCTTCCAGTTTACTTTGAGATCTTTTTTTTAGTGCTGCACTTATCTGTCACATGTTTTCTAATTTTTGCAATTGATCCATTGTTGTGCTAGCTGCTTTTACAACATTCTTTGTAGACAGCGCGGTATATCTGCCTTACTTTTTACATTGATCCCACTACCCACCTCTGACCATTCTGAGTACTCCCAATTTATCACCACCCTTTGAACTCGCCCTTGTAGTCAGTTTTCAATCCATGTACTCACCCTATGGTCCATGCCAACGGATCTTACTTTGCACAGTAAATGTTTATGGGGATTTTTATCAAATGCTTTTGCAAAATCCATATACACTACATCTACGGGCCTTCCTTTTATCTCATCTCCTCGTAGAAGGTTAATAGATTGGTTTGGTAAGAACGATTCTTCATGAATCCATGCTGATTACTGCTAATGATACCGTTCTCATTACTAAAATCTTGTATATAGTCTCTTATCATCCCCTCCAAGAGCTTGCATACTATTGATGTTAGGCTAACTGTAATTCCCAGGGATTTATTTTTGGCCCTTTTTTAAATATTGGTGCTAACGTGACTTATATGACTAAAATTGTATGCCTACTCATAGGATAAATTGGATCATATACTTGTAGGTATCACAACTAGGGATGAACCGAACACCCCCCGGTTCGGTTTGCACCAGAACCTGCGAACCGACTGAACATTTGCACGAACGTTAGAAGCCCATTGACGTCTATGGGACTCAAACGTTCAAAATCAAAAGTGCTCATTTTGAAGGCTAATTTGCATGGTATTGTCCTAAAAAGGGTTTGGGGACCCGGGTCCTGCCCCAGGGGACATGTATCCATGCAAAAAAAAACTTTTAAAAAAGGCTGTTTTTCCGGGAGCAGTGATTTTAATGATGCTTAAAGTAAAAAAAAAAGTGAAATATTCCTTTAAATATCGTACCTGGGGGGTGTCTATAGTATGCCTGTAAAGTGGCACGTGTTTACCGTGCTTAGAACAGTCCCTGCACAAAATGTCATTTTTAAAGGAAAAAAAGTCATTTAAAACTGCTTGCGGCTTTAATGTAATGTCAGGTCCTGGCAATATGGATGAAAATCAGTGAGACAAACTGCATAGGTACCCCCAAGTCCATTACCAGGCCCTTTGGGTCTTGTATGGATAGTAAGGGGAACCCCGCACCCAAATTGAAAAAAGGAAAGGCGTGGGGTCCCAGGCCCTCTGAACAGCAGTATACAGGCGGTGCAAACAAGACAGGGACTGTAGGTTTGTTGTTAAGTAGAATCTGTTTGTAATTTTGAACTGGTACATTTTTAAAGTGTAGCTCCAGCCAAAAAATCAGATTTTAAGCTTTTTGGAAAACATAGGGAAGGGTTATCACCCCTGTGACATTTGTTTTGCTGTCTGTGCTCCTCTTCAGAACATTTCACCTCACTTTTTGTCCCAATGACAAATGTTTTTTGAAAATTTGTTTTTTTTTAGTGAAACAAGGATTGGTGATAAAGCATCAGTGGGAAAGGAGAAAAGTTTTTCCCATATTAACTCTTACAGTAGAGAATTTACCTTCCTATGGGGTAGATTTCATCTCACTTCCTGTTGTCTCCTTCCGTTTGCAAGTAGGAGTCATTTGTAAGTTAGATGTTTGAAAGTAGGGTCCTGCCCTATATACTCAGCAGAAATTTGGGCCTTTGGTGTTGTTGTGGCCACAACACTGTAAGCCCTCACAGGGCCCTGCTGTGAAATATTAGATCAGGAATTGTAATTACATGCCCCTGTTGAAAAGGGGCAGAAAAATTGTGCCTTTGTTGGTGGTGGTGGTGCTGGTGGCACAACACTGTAATGCCACGTACACACGGTCGGACTTTGTTCAGACATTCCGACAACAAAATCCTAGGATTTTTTCAGACGGATGTTGGCTCAAACTTGTCTTGCATACACATGGTCACTAGGGATGAGCTTCGTGTTCGAGTTGAACCCATGTTCGACTCGAACATCGGCTGTTCGATCGTTCGCCGAATTGCGAACGATATGGGCCGTTCGCGCCAAATTCGTGTGGCGTGTCACGGCCCATAATTCACTGCGGCATCGCAGTGCATTGCTTGCTGATGATTGGCCAAGCATGCACTATGACCCGCATGCTTGGCCAATCACAGCGCCGCCTTAACAGAGAGCCATATTGGCCAAAGCCAAGGAGGCTTTGGCCAATTATGGCTCAGGGGATTTAGTACACGCCCCACACTATATAAGGCCGCCTGCACGGCGGCCCTGTGCAGTGTGTTCCGGTGTGCTTAGAGAGAGAGAGAGACAGTGTCATTTCATTTGAGTTAGCTAGATTAGGCAGGACAGTCAGTCAGTTAGCTGCACTTAAAGTGTATTGTGTATATATATGCATCCCAGGTGTTGCATATATATATATATATACACTGTATTCAGTTTAGCTAGATCCGTTCCTGTTATCTTCTAGACTATTTACATTTAGTGCAGTGCGTCCTGCTCACAGTGTTCAGCTAGATCCGTTCCTGTTATATTCCTACTGACAGGCAGGCTTGTCTTGTTACAGTATTTTGAAGAAAATTACTGGTGTTCTTTTGATCCTATTAGTACCACAGTCAGGCAGCTAGACTATTTACATTTAGTGCAGTGCGTCCTGCTCACAGTGTTCAGCTAGATCCGTTCCTGTTATCTTCTTACTGACAGGCAGGCTTGTCTTGTTACAGTATTTTAAAGAAAATTACTGGTGTTCTTTTGATCCTATTAGTACCACAGTCAGGCAGCTAGACTATTTACAGTTAGTGCAGTGCGTCCTGCCCACAGTGTTCTGCTAAACCTACAAGTAAGTGGGGTGCGTCCTGCTCACAGTGTTCAGCTAAACCTACAAGTTAGTGGGGTGCGTCCACCTCACAGTGTTCAGCTAAACCTACAAGCTAGTGGGGTGCGTCCTGATCACAGTGTTCAGCTAGATCCGTTTCTGTTATCTTCTTACTGACAGGCAGGCTTGTCTTGTTACAGTAAATACAGCTACCTGAAGAAAATTGCTGGTGTTCTTTTGATCCTATTAGTACCACAGTCAGGCAGCTAGACTATTTACAGTTAGTGCAGTGCGTCCTGCTCACAGTGTTCTGCTAAACCTACAAGTTAGTGGGGTGCGTCCACCTCACAGTGTTCAGCTAAACCTACAAGCTAGTGGGGTGCGTCCTGCTCACAGTGTTCAGCTAGATCCGTTTCTGTTATCTTCTTACTGACAGGCAGGCTTGTCTTGTTACAGTAAATACAGCTACCTGAAGAAAATTGCTGGTGTTCTTTTGATCCTATTAGTACCACAGTCAGGCAGCTAGACTATTTACATTTAGTGCAGTGCGTCCTGCTCACAGTGTTCAGCTAGATCCGTTCCTGTTATCTTCTTACTGACAGGCAGGCTTGTCTTGTTACAGTATTTTGAAGAAAATTACTGGTGTTCTTTTGATCCTATTAGTACCACAGTCAGGCAGCTAGACTATTTACAGTTAGTGCAGTGCGTCCTGCTCACAGTGTTCTGCTAAACCTACAAGTTAGTGGGGTGCGTCCTGCTCACAGTGTTCAGCTAAACCTACAAGTTAGTGGGGTGCGTCCACCTCACAGTGTTTAGCTAAACCTACAAGCTAGTGGGGTGCATCCTGCTCACAGTGTTCAGCTAGATCCGTTCCTGTTATCTTCTTACTGACAGGCAGGCTTGTCTTGTTACAGTAAATACAGCTACCTGAAGAAAATTGCTGGTGTTCTTTTGATCCTATTAGTACCACAGTCAGGCAGCTAGACTATTTACATTTAGTGGGGTGCGTCCTGCTCACAGTGTTCTGCTAAACCTACAAGTTAGTGGGGTGCGTCCTGCTCACAGTGTTCAGCTAAACCTACAAGTTAGTGGGGTGCGTCCACCTCACAGTGTTCAGCTAAACCTACAAGCTAGTGGGGTGCGTCCTGCTCACAGTGTTCAGCTAGATCCGTTCCTGTTATCTTCTTACTGACAGGCAGGCTTGTCTTGTTACAGTATTTTAAAGAAAATTACTGATGTTCTTTTGATCCTATTAGTACCACAGTCAGGCAGCTAGACTATTTACATTTAGTGGGGTGCGTCCTGCTTACAGTGTTCTGCTAAACCTACAAGTTAGTGGGGTGCGTCCTGCTCACAGTGTTCAGCTAAACCTACAAGTTAGTGGGGTGCGTCCACCTCACAGTGTTCAGCTAAACCTACAAGCTAGTGGGGTGCGTCCTGCTCACAGTGTTCAGCTAGATCCGTTTCTGTTATCTTCTTACTGACAGGCAGGCTTGTCTTGTTACAGTAAATACAGCTACCTGAAGAAAATTGCTGGTGTTCTTTTGATCCTATTAGTACCACAGTCAGGCAGCTAGACTATTTACAGTTAGTGCAGTGCGTCCTGCTCACAGTGTTCTGCTAAACCTACAAGTTAGTGGGGTGCGTCCACCTCACAGTGTTCAGCTAAAGCTACCTGTAGAAGGTTGGTGGTGTTCTCATACTACAGGCAGGCAGTTGATTTTGCTAGCTGCAGTATCAGTACATATATATATATATATATATATATATATATATATATATATATATATATATATCCCAGCTTAGTGCAGCTACAGGCCATTAGTATGTCTGGAAGGCCAAGAAGGAGAGGCAGACAGTCACAAGCCAATAAGAGAGGGCAAGCAGGCTCTGTGTCTAGTGCTGGTCGTAGAGACGGTGCATCCTCATCAGCACGTGGCCATGGGACACGCTTTGCCTTTTTTTCGGCAGCTGGCCATGTTGAGCCGCAACATGCGGAAGACTTGGTCGAGTGGATGACCAAGCCGTCCTCATCCTCCTCATCCTCTCTCACCCATGCCCAGGGTACTTTGTCTGGCAAAGCAGCGGCCTCTTCCCTCGGCTCAATGTCATCAGTGACTCCTTCCCTAGCCCCACAATGTCCTCCTGAGGAGTCCCTCGAACTGTTTGACCACAGTGTTGGGTACATGCTCCAGGAGGATGCCCAGCATTTGGAAGGCTCTGATGATGATACTGAGCTCGATGAGGGCAGTAACACGAGCACGGACAGAGGGGGTGCCCAAGAAGGACAGCAATCTGGCAGTCATGCTCCCCCTGCTGCAGCATACTGCCAGGTTTGCTCCAGTGATGAGGAGGGAGGGGATGATGAGGTCACTGACTCAACGTGGGTGCCTGATAGGAGAGAGGAGGAGGAGGAGGAGGAGGAGGCGGCACATCACCAACGAGGCAGGATGCCCTCCAGGGGCCAGCCTAAGGGCAGCACATTGACTGCATCACACCCCAAAGCTCCACATGTGCAGGGCACTGCAGTCTCTGCGCGTTATTCAAAAAGTTCTTTGGTGTGGGCCTTTTTTGAGACGAGTGCATCAGATCGCACCGCTGCTATTTGCAACATATGTCTCAAGCGTATCTCGCGTGGCCAAAGCATCTCCCGCTTGGGTACCACATGCTTGACCAGACATATGTTGACCTGCCATGCAGTTCGTTGGCAAGCGTATCTAAAAGACCCACACCAAAGAACAAAGAGGACCTCTGCTTGCTCCTCATCAGCTGAGATTTCCTACCCCACTAGACCTTCAGTCCTCTCTGAGACCTGCACTGAGAAGGTGTAGAATTAGGTGTGTCACAGCCACGTACTTGTGGGCAATCTGATTTTGGTACACCGACGTCAGATTGTACCAGGCAAATTTCCCTGCCGCAGCTGCTGCACCGCCGAAAGAAGTTTGCTCCCAGCCATCCACATGCCCAGCGGTTGAATGCTAGCTTGGCAAAATTGCTAGCACTTCAACTGCTGCCTTTTCAGTTGGTAGACTCTGCCCCCTTCCGTGAGTTTGTGTAATGTGCGGTTCCTCAGTGGCAGATACCCAAACGCCACTTTTTCTCACGGAAGGCGATTCCGGCTCTCTACCAGCATGTGGAAGGCAATGTCCATGCCTCGCTGGACAGGGCGGTCAGCGGTAAGGTGCATATTACCGCTGACTCATGGTCCAGCAGGCATGGACAGGGACGTTACCTAAGTTTCACCGGCGCATTGCGTGACTCTGCTGGCAGCTGGGAAGGATGCAGGACAAGGTGCAGTAGTGTTGGAGGTTGTTCCGCACCACGCCTCCAAAATGCTAATGATTGTGACACACCTCTCTCCTCCACCCCCTCCTCTTCTTCTTCCTCCATGGCCTCTTCCTCGGAACCAGCGGTGCTCCGTAGTCGTTCAAGGGGCTACGCAAGTACGCAGGCCAAAAGATGCCATGCGGTGCTTGAGCTGGTGTGCTTGGGGGACAGGAGCCACACTGGGGCAGAGGTTCTGTCAGCTCTGCAGGGGCAGGTTCAGAGGTGGTTGACGCCACGCCAACTTAAGGCAGGAGTGGTGGTTTGCGACAATGGCACCAACCTCCTCTCTGCCCTCCGACAGGGACAAATGACCCATGTGCCCTGTTTGGCTCACGTCCTTAACTTGGTGGTGCAGCGGTTCTTGGGCAGGTACCCGGGCTTACAGGATGTCCTGAGGCAGGCCAGGAAAGTCTGTGTGCATTTCCGCCGGTCATATAATGCCAGTGCTCGGCTGACGGACCTCCAAAAGGAGTTTAACCTGCCCAAGAACCGCCTAATCTGTGACATGCCCACCAGGTGGAACTCAACGTTGGCCATGCTGCAGCGGCTGCACAAGCAGCAGAGGGCCATCAATGAGTACCTGTGCGACTATGGCACCAGGACAGGGTCAGGGGAGCTTGGTTTTTTTTCCCACGCCAGTGGGCCATGATCAGGGATGCATGCACTGTCCTGTCACCATTTGAGGAGGCCACGAGGATGGTGAGCAGTGACAGTGCATGCATCAGTGACACTGTCCCCCTTGTCCACCTGTTGGAGCACACGCTGCGTGGAATAATGGACAGGGCACTTGAGGCAGAACAGAGGCAGGAAGAGGAGGACTTCCTTAGCTCTCAAGGCCCCCTTTATCCAGACAGTGTTCCTGCGTGCCCGCCGATCACACAGGAAGAGGACGAGGAGGAAGAGGAGGAGGAGGAAGATTGTGTCAGTATGGAGGTGGAGCCTGGCACTCAGCATCAGCAGCAGTCTTTAAGGGATCAGTCCCAAGAAACACATGGACTTGTACGTGGCTGGGAGGAGGTGGCTGCGGACTATGTCGTCCTTAGTGACCCAGAGGACTCCGGACCGAATGCCTCAGCAAACCTACGCTGCATGGCCTCCCTGATCCTGCAAAGCCTGCGTAAGGATCCTCGTATTCGTGGTATCAAGGAGAAGGACCAATACTGGCTGGCAACCCTCCTTGATCCACGTTACAAGGGTAAGGTTGCGGACCTTATCTTGCCATCGCAGAGGGAGCAGAGGATGAAACATCTTCGGGAGGCCTTGCAGAAAGGTCTGTGCAACGCGTTCCCAGAGACTGGGAGGTTACAAACTCCTGTTTCTGGACAACGTGTTGCTGAGGCTTCGGTCAGTCAAAGAAGGAGCGGTGGAAAAGGTGGCCGTCTGACCGATGCGTTCAGACAATTTTTTGGTCCGCAGCCCCAAGGTATGATCGGTTCCAGCAACCATCGCCAGCGTCTGTTTTACATGGTGGAGGAATACCTAGGGGCAAGATCAGACTTGGACACCTTTCCCACCGAAAATCCTCTGGGTTACTGGGTCTTGAGGATGGATCACTGGCCAGAGCTTGCACAGTATGCAATTGAGCTACTGGCCTGTCCTGCATCCAGCGTTCTTTCGGAACGCACATTCAGTGCTGCTGGAGGCGTGGTAACAGATCACAGGGTGCGTCTGTCCACTGACTCGGTCGATCGACTGACCTTCATAAAAATGAATGAGTCTTGGATCACCACCAGCTACCAAGCACCTGATGCTGATGTAACCGAATATTTTTTTTTGAAATCTCAGATCCCTTCAAAGACTGCCTATGCTGATGCTGAGTGACTATCCCTGAGTAATTATCCTCTTCCTCCTCAATCATCACGCTGATAGCTTGTAAGAACATTTTTGGTTCTGGGTGCCACCACCAGTGCCTAAGGCACAATTTTTCAGCCCCTGTTTAACAGGGGCATGTAATTACGATTTTTGATGTAATACTTTGCAGCAGGGCTCGTTCCTGCATTCCAACTAGAGTGTCTGTGAGGGGTTGCAGTGTTGTGGCACCAGCACCAGTGCCTAAGGCCCAATTTTTCAGCCCTTGTTTAACAGGGGCGTGTAATTACAATTTTTGATGCAATACTTTGCAGCAGGGCTCGTTCCTGCATTCCAACTAGAGTGTCTGTGAGGGGTTGCAGTGTTGTGGCACCAGCACCAGTGCCTAAGGCCTAATTTTTCAGCTCCTGTTCAACAGGGGCATGTAATTACAATTCTTGATCTAATATTTCACAGCAGAGCCCTGTGAGGGCTTAGAGTGTTGTGGCCACAGCAACACCTAAGGCCCAAATTTCTGCTGAGTATATAGGGCAGGACCCTACTTTCAAACAACTAACTTACAAACGACTCCTACTTGCAAACGGAAGGAGACAACAGGAAGTGAGAATAAATCTACCCCTAGGAAGGGAAATTCTCTCCTGTAAGAGTTAATATGGGAAAAACATTTCTCCTTTCCACTGATGCTTTCCAATCCATTGGGACAAAAAGTGAGGTGAAATCTTCTGAAGAGGAGGAAAGACAGCAAAACAAATGTCACAGGGGTGATAACCCTTCCCTATGTTTTCCAAAAAGCTTAAAAAAGATTTTTTGGCTGGAGCTAAACACGTTAAAAATGTACCCGTTCAAAATTACAAAGAGATTCTACTTAACAACAAACCTACAGCCTGTATACTGCTGTTCAGAGTATATAGGGCCTGGTGGCCCCACACCTTTCCTTATTTTAATTTGGGTGCGGGGTTCCCCTTAATATCCATACAAGACCCAAAGGGCCTGGTAATGGACTGGGGGGTACCCATGCCGTTTGTCTCACTGATTTTCATCCATATTGCCAGGACCCGACATTACATTAAACCCGCAAGCAGTTTTAAATTAGATTTTTTCCTTTAAAAATGACATTTGGTGCAGGGACTGTTCTAAACACGGGAAACAGGCGTCACTTTACAGGCATACTATAGACACCCCTCAGGCACGATATGTAAAGGAATATTTCACTTTTTTTTTTTACTTTAAGCATCATTAAAATCACTGCTCCCGAAAAAACGGCCGTTTTTAAAAGTTTTTTTTGCATTGATACATGTCCCCTGGGGTAGGACCCGGGTCCCCAAACCCTTTTTAGGACAATACCATGCAAATTAGCCTTTAAAATGAGCACTTTTGATTTCGAACGTTCGAGTCCCATAGACGTCAATGGGGTTCTAACGTTCGTGCGAACTTTCGGTCCGTTCGCAGGTTCTGGTGCGAACCGAACCGGGTGTGTTCGGCTCATCCCTAATGGTCACACAAAGTTGTCGGAAAATCCGAACGTTCTAAACGTGGTGACGTAAAACACGTACGTCGGGACTATAAACGGGGCAGTGGCCAATAGCTTTCATCTCTTTATTTATTCTGAGCATGCGTAGCACTTTGTCCGTCGGATTTGTGTACACACGATCGGAATTTCCGACAACGGATTTTGTTGTCGGAAAATTTTCTATCCTGCTCTCAAACTTTGTGTGTCGGAAAATCCGATGGAAAATGTGTGATGGAGCCTACACACGGTCGGAATTTCCGACAGCAAGGTCCTATCACACATTTTCCGTTGGAAAATCCGACCGTGTGTACGGGGCATAAGTCCTCACAGTTACTCTTGGTGGGTGCAGAAACGGGCCCTGCTGTGAAATATTACATCAAGAATTGTAATTACATGTCCCTGTTGAACAGGGGCTGAACAATTGGGCCTTAGGCACTGGTGCTGGTGCCACAACACTGCAAGCCCTCATAGATACTCTAGTAGGAGCGCAGGAACTAGCCCTGCTGCAAAAGAATTCTTTTAAAAATTGTAATTACACGCCCCTGTTGAACAGGGGCTGAAAAATTGGGCCTTAGGCACTGGTGCTGGTGTCACAACACTGCAACCCCTCACAGACACTCTAATTGGAATGCAGGAACGAGCTCTGCTGCAAAGTATTGCATCAAAAATTGTAATTACACGCCCCTGTTAAACAGGGGCTGAAAAATTGGACATTAGGCACTGGTGCTGGTGCCACAACACTGCAACTCCTCACAGATACTCTAGTTGGAACGCAGGAACGAGCCCTGCTGCAAAGTATTGCATCAAAAATTGTAATTACACGCCTCTGTTAAACTGGGGCTGAAAAATTGGGCCTTAGGCACTGGTGCTGGTACCACAACACTGCAACCCCTCACAGATACTCTAGTTGGAGTGCAGGAACTAGCCCTGCTGCAAAGAATTGCATGAAAAATTGTAATTACATGCCCCTGTTAAACAGGGGCTGAAAAATTGGGCCTTAGGCACTGGTGGCAGGACTGGCGGCGCCCAGAACCAAAAATGTTCTTACAAGCTATCATCATGATCATTGAGGAGGAAGAGGATAATTACAGGAAAGTCACTCAGCATCAGCATAGGCAGTCTTTGAAGGGAACTGACATTTCAAAAAAATACGAGGATCCTTCCGCAGGCTTTGCAGGATCAGGGAGGCCATGCAGCGCAGGTTTGCTGAGGCATTCGGTCCGGAGTCCTCTGGGTCACTAAGGATGACATGGTCCGCAGCCACCTCCTCCCAGCCACGTACAAGTCCATGTGTTTCTTGGGACTGATCCCTTAAAGACTGCTGCTGATGCTGAGTGCCAGGCTCCACCTCCATACTGACACAATCCTCCTCCTCCTTCTCTTCCTGTGTGATCGGCGGGCACGCAAGAACACTGTCTGGATTAAGGGGTCCTTGAGAGCTAAGGAAGTCCTCCTCTTCCTGCCTCTTCTGCCTCAAGTGCCCTGTCCATTATTCCATGCAGCATATGCTCCAAAAGGTGGACAAGGGGGACAGTGTCACTGATGCATGCACTGTCACTGCTCACCATCCTTGTGGCCTCCTCAAATTGTGACAGGACAGTCCATGCATCCCTGATCATGGCCCACTGGCGTGGTGAAAAAGAAACAAGCTCCCCTGACCCTGTCCTGGTGCCATAGTCGCACAGGTACTCATTGATGGCCCTCTGCTGCATGTGCAGCTGCTGCAGCATGGCCAACAGTGAGTTCCACCTGGTGGGCATGTCACAGATTAGGCGGTTCTTGGGCAGGTTAAATTCCTTTTGGAGGTCTGCCAGCTGGGCACTGGCATTATATGACCGGCGGAAATGCACACAGACTTTCCTGGCCTGCCTCAGGACATCCTGTAAGCCCGGGTACCTGCCCAAGAACCGCTGCACCACCAAGTTAAGAACGTGAGCCAAACAGGGCACATAGTTCAGTTGTCCCTGTCGGAGGGCGGAGAGGAGGTTGGTGCCATTGTCGCAAACCACCATTCCTGCCTTAAGTTGGCGTGGTGTCAACCACCTCTGAACCTTCCCCTGCAGAGCTGACAGAACCTCTGCACCAGTGTGGCACCTGTCCCCCAAGCACACCAGCTCAAGCACCGCATGGCATCTTTTGGCCTGCGTACTTGCATAGCCCCTTGAACGCCTGCGGAGCACCACTGGTTCTGAGGACAAAGCACAAGAAGAGGCCATGGAGGAAGAAGAAGAGGAGGGGGTGGAGGAGAGAGGTGTGTCACAATCATTAGTAGTGGCATTTTGGAGGTGTGGTGGCGGAACAACCTCCAACACTACTGCACCTTGTCCTGCATCCTTCCCAGCTGCCAGCAGAGTGACCCAATGTGTCGTGAAACTTAGGTAACATCCCTGTCCATGCCTGCTGGACCATGAGTCAGTGGTAATATGCACCTTACCACTGACCACCCTGTCCAGCGAGGCCAAGACATTGCCTTCCACATGCCGGTAGAGATAGAGATTCGCCTTCCATGAGAAAAAGTGGCAATTGGGTACTTGCCACTGAGGAACCGCACATTCCACAAACTCACTGAAGGGGGCAGAGTCTACCAACTGAAAAGGCAGCAGTTGAAGTTCTAACAATTTTGCCAAGCTAGCATTCAACCGCTGGGCATGTGGATGGCTGGGAGCAAACTTCTTTCGGCGGTGCAGCAGCTGGGGCAAGGAAATTTGCCTGGTACAATCTGACGTTGGTGTACCGAAAGCAGATTGCCCACAAGAACTTGGCTGTGACACACCTAATTCTACACCTTCATTCCTCTCAGTGCAGGTCTCAGAGAGGACTGAAGGTATAGTGGGGTTGGAGATCTCAGCTGATGAGGAGCAAGATGAGGTCCTCTTTGTTCTTTGGTGTGGGTCTTTTAGATACACTTGCCAACGAACTGCATGGCAGGTCAACATATGTCTGGTCAAGCATGTGGTGCCGAAGCGGGAGATGTTTTGGCAACGCGAGATACGCTTAAGACATATGTTGCAAATAGCAGCGGTGCGATCTGATGCATTCATCTCAAAAAAGGCCCACACCAAGGAACTTTTTGAATAACGCGCAGAGACAGCAGCGCCCTGCACATGCAGAGCTTTGCAGTGTGATGCAGTCAGTGTGCTGCTCTTAGGCTGGCCCCTGGAGGGCATCCTGCCTTGTTGGTGATGTGCCTCCTCCTCCTCCTCCTCTCTCCTATCAGGCACCCACATTGAGTCAGTGACCTCATCATCCCTTCCCTCCTCATCACTGGAGCAAACCTGGCAGTATGCTGCAGCAGGGGGAGCATGACTGCCAGATTGCTGTCCTTCTTGGGCACCCCCTCTGTCTGTGCTCACGTTACTGCCTTCATCTAGCTCAGTATCACCATCAGAGCCTTCCAAACGCTGGGCATCCTCCTGGAGCATGTACCCTACACTGTGGTCAAACAGTTCGAGGGACTCCTCAGGAGGACATGGTGGGGCTGGGGAAGGAGTCACTGATGCCATTGAGTGAGGGAAGAGGCCGCGTTGGCAGCTGCTTTGCCAGACAAAGTATCCTGAGCATGGGTGAGAGAGGATGAGGAGGATGAGGACGGCTTGATCATCCACTCGACCAAGTCTTTAGCATGTTGCGGCTCAACACGGCCAGCTGCCAAAAAAAAGGCCAAGCGTGTCCCACGGCCACGTGCTGATGAGGATGCACCGTCTCCATGACCAGCACTGTTGCCTCTAGACACAGAGCCTGCTTGCCCTCTTTTTTGGCTTGTGACTGTCTGCCTCTCCTTGTTGGCCTTCCAGACATACTATTGGCCTGCAGTGAGCTGCACAACCCTGGGATATATATATATATATATATATATATATATATATATATATATACCGATTATACTGCACTTGTCTTCAGGTAGCTATAATGTAGGTGCAACTGTGCAGGGTGCACAGTTCAGTAACTGGAAATACTTCAATGAGCCTACCCAAACAACTGGCTGCAGGTTGCTATACTGTAGCTCAGACTGTGCAGGGTGCACAGTAAAGTAGCTGGAAATACTTCAATGAGCCTACACAAGCAACTGGCTGCAGGTTGCTTTACTGTAGCTCAGACTGTGCATGGTGCACAGTAAAGTAGCTGGAATTACTTCAATGAGCCTACACAAGCAACTGGCTGCAGGTTGCTATACTGTAGCTCAGACTGTGCAGGGTGCACAGTAAAGTAGCTGTAAATATGTCAATTAGCCTACACAAGCAACTGGCTGCAGGTTGCTATACTGTAGCTCAGACTGTGCAGGGTACACAGTAAAGTAGCTGTAAATACGTCAATGAGCCTACACAAGCAACTGGCTGCAGGTTGCTATACTGTAGCTCAGATTGTGCAGGGTGCACAGTAAAGTAGCTGTAAATACTTCAATGATCCCACACAAGCAACTGGCTGCAGGTTGCTATACTGTAGCCCAGACTGTGCAGGGTGCACAGTAAAGTAGCTGTAAATACTTCAATGAGCCTACACAAGCAACTGGCTGCAGGTTGCTATACTGTAGCTCAGACTGTGCAGGGTGCACAGTAAAGTAGCTGTAAATACGTCAATGAGCCTACACAAGCAACTGGCTGCAGGTTGCTATACTGTAGCTCAGACTGTGCAGCGTGCACAGTAAAGTAGCTGTAAATATGTCAATGAGCCTACACAAGCAACTGGCTGCAGGTTGCTATACCGTAGCTCAGACTGTGCAGGGTGTATTGTAAAGTAGCTGTAAATACTTCAATGAGCCCACACAAGCAACTGGCTGCAGGTTGCTATACTGTAGCTCAGACTGTGCAGGGTGCACAGTAAAGTAGCTGGAAATACTTCAATGAGCCTACACAAGCAACTGGCTGCAGGTTGCTATACTGTAGCTCAGACTGTGCAGGGTGCACAGTAAAGTAGCTGGAAATACTTCAATGAGCCTACACAAGCAACTGGCTGCAGGTTGCTATACTGTAGCTCAGACTGTGCAGGGAGCACAGTAAAGTAGCTGTAAATACGTCAATGAGCCTACACAAGCAACTGGCTGCAGGTTGCTATACTGTAGCTCAGACTGTGCAGGGTGCACAGTAAAGTAGCTGTAAATATGTCAATGAGCCTACACAAGCAACTGGCTGCAGGTTGCTATACTGTAGCTCAGACTGTGCAGGGTGCATTGTAAAGTAGCTGTAAATACTTCAATGAGCCCACACAAGCAACTGGCTGCAGGTTGCTATACTGTAGCTCAGACTGTGCAGGGCGCACAGTAAAGTAGCTGTAAATATGTCAATGAGCCTACACAAGCAACTGGCTGCAGGTTGCCATACTGTAGCTCAGACTGTGCAGGGTGCATTGTAAAGTAGCTGTAAATACTTCAATGAGCCCACACAAGCAACTGGCTGCAGGTTGCTATACTGTAGCTCAGACTGTGCAGGGTGCACCGTAAAGTAGCTGGAAATACTTCAATGAGCCTACACAAGCAACTGGCTGCAGGTTGCTATACTGTAGCTCAGACTGTGCAGGGTGCACAGTAAAGTAGCTCTAAATATGTCAATGAGCCTACACAAGCAACTGGCTGCAGGTTGCTATACTGTAGCTCAGACTGTGCAGGGTGCATTGTAAAGTAGCTGTAAATACTTCAATGAGCCCACACAAGCAACTGGCTGCAGGTTGCTATACTGTAGCTCAGACTGTGCAGGGTGCACAGTAAAGTAGCTGGAAATACTTCAATGAGCCTACACAAGCAACTGGCTGCAGGTTGCTATACTGTAGCTCAGACTGTGCAGGGAGCACAGTAAAGTAGCTGTAAATACGTCAATGAGCCTACACAAGCAACTGGCTGCAGGTTGCTATACTGTAGCTCAGACTGTGCAGGGTGCACAGTAAAGTAGCTGTAAATATGTCAATGAGCCTACACAAGCAACTGGCTGCAGGTTGCTATACTGTAGCTCAGACTGTGCAGGGTGCATTGTAAAGTAGCTGTAAATACTTCAATGAGCCCACACAAGCAACTGGCTGCAGGTTGCTATACTGTAGCTCAGACTGTGCAGGGTGCACAGTAAAGTAGCTGTAAATACGTCAATGAGCCTACACAAGCAACTGGCTGCAGGTAGCTATACTGTAGCTCAGACTGTGCAGGGTGCACAGTAAAGTAGCTGTAAATATGTCAATGAGCCTACAAAAGCAACTAGCTGCAGGTTGCCATACTGTAGCTCAGACTGTGCAGGGTGCATTGTAAAGTAGCTGTAAATACTTCAATGAGCCCACACAAGCAACTGGCTGCAGGTTGCTATACTGTAGCTCAGACTGTGCAGGGTGCACTGTAAAGTAGCTGGAAATACTTCAATGAGCCTACACAGGCAACTGGCTGCAGGTTGCTATACTGTAGCTCAGACTGTGCAGGGTGCATTGTAAAGTAGCTGTAAATACCTCAATGAGCCCACACAAGCAACTGGCTGCAGGTTGCTATACTGTAGATCAGACTGTGCAGGGTGCACAGTAAAGTAGCTGTAAATACGTCAATGAGCCTACACAAGCAACTGGCTGCAGGTAGCTATACTGTAGCTCAGACTGTGCAGGGTGCACAGTAAAGTAGCTGTAAATATGTCAATGAGCGTACACAAGCAACTGGCTGCAGGTTACTATACTGTAGCTCAGACTGTGCAGGGTGCATTGTAAAGTAGCTGTAAATACTTCAATGAGTCCACACAAGCAACTGGCTGCAGGTTGCTATACTGTAGCTCAGACTGTGCAGGGTGCACCGTAAAGTAGCTGGAAATACTTTAATGAGCCTACACAAGCAACTGGCTGCAGGTTGCTATACTGTAGCTCAGACTGTGCAGGGTGCACAGTAAAGTAGCTGGAAATACTTCAATGAGCCTACACAAGCAACTGGCTGCAGGTTGCTATACTGTAGCTCAGACTAATATATGCTGCAGTACAGTAGCTGAAAATTCTATAAAAACACCTGCCTGCCTGTTAGTATATTAGGAAGAGAAGAACAGGATCTAGCTAAACTGAATACAATATATATATATATATATATATATATATATATATATATATATACAACACCTGGGATGCATATATATAAACAATACACTGTAACTGCAGCTAACTGGCTCGACCTGCCTACTCTATCTAACTTAAATCAAATGACACTGTCTATCTATCTCTCTCTCAATGCCGGAACACACTACACAGGGCCACCGTGCAGGCGGCCTTATATAGTGTGGGGCGTGTACTAAACCCCCTGAGCCATAATTGGCCAAAGCCTCCTTGGCTTTGGCCAATTATGGCTCTCTGTTCAGACGGCGCTGTGATTGGCCAAGCATGCGGGTCACAGTGCATGCTTGGCCAATCATCAGCCAGCAATGCACTGCGATGCCGCAGTGAATTATGGGCCGTGACGCGCCACGCAAATTTGGCGCAAACGGCCCATATCGTTTGCAATTCAGCGAACGATCGAACAGACAATGTTTGAGTCGAACATGGGTTCAACTCGAACATGAAGGTCATCCCTAATCCCAACCAAGATACAGAGTAACAACAATCTAACTAGCTCAGCAGACAACTAGGTCTGCATTTATCAGACTGTCCCCTCTTACTTCTGCAGCAAAATAAAGGGGTGGAGTCTTTCTGTGATGATACAGCTTGGATTTGGATTACCTATTCCCTAGGAGATTGTGATCTCGTAAGTGGCAGAGAATGTCCAAATCAAACACACAAATAAGGAAATAGGTATGTTTTATATTCAGGAATAAGATGAGATTTTTCAAGGTAATAAGATTATACGTTACCCAGAAAATGATTGATGTTGAATTATGAGTCACACCCCTGTAGGACCTTCAAGGAAACCAATCGATCATCTCAGACCGAGAGAGAATGGTGTATGAGAGTGAGCTGATGAGGATGATCACAAAAGATGAGTAGAATGATTAAGCATGACTATGTTTAGATACATCTTGCACCATTTTCCATCTTACTCCTGAAAACATATAGATTACTAAATACACACATATTCCTTATTATAAGTATTACAGTAAAACATAGACATGGTAATATTGTTCTTATCACGATTGAGTCCTTTTAGATAGTATGATGTCTTATATACACATTAGAGCTCCACGATTAATGGTTAAAAAATTACGATCTCGATTCAACTTCCCCTCACGATCTTAATAAGGCATTTCCACGATTCATGTTAAACAAGTGTAGAGCCGTTCTCTGCTCAGAGCTGTCAAAATAAAATGGCAAATGTTTATCAACATTGTTTATCAACATTGCTGGCGCTGAGAGAACTATAACTATAAACAAAATATCATTTGGTTCTTTTATATCAAAGTGATGAACTTCGGTCTGTAATAACCACTTAACCACATAACGACCGGCGCACACCGATGTACGTCGGCAGAATGGCACAGACATTCGCGAGCTCCGTGTGTCCGACCGCTGGTCCCGTGGACTCAATGTCCGTGGGGATACCCGTGATCGTCTCACGGAGAGGAAGAATGGGGAGATACTAATGTAAACAAGCATCTCCCTGTTCTGCCTAGTGACACTGTCACTAATCATAGCTCCCTGTGATCGGGAGCTATGATCAGTGATGTTTCACACACAGCCCCTCACAGTTATAATCACTCCCTAGGACACACTTAACCCTTCCCTAGCCCCCTAGTGGTTAACCCCTTCACTGCCAGTGTAATTTTTACAGTAATCAGTGCAATTTATTCGCACTGATCGCTGTAAAAATGACAATGGTCCCAAAAATGTGTCAAAAATGTCCAATCAGTCCACCATAATGTCGCAGTCATGATAAAAATCGCAGATCGCCACCATACATAGAATATGTATAGGCCTAAACTGAGGAAAGCGCAAACAATAAAAACTGCAGAGGTGATCAAATGCCACCAAAAGAAAGCTTTATTTGTGGGAAAAAAAGGACATCAATTTTGTTTGGGAGCCGCGTTGCACGACCACGCATTTGTCAGTTAAAGCAACACAGTGCCGAATCGCAAAAAGCGCTCTGGTCTTTTGCCAGCCAAATGGTCCAGGGCTTAAGTGGTTAAAGACAAAGGTTTCATGTACACAGGACATTTGAAAACCTCTTCTGAACGCTGGAACTTGACAGCTAGTAACCAACGTTAAAAAACTTCAATTTTGCCACTTTTACGCCGCGTTTGCAGGCGTTTATGAGCGTTTTTGTTTATAAGTGTTTTTCCAGATAACAGATTTTTTTTTTCCATAAAAGATTTTATTCAAGCAATTGTACATACAACTTTTACAATTTGTGTTACATATGTTTAAAGTACAAGAGAAAAAAGCTTCCATGTTTCATACAAAAAAAGGGCATAATTTTACATCTTAAGTCATAGAAAATCGAACATTATGTTTTAAATTTTTTTTTAAACAAGTGAAATTTAGTCCCTTAGAAAGTCTTGTGGTTATATTCGGTATAGTTGGATTTTGATATAGAGATACTCATTTAAATAACATTTAGAGCATTTGACTTAGTTTAGCTTTGTTCAAGATAGAGTGTCTCTAAAGGCTTATTTGGTACCGAATGGTTAGTTATGATGTTTGTATGATTTTCCCTTTTAGTCAGCTTATGACATGATGATCATAGAATACTTCCCGTGTGTGGTATTTAAAGAGGGAGCTTAAGTATTGAGAAACGGGAGAATATGATTAAGCGTAGTTTTAAAATAGGGGATAGTGGGGTAGTCAGGGAGGGAGGGGGGGGGGGGGGGGTGAGGGCTGCTCTTCCATTGTATGCTTTTTCTTCCATCCTGCACACTGGGAGGAGGGAATACTGTTTAATCCAGTAATGAAAAGGGATCTGAATTATTGCACTTTATGTTGGGAATAAAGATTTGAAATAATCCATCGTTTTGAAGTGGTTCCAGCATGCCCAAGTGGTTGTAAATTTCTGTATGCGCTCTTGAGCTATAAGGATCAATTCTTCCATTTTTGCTATCTTGGATATTTTCTGTAACCATTCCCTAATTGTGGGTATGTCTGTTGTTCTCCAATGGGTTGGAATGCAGAGTCTCGCTGCATTGACCATATGCATGGCCAGGGATTTAAAGTACTCGTGTTTGGGAAGTGTAGTATGATGTAATAGATATTGGGCAGGGGTGAAGTTCAAGGTGTATGTGGAGACTTGTTCTATGATGGAGTGGACCTCCCTCCAGAAAGACTGGATGGAGTCGCACTCCCACCAAATGTGTATCATGGAACCTACTGCTTTTTTACATCTCCAACATACATCAGATATTGATGGAGAAAATTTGTGTAATCGTGATGGGGTCCTATACCATTTAGTTATGATTTTGTAGCCATTTTCTTGTATCGCTACATTCATTGACCCTTTGTGTGCGTAAGAGTATATAGTTTCCCAGTCTTCTTCCGTCAGTGTGAGTTGTAAGTCTGTGTCCCACGAGTATCGTGGGATTTCAGAATGTTTTGTTAGATCGTTGTCATGGAGCATTGAATAGATTTGAGAGATGATATGTCTCTGAGGTGAATCGCTTGAGCAGAGGTTTTCAAATGTTGTTAATTTTCTAGTCCATATTGCGGTTGATTTTTTAGATGTTAAGTAGTGTCTTATTTGTCTGTAGGACCAGAAAGGGAACGTATTTGTATGACATTCTGCTTTCAGGTCTTGATATTAACGTATGGTGCCTTTGTCAAAGAATTTGTGGGCTTTTATCTCTTTATATGGCCATTCAGTTTGTAGGAACTTCAAGGTTTCACCAGGTGGAAATTCTGGGTTTCCTCGTATGGAGGTAAGAGGTCCTAGATGTGTGGATAAGTTATGCACTGTTATGGCCTTATTAAAGGTCATTAGAGTGGGATATATAAAGGGGTGTGTCTTGAGGGTCTGAGGCCATAGTCTTGGTGGAAGCCAGGGGAGAATATGAGTGGGGGTGTGAGTATAAAGGTGTTCTATTGTCACCCATGCTTTTTCTGTATGGTGTATCTTCCAGTCCACAATCCTGATTAGATGGCATGCCATGTGGTATTTGTATAAGTCAGGGAGGCCAAATACCCCTCTAAGTTTCGGTAGGGTTAGATGGGTATATTTTATGCGTGGAGATTTGTTGTTCCAAAGAAAGGCTGTGCACATACTTTTGTATTTGGCAAAAAAGGAGGGGCGTAAGTGTATAGGGATTGCCTGCATGAGGTATAAGAGGCGGGGGGAGAACAATCATTTTTATTAAGGCTGCGCGGCCGAACCAGGAAATGTTTAAGTTGGTCCATTCTTTAAAGTTTGTTTGAAGTTTAGTTAGTGCTTTTGCGTGGTTATGATTATAAAGGTCTGATGTTCGTTCAGTAATCCGTATTCCTAGATACGTAATGGCTTCTTTTTCCCAATGAAATGGGAAGTGTAATTGGGCATGGGTTACTTCTTGTGGGGTGAGAGATACATTCAGGGCATTGGACTTGGTATAGTTAATTTTTAGGTTAGACAATTCTCCGAAATGTTTTAAATCTCTCAGTAAGTTGGGTAGGGAGATTCGAGGATCTTGGAGGGTAAGTAAAATGTCATCCGTGAAAGCAGCTACTTTAAACTCTTTATGTGCAATGGGTATTCCTTTAATATCTGAATTGTTGCGTAATTTATTTAGTAGGGTTTCTAATGTCAGGACATAGATCAGTGGGGAGAGTGGGCATCCCTGGCGAGTACCATTGCTTATAGAGGAGGCATTTGACAGGAGGCCATTGACTCTTACCCTGGCTGAGGGGTTAGTATATAGTGCGTTGATATGTGCGTACATGCGTGACTTGAGGCCTATGCCCTTGAGGACCTCCTGCATGTAATCCCAGGCCACCCTGTCAAACGCCTTCTTAGCGTCTAGGGATAGGAGAAAGCCTTTGGTTCCAGAAGTGGCTAGCCAATGTTGTATATTTAGGGTACGGATAGTGTTATCCCTGGCCTCTCTTCCCGGGATAAACCCAACTTGGTCGGGGGATATGAGACCAGGGATAAATGGTAGTTACCTATTTGTCAGTATTTTGGCGTATAGTTTGATATCTACGTTCAGTAGAGAAATCGGTCTATAGTTCGGGGCTTGTGTGTGATCCTTGCCTTCCTTTGGTATGAGGGTTATGTGTGCTTCTAGTAGTCTGCTTGTTGATGTGTGCGAGTCTGCGAGGGAGTTAAAGGATTTAAGCATTTCTGGAATCAAAATATCTTGGAAGCTTTTGTAATATATTAATGGAAAACCGTCTGGGCCTGGGCTCTTGCCTACGCTCATCTGTTTGATTGCTAGTTGGAGTTCCTCTGATGACAGGGGGCTTTCCATGGATTCTGCTTGTTGAGAGGGTGTTACAAATTCCTTTAGTTGGGACTTTCTGTCGCCCTGTTTTGGTTTAGGGTCGTTATGTTGGTTTATGTTATACAGTTTAGAGTAATATTCTTTGAAGTGTTTGGCTATATCTGCATTTTTGGAGAGAAGAGTGCTGTGTTTATCTCGAATCATGTGGATTCTAGAGGGTGCTTTGGTTGCTTGGACTGCCCGAGCAAGCAGTCTCCCGCTCTTGTTGCTGTGTTCATAGAACACTTTCTGTTGAAGGATATATCTCCTTCTGGTTCACTTTCCTAAAATGTCTAGTAATGAAGAGCGGGCTTGTAGTAATTCCTGTAGTGTGTTTTGTGATATTGTTTGCTTATGTGTAGCCTCTAGTCGATTTATGGTTTGGATCAAAGATCTAATTTGTTCCTGATGTCTCCTTTTAATTGCGGATGCGAGTGTAATGATTTCCCCCCTTAGTACACACTTATGTGCTTCCCATATAGTGATTGGTGCGATGTCTGGGGTGTTGTTTTCTCTGAAGTAGTTCTGTATGCGAGAGTGTAACTGGGTCAAATTGTCAGGGTCCTTAAGCAGCGCGGGGTTCAGTCGCCATGTTTTGGTAATTTCTCTTTTGTCGGGGAGTGTTACTGAGATAGGGTGGTGGTCCGATAAAAACATTGGTTCTATAGTTGCCTGCGTGAGTAGGGGTAAATCATTTTGCGATAGGAATAGATAATCTATCCTAGAATATTTTTGGTGTGGGGCTGAATAGAAGGTATAGTCCTTATCAGATGGGTACATGGTGTGCCAGGTATAGTGAAGAGTAAGGTTTTGTAATTGAAGTTTCATTTGGCGTAGGGCCCGGTATGTAAGTGTGGATGTACCTGTGGACGTGTCGAGGCTGGGATTTAATGGCACATTAAAGTCACCTCCTAATAGCAGTAAGCCGGTTTGGAAATTTTGTAGAAGTTCACAGATTTTTTTGACAAAGGACACTTGGTGTTCGTTTGGGCAGTAAATGTTGGCTATGGTGATGGGTTTGGCAGCGTATGTTCCTTTTATGAATATAAATCTGCCGTCCGGGTCAACTAGTGTGTCTGTCAATTGGAAGTCAGCTTGTTTGGAAATGAGAATCGAGACTCCTTTTGTTTTGGATTCCTGGTTTGTGGAGTGAAAGACTTGTTTATAGATGTGGTTTGTCAATTTGGGTATGGCGTTAGTTCTGAAATGTGTCTCCTGAAGTAGGATAAAGTGTGCTTTGTGTTTTGTCAGGGCTGTAAGGACTTGTGACCTCTTTTCTGGTAGGTTTAGACCTTTAACGTTAAGGGATATGCATTTTAGTGAGATTTGCATCTTACTGGTTCTCGGCTTCGAAAGCATTTTAAGAGTCCAGAGGAAGAGGGGAAGGGTATATGTGTGGGTTGGAAGAGCAGCCCTCACTAGGGCCTAGGGTAATAAGAATAGTAGGTAGGGTTAGATAGGAGGTAGATGACAAGAGGAGAAGGGGGTAAAGGGTTTTCCGATTGTACGTTTATTCGTTACTTCTCCACAGATTGTGGCTCGGGGTATGAGAAAGTATTGGCTTGCACAGTCGTGGATAATCCACGCTCTGTGTATGGTACTTTACCGGAGGTGGTTATCAGAAAACCTAACCACCTAGTTTAGAGGGGGTCCGGGGTGTCAGTTAGAGTCCAGAAGGACTACTGTGGTGGGACAATAAACCTGGAAGGTGATCAGAGGTGTCGGCACACATAAGGACTAGTAAGGTACAATAATGTGTCTTCAAGTGTGTTGCGATGGAGTGATAAAGAGATAGAGTTAACTATGTGGTGTAAGCCGTGATTGTAAGGGGGATATGTGTATACATACCCCCCTTTTTCCCCTTTTTTTTTTTCCTTCTTTAGTCATGTGATTGGTAAGCCCAATGAGTGATCTATCCAGATCAGGTTTTACTTAGGTGAATTTTAAGATTCTTAGCGTATGATCAAGACGTCTTTAAGTGTATGTATTTCTACTCATTTAAATCTTACTAAAACAAACAAACATAGCAAACAGTGCTAACTATAACCTAAGGGTATACCCCATGTTAGATAGGAGTTCCCTTTTTCTAATTACTTCCCGTCTCGGCTCTCGGGTCCCGCCCCTCACAATAGAGAGAAAGGTCCCTCAAAGCTAAGAAGGGCTGTCCTTTCATAGTGGTGAGGGATCAGCCCGAAACAAGGGGTCGTCCCTTTTACCACTATTGTGCATCCTAGTACTACTCGTTTTCCGTTACATTGCAGCGAGAGTTTTAAATAAAAAGAACACATACCAGAAAAAACATATCTACTCAAGGAGTGTATTTAAATCTTTGCTATGAATTGATCATATAACTATTTCCACTTTAGGGAATAGGTTATTCATTAAGGCTTTCAGAAACTAAACCTTTTACCTATCCCCGTAATTTGTAGTGATAGAATTTTTGAGTAATTGCTCAATATGTAGTCTTTTCATTACTATGAAAGTTCAGTCCGAGTAAGTTGAAGAGGGGTGCCTGTGAGTGAATTGTACTGAATATTAGCATAAGGGGACTCTCTATGCCTACTGGGAGTTCCCTGTGTCTGTTTACCCCTCGATACGGTTCCCGGGCTCCGCCCCCCCACAGTAGAGAAGCGGGTCCCACGGATCCACGAGCGGTCAGTATTGCATAGTGTGGAAGGATCAGTCTGCAAACACTGAACTGGTCCCCCCTCCACTATTGTGCAGCCTAGAACTGAATATTATCTGTTAAAGCAAGGCACATGTGCGGAAAACTAGAGAAATGCAAAAAGGTAAAAAGGCAAAAAAAAAAATTATATAAGACCAGTTCCACAGGGGGAGTTAGTAAAAATCCCCCCTCTTGTTATGATTGAGGTATGTAGTTCTTACCACTGTAGGGAGTCGGTTAACTGTTGAGTCAATCAAAAATTAGAACTTTTACCTTTCCCGTCAACTTGTGGCAAAAGGGTTTTGTGAAAATTATGTGGTATTTAGCCTCTGCATGTCTTTGGAAATTCAGTCCAATGGAGTTGAAGAGATGTGTTTGTATTTGTAACACAATAAGGTACTTTTCTGGATAGAACACAGTATCTCAGTTGGTATTTTGGTTCTGAAGAGTTTCCGGCATCTTACATATAAAAAGAGAAAAGAAAAAAAAAGAAGAAAAAAAAGGGGTTTCAGGCATATACAGTATATGGTTCTGGTGTATGTTGAGCACTAAATTAATCATCTCTGTAATTCCTGCGCGGGGTGTCTGCGCGGTTCATGGCATGCGGTGGCACATCTCGACGTGAGAAGCGTTCTCCCGGGGATGTAGGGTCTAGTCTTCGGCGTCTGGATCTGTGGCGTTGTGCTTTTGGTGACGCATTGTAGGAAACTGCTTTTCAAGGTTCCGATGGGAAGTAGAAGGAGTACCATTCTGGTAATTCAATTGCTGGGATATCGAGCTGTTCACAGAACATGGGGAGGTCTTCTGGTGCTCGGAGGAGTGCGGTGTGACCTCTGGTGGTGGCTGCGAGGCAAAATGGAAATTTCCACCTGTATTGTATGTTGCGTGCCCGTAACGTTTCCAGCAGGGGGCGTAGTGTGCGTCTGTTTTGTAATGTTATCTGAGATAGGTCTTGGAACAATTTAATGTCCGTGCCATTGTATAAAATACGGCCTCTATCTCTCGCCTTTCTAAGAATCTCCTCTTTGAGTGAAAAGTTTACTAGACAGCATACTATGTCCCGAGGGGGTTCTGTGTCCCGGGGAGGTGGTCTTAATGCACGATGGATTCTCTCCATATCAATAGGGGTATCTGCAGGCCCTTCAAGGAGTTCATTGAATATTGTGCATGCTGTCTGCGTCAGTGCAGATGGATCTATGCCTTCAGGGACCCCCCTTACTCTGATATTATGTCTGCGTCCTCTGTTATCGAGGTCTTCCACTTGTCTGTGGAGTTCAAAGATATGTGGGAGATGCATATCATGTGCTTTTTGTACTTGCCTGATTGCAGCTGCCTGTATTTGAGATGATTCCTCCACTTCAGATAGGCGATTATGCATTGCTTGGATGTCCGTTTTCAGATCTGATATGGCAGTTGTTAGGATATGTTTTATGTCCAGAGCGACCCTCTGCAGGTCTCTGCAGATCCAATAAGGATGGGATTGTGGATGTTGCGCTGTGAATGTCCACCGGTGCGATCGCGGAGTAGCTGGGCGAGGCCGGGGATGAGGCCTTGGATGCCTGTCTCCTCATGGAGGGTTGCGGCCTTTGTACGAAATATGTCCGGGATATTATTACTTAGCTGTGTCCCAGATTGTTTCTCTGTCTCCTTGGTGGAGCGGGGTGCCGAGGTGCTTCTATTTGGCTTACCCATGGCTTAATCTGGCTGGTGGTGGTATTAGAAGAGGCTGAAATCGTCCTCAGTGTGCCGGAGCTCTCTTCTCAAGCCGCCATCTCTGATCCCGTCCAAGCCACGCCCCCCCAGATAACAGATTTTACTGATCAGTTCTCTTTCTCTCTCTACCTCTCTCTTTCTCTCACTCTCTGTCTCTCTCTCTGTATCTGTTTCTCTCTCTGTCCCTTTCTCTCTCTGTCTCTCTCTCTCTGTTTCTCTCTCTGTCCCTTTCTCTCTCTGTCTCTCTCTCTCTGTCTCTGTTTCTCTCTCTGTCCCTTTCTCTCTCTGTCTCTCTCTCTGTCTCTGTTTCTCTCTCTGTCCCTTTCTCTCTCTGTCTCTTTCTCTCTCTGTCCCTTTCTCTCTCTGTCTCTCTCTTACTCTGTCTCTCTCTCTCTCCCTCTCTCTCTCTCTGTCTCTGTCTTTCTCTCTCTGTGTCTCTCTCTGTCACTCTCTCTCTCTGTGTCTCGCTCCCTCTCTCCCTCTCTTTCTCCCTCTCTCTCTGTCTTTCTCTTTCTCTCTCTCTGTCTAGCTCTTTCTCTTTCTGTCTCTCTCTCTCTCTGTCTCTCTCTCTCTCTCTGTCTCTCTCTCTCTCTGTCTCTCTCTCTGTCTCTGTCTCTCTGTCTCTCTCTCTCTCTCTCTGTCTCTCTCTCTCTCTGTCTCTCTCTCTGTCTCTGTCTCTCTGTCTCTCTCTCTCTCTGTCTCACTCCCTCTCTCTCTCTCCACCCTCTCTCTCTCTGTCTCACTCCCTCTCTCCCTCTCTCCCTCTCCCTCTCTCCCTCTCTCTCTCTCTCTCTCTCTCTCTCTCTGCGGTCTGTCTTACCAATGGCTGTTCCCCCTGGTCTTCATTTCTTTGGGGGGGTTTCCCGCCTAAACCCCGGGTGAGACATCATATCCTGGGCCACCGATTATTCCCATTTAAAGCTGAGCACAGCCTTTAAACTGATTTTATAATCTTGCATCTTACTCCCGATGAGTGGCTGTAAGCCATGAAACACGTAGAGTTTCCAACTCAGGGTGCCAAGACTAGCCTGCCCAAATTATGAATTTTGAGTTTTCACATTACCCATTTATAGGCTTCTATTTAGGATGTATGACCTATTTATCCTGATAATTATGTTTATGTTTATATGATGATCTGTATCATTGTTTCTGAATTCTTTGTACTAATCGTGTTTATTGATTATCGGTATTAAATATTTGTTATTATCATATTTGGTATGCTCTCTCTCTGTCTCACTCCCTCTCTCCCTCTCCCTCCCTCCCTCCCTCCCTCCCTCTCTCTCTCTCCCCCTTCTCTCTCTCTCTCCCTCTCTCTCCCCCTCCCCCCTCTCTCTCTCTCTCTCACTCCCCCCTCTCTCTCTCTCTCTGTCTCGCTCCCTCTCTCCCTCTCTCTTCTCTCTCTTTTTCTCTCTGTGTCTATCTCTGTCTCTCTCTTGGTGTGTCTCTCTCCCTCTCTCTCTTTTCTCTCTCTCTCTCTCTCACTCTGTCTCTCTCCCTCTCTCTCTCGCTTCTCTCTCTCTCTCACTCTGTCTCTCTCTCTCACTCTGTCTCTTTTTTTTTTTTTTTTAATTGTATTTTTATTGAAGTATCAAAGAATAGGTACAAAATTGTATCAGGGTGTACATTGCACTATCAACAAAAGTACATTATAGACAAACATAATGAAAACAAAAACAAAAAACAAACAAGTGTAAGTGATAAAAGAGTGTTCACATACATAAGGCACATATATGTATTAAATTAAATCTTTATGATGTATGCAATAAGCATACTGCAGGAAAGTAACCAAAATCCTGTGGGTAGTTCAGAGCATACACACAGGAAACATAGAATTAAATTATGTTAGGAATAGGGCATATTTGGTAGTATGGGGGTCCCGAATTCCGAAAGATCCCATGGTTCCCATATTTTATTGAATTGGGGGGTGCAGTCACATAGTTACATAGTAGGTGAGGTTGAAAAAAGACACAAGTCCATCAAGTCCAACCTATGTGTGTGATTATGTGTCAGTATTACATTACATATCCCTGTATATTGCGGTCATTCAGGTGATTATCTAATAGTTTCTTGAAGCTATCAATGCTCCCCGCTGAGACCACCGCCTGTGGAAGGGAATTCCACATCCTTGCCGCTCTTACAGTAAAGAACCCTCTACGTAGTTTAAGGTTAAACCTCTTTTCTTCTAATTGTAATGAGTGGCCACGAGTCTTATTAAACTCTCTTCGGCGAAAAAGTTTTATCCCTATTGTGGGGTCACCAGTACAGTATTTGTAAATTGAAATCATATCCCCTCTCAAGCGTCTCTTCTCCAGAGAGAATAAGTTCAGTGCTCGCAACCTTTCCTCATAACTAAGATCCTCCAGACCCTTTATTAGCTTTGTTGCCCTTCTTTGTACTCGCTCCATTTCCAGTACGTCCCTCCTGAGGACTGGTGCCCAGAACTGGACAGCATACTCCAGGTGCGGGCGGACCAGAGTCTTGTAGAGCGGGAGAATTATCGTTTTATCTCTGCAGTTGATCCCCCTTTTAATGCATGCCAATATTCTGTTTGCTTTATTAGCAGCAGCTTGGCATTGCATGCCATTGCTGAGCCTATCATCCACTAGGACCCCCAGGTCCTTTTCCATCCTAGATTCTCCCAGAGGTTCTCCCCCCAGTGTATAGATTGCATTCATATTTTTGCCACCCAAATGCATTATTTTACATTTTTCTACATTGAACCTCATTTGCCATGTAGTCGCCCACCCCATTAATTTGTTCAGGTCTTTTTGCAAGATTTCCACATCCTGCGGAGAAGTTATTGCCCTGCTTAGCTTAGTATCGTCTGCAAATACAGAGATTGAACTGTTTATCCCATCCTCCAGGTCGTTTATGAACAAATTAAATAGGATTGGTCCCAGCACAGAACCCTGGGGAACCCCACTACCCACCCCTGACCATTCTGAGTACTCCCCATTTATCACCACCCTCTGAACACGCCCTTGTAGCCAGTTTTCAATCCATGTACTCACCCTATGGTCCATCCCAACGCACCTTATTTTGTACAGTAAACGTTTATGGGGAACTGTGTCAAATGCTTTTGCAAAATCCAGATACACCACGTCTACGGGCCTTCCTTTATCTAGATGGCAACTCACCTCCTCATAGAAGGTTAATAGATTGGTTTGGCAAGAACGATTCTTCATGAATCCATGCTGATTACTGCTAATGATATCATTCTTATTACTAAAATCGTGTATAAAGTCCCTTATCATCCCCTCCAAGAGTTTACATACTATTGATGTTAGGCTAACTGGTCTGTAATTCCCAGGGATGTTTTTTGGGCCCTTTTTAAATATTGGTGCTACATTGGCTTTTCTCCAATCAGCTGGTACCATTCCAGTCAATAGACGGTCTGGCAATCACCTGACTGAGTTCCCTAAGTACCCTCGGATGCAAGCCATCTGGTCCCGGTGATTTATTAATGTTAAGTTTCTCAAGTCTAATTTTAATTCTGTCCTCTGTTAACCATGTAGGTGCTTCCTGTGTTGTGTCATGAGGATAAACACTGCAGTTTTGGTTACTGAAGCCCCCCGATTCACTCGTGAAGACTGAGGAGAAGAATAAATTCAATACCTTTGCCATCTCCCCATCCTTTGTAACCAGATGTCCTTCCTCATTCTTTATGGGGCCAATATGGTCTGTCCTCCCTTTTTTACTGTTTACATACTTAAAGAATTTCTTGGGATTTTTTTTGCTCTCCTCCGCTATGTGTCTTTCATGTTCTATCTTAGCCATCCTAATTGCACCCTTACATTTCTTATTGCATTCTTTATAAATTCTGAATGCTGTGGATGATCCCTCAACCCTGTATTTTTTGAAGGCCTTCTCCTTTGCTTTTATATGCATTTTTACATTGGAGTTAAGCCATCCAGGATGTTTGTTCGCTCTTTTAAATTTATTACCCAATGGGATACATTGGCTAATGCCCTTATTTAATATGCTCTTAAAGCAAACCCATCTCTCCTCCGTATTCTTTGTTCCTAATATTTTATCCCAATTTATGCCTTTTAGCAAGGTTTGTAGTTTAGGGAAGTTGGCTCTTTTGAAATTCAGTGTCTTTGTGTTCCCTTCATGTCTCCTATTTGTGTGATTTATACTGAAACTAATTGACCTGTGATCGCTGTTACCTAAATTGCCCCGTATTTCCACATCTGTTATCAGGTCTGTATTGTTGGTAATCAGTAGATCTAGTAATGTTTTATTTCTAGTTGGTGCGTCTACCATCTGACCCATAAAATTGTCCTGCAAGACACTAAGGAACTGGCGAGCCTTAAATGAATGCGCGGTTCCCTCCGCCCAGTCTATGTCTGGATAATTAAAATCCCCCATTATGATAACACTTCCCATCCTTGCTGCTAATCCAATTTGTGATAGGAGATCCGTCTCCACTTCCTCCCTCAGGTTAGGGGGCCTATAGCATACTCCCAGTATTATTTTCCCCTTAGCTTCATCCCTTTGGAGCTCTACCCATAAAGATTCCACCTCCTCCCTAGCCCCCTCAGTGATGTCATCTCTCACATTCACTTGTACATTATTCTTGATATATAGGCATACCCCTCCCCCTTTTTTACCCTCTCTGTCCTTGCGGTATAGGGTATACCCTTGAATGTTTGCCAGCCAATCATGAGAGCTGTTGAACCAGGTCTCTGAAATTCCCACAAAATCCAAATCCTCCTTGTACAACAGTATCTCTAGTTCACCCATCTTGTCCGCCAGGCTCCTGGCATTGGTGAACATGCCACATAGTTTAGACCGGTCGCATATTGTCCTCGTATTGGGTGTTTCAAGATTGCAACTTGGACTTGCTACTATACTCACCTTGTGTTTTTGTGCTTTGGTTAACCTACCACTAATGCCCCCAATACTACCCTCTGGAATATCTTCCGCGCTGGCTATCACTGTCTCTGGACCCTCCCCCCCATTGCCTAGTTTAAAAACCCCTCTAACTTTTTGGCCATCTTCATTCCCAGCAGATCTGCACCCTCCTCATTTAGGTGCAGTCCGTCCCTTCTATAGTACCGGTTACCGACTGAGAAGTCAGCCCAGTCCTCCAGGAACCCAAACCCCTCCTTACTACACCAGCTCTTCAGCCACTTGTTTTCTTCCCTAATCTCCCTCTGCCTCTCTGGTGTGGCTCGATGTACCGGTAGTATTCCTGAGAACACTACCTTGGAGGTCCTTTTCCTCAATTTAGCTCCTAAGTCCCTAAAATCGTTCTTCAGGACACTCCATCTGCCTCTGACTTTGTCATTGGTGCCAACGTGCACCATGACAGCCGGGTCTTCCCCAGCCCCTCCCAGTAATCTGTCCACAAGATCCGTGATGTGCCGAACCTGAGCGCCTGGTAGACAACATACTGTTCGGTGCTTCAGGTCTTGGTTACAGATTGCCCTCTCTGTCCTTCTAAGAATTGAGTCCCCTACCACCAGAATCTGTCTTTCCTTTCCCTTTGCTGCCCCCCCACTCTCACTGGAGGAGTTCTTCCCCTGGCAGCTAGGAGAGTCCCTCATCTCCAGCAGTGCTGGTCCCTGACTGGTTTCACCAATGTCACTCAATGGAGCGTACTTATTGGGATGCTCCAGTCCTGGATCGGCCTCCCTGGCACTTCCCCCTCTACCCCTCCTGACTGTCACCCATCTACTCTTTGCTAGTGCCTGCACCTCTTTGTCTCCACCCGCCTCTGTGCTGGCCCCTGCCGGCACCTGCCGTGTATGTTCCTGGCTCACCTTTAGTATGGAGGGACTTCTCAGTGCTGACAGTTGCTTCCCCAGATTCAGAACCTGGGCTTCCAGGGAAACAATGTGCTTACATTTTGCACAGCAGTATTCGCCCTCGATCGGATGATCAAGGAACGCATACATGCGGCAAGATGTACAAAGAGTCGCCTCTCCACACCCGCCGGGCATCGTACCTATTAAATTTGGTGAGGATTTGGGGATTTTACCCTGTCCAAATTACCTAACAACTAGCTTCCTGGCACTAATACTCAAGACAATACACAGGTACACAATACACAAGTACTAACGATCCACACACACTACTCAGACAACACTCAGATACTCACACTACACAGGTACTATGACCCCTGTTATAACCTCCTGTTTTAAACTCTTGTTTTTAACTCCCACTTAATCCAGCTCCACTTACACCAAGCTCCACAGCTTCAAACTGAGCACGCTCAGACTGAGTCCTACAACAAGTTAAATAGGCACCTGTGAGCAATTAACCACACCCCTTAATTGATAGACTGATGAAACAAGAAAAAAAAAAAAAAAGCTATTTAAAAAGTGACAGCAAAAGGCAAATTAAAAACTAAAAGGAAAAGTCCCCAAAATGCAACCCAGCAAACACCAACAGACAGCAACACACACCAACAGACAGCAACACACACCAACAGACAGCAACACACACCAACAGACAGCAAGACTTGTATACTCTAACACTTGTTTTTAACTCCCACTTAATCCAGCTCCACTTACACCAAGCTCCACAGCTTCAAACTGAGCACGCTCAGACTGAGTCACCAAGCTCCACAGCTTCAAACTGAGCACCTCAGTCATGTACTGAAGCCGTCAAGAACTCCATTGTCTGAATCTCAGCCACTAAATGTAGAAACCCGGACAATGGGGGAGGTGTATTGGATAGCCAGAACAATGGGATAATTCTCCTGGTGGCTAGCATTATATAGGATGTCAGTTTGTTTGTCTTTTTTGTTACCCCTGAGGGGGAAGACCCAAAAGGTAATTCAAAGGATCCAACGGAAGGGACACCCCAGTTACCTTTTGTATAAGCTAATGAACATCATTCCAAAAAGGTTGTATCAAGGAACATTGCTAGAAGATATGGAATAGTGAGCCTATGTCAGATCCACACCGCCAACAGAGCTGTGAAACTGAAGGATCATACTTATGGATTACATCGGGAGTTCTGTACCAAAACATGAGAATCTTGATGTTTGTCTCCCTCTTAATGACACATTTAGATGATTTAAAGGTAGAGGACCAGATCCTATCCCACATTTGTATTGTGACAGGACAGCCCACCAACTGAGACCACTTGCGCATGTAATGATGTAATGTTTCCGAAATTGGGGTCAGCTCATGGAGGATACGATAGATACGTGAAATTAGGTTCAATTGATTGGGGCCTTGAGCACACAAGGCCTCATAGGTAGTTGGTTTATCCAGGGTCAGGGTTGGCGATTTAGAATGAAAAAAATGTCTAACCTGTAAGTAGAAGTGAAAAGAATGTGGTGGTAAATCAAATTTCTCTCTTAAAACGTCAAAGGGATGTAGCTTCCTCATTATGGGATGAACTAGGTTCCGCAGCTGGAAGAGATGTACATTTATCCATGAAAAGATCCTGCCCAGGGACATACTATCTGGAATGAGGGGATTAAGTAGTACATTTACAAGAGGGGAGCAGGGGGACATGAGAGGATAACGTTTGAGGCAATTGCGCCAAATGGTTAAAGTTAGTGTCATTGGGCCAGTACACTGACATTTATAGATAGGGTCTAAAACAGGGGGAGTGCCCCAAACCAAGGAGCTCGGATGGACCGAATAAAGTACCCCCTTCTCAATGGCGGACCATTGGTTAGGTGCATTTAAGGAAGTCCAAGAGGTGATGGCCCTTAAGTGTGTTGCATGATAGTATTTAGTGATGTCCGGGGCTCCCAGACCTCCTCTGGACCTAATGGAGAACATCACGGAGCTTGCTATGCGGTGAGCACCGCCATTCCATATAAATTTTAAAAAGGATCTTTGAAGTGTTTTTAATTGTGAGGCGGGTACAGCTACTGGTAGAGTTTCGAAGTAATAAAGTAGCTTGGGTAAGATAGACATTTTTAACACATTAACTCTGCCCAATAGAGACAAGGGATATTTGGTCCAGGATGACAGGGACTTATTTATATCCAATATAAGAGGAGGGAAGTTAGTGCTATAAAGGGAGGAGTAGTGAGGGGTGAGTAGAATACCCAAATATTTAAGAGAGGTACTACACCATTTATAAGGGTATGATTCTTTAAGTTGGGATAATAATAGCATTGGAATGTGTATAGGAAGGGCTTCAGTTTTAGAATTGTTGACTTTATACCCGGAAATAGCACTAAAAGAAGTCAATAATTTATGTAATGAGGGAAGGGATATCAGCGGGTTGGTGATAGTTAACAGAATGTCGTCCGCAAATAATGATAATTTATATTCCCCCTGTCTCATCCCCACCCCACGAATATCTGGATTTACATGGATAGACTAGGCTAGGGGTTCTAGGCATAGAATGAAAAGCAGCGGTGATAGGGGGCAACTCAGACGAGTTCCATTTGTCATGGGGAAACTAGGAGACAGGAAGGACGACATTTGCACCTGCGCTGAAACATTTGAATACAAGGCCTCCAAAGCTTTTAAAAAAGGACCATCAAAGCCATATACTTTTAAAGTGGCAAACATGTAGGGCCAACTTAGCCTGTCAAAAGCTTTCTGCGCATGTAGGCTCAAGATCAATGCCGAACGTGAGGTTCTATCTAAAAGGTCTATTAGGTCTATTGTACGTCGGGTGTTATCTCCTGCGTGTCTACCAAGAACAAAACCCACTTGATCCCTGTGTATCAGTTTAGGAATAAATGCGGAGAGTCGGGTAGCGAGTATTTTAGTAAATATCTTGTAATCCGAATTTAGGAGGGCTATGGGTCTATAGTTATCTGGGACAGAGGGATCCTTTCCAGGTTTAGGGATAACCGAAATGAACGAGTGGGAAAACTGAGAATGTGGGGGAGTTCCCTTAAGAAGGGAATCGTATAAGGCTAACATATGAGGAGATAGAATGTCAAAAAAAGATTTGTAGTAGGAGTAGGGCAATCCATCTGGGCCAGGGGATTTGTGTAATGGTAGTTTTTTAATTATAGCTAGTAGTTCTTCAGCTGACACTGTTGCATTTAAACTCTCCAGGTCCGTTTTAGATAATTTTGGTAATTTTATATTGGAAAAAAAGGACTCGAAATTTACCTGCGTAAAATCAAAATGGTTCTCCGGAGTCAGGCAATTATACAGTTTGTTATAAAAGTTACCAAAAATTTTGGACATCTCACGAGGGCAATGTGTTCTAGATCCGTCTGTCTGCAAAAGGAAATCAGGCAGGGAATTGAACGGACGAGGGCATAACTTATTGACTAACATCCTGTGGGGCTTATTTGAGAATTCGTAGAATTTCTGCTTCGTCCACAGCATGGACCTAGCTGTTTTGTCAAATTTTGTTAATTTAATTTGTTCTCTAAGGTGAATGACTTTACGTAGTTTCTGCACAGTGGGACCACCCAAAAGCCTCCATTCAGCAGTTACTAGAGCGGACATTAAGGACTGCAATAAACTGTTTCTATCTCTCTTCAGTCAAGAGCCCTCAGCTATACACGCACCTCGGAAAACAGCCTTATGTGCCTCCCACAGCGTAGAAACCTGAGATACCGATCCGGAGTTGAGTATAAAATAATCTTTCAAGCTATTTGCTAGGATAGATCAGGATACTTCAGACTGCAAAAGGTGGTCAACGCCAGTGACAGGATTTAGTATAAGTCTGGGATAACATGAGTTCTAGTGTAATGGGTGCGTGATCCGACCATGTAATAGGGGAAATGTCTGACTCAACTACATAGGGAATAAATGGAGCAGAGATAAAAAAATGATCAAGATGGGGGTACATTTTATGAGCTGGTGAGTAAAACGTAAATTGCTTGACAGAGGGATGTTTTATCCTCCATGAGTCGAATAATCTGTATGATCTAATACATTTGCGGATTTCATTGGCTTGAGACAATATTCTTTTAGGTGGGGTGGTACTAAAAAGCGTTTGTCTGTCCCTATTGGGAGACACGACCAGATTGAAGTCCCCACCAACCACCATAAATGGTTGTGAGCGATATTGGGGAGAATCAAAGAGTTTGTTGAGGAACTCAATCTGGTCCGTGTTTGGGGCGTATAAATTAACCAGTGTAAAAGAGGTAGACATGTATTCACAATCTAGAATAAGAAATCTCCCATGAGGATCTACATGTGACCTCCGAACCTTGACAGGACATGCTTTCCTGATCAAGATTGCCACTCCTGCCTTGCCCGTAGAATTGGAGGCAAGATAGGAGATGGGAAAAAACCTGGAGGCAAATTTTAATGATCCTCCTGCCCGAAAATGGGTCTCCTGGATCATCACTACGTCTGCGCCCGAGGCCCTGAAATCTTTCAGGGCCATCCAGCGTTTACCAATGGAGCCCAGGCCTTTTACATTATAGGACATAATTTTTAGGGCCATGACTGTGATCTATCTAGGAAGGCTAGTGTAAAAACATCTAGTACTATAAACCTGGAAGTAACATGAAAATAGGAGAATACACATTGCAGTTTACAATTAATTATAATAATAAACGTTTTCCCATCTCTAATTATTGAAAAACACACTCCAAGTTCTTTTTCCTTTAGAGTAAAATGATAATGACCGTGGGGTCTCAAACTATGGAACACATCATTAGATATGCACAGGAACAAAAAAAAAAAAGAAAAACAAAAAAGAAAAATCAAAAGAGAACATGGAAAAAAAAGTTCAAAATTCTGTAGACCTGAGAAAAAACAGTTTCTCAGGGAGCCCTGGGCGTAGACCAGGGCCTGGTGGGGACGTGGGCGGACCTCCATCTGGCAATTCTGCTTGAGGAGATGAGAGAGGGACCGCCGCTCACCTTATGCATATGGTAGCGGAAAAGACAAAAATAGGACAAAAAGATTTTGAAGAAAAAAAAAAAAAACCTGTAAGTCCTTAGGAAAAAGCAAGGTTAACAAATATAACAGGTATGTTTGACACTTAAGGTTTCCAAAAACCTTTAGTAAATGTATCTAAAGGGATGAGAAATATTCTACCCCGAAAAAAAGGAGCGAGGCAGATACAAAAACTGAAGGAACCAAGACAGCAACATCGTTTCGTCTAGAAAAAAGAAAAATTTGTCCGAAACTCTGGGAAGAAACGGAAATACTAAAGGCAGGGAAAAATAGAACTAAAAATAAGAGCGTTCAGGGGGGTACTCAAGGGGGTTGCTTAGAAGATCTCAGGTGTTGAGGAGTAGAAAGGTGCTTCTTTGATTTGCCTCGAACAGGAGTCCAGATGCGAGTAGTTGTAGTTGGAGGCAATCAAGCCTGTGTGTTAGGAGGGATATTATCTTCTTCCGGTAAAGGGGGGAGACCCAGACTTTTCAGGAAGGCCTCAACTTCTTGCAAATCACGCAAAGAATATTGGGCTCCATCTTTGGATACAGCTAGACGGAAAGGGAATCCCCAGTAATATGGTATCTTGTGTTGTTGCAAATGTGAGGTGAGGGGGCGTAGATTCCTCCGTTTAGCGAGAGTGATGGGAGAAAGGTCGCTGAAGATCTGCAGCTTGGCGCCTTTGAACGTAATTTGTGATTTATTGCGGGTTGCCAGGGTTAGTGCCTCTTTACTTTCAAAGTAGTGAAACCGTACCACAACATCCCTGGGTCTGGCTCCAGCCGGAGGTTTTGGGCCCAGGGACCTATGAGCCCTGTCCAATCGCCAATCTATGTCCACAACTGAGGGAGCCAAGTTATTAAAAAGGCTCAAAAGGTAAGGTCGGAGTTCAGAGTCGCACACTGTTTCCGGAATCCCTCTGAATCGTAGGTTTTGTCGTCTTTCTCTGTTCTCCAAGTCTTCTTGCTGTAATTGGAGTTGAGATACGGAAAGGCGTAAGTTATGATTTTCCTCCTCGATCGCTTGTACATAATTTATCATTTCGTCAAATTTATTCTCCAGAGTGTCTGTGCGATCTCCAATATTCAGCAGCTAGTTTGCTCACCTCAGCCGAAACATTGGACGTAATCTGTTGAAGTAAAAGTTGCAGCTTGGAGTCCAGAATGTCAGGGGTGAGGGTCATATTCGAGGGTGAAAGAGTGGTTGTTTTGTAAGTTTTGTAAGTTTTGTTTTTGTTTACTAGTTTTGCAAGCTAGTCAGAGAGGAGTTTGCAGCTTCTTCTGAGGCTAGGGAGGGATCCAGTAAGGCGAATGGATTCGCGGAGGAATTAGAGGAGGCTAGCTGTGGTCTGGTAACATAACGCTCCATCGTTGGTTCTTCTCGTGGCACAATTAGTGGTTTGTAGTTTCGTTGCTGTTGGCCAATTTTGCCCATGAGGTACGCAGAGGTTTTAGTGATCAAACATGTAGGCTTACCTCCAGTGCTTTATATTGCTAGTACTGCTGTATGGAGGTCTTGGTGAGCAGGCAGGAGCCCAGGGTTTATTTAGGCAGCATCTCTCTCAGGGTATTATTGTGCTCCATTTAGATCCTCAGATCCCCCTAATTACATCTCTACCTCCCCCTCCTGTCAGTCTGGGGTGAGAGGAGCAGATCCTGCAGTCCCCAGCCTCTTGCGAGTAACTATGCAGCTGAAGGGACAGAGAGAATGGCTTCTGGGTGTATATGAGAGTCCCAAGATGGCCGCCAGGCTCCAGAAGTAGGCCGAAGCCTCGGTCTGTCCTAGTAGGAGGCCGCCGAATCAATAAACACGGCCGTTTGCAATCACTGGGGCACCCACGGGGATAGAGAAAGGGATGATCGGGTGGTCTGACTCCCCCCAGGGACCCGACAGTGGATGATCTTACTCACTGTGACCCGGAGTGTCTGTAATTCAGCCCGCAGGCCGCCAGGCCGCAGGACGCCGAGGCCGGGTGCCGGATGACTCTCCGCGGCCTCCCCGGTTTCACAAGTCAGTCGGGCTAGTCAGAGCAGGCCCCGTCCAATCGCTCTTCGATCCGCAAGCCCGCGGATTTAGGTAGAAAGCGCCGCCGGCCCGCTTGTAGGCCCCAAGATGGCGGCGGAGGGTCCTGGTGGCAGGGAGAAAGTTCAGCTAAAAAACAAGGTCAGACCAGCCAGAATCTGAAATATCAGTCCAGGGCAGCTCAGCAGGGGTCTGGGATCAATATTATGTGGCTTGTGGCTGCAGGGGCACTGTATAAAGCAACGGATGGATATAGATTGGTGTGAACCAAGAGGAGCTCAGCTCACATACGTCCTTCCAGCAGCAGGTCCGGACACTCCCCCCCTTCTCACTCTGTCTCTCTCCTCCTCTCTCTCTCTCAAATTCAAATAAGCTTTATTGGCAGGACCACATACATGTTAGCATTGCCAAAGCAGTTGAGTTTCTATAAGAAAAAGAAGGGGGGTAATATAGAGGGTGATGTAATCGCTGCAATATTATACAATCTAGTCCCTACAGCCAACTAGTCTATAAGAGTCTGATAACCACAATGATATAATAAACACATCTGCTTAGTAAGTAGTCAAATCCTATTTATTTCCCAAGGAATTAGGAAACTAACATAAAAGTATTAAAAGAAACTACAATGTTACAACGCTTATAATCAGAACAAATATACTAAACAGCAGATACAGTAGGTAACCGCGATATTGTGTCAATCTCGCCGCAGTTCTCAGCGAGATTTGACACCTGCGAGCCCTGTTGCAGGAGCCAGCGCTGAGATGGCTCCCTGATCGGGAAAGGAAAACTTTTTTTCCTTTCACGATGAGCGACAGGCAGTGCTGACAGCTGTCTAATATGAATCATGAGGGGGAACGCCGCGCCAAATTTTAAATGAAAAAACTGGCGTGGGTTTCCCCCCAGGGGCATACCAGGCCCTTAGGTCTGGTATGGATTTCAAGGGGAACCCCCCTATGCTGAAAAATCGGCGTGGGGGTCCCCCAAAAATCCATACCAGACCCTCATCCGAGCACGCAGCCCGGCCGGTCAGGAAAGGCGGTGGGGACAAGCGAGCACCCCCCCTCCTGAAATGTATCAGGCGGCATGCCCTCAACATGAGGGGGTAAGTGCCATGAAGGGGTGGGTGCCTTGGGGGAGGGGGGGGGCGCCCTGTGGTCCTCCCCACCCCAAAGCACCTTGTGCCCATGTTGATGAGGACAAGGGCCTCTTCCCGACAACCCTGGCCGTTGGTTGTCAGGGTCTGCAGGCGGAGGGCTTATCGAAATCCGGGAGCCCCCTTTAATAAGGGGGCCCCCAGATCCCGGCCCCCCACACTATGTGAATGAGTATGGGGTACATGGTACCACTACCCATTCACCTAGTAAAAAAAGTGTCAATAAAAAAAACACTACACAGGTTTTAAAAGTAATTTATTAGCCAGCTTCGGGGGGTCTTCTTCCGACTTAGGGGTCTTCTTCTGACTTCGGGGGTCTTCTTCCGACTTCTCCGCTCTTCTCCCAGTGTTCCGCTTCTTCTCCCGGTGTTCCGCCTCTTCTCCCGGACCCCTCCGCTATCTTCTTCCAGCTCTTTTGGTAGCGAGGGGGTCAGTCTGCTGCTGCTGTCCGGTTCTTCTCCACTATCTTCTGCCGGACTCCCTGCTCTCTTCTTCCAGCTCTTTTGCTAGCGGGGGTCCGGTCTGCTGCGCTGTCTTGTCTCGTCTTCTCTTCTTGCGATGTTGACATGACGCTCTCTCCTGCTGGAATGCTGCGCTGTCTTGTCTCCTCTTCTCTTCTTGCAATGTTGACACAATGCTCTCTCCTGCTGGAATGCTATGTGCGGGCTGCGCTGCCATTTATATAGGCGGTGACCCCACCCCCTTGTGACATCACATACCCAGCATGCGCAGGGACTCTGGGGTCACACCCCCTTATGACGCCAGAGTCCCTGCGCATGCTGGGACTTTGACGTCACAAGGGGGCGGGGTCACCGCCTATATAAATGGCAGCGCAGCTCGCACATAACATTCCAGCAGGAGAGAGCATTGTGTCAACATTGCAAGAAGAATAGAGGAGACAAGACAGCGCAGCAGACTGGACCCCCGCTACCAAAAGAGCTGGAAGAAGAGAGCGGGGAGTCCGGCAGAAGATAGTGAAAAGAACCAGACAGCGGGCAGACTGGCCCCTCGCTACCAAAAGAGCTGGAAGAAGATAGTGGAGGGGCCCGGAGGAAGAGGCAGAACACCGGGAGAAGAAGCGGAACACCGGGAGAAGAGTGGAGAAGTCGGAAGAAGACCCCCGAATTCAGAAGAAGACCCCGAAGTCAAAAGAAGACCCCGAAGTCAGAAGAAGACCTCCCGGAGCTGGCTAATAAATTACTTTTAAAACCTGTGTAGTGTGTTTTTTTTATTGACACTTTTTTCCTAGGTGAATGGGTAGGGGTACCATGTACCCCATACTCATTCACATAGGGTGGGGGGCCGGGATCTGGGGGCCCCCTTATTAAATGGGGCTCCCAGATTCCGATAAGCCCTCCGCCCGCAGACCCTGACAACCAACAGCCAGGGTTGTCGGGAAGAGGCCCTTGTCTTCATCAACATGGGGACAAGGTGCTTTGGGGTGGGGGGCCCCCAGGGTGCCCCCCCTCCCCCAAGGCACCCACCCCCCATGTTGAGGGCATGCCGCCTGATATGGTTCAGGAGGGGGGGGCGCTCGCTCATCCCCACCCCCTTTCCTGACCGGCCGGGCTGTGTGCTCGGATGAGGGTCTGGTATGGATTTTGGGGGGGACCCCCACACTGATTTTTCAGTGTAGGGGGGTTCCCCTTAAAATCCATACCAGACCTAAGGGCCTGGTATGCCCCTGGGGGGGAACCCACACTAGTTTTTTCATTGAAAATTTGGCACGGCGTTCCCCCTCATGATTCATACCAGACAGCTGTCAGCACTGCCTGTCGCTCATCGCGAAAGGAAAAAAAGTTTTCCTTTCCCGATCAGCGAGACAGCGTGACATGCACAGTACCCTGTCACCGAGAACCAGCATCATGGGATCACGCTGGAAACACAATCTCGTCAGGTACTGTATCTACAACATATAACAACAATCAAACCTATAATACAAGAATATCAAAGATACTTATCACACATGGTTTCATTGGCTAGTTCTGGATGATAGAAGGGGTCTGGCGCCACATAGAGTTTAGGCCCAAGCCAGCATTCAGAGCAAAGTCCCAAGATGGCAGAGAGACAACCTCATGGTGAGGTTTTGCAGCTAGAAAGAGAAAGAACAATTGCCTGTGTGCTCCTTTCATTCAAACATACACGCCCACTCATAGCCACCCCCATTTGCCTTCCATCCAATAGATATTGCCGAGAGGTATTCCTTCAAATGTCTGCCCATTCTCCATGCTGTATTGTCCACTAGGGGCAGCTCCATTAGCCCTGTGCCATCTTAGCTAGCTCTTTTTTCTCTTTGAAGCCTGTAATCACACATCACAGCAGGTGGGCTTGAGCCAAGCCATTGTTCTATTGATTACAAAGCTTTGATGTGTTTCATTCCAACTGAGTCTACCTGGCTGAGCTTGGCAATAGAAAAAATATGTAGACAATACAGAAATGTGATATGAATTCATGTTGATTTCCAACAGAGGGGAATGGGCATAAGTCCATGTAAAGGATTTTTAAGTCATAAGTCTTTCATGTCCCTCTCAGTCGGTGACATGCTGTCACATATTGGGCAGCAATTTTTACCGTTGGCTCCTCTTCTCGCAGTAGAAATTGGAGTTTCCTTTTCTCTTCTACAGAACTGAAGTCTGAGATGAGAATGGAGAGTCTCTGGAAGTGAGTGTCCCTCACTGATGAGTACTTTGGGCAATGTAGCAGGAAGTGGTCCTCATCCTCCAGGACCCCCTGGTCACATTGCTGGCACAGTATACTCTCCCTGGGCTTGTAGGTCTGCCTGTGTTGTCCTGATTTGATTTTCAGGCTGTGGGCGCTCAGTCTGTACAGGCTCAGGGTCTGTCTGTCTTTGGGGTCTTGTAGCACCTCCAGGTACGGGGCCAGTTTGTAGTCTCTCTGCAATTACTGGTAAACAGTTAGTTTTTTTGAGTTTGTTAGCTCATTTCTCCATTCTCCAACATGTTTTTCTTTGAGTCATTTATTATGTTTTTTATTTGAGATTTTGTCAGGCTGCATTGTTGAGAGTTTGGGATAGACAAGGTGTTGATGAGTTGTTGCAGGCCACACAGCTTGGACTAGTCTTTACTGTTCAGTAAGGCTTTATGGTGATATGAGTTGGGATTGCTATTTTGTAGGTGGTCCCAGTATGATAGCGTCCTCTTCTGTACTGCGAGAAGTAAGGGAAATCTGCCCAACTCAGACCGACAAGCACTGTTGGAGGTGTTTTGATGGACTTGGAGGAGGTGCTTGCAGAATTCCAGATGGAATATTTCTGTTGGGCTGGGGTCCCATTTGGATTGGTCTGTGTAGGTGACAGGACCCCAAACTTCAGTGTCATAAAGAAGAATTGGGGTGATGACGCTATCAAATATTCTGAGCCAAACCCTCACTGGTGGTTTTAGGTGGTACAGCTGTCTCCAGATGGCATAAAAGGCTCTGCATGCCTTGTCTTTTAGTGCCTCTATGGCTGGCTTGAAACTTCCTGATTTGTTAATCTCTAAGCCAAGGTATGTGTAGCTGTTAGTTTCATCAACAGTGCAGTTGTTTAATGTAAAGGAAGGGCTCTTTGTTTGTTTAGTGTTTTTCTTTCGAAACACCATTATTTTTGTTTTACTTGAGTTGATTGGCAGTGCCCATGTGGCACTGTATTTCTCCAGCACTTCCAGGCTGTCTTGTAGGCCTTTCTCTGTTGGTGATAGAAGTAGGAGGTCATCCGCATACAGCAGGAACTTCACCTCAGTGTCATGTAGAGTCAGTCCTGGTGCTGGGGAGGATTCTAGAGCTGCAGCCAGTTCATTGATGTAGATGTTGAAGAGGGTTGGACTTGGGCTACAGCCCTGTCTGACTCCTCGGGCCTGCCGGAAGTGTTTGGTTCTTTTCCCATTCACCTCTTACACTGCAGCTGTTCTCAGTTTATGAACTCTTGATAACCTCATATGTTTTGCCTCTCTAATAGTTTGAGGAACAGGCCTGGGTGCCACACGGAGTCAAATGCCTTCTTAAAGTCCACAAAGCAGGCGAATATCTTTCCATGGTTTTTATTGTGCACATGGTTCTTGATGAGGCTGTGCAGGGTGTACGAAATTTAAAGGAATAATACACTTTTATTGCTTCACTTTAAGCATTATTAAAATCACTGCTCCCGAAAAAACGGCCATTTTTAAAACTTTTTTTGCATTGATCCGTGTCCCCTGGGGCAGGACCCAGGTCCCCAAACACTTTTTATGACAATAACTTGCATATAAGCCTTTAAAATTAGCACTTTTGATTATTCATGTTCATGTCCCATAGACTTTAACGGTGTTTGCATGTTGGAACAAATTTTTTGCCTGTTCGCATGTTCTGGTGCGAACCAAACAGGGGAGTGTTTGGCTCATCCCTAGTTCCATACTGTAGGGTAGTAACCAGCGCTCAGGACCAGATTGAACATTTTGCATAGTTCAGCGTGTACATCTGGGGAGCCGTGTTTAATCATCTTTGGCAGGATTCCATCCATCCCACTGGATTTTTTGGTTTGCAGGTTTTGGATTTTCTCCCTAATTTCTTGTGGTGTAACCGGTACATCTAGGGGGTTCTGGAAGTCCTTAATTTTTTCCTCCAGATCATTTAGTCTTTTGGTGATGTCTTTTTGTTCTACAGTTAGAGCCTCCTCTGGTTGTTTTTCCTGGGTGCTGAGCCAATATTCTTCCATATTTCCCAGAAAGAATTTTCCTGAAGTGCCTCTTCCAGCTGTTGCAGGTTTTTGGAGATGAAGTTTTGCTTTTTCTTTTTAAGGGTTTGTTTGTATTTTTCTGTAGGGTGCCATGGGCTATCCTTAGGTCAGTGTTGTCAGGGTCTCTGTGTTTGTTATTGGAGACTGTCCGTAAGGTGTTCCTTAAAGCTTTGCATTATTTGTCGAACCATTTATTGAATTGTTTTCTCAGCTGGGCTGTTTCTGCGATGGTGTGTAGTATTTTATGGAAGTCCTTTGTTGCCTGGATCACATCTTGTGGGCTTATCTCATAGGCGTTGTTTTGGAAGTTTTCAAGCTGTTTCTTAACCACTTCAGCCCCGGAAGGTTTTACCCCCTTCCTGACCAGAGCACTTTTTACAATTCGGCACTGCGTCGCTTTAATTGCTAATTGCGCGGTCATGCAATGCTGTACCCAAACGAAATTTGCGTCCTTTTCTTCCCACAAATAGAGCTTTCTTTTGATGGTATTTGATCACCTCTGCCGTTTTAATTTTTTTGCGCTATAAACGGAAAAAGACCGAAAATTTTGAATAAAAATGATATTTTCTACTTTTTGTTATAAAAAAAAATCCAATAAACTAAATTTTAGTCATACATTTAGGCCAAAATGTATTCGGCCACATGTCTTTGGTAAAAAAAATGTCAATAAGCGTATATTTATTGGTTTGCGCAAAAGTTATAGCGTCTACAAACTAGGGTACATTTTCTGGAATTTGCACAGCTTTTAGTTTATGACTGCCTATGTCATTTCTTGAGGTGCTAAAATGGCAGGGCAGTACAAAACCCCCCCAAATGACCCCATTTTGGAAAGTAGACACCCCAAGGAAATTGCTGAGAGGCATGTTGAGCCCATTGAATATTTATTTTTTTGTCCCAAGTGATTGAATAATGACAAAAAAAAAAAAATTTACAAAAAGTTGTCACTAAATGATATATTGCTCACACAGGCAATGGGCATATGTGGAATTGCACCCCAAAATACATTCAGCTGCTTCTCCTGAGTACGGGGATACCACATGTGTGGGACTTTTTGGGAGCCTAGCCGCGTACGGGGCCCCAAAAACCAAGCACCGCCTTCAGGATTTCTAAGGGCATAAATTTTTGATTTCACTCCTTGCTGCCTATCACAGTTTTGAAGGCCATAAAATGCCATGATGGCACATACCCCCCCAAATGACCCCATTTTGGAAAGTAGACGCCCCAAGCTATTTGCTAAGAGGCATGGTGAGCATTTTGCAGCTCTCATTTGTTTTTGAAAATGAAGAAAGACCAGAAACATTTTTTTTTTTTTCTTTTTTCAATTTTCAAAACTTTGTGACAAAAAGTGAGGTCTGCAAAATACTCACTATACCTCTCAGCAAATAGCTTGGGGTGTCTACTTTCCAAAATGGGGTCATTTGGGGGGGTTTTGTGCCACCTGGGCATTCCATGGCCTCCAAAACTGTGATAGGCAGTGAAGAGTGAAATCAAAAATTTACACCCTTAGAAAGCCTGAAGGCGGTGCTTGGTTTTCGGGGTCCCGTGCGCGGCTAGGCTCCCAAAAAGTCCCACACATGTGGTATCCCCGTACTCAGGAGAAGCAACAGAATTTATTTTGTTTGAGCAATATATCATTTAGTGACAACTTTGTGCAAAAAAAAAAAAATGGTCTCTTTCCTGCAACTTGTGTCACAATATAAAATATTCCATGGACTCGACATGCCTCTCAGCAAATAGCTTGGGGTGTCTACTTTCCAAAATGGGGTCATTTGAGGGGGGTTTGAACTGTCTTGACATTTTATGCACAACATTTAGAAGCTTATGTCACACATCACCCACTCTTCTAACCACTTGAAGACAAAGCCCTTTCTGACACTTTTTGATTACATGAAAAAAATTATTTTTTTTTGCAAGAAAATTACTTTGAACCCCCAAACATTATATATATTTTTTAAAGCAAATGCCCTACAGATTAAAATGGTGGGTGTTTCATTTTTTTTTTTCCCACAGTATTTGCGCAGCGATTTTTCAAACGCATTTTTTGTGGAAAAAACACACTTTTTTAAATTTTAATGCACTAAAACACACTATATTGCCCAAATGTTTGATGAAATAAAAAAGATGATCTTAGGCCGAGTACATGGATACCAAACATGACATGCTTTAAAATTGCGCACAAACGTGCAGTGGCAACAAAATTAATACATTTTTAAAAGCCTTTAAAAGCCTTTACAGGTTACCACTTTAGATTTACAGAGGAGGTCTACTGCTAAAATTACTGCGCTCGATCTGACGTTCGCGGTGACACCTCACATGCATGGTGCAATTGCTGTTTACATTTGACGCCAGACCGACGCTTGCGTTCGCCTTAGCGCGAGAGCAGGGGGGACAGGGGTGCTTTTTTTTTTTTTTTCTTTATTATTTTTTTGCTTTTTTATCTGATTTTTAAACTGTTCCTTTCATTTTTTTTTTTTTTTTATCATTTTTATTGTTATCTCAGGGAATGTAAATATCCCCTATGATAGCAATAGGTAGTGACAGGTACTCTTTTTTGAAAAAATTGGGGTCTATTAGACCCTAGATCTCTCCTCTGCCCTCAAAGCATCTGACCACACCAAGATCGGTGTGATAAAATGCTTCCCCAATTTCCCAATGGTGCTGTTTACATCCGGCAAAATCTAAGTCATAAAATGCTCGTAGCTTCCGGTTTCTTAGGCCATAGAGATGTTTGTAGCCACTCTGGTCTCTGATCAGCTCTATGGTCAGCTGGCTGAATCACCGGCTGCATTCTCAGGTTCCCTGTTGAGACAGGAGAGCCAGAGAAAACCACGGAAGACGGAGGGGGGGGCATTCCCTCCCACTGCTTGTAAAAGCAGTCTAGAGGCTAATTAGCCGCTAGGATTGCTTTTACAGGAAAGCCGACCGCTGGCTGAAAAGAATGATACCAAGATGATACCTAAACCTGCAAGCATCATTCTGGTATAACCACTCAAAGGCGTGAATGGCGTACCTGAAGACAAAAAAATGGTTAACAATAAAGCACAGTAAACGGTAAAGTATAAAAAATTGCATACCTGAAAAGCAAACATGATAAAACATAATAACAATAAAACATTGCAGAATAGAATACAGTAAAAAAGAGCAGAACAATAGAGAGAGAATAGAGAGAGAGAGAACAATAAAACGACAACTATTTTTTTTTTATTTTTGTTTGTGTTTTTTTTTTTTTTTAAACTTTTTTTTGTAACTGTAACTTTTATAACTGTAACCGGTTCCAGGTTCGGGTCTCTCAAAATGCGATGGCATCTTGGGAGACCCTGTGAAAGTGTGCCTAGTCTGTGCAATGCTGTACCCTACGCTAATTCTCAACTAGTGAATGGTAGCGTTCAAAACATTCACCAATGCAAAGACCAGGATTGTCAGGACAGGAGGGACAATAATAGCGGGTGTCACGCCTATATCCGTGCTTGCTGCAGACACGACATCTTTTTTGGGGGGGTTCGTTGGGTAGGGGTACTCTGTGCCTCTCATGCAGCCGACTGCATTTGGTTGGGGATGTGAATGGGGGAAGTACGGGCGCTGCAGAAGCGGTGGGTTCCCAATTAGGATTGGCGAATGCAGCAGGAAGGGCATTATGGGCACGACGGGCCTGTGTTTGTCTTTTTGGTGGCAGCGGGACACTACTTGTGCTTGCCACCTCACCAGCTTGAACTGCACTTATGGGACTCGCCACGTCACCAAGTGTTACTGCAGTGCTGGTTTGACTACGACCGGGGTGTACTAGGCCGCTGGCGCTTGCCAGTTCACCAAAACGCTACAAAAAAAACTGTTAGCGATCGCAGGGATCAGGCCTGACTCTGCGAACGCTGCAGTTATGCGTTTAGTGTTTTGTAAGTGACAGTGATCGATCGATACTGCACTTGGGTGGGCTGGGCTGGGCCAGGCGGAGGGGCAAAACGCAGGTGCTAGCAGGTATCTGGGCTGATCCCGCTAACACTGCGTTTTTGGGAATCCTAAAGTGCTGGGGATGCTAGTATAGATCTGATCGGATCAGATATTGATGCGTTCAGATACTATACCACTAAGGGAGGTGTACCGTGCTTGCGTGGGTGTTAGCGGTACTGGCGCTAATCTGACGCTGTCTGGGGCTGGTGCTTGCCATTTCACCAAAACGCTACCAAAAAAACTGTTAGCGATCGCAGGGATCAGGCCTGACTCTGCGAACGCTGCAGTTATGCGTTTAGCGTTTTGTAAGTGACAGTGATCGATCGATACTGCACTTGGGTGGGCTGGGCTGGGCCGGGCGGAGGGGCAAAACGCAGGTGCTAGCAGGTATCTGGGCTGATCCTGCTAACACTGCGTTTTTGGGAATCCTAAACTGCTGGGGATGCTAGCATAGATCTGATCGGATCAGATATTGATCCGTTCAGATACTATACCACTAAGGGAGGCGTATGCTGCGTGCGTGGGTGTTAGCGGTACTGGCGCTAATCTGACGCTGCCTGGGGCGACGCATATCACCGCTGGGCGATCAGGGGGCTAAACCTTTATTCGGTAATAAACGGCGGGTGCCCTGACACTATAAAAAATAAACAAACTAACCAGCGTCACCCATAACGGTTATACAGTGATCAGTGGTGAAAGGGTTAACTAGGGGGCAATCAAGGGGTTAAAACATTTATTAGGAAGTATATGGGGGTCCCTGTCGCTATAAAACGCTGACGGTGAACCTAAATATTTACATCCCTAACTAGCGTCACCAGCGACATTAATACAGCGATCAGAAAAATGATCGCTTAGTGACACTGGTGACGGGGGGTGATCAAGGGGTTAAAACTTTATTAGGGGGGGTTAGGGGGGTACCCTAGACCTACAGGGGGCTAACACTAACTGCCCTACCACTTCTAACTGTCACAAACTGACACCATGCAGTAATCAGGAAAAAAAAAAAAAACAGCTTGGTGTCAGTTTGTGACAGGGGGGGTGATTGGGGGGGATCGGGGGGCGATCGGGGGGGGATCGGGGGTGTTTAGTGTGCCTGGCATGTTCTACTGTGTTGTGTAGTGTTTTACACTTACTCAGATGTCTTCTCTCCTCGGCGTCGGAACGGAAACTGCCAAGCTGAGGAGAGATGACATCACATCCTCTGCCTGTGTGTACTATACACAGGCAGGGGATGTTTCTCATTGGCTGGGAGCGATCGCGAGGGGGGGGGCCACGATCGGATGGCCTCCCCCTCATCTCTGATCGCTCCTAGACAAATGCCGACCGCCGCTGGCACCGGGGGGGTGTCCGAACGGACCCCCCGCCCGCGGGAAGGCAATCACGTACCAGGTACGTGATTTTGCCTGCCCGTGCCGCTCTGTTCACATATATAGGCGTGAGGCGGTCGGCAAGTGGTTAATGTCAGGTCTGTCAGTTACCTCTCTGTATTTGGTAGTAGACTGTTTGGACCATTTAAATGATGGTGGCAGGTTGCAGAGAGAGGCCCAGTTAAGTTTTGGTGATGGTTTGCTAGAAGATTTAATGTATAGCAGTAGTTGGTTGTGGTCTGACAAGTGTGTTTGTGGGGTGACTGTAAAACCATTGATGAGTGTGGGGTTCATATCTGTGATGACATAGTCTACCACACTGCTGCCTGCATGGGAGCTAAATGTGTATGTTCCTAGAGAGTCTCCCTTGGTACCGTCATTGAGGATGTAGAGGCCCAGACTGTGACACAAATTCAGCAATTTTCTTCCATTTTTGTTGGTTGTACTGTCATAGCTGTTTCTTTGTATCTGTATTGACTAATGATTGTAATTTGCATTCCCCAGTATGTACGTGTTGCCATCAGAACTTGTATAGTCCTTTTCCCTTCCTATCCTAGCATTGAGGTCTCCACAGATGAGCACTTGTCCCAGGGATTGGAAGTGGATAACCTCACTTTGTAGGACCTCATAGGTGTCTGGTCTGAAATATGGGGACTCTGCTGAGGCAATGTATGCTGCACACAGGTATATGTCTGACTGGGAGGTAAGGATGGAGCTGCTTATTCTTAGCTAGATGCGGCTCTCTCCTTTTTTTGATTGCACTGATGTTCCCATGTAAGCTCCTCCTTATACCAGACTAGTATTCCTCCTGAACACCAACCCTGTTTTTATCTTTCTGTGCAGGGACAGAGAATTCCCTATAGCCAGTAGGTACTGATGGTTCATCTTGTGCCCGGGTCCATGTTTCCAGGAGGATTTGTATGTCCGCTCACGTAGTCTTTGCTTGAAATCTGAATCATTTACTTTGGATCCGAAGGCTGAAGCGTTCAGACCCTGATTGTTCCAGATACTGATTACTAGTGATGTCATTTTTTGTTTGTATATTTATATGCCTTATAATGGGTAAATTTCCTGGGACAAATCGGGTTATGGGTGGTTGTCATTGTCTTTTTTTTTTTTTAGCTCAGTCACAATTTATTGCATAATGTCCTGAGGAGGGTTCTTATCTCCTCCTTTTCTCTGCTCTGTAGTGATCTTAACATCCATCTTGGGGCGGGTGGTTTACTCCATTCTTGCCATCTTAGTGGCCCTGTTTTTTTGCTGAATGTATTGTTGTATTGTATTAGTGGTGAGGTTTGGGGTCTTGCAGTTTTAATTGTGTCTGTCTGAGAATGGGTTGTGCCATGTTCAGGGTTGTGAGTTCTCTCAAGAACAATGTCTTTGAATTCTCTTGCCAGGTGACTGACCCCTTGTTTGTTCAGATGTTTGTTGTCATAGAGGTGTTGGGGCATTATGGAATGGTGTTGTACCAGGTGAATGGAAGCCTTTGACCTGGTTTTGCCTGCCAGCTCTGTGTTGATTCATTTAATTATGCTGTTTGGTATGTCTCTCCTTGGAAGAATGGAGGACAGAATTACTTTGGACTGTGGGAATTTTTGTTGTGCAGTCTCTGTTAGTTGCGGTAATTTGTCCACGATAATGTCCTGTTGTTCCTGAATGTTGTTTGTGTC